>JAAALK010000081.1:54367446-55025469 GCA_019279435.1 Zizania palustris
TTGGAATGCAAAGAATCTCTGCAGAGGGAATTTGTGGCACCGAAGGTGTACTGAGCTCCTCATAAAAAGCTTCTTCTGGTATATCCATAGCTCCGGCTGCAGCTTTTGCTAAGATGTCCGCTTGCACATTTTCTGTTCTTGGTATACTCTGAATTGAAATACCCTTGAATTGTGCTTCGATCTTACGGATTTCTTCTAAGTACTTTGCAAGCTGTGGATGCCGAACTTGAAAAGTTTTATCTACGTGCCCTGCTACTATTTGAGAATCTGTCTTTATAACAACTCTTGTAGCCCCTAGAGCACGTTCTTTTCGGAGTCCCAGTAAATCCCTTCATACTCCGCTATATTATTGGTAGACTTAAAGTTGAGTCTTGCGGAGTACATTGCTCTTTGCCCTGTAGGTGAAATCAAAACTGCTCCAACACCTGCTCCGGATGCTTGGAAAGCCCCATAAGAAAAAACAGTCCAAATTCCTTCACTTGACTTCTCTGGAACCCACGTTGCAGGGGGAGTCCATTCTGCTACAAAATCTGCTAAGACATGCGATTTGATTGCTATCCTTGCCAGAAAGGATATGCCGAAGGGTGCTAGTTCAACTGCACATTTTCCAATTCTTCCAGTGGAATCTCTACTTCGGAGCATATCTCCCAAAGGATACGAAGTTGGTACAATTACATTATGAGCTAAAAAATAATGCCTTAGCTTCCTCGAAGCCATTATCAGAGCATAAAAGAATTTCTCAAGCTCAGAATATCTTGTTTTTGCTTCGGACAATGCTTCAGACACAAAGTAAACTGGATTTTGTACCAACTTCCCGTTGACATAAATCTCTCTGACAAGAACTGCACTGACAGCAGAGCCAGTGGCCGCAAGGTAAAGGAGTAGGGTTTCGTCCGCAGTAGGCACCGTGAGTGTAGCAAGATTACTGAGATACTCTTTAATATCTTCGAAGCTTTTCTGACACTCTGGTGTCCATGCAAAATCTTTGGACCCTTTCAATGCTTTAAAGATGGGCAAACTTCTCTCCGCAGACCTTGCTAAAAATCTGCTAAGTGCTGCCAGACGACCAGTCAGCTTTTGCACTTGCTTTAAATTTTCTGGAGGAGCCATCTTCTGTAACGCGGTTATTTGAGTAGGGCTAGCTTCAATCCCTCTGCTTGAAACTAAATACCCTAACAACTTCCTAGCCTTAGCTCCGAAGATACATTTCTCGGGGTTAAGACGAATCCCACATGCCCGAAGGCTATTAAATGTTTCTGCTAAGTCTAGGCTATGTTGGTGCTTTAAAGCACTCTTTATTACAATATCATCCATATAGGCCTCCACATTGCGACCTAATTGATGACCTAGAGCCTTAGCAACTAACCTTGAAAAAGTAGCCCCGACATTTCTTAAGCCAAAAGGCATTCTTACATAACAGAAGACTCCCGAGGGAGTTACGAAGCTTGTCTTGATCTCATCTTCGCGTTTCAACCATATTTGATGATAACCGGAATACGCGTCAAGGAAGCTTAATAACTTCGAACCTGCGGTGGAGTCGACCAATTGATCAATCTGGGGCATGGGGTAGGGGTCACGAGGGCATGCTTTATTCAAGGATGTGAAATCAATGCACATGCGCCACTTCCCGGAGGATTTCTTCTTGGCGAAGACTGGGTTGGCTAACCATTCTGTGTGAGCCACTTCTCTGATAATCCCAGCCTTCAACAATTTTTCAACTTCGTCTTTTGCAAGAACAACTCTTTCTACAGACATTTTTCGGAGTCCTTACCGAACAGGCCGGGCCTTCGGGTTTACAAGTAAACTATATTCAATAATATCCTGATTTACTCTAGTGATGTCTTCGTCAGACCAAGCAAAGACATCTAAATTCTCCTCCACTACTTTTTCCAAGGAGGTGGCAACTTCTGGAGGTAAATCTTTACCAAATTGAAATGCATATTCTTTACCATCTTTAACAATGATCTTCGTTGTGATCTCTCCTTCAGGACTTGATCTTGGGAAGGATTTCTTCGAAGATTCGGAAGGAGCAGAAAAATTTCTTGATTATCTTGCACGTTATTCACTTGTCTTGGATCAAGAGGGGGGCCGTGACCATATTCCGCTCTTCGGGCGATAGCTTGATCTCCGAGATAGTGAGCACTCCCGCTTGTGTGGGCATTTTTATGCACAAGTAATTGTGGTGTGCCACAGCTCCGAACTGATTTAACATGCCTCTTCCGAATATGACGTTGTAGGCATATGGAGCATCCACGACGTCGAAGATTACTTCCTCTGTCTTGGCTAACAATCCTTCTCCGAAGGTAACTTCCAGGCCAATTTGGCCGAGTGCATCAAGCGGAGGTCCTGCGAAGCCTTGCAAAGGACGAGCCGCTGGAAGGAGGTGCTTTCTGGAGATGCATAATTGATCGAAGGCTTGAACAAAAATAATGTCTGCTGAACTCCCTCCGCAATTAACACTCTTCAAACCTCAGTTCCTGCAATGTCAGCAGTGATGACAAGTGGGTCTGCATGTGGAAATTTAACACCAACTGCATCATCTGCTGAGAAAGATATTGGCACATGAGACCACTCGGGCATAGCAGCTGTAGATGAAGAGGTTCCAATATGGCCCACCTCTCTGACATACTCTCTTCTCTTCCTTTTTGACATACTTCCTAGAGTACCTCCTCCGGAGATGAGGAGGAGTACTCTTTTTCCTCGGTCTTGCCCTTCTTCTTGCTTCGGAGATGGCATAATATTGACCACCGGAGGGCGTCTTGCGGCTTCGAAGTTTTCTATCCGCGCCACAACCTGGACAGGCTCCGGGCGCACTTCAGCTGGAACTCAGTCAGTAGTACCTCGACCCGAAGTTCTTTCCAGATACTCTCCTCTCAGAGCAAGTATAGCCTTGCAAGTATCAGTTGCATGGCTTCGGTTTTCACCATGAATACAGCAGAAAAGGGTCTGGCCTTTGCCAACCGGTTTCCTTGGCGGCCTCCAGCCGCTGGTCTTGGTTCCTGATGGTTGCAGAGCTCTTTGGGAAAACTTCTGCGGGGGTGCAATGTTCAGAACTTCCGAACGAGGATGCTTTTGCCCCCTACGCCTGTCATGATGAACCTCGAAGCTAGGCTCTTGCTGCTGTGCTGAAGTTTTCACTTCTAATTTCACTTCTTGCAATATCGACGGGGTTGCAGCGGTTCTCCGAAGCCATCCTTCTTCTGACCTCGCATACTCTTCGAAATATGACATCAACTGAGAAACAGAAGATATGCTTTTCCGGTGAGGTTTATCAAGGAGGCCTGGATGAATGACTCCCTCTCGAGCTGTGTCAACTACTGAAGACGTAGTCAACCCTCGGATCTGCGACTTCGTATGAGCGAAGCGCTTGAAGTATTGTCTCAATGTCTCTCCAGGGAGCTGCTTCACTTGGAAAAGACTTCCCGTTGACATTGGGGGCACGAAGGTGCCTTGGAAATTGCTTACGAACTTCTTCTTTAGCTGCCCCCATGAATTAATTGATCCTGGCTTCAAGGACCAGAACCACCGCAATGCCACTCCTTGAAGAGCTAAGGGAAAGCATTTTGCCATGGTGTCCCGCACTCCTCCACTAGTTTCAATTGCTAGAGCATAAGAACGGACAAATTCTCCAGGATCTTCATCTCCGGCATACTTGCAAAGCTTCGAAGTCTTAAACTTCGGGTCGAAGCGAACTTTTTGCAGTTCAGGATGTAACGGAGATTCAATATCAAAGGAGGCGTTCTCCGGGGCTTCAGGATAGATAGGTTCGTCATCTTCGGGCACTTCTGGAATAATTGGGATGGCTTGAGAGCGAATCCTATTTGCAGCTTCTTGTCGCCATCTCGCTACTTCAGCTTGGAGACTGGCCATTTGAGCGGCCATATCACCAAGATTGTCTTCATCTCCTCCGGAAGGATATTCCGGGTCTTGAGAACTGTAAGGATCAGTTTGGAGTGGAACTTGAGGTGGAAGAGGAACTCCGGGTGGTCGAAGTATAGATGGAGTTGGCGGAGGAACTCCGTATGTTCGAGGAATAGGAATCCCTTCCGGAGTTTGAGGTGGAGGAAACGTCGAAGGTCCTCTGACCTCAACTGTGTCTGGAGATATCACTCCAGAGGTCCGAGGGGACCTCCGAATAGGGTTACCAGTGGCACTCTGCTTAGGAGGCATGGTGTAAGAAGTTGGTAGAGAACGAAGTTTCTTGGACTAGGTTCCCCACGGACGGCGCCAACTGTTGGCGTAAAAGATTACGCTAACAGGTTTTTGAAGATTAGAACTTAACAAACGAAGTGTTTGTGAAAGAAACTATTCCAAGCCTCCGAAAGGATAATAACTTAGAATAGTTCGAAAGTGTGTATTGAATAACTTGTATTCGGTCCTTATTACAAGGTAAAATGGGGGGTATTTATAGGCCCAAACATTAAGGAAAAGACCTTCTTACCCCTCTATTACAACCGACATAGTAGAAACTATTCGGTACCATTAATAGGGCTAAAATGGTAAAAGACTAATCTAGTTAGAAAGAAGATAAGTCTTCCATCTTAGCTGGCAAAGAAGTTCCTGGAAGAGTCTAAATTCGAAGATATACTCCGAACTAGAGCCTGTCATCATACTTCGAACTTGACCTAATGCATCTTCGAAATTATATGTTGAGAGACTTCGTCTTTATCACCAGTCTTTATCTCGTCACTGCAATAACCCTGAAGATGGAATATTTTCCCCCAACACTCATCATCACCAGAAAGCTCAAAAGAAGGAGTTAAAGAAGGCAAGGACTCATCAAATGAAACTTCGCAAGTCTCGACAAGCTGCTGGGTTTCGAGTTTCCAAACACGGAAACCTCGAGAATGCAATGCATATCCAAGAAAAACACCATCCCATCAACGAGACTCAAACTTGTCCAAATGCCCTCCCTTCTTGAGCACAAAACACTTGCAGCCAAATGCTCGCAAGTGGCTCACCTTGGGCTGTCTGCCAAACCGCAGTTCATATGATGTCTTACCAAGGTAAGCTCTAAGAAAAATGCGGTTGGCCAGATAGCAAGCCGTGTTCATGGATTCAGCCCAAAAACGCCTAGGAGTCCTGTGCTCATCGAGCATCGTCCTGGCAATCTCGACTAGCGTGCGGTTCTTTCATTCCACAACGCCGTTCTGTGGGGGAGTGTAAGGAGAAGAAAACTGATGGTCAAGACCTTGATCACTACAGAAGCTGACGAACTGAGAGTTTTTGAACTCAGATCCATTGTCGGAGCGAATTGCTCGCATCCGACCATTGTTTTCATTCTTCAGCATCAAAATCAGGTCATGAACAAACTGAAAAGTTTCATCCTTAGACTCCAAAAAGAAACCCACGAGAATCGAGAGAAGTCGTCAACAATGACAAGCGCGTACCACTTCCCACTGACTGAACGTACCCGAGATAGACCAACAGTGTCCAAGTGTAAAAGCTCGCCTGGATACGAAGTCATCACCTGAGTCACAGGTGAGTGAGAAGCGGCAACCATTTTCCCATGATGACAAGGATGACAAACTAGATCCTTCTCCATCTTAAGCTTGGGCAATCCTCGGATGAGGTCCATAGAGCTTAACCTGACTAGCAGATCAAAACTCAAGTGACCTAACCTCCTATGCCACTTCCAGAGCTCAGAAGAAGATCTAGCTATCAAACAGCGAGAAGGGCCAAAAGAAATAGAGATGTCAATTCGAAAAACTTTACCGAATGGTAAAATCTGGCAAATCAAAGAACCTCTAGAATCAACCACAGAAGAATTGCCCTTCTTAAAACGCACTTCCAAACCATCCTCAAGAAGTTGCGAAACAGAAATCAAATTGAAGTTCAAATTTTTAACCAAAGCAACATTCTTCAAAGAGAAATGATCTGAAATGCAAATTGAGCCAATGCCACTTACTTTCCCCTGACCACTGTTCCCAAATGTGATGTACTCTTTGGAGCTCGGGGGAGTGAGACTGGAGAACCATCTGCGATGTCTCGTCATGTGGCGAGAGCATCCTGAGTCCATAATCCAAACGTCCTTCAGTCCCCGATCCTGCACAATCAGTGGTTGTAAGTGGGAGCAAATGGTCCGGCACTAGGTTTAGCAAAAGAGCTAAACCATCAAGAGAGTTTGGACCAAAACATGGCTCAAAGCGCGGTCCTCAGTTCTGCCTAAACCTGCGGCCACGAGGTCCAGGGCCATAGCCAACACGTCCTGGAATTCTGCCGGAATGGACACCACCAACTGGAGCACGGGCAAGAAAGTTGTCTCCTCTACCACCACCTACACGACGCGGCCTGGCCTCCAGCCTCTCCCCGCGTCGAGGAACACACAGTCTACCACCCTGCTGGTAGAACTGCTCATGATCACCACGAGCTCTCTCTGTTCTCTCAACCCGCTTCCTCCTGAAGCAAAACTCTGCAAGATGCCCGTCTCTCTGACAGTACTCACAATGATAGGTGGGCTTCTTGGGATGTGGTTGAGGCTTGGGATGTTTGGGCTTGGTGGTGTTAGGTGTAGTCTTCTTGGGTTGAGAAGGTCCAGGAAGAGAGTCTAGAGAAGAGTGGAGGTGTTTGGGCTTTGAAACCCAGATCGGCTTCTTGGGTGGAGCTTTGGGTGGTTCATGAATTACTCCATCCTTGGGCTAACAAGCCTGGGAAGACTCAGTGGAGTGAGTCTTGGGATACCTCTGCTCTTGAGTCATTTTACTCCACTCCACTGCCCGGCTAATGGCACTCTCAAAGTCAGCCTTGGTGTAGGTGTAACCCACCCCAAACCCATCCTGCCTCTTGAACTGCTGGATCATCATGCCGAGCTGTGGCTCTTTGGCACTGATCCAACTTAGGATAGAACGGAGGTAAAAGTTCTCATTTTGAGAATCTGCTAGCTCCTCTCTCAAGGAAGCTAGAACCTCCACCTGAGACAAGCAGGTCTCACACTCACTCTCTACTTGAACAGACTTTTCGGCTTTTAGCTTGATCAATTCCATTCTAAGAGACAAACAGTTCTCACAAACAGTGGGTGGAACTTATAGTGTCTCAAGCTCTAGCCTAGTCTACGCAAGCTCAGCTCTCAACCTCTCCAAAACACCCAAATGCTCATCGCCCTTGGATTTCAGCTCAGCTAAGGCAGCTAGATGAGATGGGCAATCAACACATGGTGCGACGACAGTGGCTTGAGCATCTTTCAGCTCCAGCTGAGCGCTTTCAATCTCAGTGGCCAAAGCGTCCCTCTCATCAACCCTTTCTGTGTACCTGGACTTCAGAGTCGACAGGTCGCACAGAAGCACCTCACACTTCGGGCACTCACTGCTATCACCCAAGCAAGGGGAAGAAGATAGACTCTCAATTCTGCCGTTGGCTACGGCAAGCTCACGCTCTAACTCATCTATCCTCTTCTTGGTCCCCCTAAGCAGTTTTTCCCGATACTTTAACTCCTGACGATTGCTCTCAAGTAAATCAACAATTTCACGCTCATAGGATGATACCTTTTCGTTGTCGTCGTCGGAGTCATCGGAGGAGCTCTTTTCTTCCTTATCCCCAAGAGCCATTGAACAGAAGCTCTTGCGGGATCTTCGGCGCTGGTGTGAGCGGCTCTTCGGCTTGTCTCCAAAGGCCATGAAGCAGAGGCCCGCCGAATCGTCCTTGTCCTTCCCCTTCCTGATGGCGATCTCCTCATCGCTTGAGCTCGATGAAGAGGAAGAAGACGTGGACCGCTTGGAGTAGCTCTTCTCCATCTCGATGAAGAAGGCCTTGTCGCGCTTCTTGTTCTCTCGCCGGTAGTCCTTCAGGGCCTTCTTAAAGAATCTGGTCTTCGGCTTGCCCTTGTTGAAGGAAGAGCTGTCGTGCTTGCTGAAGTCATGGAAGCCACCACCGGTGCCCTTCTTGTGTCCATTGCACTTGGGGCAGTCGGCGATGAAGTGTCCTGGATCACCACACTCAAAGCATCCGGATTTTGTGTCGTGTCTTTTGAACATTCTCTTGTCATAGACACGACGCACCCGGTTGTTGAAAAGACACAAATCATCATCACCCAACAACTCTAGCTGGTCCTCAGTGATAGACATCAAAGAGAACCCAGCACAGCTCACAGCAGAGGGATCAACAGAAGGTGTAGCAAGGGCCAGGGACTTAGATCCAGAAACAATGAGATTTGATCTCAACTAGATATCTACCTCAGTGGCCTTCAGCTTGATAAATAACTCAGAAATGGTCAAGGTATCGTAAGAAGTGCTCTCAACGATAGAGGATACCTTAATCTCCCAGATCTTTGGGTCCAAGGTATGGATAACCTTGAGCGTCTGCTCGTGATCTGAGACTAACTGAGCACCCTCAGCCTTGTTGTCCCGAAGCTTGTTAATGATCGATTGAAAACGACCAAACAACGCTTCAACAGATTCACCCGGCTTCTGTGTGAAATTCTCATATTCACGCTGGTAGGTCTGATAGAGCCGAGCCTTGACCTGTGCTGTTCCCTCCTGGTGTGCCTTGAGGGTAGCCCAAATCTCTCTCGCTGTGGAGAGATGGCTCACACGCTCAAACTCAGTGGGACCTAAACCAGAGAAAAGAATGTTCACAGCCTTACTGTTGCTCAGATGCTGAGCAATGATACCAACAATACCATGCTCAGCGACTGGCAATATGACAAACGTGGTGTGAACGCAAATGTCCCAAATGTCCGAACCCTGGCTCATGAGATAGGCTCACATGCGAGTCTTCCAATAATTATAGCCATAGGCTTCCAAGGACGGGACCTTGCCAGGAGACGTCATGGTCACTACTTGGGTTTAGAACCGGTTAAGGTATGGAAAAACCCTAACCTCGCTATGATACCACTTGTAGGACCGAAAGTAGCGACCAGAGTAGGGTGAATGGGCGCCTTAAAAATTCTTTCGAATATATGGCCTGTTCCCAACACCCAACGCACCTCAAAAGACTAAGCAACAGAAAATGAGCAGATAGCCTAAGTCTAAAGGTATCTAGCCTAGAATAAACTGATGTTAAACAGAGAACTACCAAAGCAGTGCAACTAGGCAGATAAACAGAGTATGTCAGGCCAAACTTCTCAATGAAATGATCTAAGTATATATATATATACAATGAGATGAGAAGTTACTGTTCAGATTTGTCTCCTGTTCGGTACTTGGCGAAGCCTGCTTCGCTCGTCGAGGTCTGCTTCGGTGGTCGAAGCCTGCTTCGCTGGTCGAAGCCTGCTTCGGAGGTTAGTTGCGAAGCCTGCCGAAGTCTGTTGTGTAAATGTCGAAGGTATGTTGGTCTAGCCTAGTTCGAAGGGGCAGGGAGCGAAGTATGCTTCGAAGCGAAGTACGGAAGTATCGAAGCTAGCTTCGAACCGAGTGCTTCGAAGCCTATCCTTCGAATAGAATACTTTGAACGCAATGCACAGACGAACAACCTTCGAACGAAGAAACGAAGGCTGACACGCGACAGAGAAACCAAAACAAAGCCTACACTCTACCTTCGAACAAACACACCAAGGACCTCCGAAGAAGACGGAAGCAAACACTGAGCGAAGTCTAACAGAAAGACAAGCTTCGAAGCCAACTTCGAAACCTGTCGAAGTATGGACTTCGAAGAGCTCGAGTCGGAGTACCTTCGCACAGACGTTCGAAGTATGAAATGCTGACAGTTTAAAAGGTACTTCGAAGCTAGCAACTCAGGACACAAAATGAAGTTCGAAGTTCAAACGAAGCCTTCGAGTATATCAGATCGAAGCCTGTCTCACGGAGCTGAGGGGCTTCGAACGGAGAGGGTGGCTTCGTCAGAAAATAGTCAGAAAAGTTACTCAGCCCTATCAACTTCGATCAAAAAGCTGCGCAAAAAAGCAAAAGGCTGGTACTAGTGTATTGTTGCAACAGTGTAGTAGTACTACTTGCAACAGCAAGAACTAGTACTACTTGCGTGAAGAACACACGCAACAGAAGCAACCGAAGCCTTAAAATCCATGAAAAAACTTATTGTGCGAGTGAAATGAAGCCATTAAAACGCTGCAGTTGCTGCACACGATTTGAGAATAGAAGCTTCACTGCAACAGTAAGAGTGAAATAAATACAAGACAAGAAACAGGGGCAAAATGCCTGGCGGCGCAAAAACAAGAGAGAGAGAGAGTAAGAGACAAAAAATGACCCAAAGGAGTATGAATTGATTTCAGCCAAAAGGGTGACCTAACCCTAGGGATTGGAGTCCTATTTATAGGCTGCCCAACCCTGGGAATATTCCACCAGCCCCTTAGGGTTTTTTACAGACGCAGGAATAAAGGAAAAGACTCTACTGCCCTTAGGAATTTTTACAGACACGACTGACTGACTGTGGGCCTAGAGATACAGATGACTTATCCGGAAGCTAAGTTTTCGTAGCGACTACGACTTCTCTTCTGGACAGTCGGATACAAGATCAACGGTTGTCAGTTTTGCACCGAAACTAACAAAGCCTCCACCGACTTTGCACCAGGTACCCGGATTGGGCCGGCCTGATTCCGCAGCTCTCTCAGCCCGGCAATAACTCACCGCCCGTGTACCTGAGTCAACCCTGGTCAACAACCCAGTGTGTCTTCTACTGCCTCTGGCCCATGTACCCGGATTGGGCCAGCCCGACTTCGCAGCCTCCTCTGCCCGACAGTCGCTCGCTGCCCGTGTACCTGAGTCACACCCGGCCCATGAAACAGCAGATCTTCATTCTTCTCAGTCCTCTTTGACTATTGTTGACAATGACTCATCACTTCTGGAGCCATGAGGCCCACGCTATTCAGCATGACTCCTCACAAGTACTGGTGTAGGGTAGAGGGAATGCAATAGTTTGCGTGAATCCAGTCACGCCCGAGCAACACGCTATAGTTACCTTGAACGTCGATGACAAAAAATGTTGTTGGCAATGTCTTGTTGCCCACCGTCAACTCCATAGAGAGTACTCCCTTAGCCTCGGAGCTCTCGCCGTTGAAGCCGTTGAGCATCAAGTTGGTCTTCTTTAGGTCGTCCTCATTCCTGCCAAGCTTCTTCAACAACAAATAAGGAATTAAGTTAACTGTGGCGCCGCCGTCGATGAGCATTCGTGAAATTGGCTTCCCATCGATGTGACCTCTGACGTAGAGGGATTTTAGATGGCGAGCCGAGTCCTCGGGCTTCTCGAAGATGGCATTGCGTGGGCTGAGGTTCAATTGAGCAACCTTGGCCTCGTCCTGCGGCAGGGAAAACTTGGCAGGTAATGTGACGATGTTGATGTCCATCGCCTGGGGTGCGAGCCCTTCAGATATGGGCGAGTAGTCGTCGTCGTCGAGCATGTCGTCATCATCGTCGCTCGGACTATGATCTAGGTTGGTTATCTCAACTGGCTTCTCTCTCCATACCTGCTTCGTAGCTGGCCGAGGGCGCATCTCTTTGAAGATAGCGTCGCGCTCGGCCTCAGCTTTTTTCTCGCGCATCTCCTGTGCCCGCAGCCTTTGTAGGTGTCTCTTATGTGAATTGGACATGCCTGGGGGTGCCCGAGATGGCTGAGGCTTGGTGCCGGGTGCTACTGTTTGACTTCTGTTAATTCTAGTCAAACTGGTACTGTGCCCTTCGGCGTTGGGCACCCTGTGCTCAGAGGGGGCTTCACTGTGAACCCCGTCGGACGGACCGGCCTCGTTCGGCCGATCGAACCAAGCTCTGACGCAGAGCTCAGTCGAAGTATGAGACTTACCTCCGTCAGACCTCAGCGACGAAGTCTTTGGGATTGGGACTTCCTGAGACCCAACCCTGATGGTTATGGCTTCGGACTCCCTGACTTCGGCCTCCGCATGCTCGCATTCTTCGGTGTCGCTCTATATGGTCCAATTCGGAGGCACCACGGACAGTCTTTGGACGATGCCCCCCTCCACTGCGTCTGTTCGCCCCTGCCATCCATAATACTTCGAAGGGAAATAAGACATAGTGTTAGGCTGCGGAGGGTACCCTGTCCCAGATACATACGGAGCCCACGGGGTCCCCGCCCAGTCATATGGCGGAGGCATTGGAGGCTCTAGTGGCCTCGCCCACTGTGAGCCGAACCCGTTACCTGGGGGGTTCGGCCAAGTCGAAGGTATCTCGGACCAAACCAGTGAAGGGTCTTGCCAGGCCAGAGGTACGTTCGGCTAGTGCGGGCCGAAGCCTCCCATCTGGGAAGTCCAACACGGTGCGGGGTTCAGCCATTGGGGGCCGAAGTTGTTGCATGGGGGACCCGACCACTATGGTTCAAAGTTGCCATACGGGGGGTTCGGCCATTGTGGCTTGGAACCACCATGCGGAGCATCAGGCCACCGTGGCCTGAAGCCTTTGTGTGGAGAGTTAGGCCATTGTGGCCCGAAGCCACCATGTGGAGGGTGTGCCTGCTTCGCTCCAAAGTCACCCTCCACAAGCCTCGGGCCCTTCGACTGTTTTAGCTCCTTAGCGCGCGGACCTGTTTTCTTGGCCCTTCCCCAATGCTTGTTCAACAGCATGTCATACGTTACGTTTGGCCTCTTGTGAGCCTTAGCCGAAGGGGTGTTGATGTTTTGTTTCCACACTCCTACCTCGGGGTTCTTTGGTACGAGTGTGCGATTGCGTGGTTCTCCAATAATTACATCTTTCCCTTTAGCCGACTCGGCCTGTTCCGGCCGAATCAACACCTTCTTTTCGCCGAGGTCGACAGCGTTGACTGGAAAAGGATCTTTATCCAGCTTCATCTTTGGATCATGGTCTATCTTCATTCGTCCTTCTTCTATGGCCGATTATATCTGCTGTCGAAAAACATTGCAATCATTAGTATTATGTGAATGCGAGTCATGCCACTTACAGTATGGATGCTTCTTTAACTCATCGGCAGGTGGAATGACTTGACCCTTAGGTAACCTGAGAAGCTGGCTTTTTAAGAGAAAATCAAATATTTCATCACATTTAGTTATATCAAATGAGTATTTGACCTCACTAAGCCAATTCTTTGTGGGGGGTGGTCGTAACTCGGAGCAGGTGAAAGGTTTATTTTTAGTTGTTGGACCGGAAATGGTGACCAGAGGAGGGGTGAATGGGAGCTTTTAAAATTTCAGACTAAAAATAGCCTTATGTTTTAATTCTGTCTTCTGCGGAACAGGCTTCGAACACACCCTTCGAAGTTCTGGTTCGGAGGTATTTCACAGCTCCGAACACAGGCTTCGCAAGGAGCAAAAGTTCGAAGCCAAGAAGACTTTGCTCCACCCACAACCCCGAAAATTCAGCTTCAGCTAAGTCAGTGCAGCCTTCGCACACAGGGTGCCTTCGTGCAGGCTTCACACTTTACCCTTCGGAAGAGCGGACTTCCCTTTGAGGACTTTGATCAGCTTTGCTAAGTCAGTGCAGGCTCCGCACATTGGGTGCCTTCGAGTAGGCTTCGCACTATAGACTTCGCACGAGCAGACTACCCTCTGCGGACTTCGACCGAATACTTAGCGACAACAACTGGTGCTGGGCTTCGTACTTCGAAGGTCTAAACGCACACCAAATAGACTTTGCCAAGGGCTTCGACACGGGAAGAAAAATGGGCTTCGATCTAAGCCAAGACCAGTGCTTCGCTAGTAATCAGAGAGGTCTAGCCTCTAGTTTACACAGAGCGAACAAACACTGAAAAACACACACTTCGCTCAACACACTTCGCTCAGACAGGCTTCTCACAAACTTCTCCAGGAAGGATTCAATGCACAAACTCAACTCAAAAAAGTGAGACAAAAGAGATCGAAGCATGCAGAGAAGTACGCATACAAGCTCAAGCAGTAAATGAACACAGAATCAAGGTTTCAATGCTTGAACAGGGAACACAAAAATTGAACTCACAGGATGAATACAAGGTATGTGGCGGCTAGACAGGAGCTCAAAAATGACTACTCAAAGTGTTGATGTGACCTAGCCAGCCTCCACTATTTATAGGCACTATTCAGCCCTGTGAATAGACTACTTTACCCCTAGTACCGATACACACTCCGGTGTACCGCCCAAAGTACCGAACCCTTCGGTACAACCCAGTCATCGTGTATTGTTGGACCCCTCCGACAAGCACACTCCGCTGCAACAGCTGCAGCAACCAGACCCACCGAACCCTTCGGTGAAACAACCTCCGAACACCTTCGGAGAACCAGCCTCCGAACACCTTCGGAGAACCAACCTCTGAACCCCTTCGGAGGGACCCCTTTGAATCAGAGGGTAAAATCTGTCAATCACTCATCACAGACTCCGAAACCAACCCTTGGTTTCTCAATCTCCCCCTTGATGAGTGCATTGACAACCAAATTCAAGTTCAAGAAAATTTGAAAAATTTCAGCACACAAGTGACCATAAAAACTCAGAAACGAGTCAAATCATGTCACTTGACAAAAGAATTAATGCCCCTTCGACAAATCTCCCCTTTGCAAGATAAAAACTCCCCCTGAGTTATTTTACCCTCTTGCTGCAGAGAACTCAAAAATTTCTCCCCCTTTGGCAATGCAAGCATCAAGGAGCATGTAAAAGATGCATAGCTTCGAAATGGGCAGAGTCGCAAAGACACATAAAGCAACAAATATGCCAACATTTAATACCAATTATCATGTGCTCAACTTAATTTAACATTCTCTAAAAACATGATGACAACATGTGATTTTATCATTTTGAAATAAAAGCATCACCACACAATCAAGGTAACTAGACAAATAAAAGCAGGGACTGCGCAAAGCTAGTCAATTTCTACTCTAGACAGACATGACTAGTTCAAGTGGAGCATTAAAAGCAAACTTGATGATCAATGATTTTTTTGTTTCATAATGCCAGGGGTTATTTGTGTGTCTACCTTATACTTTCCAATCAAGCCAAGCCTAGGCATGAAAGCCATCAGAAGCTTAAGGCGGTGATTTTGGCATACACTACACTATACCAGTTCAGACCAATGTGCAATGGTAAGCAATCTAGAATAGGGTAGTGCGACAAACAAACCCACCTAGATCTTTTTGCTTTGAAGCATGCAAATCATGGATTTTTGGAATTTGAATTAAGTGAACAAATTGTATAGCACTTTATGAATATCCATGAGTAAGTAACACAATTTTTCATGTTGCAATGTTCAGCATCCAGAGAAAAGGAGTCTTGCTATCAAGCAGAAAAAAGATAGCTAAAGCAGTCCCCCCTAAACATGCTAGATTCAAGACTAAGAAGTGAGCATGATTTGATTTTGGAAAGAAGAATCAAGCACATAATGTTTCAGACATATTTAAATAGAGCTGAGCTGACATGATTTCATGAATTAAAATCAGGCATATAAGTGCAAAAAATGTAAATGCAATTTCACACATGATGAGCATATGCAAGACAATTAAAATCTGCTCCCCTCACAAAATGTCGTAAGGGTGACAAACACCAAGTTCCCCATGCAAGTAGGCAAAACGAGAAGCATCGAGAGGTTTTGTGAAAATATCGGCTAGCTGGTGTTGGGTATCAACATATTGAAGTTCAATATCACCCTTCTCATTATGATCTCTGAGAAAATGATATCACACATCAATGTGTTTGGTTCTGGAATGCTGAACTGGGTTGTTTGCAATACAAATAGCGCTAGTCTTATCACAGAAAAGTGGAACACTCTTATAATCTAACCCGAAATCCCGCAAAGTGGAAACCATCCACAAAATCTGAGAGCAACAGCTAGCTGCAACAACATATTCGGCCTCAGCCGTCGATTGTGCAACACTAGATTGTTTGCGGGAAGACCAGCAAACCAGAGAGGTACCCAAAAAATGAAAAGTACTAGAGGTACTTTTCCTATCAATCCTACACCCAGCAAAGTCTGCATCGGAATAACCTCGAAGACACAAAGAGGAAGACGTCGAATACCAAATTCCAAATTCTAAGGTATATTTGAGATACCTGAGAATGCGCTTTACCGCTTGGCGGTGCGAAGCTCGTGGTGAAGCCTGAAAATGAGCACACAGACACACTACGAAGTGTATGTATAGCCTCATAGCAGTCAAGTAGAGGAGGGAGCTGATCATGTTTCGGAACTCCTTCTGATCTACGGCTTCTCCATCATCGGTAGGATCCAATGCTACAGATGTAGCCATTGGAGTGGCGAGTGGCTTCGCATCAGACATGTCAAACTTCTTGAGCAGGTCCTTGGTGTACTTTGTCTGGTGGACGAAAGTACCTTGTTTGCTTTGTTTGATTTGCAAACCAAGGAAAAAAGTGAGTTCGCCCATCATGGACATCTCGAACTCCCTACTCATGGCATCTGTAAACTCGGCAACCAAAGCATGAGAAGAGCCACCAAAGATGATATCATCCACATAAATCTGGACTAGGAGGAAATCTTTGCCATGCTTGAGAGTGAACAGGGTTTTATCAACAGATCCCATCAAATATCCCCTCTCAAGCAGAAAAGACTTAAGTCTATCATACCAAGCCCGAGGGGCCTGCTTGAGTCATAAAGAGCCTTTTGAAGTTTAAGGACTTTATGAGGGTATTTGGGCTTTTCAAAACCAGGGGGTTGTTTTACATAAACATCTTCGCCTATGAAGCCATTAAGAAATGCACTTTTGACATCCATTTGATAGAGTTTGAATCCCCGGGATGTCGCAAAGCCAAGCAAAATCCTAATGGCCTCCAGACGCGCAACAGGTGCAAAAGTTTCAGTAAAATCAATCCCTTCTAATTGAGAATAACCCTGAGCTACAAGTCTAGCCCTGTTTCTAACTACAGTCCCATCCTCCCCTTGTTTGTTTTTGAAAATCCATTTTGTTCCAATGAAATGCACATTTGGTGGAGGATCAACTAAAGTCCATACTTGGTTTCTCTCAAAATTTTCAAGTTCTTCATGCATGGCATTGATCCAACTAGAATCAGAAAGTGCATGACTAACATCTAAGGGCTCGAAAGAAGCAACAAAAGCGGAATCAATGAAATGAGCATGAGAACGTGTTACCCTTTGATCAAGCTCACCAATGATCTGCTCGGGAGGATGCATCATTTGAACATGATGTGGAGCCTCGCGGCTGGATGCAGTCTCCCCCTCAACTTGTGCGTTGAAGTGGTCCAAGATGACCGATGTCGAGGTAGTTGCTTCGGGACCTTGTGCCGAAGTGGTTGAAGCGGGGTCGGCTTCGGGGGTTGATGTCGAGGGTAGTAGGGGTTCATCCTCGAACTCTCCGGGATCTTCTTCTTCGAAGATGGTCTGTTCCATGCCATGTTCATTTGCCTGTTCAAGAGTAGAACTAATAGAGGGGGTTGATTCATCAAAAGTCACATCACATGACTCGATGACAGTGTTAGTCTCCAAATTATAAACACGATAAGAATGACCATGTGTGGTGTAACCCAAAAAGATCCCGTCAGAAGAACGCGACTCAAATTTTTCTAAGTTTCCATGTTTTAGGATAAAGCAACGACACCCAAAAACTCGAAGATGAGTAACTTTGGGTTGTCTCCCAAAACGTAGCTCATAAGATGTCAAATTCAAAATTGAGCGTAAGAATATTCGGTTTGAGATGTAACATGCAGTATTCATGGCCTCAGCCCAGAATTTTCTAGGAGTCCTATGCTCATCCAGCATCGTCCTAGCCATCTCAACCAAAGTGCGGTTCTTCCTCTCAACAACATCATTCTGTTGAGGAACCCACGGAGCAGAGAATTGATGTTCTATGCCATGCTCCATGCAAAAGTCAACAAAAAGACTGTTCTTGAACTCAGTGCCATTATCACTTCGAATGAATTTCAATGCACCGGGGAGTTCAGTGAAAAGTCTCAAAGCCAAGCTCTGAAAGTGTGAAAACACTTCATCCTTGCTGGCAAGAAAGAAGACCCAAGAGTAGCGAGAGAAATCATCGACAATGACTAACACATACCACTTGCCGCCTAAAGAACTAACCCGAGAAGGACCTACAGTGTCCATGTGGAGAAGTTCTTCGGGTTGTTCAGTCATCACTGTGGTGACTAGCGAATGCGAAGCGGCAATCATTTTTCCATGTCGATAAGGAGCGCAAACTAAATTCTTCTCAAACTTGAGCTTGGGCAATCCTCGGATCAGACCTAGGGCACTCAGACGAGCAAGCAACTTAAAGCTCATATGCCCTTGTCTCCTATGCCACTTCCAAAGCTCAGAAGTAGAATGTGCAACAAGACAATGAGAAGAACCAGATGACTCAGAAAAATCAGCTCCAAAGACTCTCCCAAGTCTAAAGATCTTACACACAACAACGCCATCAGAATTGAGTACTTGCGAAGTATCGCGATGGAATCGCACTTCGAAGCCCTCATCAAGCAACTGAGATACAAAAAGCAAATTGTATCCCAGGTTCTCAACCAAAGCAACATCTTTGAGAGTGAAATTCGAGTTGATTCTTACCACACCTTTACCTTTCACTCTACTCCTTCGATTGTTGCCGAAGGTGATATGTTCCCTTTGCTTCGTTGTGGTGAGGCTAGAGAACCATGCTGCATCTCCGGTCAAATGGTGCGAACACTCGGAGTCCATGATCCACGTGCCCTCCAAGCCTCGGTCTGCCGCCTACACATGATAAGAGAATCTCGATCGCTCGGTGCTGGGGTGAGTGAAAATATGACGAGGCATCCAGCACTGAGTGATACGAGTAGTAGGCACAGTAAAAGTAGACTGTCTACGCACAGGATAATCAGAATGATGCAAAGTGCGAGGTCTACCTATATGCAGTGATCCAAAAGCATGACGAGGTCTCCTACTCTAATGAGGTACAAAGCTACTCGCCCGGGGTCTACCACCATATGGAACATGGTGAACACCTCGAGGAGCAAAACCTCTCCGAGAAGCACGAGGAGCCTCGAAAACAGGACGAGAGTAAAACTCAAACTCATGCATACCTAAAGATGGGTAATGCATGTCCTGGAAACTTGTCGCCTGAGAGCATCGCTCATCCTTGATGCGACGAAAATAGAACCCAACCAAATGACCCGCCCGCTGATAGTAGGAACAATGAAAAACTCTCCTAGGGACACTCTCATGGGTCATAGGAGCAACTCTCACAGGCTCCTTGGGCTTCTGCTGAGTTGTTTTCTTGGGAGGGATTTTCTTGGCAGGAGGAGTGGTTTTCTTTGGAGTCCGGGTAGGCTTTTTTGCTGATGGAGTGTCTAACAGAGCTCTCTCTTTCTCTAAGGTAGTGGGTGAGGTAAAAACAGTTTTGTTCTCACTATCTGAAGGAATCCTCTCAAAACCCAATCCTAGAGCTAACCCTGCTCTGTCAGCACACATCTTGGTTTTGGCCAAGAGCAAATCCATCCTACCCTTTCCCTCAGTGTATTTGTTAACCACAGAAAGAAGGTATTCATTTTCAGTCATTAGGTTCTTAGCTCGCTCTCTAACAGTGCCTAGCTGGTCCTTAAGGGTTATGCAAGTGTCACACACAGGTTGCACATCCTTAGAACTACCGGCCCTCTCCAATCTAGCCTCTAAATCCTGAACATGCTTATCCCGTAAATTAATGCTCTCACGTAATAAGGGGCAGTTCATGCAGTTCAAGCTCAGAAAGAGTTTGAGCATGCACAGAACGCAACTGAGCAAGCTCACCCATGACAACAGTGCAAGATTCACATTCAGCATCATTAACCCTAGACTTAAGCATGGCATAATCAGTAGAAACAGATTCTATCCTAAGTCTAAGGTCTTTTCTATCTCTAGCGGCTTGCACAAGTAACCTATCCTGACCAAGAACTACTTCATTTAGTTCATCTAGTTTAATTGAAAGCTGGTCATAGGATAGTGGTACCTCAGATGAGTCAAGCTCATCGCCGGTGTGATCACTGTCGGCCATGAAGCAAAGGCCGGTGAAATCTTGTCCCTTCTTGTCCTTCTTCTCCTCCTTCCTTGGAGACTCCTCCTCCTCAGAGCTCGACTCCTTAGTTGAGGAAGTGTCGATGTCGCTGAGAGCAACAACAAATGCTCTGGAAGCGGCTTTGGCTACCCTCTTAGCCACCTTGCCGCGCTTGCCCTTCATAAAGGGTTTCCTTTCCTTCTTGTGGTATTTGGGGCGCTCACTCTCATCTCTCTTCTTGAGTTTTGGGCAATTGGCCTTGATGTGAGACGTGTCGCCACACTCAAAACAACCACTAAAACCACCTCTCCTCTGATCCCGTCTCTCATGGTGAAAACGGGTGAACCTTCTAGCAATGAGAGCAAGCTCATCATCATCCAGAGTATCCACCTGCTCCTTAGTGATGGAGACCAAGGAGGACAAAGCAAAACCATCTGCAAAAACACAAGTGCCTGATGTGCTTGGTTCTACAGTGGTGCCACGGCTAGTGCTAGAAACTAGTGCCAATGGTTGTGGCAAAGAGTTCCTATGCACTACAAGAGATGCCTTGGCAATCTCTGTGGACTTCAGCTTACTGAAGAGCTCATCATAGGTCAATGTGTCATAACATGTGGACTCCTCAATGCTGGATATCTCTACTTCCCATATGCTACGATCAAGAGCATAGAGAAGCTTGATAGCCCTGTCGTGATCATTGTAAGCAAGCGTCCCGTTGGACCACAAGTTACTCACTATCGCATCAAAGCGAGAAAACATGGCATCTATAGATTCACCAGGAGCCTGCACAAATAGTTGATACTATTGATTGTACGTGCTTTGGCGCCTGACCTTAATCTGTGTAGAGCCCTCATGAAAGATAGTAAGTGTAGTCCAAATCTCCCTACCTGTCCTTAGGTGCTGCACCCTATCAAACTCACTCTGACTCAAACCAATGAACAATATATTTCTAGCCTTGGAGTTGGCATTATACTGATCCTTCTCTGTTTGAGAGGTGCGAGTTTCAGGGATGGAGTATTGTGAGTCCACAATCTACCAAATTGCATTTCCTTGGCTTAGCAATTAAGCCTCCATGCGCACCTTCCAGTATGCAAAGTCCGTACCATCGAAAAGATGTATTTTACTAACTCTGTCCATGTCGCCAACAGATCACAAAACCGGTTAAGGTCAATTGGTGATCTTAACCTGCTCTGATACCAATTGTTGGACCGGAAACGGCGACCAGACACTACAAAAAAACAGAACATTTTCGTCATCCAAATTAACTTCCGTCGGCCACTGTGAGAAGCCGACGGAAGTTCCGTCGGCTTCTCACAGTGGCCGATGGAAGTTAGCGGGGATTTTTCTGTGGCCGATCGGATCCCCTAACTTCCGTCGGCCACTGTGAGAAGCCGACGGAAGTTAGGGAGTTTTTCCCCAACCGCGCGCGCGTACAGGGAGACCTAACTCCCTGTACGCGCACACCCGCCGCCGCCTCGCTCCAGTGCCACCTCCCGCCCGCGCCGCCACCGCCCACCTCCGGCCCACGCCGCCACCAGCCTCTCCGGCCCACGCCACCGCCTCCTGCGCCACATCCCGCCCGCGCCGCCGCCGTCTAGCTCTGGCCCGCGCCCTCGCCGCCTCTCCGGCCCGTGCCGCTGCCTCCCGCACCGCATCCCGCCCGCGCCACCGCCGCCCACCTCTGGCCCGTGCCCTCGTCGCCTCTTGCCTGCGCCCTCGCTGCCTCTCACTCATGCCGCCGTCGACGTCGCCTGCGCCGCCGCCCGCCCCCCCGGCACCCACTGCCGGTCCGCGCCGACCGCCCACGCCACCGTCCTGCCTGGTCCCACGCGCCGCCGTGCACCAACCTCCCACCGCCGCCAACCGCCTGACGGCCACCCGTCGCCGCCCATCGAGGTACCCATCTCTCTCTCTCTTTCTACATTTTACATATTTCAACAATTTAGAGCTATCTAGCAAGACAACAATGGAGAAATGAGACAATCTACTAACAGTATCTAAGGCATTAAAACCTTACCTTGCATGATATAAGTTAATCAGTGTTTTTTCTTATGAATAATCAGTGTTCCTTTTAGAACCTTAGTAAAAAGTAGTGGTTACTGTTCCATATTCCCTGTACGCCATTAAATACCATCAGCATGTAAAAAACTGACAACACATCCAAAAGGAAATTAAACCAGAGAAGCAAAATACTCATGTTAATGCAAATCACAGAAGATTTGATTCCCTCTAGAACATAAAAAATTCTAGAAAAATCAGTTTCGAGAGCTTCCTCTTGATCTGGGAAAATTTTATGAAGGAATTGTACAGGACTGTAATATACAAATTACTTTTGAAAACTATACTAATTCTAACAAAAAATTTCAAAAAAAATAAAATGTACGACTTTTAGACGAAATCAAAATTAGCATACTCACGGCCGCTCCTGGATCTCGGAGACGGTGTCCATCACCTGCCCACGGCCTTGCTCCTGGATTGCCTTCTATAGGAATTATATAGTGCTAACAATCACCGCCTCTGCTATCCCTCCCCTTGCTCCGCCAGCCGCCGCCTCTGCTACCCCTCCCCTCGCGCCGCCGGTCGCCGCCTCTGCTACTCCTCCCCGTGCGCCGCGTCGCCGCCTCTACTACCCCTTCCCCTTGTGCCGCCACTGCCTCTGCTACCCCTCCCCGTGGCACCTCTCTCCTCTCTGCCTCTCTCATCCTCTCCCCCTCCCTCGCGGTGATGGTGCGGCGAGGGCTCGATAGGGCATGGCGAGGGCGCCGCGGGACCATGGCGAGGGCATGATGAGGGCGTGGCGAGGACGTGACGAGGTTAGATCTGGCCACCCAGCGCACTAGTGTAGAAAATGGGGAAGAGAAGAGGAGGGAGAGGAGATCAAGTGTGGTGGCTGAAGAGGGGGTTGAGAGAGAGAGGTAGTGGGGGGAAGTTAGGGTTTAGAAATGGGCTTTAAATGAACTGAAATTTAAATGGGTTGTGTGGTAAAATTTAAATATATATGTGCTATTAATTAAATTGTTGTATTAATTTTTGGTTTGTTGATGATTTCATTACGGTGATTAGTATTACATATATATATACTTTATTATATATATTTCTTTTCGTATGCAATTTTTTATTTGAGAACAACGTAGATAGTGTAACGAAACCTATGCGTCACCTGTTTCGGACCAACATGTCTCACACATGTCATGCGTGTGAGATGTGTAGGTCCGGAATTGTCCCTTTTTGGACAGCCTTAGAGTGGGCGACAGAGCGTGGTTTTATGATGAGTCATGAGTCCGAATGGGATTTCAGTAACATAACCTTGTTGTTCTCCATTGCACCACTATCAGGCGTGCAATTGGAGAACAACAGGGTTATGCTGCTGAAATTTCGTTCGGACTCATGACTCGTCATAAATACCACGTTTTGTCGGTCACTCTTGGGAGGGTTTAGGACCTATCTTTTCCTATAGACATAGGCCCGTGGTACTTATGCATGATGCATTCTCGATTGAATGAATGTTTTGCCTATAGAATGGCTGAGGACGACCGACGGTGGATGTATAGTGGTTGGATGAAAAGTGGAGCTCACACGAGGGAGTGGGTAATCAATGCTGAGAAATTTGTTGATCGTGCATTCGCTTTAACAACAAACACTGGCGCGAGGTGCCCATGCATGAAGTGCAGAAATTCTCGTTTTCAAGACAAGAGGACGTTGTCATTGCATATTTGCAAATATGGCTTCGTGCCAGGATATGAAGTTTGGTCTTTTCACGGCGAGACAGGCCGTGAAAAAATGGTATTAGTAGTGGAAGAAGAAGATGATAGCGTTGCTGACGATAGGATGGATGAGATGCTTGATGCTATACGACCAGAGTTTGAATCAAACCCTGAGGATCCTCCAACACCGGAGGTTCAAAAGTTTTTCGACATCCTTCGAGCTTCAGAAGAGACATTGCATGAGCACACCACCGTAAGCGTTCTCGCTTTCGTGACTCGTATTATGGCTATTAAGTCAAAGTTTGCATTTTCAAACAATTGTTATAAGGAGCTCTTGAATCTGATCAGCGATATCCTTCCTAAGAACCATAAGGTGCCGAAAGACATGTACCAGTCAAAGAAAATGCTTTCTGCTCTCGGTATGGAATATGAGAAGATTGATGTGTGCCGAGATAATTGTATGCTGTTCTGGAAAGAACATAGTAATGAGGTGAAATGCTTAAAATGTGGTAAACCGAGATTCGTAGAGGTCGTAAATGAAGACGGAGAGAAGGTGACAACAGAGGTTGATCATAAGCAACTTTGTTACATGCCTCTTACACCTCGGGTGAAACGATTGTTTCTCTCAAAGAAAACCGCTAGACATATGCGATGGCATAAAGAAGGTGTACGTGACAATAATCAAGTAATGGTGCACCTATCTGATGGTGCAGCATGGAAGGCTCTAGATGATTTTGATGCAAACTTTGCTAGTGATGCAAGGAATGTTCGCATCGGGTTGGCAACAGATGGATTCACGCCTTTCAATGTAACTGCATCGTCGTACTCTTGTTGGCCTGTGTTTGCTATTCCATACAACCTTCCACCTTCGTTTTGTATGAAATATGAATTTATGTTCCTATGTCTCATTATAACCGGTCCAGAGCATCCTGGAACACGAATAAATGTGATACTGAAGCCCTTAATTGAAGAGTTGAAACAATTGTGGAAAGGAGTTGAAGCATATGACTATGACCGGAAATCGCTGATATGCTGAATGAGTTGGTCCTTAATGAAAATGAGGATGGATTTGTAGGATTCGGAACCGAACATAATTGGACCCACATATGTGGCTTATGGGAATTGCCGTATGTCAAATCACTAATTCTGATGCACAACATTGACGTTATGCATCAGGAACGTAATGTTGGTGAAAGCATTATAAGTACATGTATGGATTTTACTGACAGGACAAAAGATAATGTAAAGGCGAGAAGAGATTTAGCTGAGATTTGTAATCGACCAACCCTTGAGTAGACGAATAGTGGTGGCAAGCCACGTGCCCCATTTTGTTTAAAACCTAAAGAAAAAAAACAAGTAATGAGGTGGTTGAAAAATTTGAAATTCCCAGATGGTTACGCCGCGAGATTTAGAAGAGCTGTGAATTTGAAGACAGGGAAATTAAATGGATTGAAAAGTCACGATTACCACATAATAATGGAAAGGCTCCTTCTTGTAATGTTTCGCGGGTACCTGAATGATGATGTGTGGAAGGTGTTAGCTGAGCTGAGCCATTTTTATAGACAACTTTGTGCAAAAGAAATTAAGAAAGATATGATGGAGATGTTAGAGAAAGAGATCCCGGTGCTTTTATGTAAATTGGAAAAAATATTCCCTCCAGGGTTCTTCAATCCAATGCAACATTTACTGGTTCATCTGCCATATGAAGCTAAGGTAGGTGGCCCTGTGCAATATAGGTGGATGTATCATATTGAAAGGTCCATAAAGAAGCTTAGAGCGATGGTTGGTAATAAGGCCAGAGTTGAAGGTTGCATCGCAGAAGAATTTAAATTGAAAGAGATAGCATACTTCACTAGTGTATACTTCGCTGAGCATCACAATGTCAACACACCAGCTACACGGTACCATATGGATGAAGACCATCCTTGTAGTGATCTCCAAATATTTGGGTGGAAGGGCATAACTGTTGGTGTCTCCACGACATATTATGTAACTCAGGAAGAACGAACTTATGCCTTGCTCTACATGTACTCAAATATGGAAGAGATGGAACAATATTTCGCGTAAGTGATTCTTTTTAGTTTTATATTTTACCTCCAAATTTTATACCCGTTTGTTTACCTATTTGTTACAATGACAGTATGTTTGATTCGAAATACTTGACGTCTGGTCGTCAACCAACGGAGAAGCAATTAGATAAATTGCGTCGAGAAGGAGTAAATGGCGGGCCTAGTTTCCTCACTTGGTTCAGAGAACATGTAAATCCTTACCTTTTGTGACACGTATTATTTTACTCTACTAGGTTAATTATCTGATAATCTCCTATGATTTGCAGTGCGTGCTCGCTGACAATGTACATATAGACTTGCGACAGCTCTCTTACGGGAGTATTAGTGCCAAAAGTCATGGTTGCTATGATGTTAATGGTTTCCGCTTCCGTTCAACTATTTTTGAAGCATATCGACCTCTAGCGGCAACAACTAATACTGGAGTTGTTACAAGGGTCGTTGATGGACAAGGACACGAAACTATGTATTATGGAATCATCAAAAATATAATCGAGTACAATTTTGCCGGGAATAAGGAGATTAAAGTAGTCTTCTTCGATTGTGATTGGTTCGACCCTAAATATGGTACTCGTGAAAACCAATTTGGAATGGTTGAATTCAAACACACGGAACGATTATCTGGTTGCGATAATTTTGTCCTTGCTCACCAAGTCGAGCAGGTGTATTATATGCCGTACCCATGAGAAAAACTAAGTGCTTGGTGGGTAGTCTACAAAGTGAATCCTCGGGAACGTCTACACACCCCTAGTGATGGCGCTTATCAATTGGAGGTTGAAGTGGTCGATGAGGTTTACCAAGATGATGAATTGCCGACTTCGTTTAATGTAGAGTCAGAATCGTCGGCAGATTCTTTTCTCGGCGATTCTAATGATGTGGCAGTTCCCGAGAAAAGGAAACACCAACATAAGAAGAAAAAAGTAACATGGCGTGCTTTGGGGAGAAAAGGACAAATTGATCCTGATTTTGATGATAATTGACAAGTAATTGTTTTCATACATGCATATGCAATATACTTCATATTACATGTTTTTTCATATGTACAAACCTTCTTTACTAATAAATGCTTGTTTGTGCTTATTTTGAACAGGATGTCGAAAAAGGTGAGGAGTGTCACGAGGAAGCTCTTCCACTTGGGGAGTTCATCGGCGAGTACTCCGGCGAGTACACCGACGAGTCAGGAGGACACCCTATTCCAGGGTAGTTCCTCTTCTTCAAACAGATGTCGTCAAGAGCAGCTCCTGAGATGCATAGATTCGACATTAATTGATCGGCCTATTGCATTTCAACTAGATGATGAGATAACTTTCAGATTGTTTTTTATGGCAGTTACAAACTATTACTAATTGTTTCAATACTATTTTGTAGGAGGAAGAACACTTGGAGAGTGCGGGTCACGAGGATCATCCGGTTGGTGGGGGGCAGGAGGGGGATGTCCCAGAGTGTGCGGCACAGAGGGATGACCTAGACGGTGTGGGGCAGGGGGATGACCCGGAGGGTGCGAGGCAGGGGGATCTCCCGGAGGGTGCGGGTCAGGAGGAAGGGGCTGAGGCTGCCGGCGGGTCCTCAGTATCTTTTAGGACAAGCCACCTGGTCGCCCCACCAGTAGTCTCTTCCGGTGGAGCCAAGATCGAGATTACGCCTGTGGTGACGGGTAAGTGTAGTACTCTTCTGTTGTTTTGCTTTTTTTTTCAAAAAATTTCTTTCACTAAACTGACTTTATTTATTATGTATTTCTAGATCTTGGATTGACTCTCAGTTTGACGGCACTTCGAGGGTCAGGCAGGTTAACCAGATATTGGGTAACCTGTGTCGTCTACACTACCCAGGGGTGCTGACAATGCCGACCGGTGAGCGGGTTCTATGCCAGACATGGGACCAGTACCGGTTTGCTCCTGACGTGCGCCACGGAACTGCTCAGGGGG
The DNA here is from genome assembly GCA_019279435.1 of Zizania palustris. Taxonomy (NCBI): domain Eukaryota; kingdom Viridiplantae; phylum Streptophyta; class Magnoliopsida; order Poales; family Poaceae; genus Zizania; species Zizania palustris. Next base: position 54,394,910 of record JAAALK010000081.1, read on the forward strand.
TGGTGTCTCATGACTTCTCGGTATGCATGTGTTTTTTCAATCTTCTTTTAGGCTTTTCGAGTTACAACACTTTACTAATCATTACTTTTGCAGTTACGCTTTTGCTTGCCAGAAGTCGGCAATCACCATAACCATGCCCTTCAAGTCTTCAACAACAATGCACATAAGGTGGTGAAGGACGCCATTTCGTATGCCCGCATTCAAGCAAACAATGCTTACTACAAGGAGAAGCTAGGGCAACAAATGAGCAAGGTGACGGGCTCATCGTCAATCTATTTGACTGAAGAACAATACCGTTCGGTAAACATTTCTAACTTTTTAAATCTTCGATTGTTGAGATTTGTTGTCATATAATACAAATAGCATCTCTGTTCAGGTGAGGATTTTGTGGTTTGCAAACCGCGAGGACGCATATTTCGAATTCTGCAAGATTTGGTCTTCAGCCGCATTTAAGAAGACTTTCGAGCAGAAAAGACAATGCCGCGGGATGGATCCAAAGCACAGATATGGTGCCGACGGACATATTCGCCACGCTAAACGCATGGTAAGACCTCCTTCTATCACTCTCTAGCTATAGATACATTGTAATGCGACTAACTCATTTCTAATGTACAGGAAGCGACATCTGGCAACGTGCCAAGTGACATAGAGGTGTACACCTCTGGTCACAAAGGAAGCGATCCTACACAACCAGATGTCTTGTGTAGCCAGACAGCCACGGACCATTTGGTGAGATGTTATTAAGAGTTTACGTAATTTCATTTTTCTGCGTCTAGCTTGTCGAACATGTTTTTTGCAGGCGCAGTATGGTGAACACATGGTTCGACTCCATGGAGAGGACTATGATTGGTGGAGAGAACCTGTCGACCAAATGGCTGTGTACTCCAGCGGAGGTGGCAAAATCCATGGACGGTGAGACAGTGTTTTTATTAATGTTTTGTGTATGGTATTGTGATGGTAACTAATTCATTCAATGTTGCAGGTACTCCATGTTCAATGGAGTTATTGACTCTAGAGCGGTGAGAGCTCAGAAGTCAGCTCAGTCGTCATAGAGCTCCGTCGGAGTTGGCTAAACCGTCGTCGCTCTTCAAAAACCCCGGAGGTGGTTCGGGTGAGGGAGGAAATGAGGCGGCTACACGAGCACAACAGGAAACAACAAGAGTACTATACCGCCTACTTAGCACAACAGCAGGCGATGATCCAAGTAAGTTTAGTTTAGAGTGTTGCAGTTCAAAAGTATTCAGAAATAGGTTTAGAACTAACTGATTACATTACAACATGTGTAGCAACTAGCCCAGCAAAATAGTGGATTTGACATGTCCATGTTCCAACCACTACCTCCCCCACCACCACCACTATCTCCTACATCACCTGAGGTACCTCCTAGATACTTAAGTTAGCGTTTAGAAGGGTAGTTGAGTTCGTTCTCTAATTTTGTCTATTTCTTCAGAGTTTCCGTACGCCTGGTCAGGATGGAGCCTCCGGGGCAAATGTGGACGAAGCGGGAGGCAGCGGCGGCACCCACGACCCAAATGTGGGCGATCAGTGAGTATGGATGTGTATTGTGAACCTGGATTGGTTCTCGATGTGTTATGTGACTTTGTATGTGAATTTGGATGGTATATGTGAATGCGGATGTGTATTGTGACTTTGAATGTGAATTAAGTTGTGTTATGTGATTTTGGATGTGATGTGTGAAGTTTTGGATGTGAGATGTGATTTTGGATGTTATATGTGAAGTTTGAATGTGATTTTTGATGTGAAATGTGAATTTGGATGTGTATTGTGAATGTGATTGAAATTGTGGTTGGATGTGAGTGTCAGTAGGGGAACCAGGAAAAAACAAAAAAATACCAGCTAACTTCCGTCGGCTTTTACCATAGCCGACGGAAGTTAGCTGGTTTCGGCCATGTGGGCAGTAAGGCTAACTTCTGTCGGCTAGGGCCAAAGCCGACGGAAGTTAGCGCCCCTCTGCTGACGTGGCAGAGTTCGGCGCTAACTTCTGTTGGCCACGTGAAGCCGACGGAAGTTAGCTAACTTCCGTCTACTCGCTTCCGTCGGCCAAAGCCTTTTGCCGACGGAAGTTAGCTTCTTCCGTCGGGAAAGGGCTAACTTCCATTAGCTTTGGCCGATGGAAGTTCCCTGTTTTGTTGTAGTGAGAGGGGGGTGAATGGGAGATTTTAAAATTTCAGACTAAAAATAGCCTTCTATTTTAATTCTGTCTTCTGCGGAACAGGCTTCGAACACACCCTTCGAAGTTCTGGTTCGGAGGTATTTCACAGCTCCGAACACAGGCTTCGCAAGGAGCAAAAGTTCGAAGCCAAGAAGACTTTGCTCCACCCACAACCCCGAAAATTCAGCTTCAGCTAAGTCAGTGCAGCCTTCGCACACAGGGTGCCTTCGTGCAGGCTTCACACTTTACCCTTCGGAAGAGCGGACTTCCCTCTGAGGGGACACTATTTATAGGCACTATTCAGCCCTGTGAATAGACTACTTTACCCCTAGGATTTACACTGGTTTTGTCTCATCAGAATAGGGGGTACAACTGGTAGTCTACTTTATTTGGAGGCTTCTTTTGTCAGCTTCATAGAGGGGACAGTACCAGCTTTTGCAGAGCAGACGCTGTCAGCCTTTGCAATTTTGGACCCTTCTGAAGCCCCCCTTCGCACGCGAGGGGTGCGGTAGCTTTGGTGAGAAGCCTTGAGCCTGACGGCCTTCGCTTCACCGAAGACAGCCTTCGATACAGTGATGGTTTTGAGCCGAAGCCGTCAAAGCCCTTGGGCCTTCGCACCAACATCTTCGTAGTGGACCACCATGGCTTTGCAGCTTCTCCCAGCTCGCACTCCATCAGTCCGTGTACCGAACCCATGCATGGCCGAAGTACCTCAAGTCAGTCTCACTCCGGAGCCAACCTCACTCCGGAGCCTGCCTCGCTCTGGAGCCAGCCTCGTTTCGGAGCCTGCCTCACTCCGAAGTCAGCTTCACTCCGAAGCCAGCCTCACTCTGAAGCCCCACCTTCGGAGTACCACCCTTCGAAGTCCCTCCTTCGTCTAAGGCCTCCGCATGAAGCATTCCATGAGAACTTCGTCGCAGTGTCTCTCCCCAAGCACACTCCTCGACGATCCTCACCCGGACCATGCCTTCGATGCACCTCGACTTCTGAGACCTTCGTCGGGTATACCTTCCAGTGTCTCCCTCCGGAGCTCACTTCGAACACCTTGCCTCATTGCTGAGGACATGATCCACCGTACTCCGAAGTCACTCCATTCGGAGTACCCTTCGAAGTGCCTCGCCTCCGAGGACTTCGTCTCGGAGTACCTTCACCCGGAGCCACGCTCCGCACTTACTGCCTTCTACTGGCGCACCTCGACCCGAGGTCCGACCTCGACCCCTTCGCAGCCGTCGTTACGAAGCTCCCTGCTCCCGTGGCATCAAGCCTCCCGCTTGACCCAGGTTCACTTGATACGAACCGTCTGTCACCTCCGAAGTCACTTGCGCACCACAAACAAGCAGACAAGTGTATCCAGTACTCCGAAGACCTCTCCGGGTAAGCAACCTCTGATACACACTCCGGTGTACCGCCCAAAGTACCGAACCCTTCGGTACAACCCAGTCATCGTGTACTGTCGGGCCCCTCCGACAAGCACACTCTGCTGCAACAGCTGCAGCAACTAGACCCACCGAACCCTTCAGTGAAACAGCCTCCGAACACCTTCGGAGAACCAGCCTCCGAACACCTTCGGAGAACCAACCTCCGATCCCCTTCGGAGGGACCCCTTCGAATCAGAGGGTAAAATCTGTCAATCACTCATCACAGACTCTGAAACCAACTATTGGTTTCTCATTAGTGTTCCAAACCCATTCAGCCGCGTACATATCGGCCGAATCCTCCTCCTCTGACTCCTCCTCATCAGAGTGTTACATTATGTGGATTTCAGCCCTAGGCTTGTTAAATGTCTTAATGAATTTCTTATCTTTGGCTCGGCCTTCCTAGACCAGAGCCTACTGTAAAACTTGACTAACTTCTAAAAAGTTTTGGTTATCTAACCTTTCTTTAATTTCGGAATGCAACCCATTAAAAGCTAGTTCCGCCAAGTCCCTCTCTGAAATATTAAGGCTAAAACATCGCTTTCTAGTATCCCTAAAATGCTTGATGTATTCAGAGGCGTTCTCGCTAGATTTTTGTCGACCGATGTCAGATGTGAGAGCCTAAGCTCTGTCTCACCCGTGTAGAAATAATCATGGAATTTCCGCTCTAAATCATCCCACGTGTGGATGGAGTTCGGAGGGAGCGCCGAAAACCATGTGAAAGCAGTGCCGGATAGCGAGAGAGAAAATAGTCTAACCTTTAGGGCATCTATCCCGCTAACTTCTCCACACTGCGCCAAAAATTGACTAACATGCTCTAGTGTAGTTTTGCTACCCTCGCCATCGAATTTAGTGAATTCAGGGATTCTATAGCCGCGGGGGTAGGGTACTGTATCAAGGTGGTCGGGGTATGGTTTACGGTAAACCCTAACCCATCCCTTGGGCATGAAGCCGGCACACTCCCTAAATAGTGCGCGAACCCGCTCCTCTATGTCATCTTGGTATGTTGTTTGTGCGAGCCTTTCATGCGGGGGCGCGACACGTGGTGAGATATCAGCGTGTCGGCCATGTGTCTCTTCCCTGCGCACTATTTGTATGACGTGTTCGTGTCCAGGCGCCGGCGCATGTGGTGCGGGCAGTGTGGGTACCGGCGTGGGTGGCAGTGCATGGTACGTAGTGTTGTTTTGACTGTAGGTGTAATGATTAGTCTCGGCCATAAGTTTTGAGGACAGAGACATGATGGTGTCGATGCTGTCGTTAGTCCTACCGTATATGTGGTTTGCCGGTGGTGCACTAGCAATGGGAACCGGGGGCACGCCCTCAGTAAAGCCGAACTTCCTGAGAGTCACCTCCACTTGGGAGTTGACTGCCGAATCCAAACGGTTGGCTAGCGAAGCGCTAACGGCTTGATCCACTGATGCGGCTATTTTTTGCTCAATTTCTAATGAATATAAGAGAGGTGATACAGGTGTTACCTGGACTTGAGCGAGGTCGGGGGTGACGATGTCGTGCTTGATGAAGCCCGCGCGTGTCTTGATGTAGCCCCCAAGCATCATGTCTTGGAGTGCCTTTAACTTTGCCTCGATCTCCGCTCGGTCTGCGGAGGGGATATCTTCAAGTGTAGGTGACAATATGTTGCGGTTGTCGATATCCGTGCCTCCTATTGTGTCCATCAGCGGTGCAGACGTAGTAGTCGATGTGGATGTACTGGTGGCCGATGTAGACGTACTCATCATGTTGGCGTAGGTCATCCCGAGCGGAGTCACCAAAAAGTGTGTTGACACAGAAACATGGCCCGCACATGGGTCAGTCCGACGATCCAAAAGTACATGGATACTTAGGGACAGGCCTAAGCGTGATGTGGCACCGACGTCGCGTTCTGACTTCCCTTAATAGTGAAAGGGGGTGGAGTCACCAGGCAACCAGATTACACAAAATAATCCAATTAGCCGAAAAAGACATATTAAACAGAATAAAATCAGCAAACCAGTCGGAGCCCGTCTGGTTCGAAGTCTGGTGCGAAGGGGTCACCGAAGTATACCTTCGGCATCCGGTGCGAAGTTCCCGCCGAAGGGTGCCTTCGGCGTTCGGAGTGATCTGATCGGAGGTGAGCTCTGAACAGATCTGGACGCGATAATCACCTCCGAACGACAGGGTTCGGGGCGAAGCCTCTAAATATAGCGAAGTACGAAATAGTGACGCAAGGGCCGCGCGCGAGCGCAACTTCGTCCGGTGCGAGGTATGGTCATGGCGAAGCCTGATGCGATGAAGTCTGCTGGCGAAGCCTGATGCAGAAGCCTGCGGTCCGCCGAAGGGTGTCTGACGACCTCCGAAACTGATCTCTCAGCTCCGAATACCTCATGCGAAGTAGCTCCGAACGTGCGAACCTACAACAGAGAAGGTGCGAAGTACCAATTCGGCCTGAGGACCAAATTCTGCTAAGTGTTGCACTAGTAACGAAGGTAGCAATCTATTACGCAGATTAGCGGATACTTCATGGGCGAAGTAACAAGGCGATAGCAATATATTACGTAGATTAATGGATACTTCACAGGCGAAGTAACAAGGGTTACCACTGTTCCGTAGTGGCCGACGGAGGGCTTCCAGGCAAACCCACGAAGAGGTACAGGAAAATAAAGGTAAAGTAAATGCAGTCAAAGCATGGGCTTTGGTTTGGTTTGAGTTGAAGGGGGGTTCTCCACATCAGCCATGCCTCTCTATTTATAGGGGGTTAACTCCTAATCTAATCTGCTATTAATCTGGCCAGATAGAGATAGAGATTGAGCTGGAAATGCGTACATCTCTATCTCTGCCAAGGTGGGCTTTGGCTAGGCCCGTCGAGGCCTGCTCCTCGGGCCGAAGCTTCGGCCGCGTGGGCCTCCGATGGCTTCCTGGCCGAAGCCCATGGACTGGCTAGAGGCTTTCGGGGCCCATAGCTCAATGTCCTTTAGCCTTGTAGGGCTTCGGACAGACCCTGGACATGTGTACTTTCGGCCCAAATAACCAAAAATTGATATTTTGATAATCTAGCCATTACTGCCATTTTTTGCTATCAACAGAATGTATACAATCTAATTAACAGTAAGAGCAAGCATTTTAATGTTTTAGCAAATAAAAGCATCACTACTCAGACTAGCATACTATACATGGCAAGGTAAGAGATACAAAAGCTAATCAAAAACAACCTAGATAAGCACATCCCATTACAAGGAGTTGCAACAAACTTGATATGCGAGGAAAGTAAACTTTTTATTCCTTTTTCTTTTAAGTGTCAGGGGTTATTTGCAAGTCAACCTTATGCTAAACAACCAAGCCAAGCTTAGGATAAACCATCAGAAGCTTAAGGCATTGATCATGGTATACACTTCAATGTCCTAGTTCATACCAAAGTGCAATGGTAAGCAGTCTAGAACAAAGTAGTGCGACAATGCAAACACACCTGAATCTTTTCAATTCTATCACAAGATAAATATTTTTTGTTTCATTTTCATCATTTATCATTTTCATTTTTCAATTTTTTTAAATTTTGAGCATAACAGGATTAAGTTATGTATTAGCATCCAAGTGATAAGGACAAAGCTATCAGGTATGTAATGAATAGCAAATGGACTCTAGTCTATTCATGCTAGTTTCCAGACTAAGTAGTGACCATTTTCAGATTTTCACAAATAGATGCCATGCTCAAGACAAGTAGTTAGATGTATTCAATCCAGGAATAATCACCAGAAGTATAAGACAGTATTATAAAAGGCATAATAAAGCATGCACATGTGAAAGCAAATAATCAAATTATAGAAGCATATGCAAAAGTACACAACTCCCCCTCACATGATGACATAAGGATGACAAATGCCAAGCTCTCCCCTCAAAAATGAAAATCGAGAAGCATTGAGAGACTTGGTGAAAATATCTGCAAGCTGATTCTGGGTATCGATAAAGTGCAAATCGATATCCCCCTTCTCATTGTGATCTCTTATGAAATGATAACGCACGTCAATGTCTTTGGTCCTAGAATGTTGTACTGGGTTGTTTGCTAGGCTAATTGCACTTGTGTTGTCACAAAACAGTGAAACTCCTTTAAAATCCAACCCCAAATCCCGCAAAGTAGAAAACATCCACAAAATCTATGCGCAACAACTAGCGGCAGCTACATATTCAGCCTCGGCTGTAGACTGTGCAACACTAGACTATTTGCATGAAGACCAACACACAAGAGAAGAACCCAGAAAGTGACACGTCCCAGAAGTACTCTTGTGATCAATACGACATCCAGCAAAGTCAGTGTCGGAAAAAACATCTCAAGCATAATGAAGATGATGCAGAATACCAAATGTCAAATTCAAGAGTGTGCTTGAGATACCTTAGAATGCGCTTGATAGCATGATGATGTGAAGCCCTGGGAGAAGCCTGATAACGAGCGCACACACACACATCAAAGTTTATGTCCGGCCTCGTAGCCATCAAGTAAAGGAGGGAGCCGATCATGCTCTAGAACTCCTGTTGGTCCACTTCTTCTCCGTCTTCATCTAGATCAAGTGCAACTGAAGTACCCATTGGGGTAGCAAGTGGTTTTGCATCTGACATGTCAAAGCATTTTAGAAGGTCTTTAGTGTATTTTGTCTGATGAACAAAAGTTCCTTGTTTGCTTTGCTCGATTTGCAAACCAAGGAAGAAAGTCAGCTTGCCCATCATCGACATTTCGAATTCCCTGCTCATGGATTCAGCAAACTCGGCCACAAGAGTATGAGATGAACCACCAATGATTATGTCATCAACATAAATCTGAATGAGTAAGAAATCTTTGTCATGCATGAGAGTGAACAAGGTCTTGTAAACAGAGCCCATTTGGTACCCGTGCTCAATCAAGAAGGTCCTAAGGCGGTCGTACCAAGCCCTCAGAGCTTGCTTCAGCCCATATAGAGCTTTGTGAAGTTTAAAGACTCTATGGGAGTACTTGGGATGTTCAATGCCAGGAGGCTGCTTGACATACACATCTTCTCCTATGAAACCATTAAGGAAAGCGCTTTTTACATCCATTTGAAAGAGTTTAAAGCCACGAGATGATGCAAAAGCAAGCAAGATCCTAATGGACTCAAGTCGAGCTACCGGAGCAAATGTTTCTCCAAAATCAACCCCCTTGACCTGAGTATACCCTTAAGCCACAAGTCTAGCCTTGTTTCTCACTATAGCCCCATCCTCCCCCTGTTTGTTTTTGAAAATCCATTTTGTTCCAATGATATGAATGTTAGGGGGTGGATCAACAAGAATCCAAACATGATTTGTATCAAAATTTTCAAGTTCCTCATGCATGGTGTTGATCCAACTCGCATCAGACAAAGCATGACTAAAATCTAATGGTTCAAAATTTGCGACAAAAGCAGAATCAATGAAGTGCGCATGAGATTGGGTTACTCGTTCATTTAGCTCGCCGATGATCTGTTCAGGAGGATGCATTCTCTTAATATGAAGTGGTGCTTCTCTTTGTGATAGAATCTTCCCCTCAACTCTTGCTGAAGTTTGCTCCATGCTTCCAGAAGTAGAATCTTCGGTCCTCTTGTTGATGTAGATGAAGCTTCTAGAGATGCCGAAGAGGGAGGTAGTGGTACAACATCATGATCTTCACCATCTGATGGTTCCTCTTCCTCAAATATAGTTTCACTCACATCGCGCTCACTCGCAATTTCAAAATCAGAACTAACAAAAGGAGATGTTTCATCGAATGACACATCAAAAGATTCAACTATAGTGTTAGATTCAAGATTGAAAACACGATAAGAGTGACCATGCAAGGAGTAGCCCAAAAAGATTCCATCAGATGCGCGTGATTCAAATTCGTCTAGATTACCTCGCCTTAGGATGAAGCACCGGCATCCAAATACTCTTAGGTGAGTGACCTTGGGCTTCCTTCCAAAATGAAGTTCATAAGAAGTCACATTCAACAAGGAGTGCAAAAAGATCCTATTGGAGATGTAGCATGTTGTACTAATGGCTTCAGCCCAAAATTTTCTAGGAGTCCTATGCTCGTTGAGCATCGTCCTAGCCATCTCCACAAGTGTGCGATTTTTCCTCTCAAAAACATTGTTTTGTTGAGGGACTCTAGGTGCAAAAAACTGATGTTCAATTCCATGTTCAAGACAAAAATCTGCAAAACAGCTATTCTTGAACTCGGTGCCGTTGTCACTTCGAATGGCTTTCATTGTACCGTGGAGTTCATTGAATAGCCTCAATGCTAAGCCCCGAAAGTGTATAAATGCTTCATCATTTCTTACAAGAAAGAAAACCCAAGAGTAGCGAGAATAGTCGTCAACAACAACGAGAACATACCATTTTCCACCTAAAGAGCTAACCCGGGATGGACCAACAGTATCCATATGAAGAAGCTCTCCGGATCGCTCAGCCATCACCATGTTTATGGGTGAATGTGAGGCGGCAACCATTTTTCCAAGACAACAAGGAGCACAAATCAGGTTCTTCTCAAATTTGAGCTTGGGCAATCCTCGAATAAGTCCTAGAGCACTCAATCTCGCCAGAAGATCAAAGCTCATGTGCCCTAGTCTCGTATGCCACATCCATAGCTCATATGAAGGTTCAACTAAAAGGCAATGAGAAGATCCAAATACTCAGAGAAGTCAGCTCCAAACACTCTCCCTACTCTCAAGATTTTGCAATTGAAAGCACTAGAAGAATCAAGCACAAGAGAGGCATCACGACCAAAGTCAACCTCAAAACCCTCATCAAGTAATTGAGAGACAGAAAGTAAGTTATAGCCTAAGTCCTCAACCAATGCAACATTAGTGAGGGTGAAGTTCTCATTGATTCTGATCATACCTTGGCCTTTCACTCTACTTTTGTGATTGTTTCCAAAAGTGATGTGTTCTCGTTGCTTGGTTAAGGTGAAGTTGAAGAACCATGATGACTTTCCGGTCATGTGGCGCGAACAGTCGGAATCAATAATCCACTTATTCTCCAGGCTTCTATGCCTTCCCTAAAGAGAGACGGAAGACCTCGAGTACTCAGTGCTGGGGTTAGAAATAAAGTACTTAGGTATCCAGCACTGAACAACTCGAGAGTTAAGCAAGACAAGAGACTGTGTAGGAGGAGAATCATACTGAAAACGAGATCTTCTTGCAAAGTGTTGATATCTCCTAAAATAACTTGGACCAAAACCTCTACGTGGTCTAACAACATATGAAGCATGATGTAAACCACGATGGGCATAGTCACCCATATAACTATGAGGAGCCTCAAAATCAGAATAAGTACGATAACCATACTCATGCAAATCAAATGATGGATAATCATGAAAGTTCAGAGCATGAGCACGACGTTCATCTTTCATACGACGATAAAAAAACCAATCAAATGACCTACACAATGACAATAATAGCAATGAAAAACTTTCTTGTGTGTAGGTTCATAAGTTTCTAGTGCAAACCTCATAGTTTTTCTTGGTTTTTGCTTGGAGTCTGTATTGGGTGGTAGAATGATTATCCTTTAGGTTGGGTAGGATTTTTGGCTTTCTGAGGGGTGTCTAACTGGGCTCTCTCTTTCTCAAGGGTAGTAGGTAGAGTGAACATAGTTTTGCTTGGGGTATTTGGTGAAGTTCTCTCATAACCCAAACCAAGAGCTAACTCTGCCCTGTCAGCACACATTTTTGTTTTATCCAAAAGAAAATCCATTTTACCCTTCCCTTTAGTACACTTATCCACCATGGAAAGAAGATAATCATTCTCACACTTAAGTTTTTCGACTTGCTCTCTAGCGAAGTTGAGTTGGTCCTTAAGGATGATGCAGGTGGAACATGACGGCTGCACATCCTTTGAACACTCAGCACTCTCCAATCTAACCTTAAGTTCATCAACATGCTTATCTCTCAAATTAATGCTTTCAACAAGTAAAGAACAACTCAAGCATTCATTTATGACACAAGGACTAGAATCCACCTCCAAAAGTTGTTTCTGAACATTTTCAAGTTTTTCAAGATTTTGAGCATGAATCAGACGCAACTAAGAAAGTTCATTCATTACAACAAGACATGACTCACATTCAGCATTTTCGGACTTAGGCTTCCACAAAACAAGTTCAGTAGAAAGAGAATCAATTTTGAGTTTTAGTTCCTTTCGTTCTTTAGCAACAAGTTTGAGTAGTCTATCTTGTGAAATGATTTCATCATGTAATTCATCATTTTGAACAAGAAGCTAGTCATGAGATAAACTAACCTCAGATGAGTCTAGCTCATCGCTGTTGTACTTGTCATTGGCCATGAAGCAGAGGCTCTTGAAGTCTTTTGACTTTTCCTTGTTTTCTTCGCTCTTGCATGATTCTTCTTCATTGGATCTTGTCTCCTCACTTGATGTGCTGTCGATGTCGCTAAGAGCAGCCACGGATGCTCTAGCCACTCTTTTCACCACTTTTCCTCTCTTGCCTTTGAAGAAAGGTTTTTTGTCTCTTTTCTGGTGCTTGTGTTCATGTTCATTCTATGCTTTCAGTTTTGGGCAATTTTCTTTGATATGGTTAAGATCACCGCACTCAAAACATGCTCATGAACCTCCTCTCCTTTGATCTCTTCTATCATTGTAGTATCTAGTGAACTTTTTGACTTTGAGAGCAAGCTCCTCATCATCCAATGTGTCCACTTTTTCTTTTGTGATAGAGACCAAAGAAGACATGGCAAAATCTCCAGAAAAAACACACACTCTAGACAAGTTACCTCTAGATGAGTTGCCACTGCTAGAACTAGAAACTAGTGCCATGGATTGAGGCAAAGAGTTCCCAATTCTAGAACGAGATGCCTTGGTGATCTCAGTGGACTTAATAAGCTTACTAGAAAGTTCATCGCAAGTCAAAGTATCAAAGCTCATGGACTCTTCAATACTTGAGATCTTTACTTCCCATATGCTACGATCAAGAGCATAGAGAAGTTTGATCGCCCTGTCATGATCCGAGTAAGCTAACGTCCTAGTGGAGCGCAAGTTACTAACAATTCCATCAAAATGACCCGAGTAAGCTAACGTCCCAGTGGGCTTCGTCGGGCCCGAGCGAGGGGGAGCATCGTCGGTCCTTCCAGCGCTCGGCCGGACCGACGGGGTCGGGGCCGGAACATTCGGAGGGTCCCCCGACTCCGACTGGGCCCCGTCGCTGGAACCTCCCCACTCGGAGTGGGAGGCGGAGGAGCGTCCTGGAGAAAGCTGCCTCGGACCCTTCACTATCTTCTTTTTCTTGGGGAGGCGGCGAGGAGAAAGGCCACCATCGGGGTCGCATACCTTCCTCTTTGAAAAATCCCGGAGGACCTCACCCTCCGGAATAGGCGGGGGCGAGAGCTCGAGCGCCCCCCACACTCTGTTGGAGCGCTCCCAGGAACCCACCAACTCCAGCCGCCGGGTGCGTTCGGCTGTGGTAGGGACTCCGAGAATCCTCTCCGTCATGTGGGCCACCTCCTCGGGGGTCCGGGCGACGAGCGACCCTACATTCGATTATCAGGACCGGAGCACCCTTCGAGCACGAAAGACGTGAATGAAGTTGATGGGAATGGACACTTACCAAGCTAGCGGGAGAGCTCCGTTGGCATCGACTCGTCCCGACTGCTCCGGAGTGACGCCGGCCATTCCTCCTTCAGTGGAGGGATCTCGAGGGCCACGAACTCCTCCGCCATGTCGCGCATGCTCATTCGGCGGGCGACGATCTGGAGAAGCTAGATCCTCGCGGAGATCGAGCCAGCGTTGGTCTCGATGCGCGCTTCCCTCCGGAACCAAATGTGGCGCGGGATCCTGGCGAGGCCGGAGCTAAGCCCCACGCGGACGTAGAACCATTGGCTCACCCACTTCGAGTACCACCTTTCGTTGGTGGCCTTCGCCGGGAAGGAATCCGCATACTTCTTTCGGAGCTGGAAATTGATGCTTCCGAAGGCCAGTATCTGGCCTCCTTTCTTCTTTGGCTGGCAGAGAGCCTCGTGCATCTCCGCGAAGACCTCTTCCCTTCCTTCGCAGCCTTCGGCGCGCATGGCCCACTCGAAGATGGCGAGGCAGGCCACAGCGTTGGGAGATAGTTGCGGGAGCTCCAGGTGGAACGCGTCCAGCACCCCGGCAAGGAGCTCCGAAGCGGGGAACCCCAACCCCACGTCGAAGAAAGCTTCAAAGACGACGACCTCGCCTTCTCGCGGCTGCGGGGCCGTCTCTCGGCCCAGCTTCCTCGCCGGCGTCTCAAGACCAAGACAGGCCCTGGTGGCTTGCTTGATCGACGCCTCTGTGAACGTAGACGGGCCGAGCTCCAGGGTCTGCTCCCGAAACCGCTCTGAGGCGGGGCGGAGCTCGCGCGCGCCGCGCGTCTCCGACGAATCCGTCGCCACCGCCGCCACCGTTGTCGCCATCTGGCGCTGCAAGAAGCGCGGGTCCATCGCCATTGCTGGGACGGCGCTCCTCACCATTGCTCAAGGAAGCGAGAGGAGACTTAGAGCTCAGGAAGCGGGACGAATGTTGGCTGGAGTGGCTGTAGGACCGAAAGTAGCGACCAGAGGAGGGGGTGAATGGGCGCCTTAAAAATTCTTTCGAATCAATGGCCTGTTCCCAATACCCAACAGACCTCAAAAAACTATGCAGCAGAAAATAAACAGAAGACCTAAGTCTAAAGGTTTCTAACCTAGAAGCAACTGATGATAAACAGTGTGAATCTAAAGAAGTGCAATCTAGGCAGATGTACAAGTTATAACAGGCCTAAACTTCTCAATGAAATGATCTAAGTATGTATAAAGTGAAAAGAGAAGTTACTGTCCAAAGTTGTCTCCTGTTCGAAACTTGGCGAAGCCCCCTTCGCACGTCGAGGTCTGCTTCGGAGGATGATGACGGAGTCTGTCCGAAGTGCCGAAGGTGACACTGTCTAGCCTAGTTCGAAGTGGTAAGAAGCGAAGTGTACTTCGGAGCGAAGTAAAACAGTGACGAAGCCTGGTTCGAAGTGTGAGCTTCGAAGACAGGACTTCGAACACAGATTCGAATCAAGAGCTTCGGAGCAAAGTGACAAAGTCGGAGCCTGCTTCGAAGTGTGGACTTCGAAGACAAAACTTCGAACACACTTTGAACCGAGAGCTTCGAAGCACAACCTTCGAACAGAAAGCTTCGAACACAACGCACAAACGGACAACCTTCGAACAAAGAAGCGAAGCCTGTCACGCGACAGAAAAGTAAGTCCGAAGCCAATACTCTACCTTCGAAAAGATCAAGCTCCGAAAAGAGAGGCGAAGGGTGACACGCTACACAGAAATCAGTGCGAAGCCTAGCGGAGCCACAAGCTTCGATCCCAACCTCGAAACGTGTCGAAGTATGGACTTCGAACAAATAGGACCGAAGCCCCTTCGCACTAAAGTTCGAAGTATGTATTGCTGTTAATCAGAAAACTGCTTCGAAACATAGCAACACAGAGCACAGAACAAAGTACGAAGACTGAGGCGAAGCCTTCAAGTAAGGTTAGATCGAATCCTGCCTCACGGAGCTGAGGGACTTCGAGCAAAAGAAAATGACTTCGCAGAAACAGTCAGAAAGGCATTTACTCCATGCTGCTTCGATCAAAAAGGTAGTACAGTAGAAGGTAAAAAGCTGGCAGCAAGTACTGTAGCTACAGAAAAGTAGTACTACTTGCAGCAGCAAGAACTAGTACTCAGTTTGTGAAGAACGGAAGCAACAGAAGAAGCTTCTCTTCAAGAACTAAATACAGCAGCCTGAATCCAGCTCAATAACTCCCCAAACCAACCAGATCCAACCAATAAATTCTCCAGGGACCAAGAGATAAAAGCATCCAAGAGATTAGAGCCAAAATGATGCAAGAACAGGGAGACACAAGCCCTGGCGGCGCACACAGGAGAGAGAAGAGAGACAAAGGTGACCCAATGGGTGGATTTGATTTCAGCACAAAAGGGTAGTCCAAACCCTAGGGATTGGGGTGCTATTTATAGGCAGCCCAACACTAGGAATATTCTACCAGCCCCTTAGGGTTTTTACAGACTCAAAAATACAGAAAAAGACTCTACTGCCCTTAGGTATTTTTACAGACACAACTGACTGACTGTGGGCCTAGAGTAACAGATGACATATCCGGAAGCTACTCTTCTGGACAGTCGGATACAGAATCAACGGTTGTCAGTTTTACGCCGAAACTGACAAAGCCTCCACCAGCTTTGCACCAGGTACCCGGATTGGGCCGGCACGACTCCGCAGCTCTCTCAGCCCGGCAATCGCTCACCGCCCGTGTACCTGAGTCAGTCCTGGTCAACAGCCCAGTGGGTCTTCTACTGCTTCTGGCCCATGCACCCAGATTGGGCCAGCCCGACTTCGCAGCCTCCTCTGCCCGACAGTCGCTCGCTGCCCGTGTACCTGAGTCACACGCTGCCCATGAAACAGCAGATCTCTTCTTCTCTTCAGTCCTCGTTGACTATCGTTGACAATGACTCATCACTTCTAGAGCCATGAGGCCCACGCTATTCAGCATGGCTCCTCAATCTCCCCCTTGATGAGTGCATTGTCAACACTCCTCAATTCTCAGCTCTTCTACACCTGTGAACAAATGTGGAAACACGAAAACAAAACACAAGGAAACAAAGAAGAAGAAAAATAAGGTAAAAGTTTAACCCTAATGACCAAAAGCCAACCAAAAGCAAGAAACGGTCATTATGGTTAACCAAAACGTAAAAGCTCAAAATGAGTGTGATTTCAGAACAACAAGGATATCAACAGAGTAAGAACTTCCCCTTAAACTCTGATCCCAAATTTTCTCCCCCTTGTTGACAAGTGAACTCATCAAGCACTCAAAAGAGACACAGACTCCCCCTGAAATGCAACTCCCCCTCAAAATATGCAGTGAATGCAATTGGGGTGTAGGTGGAGTGAAGAAAGCATGCTTCTCAGATATGATTGACTGCAAATACAGTATCTAACAGGTATAGCAAAAGAGATACTGTCCAAGACACATGGCATGATCAGCGCAACAGATGATATCTAAAGAAAGTCATTTAGCACGCATTTTTCAGTTTTGGCAAATAAAAGCATCACCACATTTTCTAGTAAAACAAGCAAGGTAAAGCATGAAATGCAGAAGCTAACTGATATCTACCAAGATAAGCATTGTTCAAAAACAAAGTGCTTCAACAAACTTGTTATCCGTTTACAGTTCAGGCTTTTTCATTATCCTTTGTCATTTGTGCCAAGGGTTATTTGCATGTCAAACCTTATGCTAACCGACCAAGTCAAGCCTAGGCCAGAATTGGACCATCAGAAGCTTAAGACATTGGTCTCGGCATACACTATACTGTCCTAGTTCATACCAAAGTGCTATGGTAAGCAATCCAGAACAATATAATGCGACAAAACAAACCCACTTGGATCTTTTCAACTTAAGCATAAAAAGGCATGGAATTTTCATTCATTTTTGATTTTTATCATTTTTATAACACATTTTCCATGTTAAAGCATAAAGATGTCCAAGTTGCATATCTGCATCTATGTGATGAACTAGCTACAAGGCATGTAACAGGTAGCAAAAACACTCAGCCTACGCATGCTAGTTACCAGAAGCAATGGTGATCATTTTTCAGGTTTTAAAGCATAAAAGCCATGCATATGACAGATATATCAAGTGAACTGAACCAAAGCAGGCTCAAATGTGTGATATGTGAATATGTATGATATGAACACACACAAAAAGACTCAAGAAAAGAGTAAAAAGAAAACTGACGCAAAATATCCTAAAAAGGATACACAACACCCAAATCCCCTCGTAAACGCTCAAAAGTAGATTGATCTAGGGGTTTGGTGAAAATGTCAGCCAACTGATGATGGGTATCAACATGAATAAGGTCAATGACACCTTTCTCATATTGATCCCGCAAGAAGTGAAAGCGCACATCAATATGTTTGGTTTTTGAATGAAGACACGGGTTTTTCCCTACACTAATAGCACTAGTGCTGTCGCAAAACAATGGAACCCTGGTAGGAAAGAATAACCCAAAGTCTCGTAGAGTAGAAATCATCCAAACCAACTGTGAGCAGCAGCTAGCAGCAGCTACATACTCAGCCTCTGTGGTCGAAAGAGCAACTCCAGATTGCTTTCGAGAAGACCAAGATACAAGGGAAGAACCAAGAAACTGGCAAGTACCGGAAGTCGACTTGCGATCCAACCGGCACCCACCAAAGTCGGCGTCCGAAAAGCCAGATAAATCAAGTGATGATGATGCTGAATAATAAAGACCAAGATCAGGCGCATAAGTGAGATATCTGAAAATGCGCTTGACAGCCTGCCGGTGAGACGCGCGTGGTGAAGACTGAAAACGCGCACAAAGTCCCACGGCGAACTGTATGTCTGGTCTTGTTGCCGTTAAGTACAACAGCGAACCGATCATCCCTCGAAATTCTTTCTCATTGACCTTGACACCGCTCTCGTCCTTGTCCAGACCCCCAGAAGTGCCCATCGGGGTCATCTGCGGCTTCAATTCACCACCAAAGTCAAATTTCTTAAGCATGTCACGAGTATACTTACCTTGGTGGATGAAGGTGCCGTCCTTGGTCTGCTTGATCTGGAGCCCTAAAAAGTACTTAAGCTCACCCATGAGGCTCATCTCAAACTCACTGTGCATCTGCTCAGAAAACTTGGACACAAGAGAATCAGTAGTACCGCCAAAGATAATATCGTCCACGTAAATCTGAGCAACTAAAAAATCTGAAGCATCTCTGAGCAAGAAAAGAGTTTTGTCCACAGAACCCATCACAAAGCCCTTCCCCAACAAAAATTGCTTCAACCGGTCATACCAAGCCCTGGGGGCTTGCTTCAACCCGTATAAAGCTTTATGCAACTTAAAAACATGTCGAGGAAACTTGGGGTTCTCAAAACCGGGGGGTTGCCTAACATATACCTCCTCCTCTATGAACCCGTTCAGAAAAGCACTCTTAACGTCCATTTGAAAAAGCTTAAAACCCTTTGAAACGACAAAAGCTAGAAGAATACGAATGGACTCAAGACGGGCCACAGGAGCGAAGGTTTCTTCAAAGTCAATACCTTCCTTCTGGCAATAACCCTGGGCGACTAGTCGAGCCTTGTTGCGCACCACAACCCCATCTTCACCTTGTTTGTTCTTGAATACCCACTTGGTGCCTATGGGGTTGCATCCTGGTGGCGGCTCAACTAGTGTCCAAACCCGATTGCGGACAAAATTCTCAAGCTCTTCTTGCATGGCATTAATCCAATTAGAATCAGAGAGAGCATGAGAAATGTCTCTGGGCTCAAAAGATGCAACAAATGCAGATTCAGCAAACACAGCGAGAGAGGCAGAAGAACGCAAAGTCCTTTCAGTTAAATCACCAATGATGAGCTCTGAGGGGTGGTCACGCTGAACTGCTCGGGTTCCCTGGTGATCTGAAGTCACCTCACCGGAGTCAGCAGCTGGCACCTCTGGACTCGACTGAGGGGGCTCGATCGAAGTGGAAGAAGTGATCAGAGGTCCGCCCTCATCATCAGTCGAAGTCACAGAAGGTGTGGGCTCTGCGGGGGATGCAGAAGGCCCGCCCTCAACAGCAGCTGGAGTATCCTCATCTTCCTCGAAGATGGACTCTCCGAGCTCATCATCGCCAGAAAGCTCAAAAGAAGGAGTCAAAGAAGGTAGGGACTCATCAAATGAAACTTCATACGTCTCGACAAGCAGCTGGGATTCGAGGTTCCAAACACAGAAGCCTCTAGAATGCAATGCATAACCAAGAAAAACACCATCCCAGCAACGAGACTCAAATTTGTCCAAATGCCCTCCCTTTTTGAGCACAAAGCACTTGCAGCCAAACGCTCGCAAGTGGCTCACTTGGGCTGTCTGCCAAAACGCAACTCATATGATGTCTTACCAATGTAAGCTCTAAGAAAAATGCGATTTGCCAGATAGCAAGCCGTGTTCATGGCTTCAGCCCAAAAACGCCTAGGAGTCCTGTGCTCATCGAGCATCGTCCTGGCCATCTCAACTAGCGTGCGGTTCTTTCGTTCCACAACGCCGTTCTGTGGGGGAGTGTAAGGAGAAGAAAACTGATGGTCCAGACCCTGATCACCACAGAAGCTGACGAACTGAGAGTTCTTGAACTCAGAGCCGTTGTCAGAGCGAATTGCTCGCATCCGACCATTGTTCTCATTCTTCAGCTTCAAAACCAGGTCATGGACAAATTGAAAAGTTTCATCCTTAGACTCCAAAAAGAAAACCCACGAGAAACGAGAAAAGTCGTCAACAATCACAAGTGCATACCACTTCCCACCGACTGAGCGTACCCGAGCTGGACCTACAGTGTCCAAATGCAAAAGCTCGCCTGGATACGAAGTCATCACCTGAGTCACAAGTGAATGAGAAGCGGCAACCATTTTCCCATGACGACAGGGATGACAAACTAGATCCTTCTCCATTTTAAGCTTGGGCAATCCTCGGATGAGGTCCATAGAGCTTAACCTGACTAGCAGATCAAAACTCAAATGACCTAACCTCCTATGCCACTTCCAGAGCTCAGAAGAAGATCCAGCAATCAAACAGCGAGAAGGGCCAAAAGAACTAGAGAAATCAATTCGAAAAACTTTACTGAAGGGTAAAATCTGACAAACCAAAGACCCACTAGAATCAATCACAGAAGAATTGCCCTTCTTAAAACGCACTTCCAAACCATCCTCAAGAAGTTGCGACACAGAGATTAAATTAAAGTTCAGATTTTTAACCAAAGCAACATTCTTTAAAGAGAAATGGTCTGAGATGCTGATTGAGCCTATGCCACTTACTTTCCCTTGACCGCTGTTCCCGAATGTGATGTACTCTTTGGAGCTCGGGGGAGTGAGACTGGAGAACCATCTGCGATGTCCCGTCATGTGGCGAGAGCATCCTGAGTCCATGATCCAAACATCCTCCAGTCCCCGGTCCTGCACAATCAATGTCTGTAAGTGGGAGCAAATGGTCCGGCACCAGGTTTAGCAAAAGAGCTAAACCAGTGTCGAGCCATCTGCTCAAAAGATGGAAAGCGAAAACCATCAAAAGAGTTTGGACCAAAACGCGGCTCAAAACGCGGTCCATGGTTCTTCCTAACCCTACGGCCACGAGGTCCAGAACCGTAGCCAACTCGGTCTGGAACTCTGCCGGAACGAACACCACCACCTGGAGCACGGGCACGAAAACCGTCTCCTCTACCACCACCTACACGACGCGGCCTGGCCTCTAGCCTCTCCCCGCGCCGAGGAACACGCAGTCTACCACCCTGCTGGTAGAACTGCTCCTGATCACTACGAGCCCTCTCTGCTCTCTCAACCCGCTTCCTCCTGAAGCAAAACTCCGCAAGATGCCCGTCTCTCTGACAAAACTCACAATGATAGGTAGGCTTCTTGGGATGTGGTTGAGGCTTGGGATTCTTGGGCTTGGTAGTGTTTGGTGTGGTCTTCTTGGGCTGAGAGGGTCCAGGAAGAGAGTCTAGAGAAGTGTGGAGAATTTTGGGCTTTGGGACCCAGATAGGTTTCTTGGGTGGAGCTTTAGGTGGCTCATGAATCACTCCATCCTTGGGCTGACAAGCCTGGGAAGACTCAGTGGAGTGAGTCTTGGGATACCTCTGCTCTGGAGTCATTTTACTCCACTCCACTGCCCGGCTGATGGCACTCTCAAAAGTCAGCCTTGGTGTAGGTGTAACCTACCCCAAACCCATCCTGCTCTCTGAACTGCTGGATCATCATGCCAAGCTGTGGCTCTCTGGCACTGATCCAACTCAGATAGATCGGAGGTAAAAGTTCTCATTCTGAGAATCAGCTAGCTCCTCTCTCAAAGAAGCTAGAACCTCCACCTGAGACAAGCAGGTCTCACACTCACTCTCTACTTGGACAGACTTTCCGGCTTTTAGCTTAATCAACTCCATTCTAAGAGACAGGCAGTTCTCACAGACAGTGGGTGGAACTGACAATGTCTCAAGCTCTAGCATAGTCTGGGCAAGCTCAGCTCTCAACCTCTCTAAATCACCCAAATGCTCATTGCCCTTGGATTTCAGCTCAGCTAAGGCAGCTAGATGAGATGGGCAATCAACACAGGGTGCGACGACAGTGGCCTGAGCAACTTTCAGCTCCAGCTGAGCGCTTTCAAGCTCAGTGGCCAAAGCGTCCCTCTCATCAACCCTTTCTGTGTACCTGGACTTCAGAGTCGACAGGTCACACAGAAGCACCTCACACTTTGGGCACTCACTGCTATCACCCAAGCAAGGGGAAGAAGATAGACTCTCAATTCTGCCGTTGGCCACGGCAAGCTCACTCTCTAGCTCATCTATCCCCTTCTTAGCCCCCCTAAGCAGTTTCTCCCGATACTTCAACTCCTGACGATTGCTCTCAAGTAAATCAACAATTTCGCGCTCATAAGATGATACCTTGCTATCGTCGTCGTCGGAGTCGTCGGAGGAGCTCTTTTCTTCTCTATCCCCAAGAGCCATTGAGCAGAAGCTCTTGCGGGATCTTCGGCGCTGGTGTGAGTGGCTCTTCGGCTTGTCTCCGAAGGCCATGAAGCAGAGGCCCGCCGGATCATCCTTGTCCTTCCCCTTCTTGATGGTAATCTCCTCATCACTTGAGCTCGATGAAGAGGAAGAAGACGTGGATCTCTTGGAGTAGCTTTTCTCCATCTCGGCGAAGAAGGCCTTGTCGCGCTTCTTGTTCTCTCGCCGGTAGTCCTTCAGGGCCTTCTTGAAGAACCGAGTCTTCGGCTTGCCCTTGTTGAAGGAGGGGCTCTCATCCTTGCCGGAGTCGTGGAAGCTGCTGCCGGTGCCCTTCTTGTATCCACTGCGCTTGGGGAAGTCGGCGATGAAGTGTCCTGGATCACCACATTCAAAGCATCCGGATTTTGTGCCGTGTCTTTTGAACATTCTTTTATCATAGACACAACGCACCCGGTTGTTAAAGAGACACAAATCATCATCTCCCAACAACTCAAGCTGGTCCTCAGTGATAGACATCAAAGAGAACCCAGCACAGCTCACAGCAGAGGGATCCACTGAAGGTGTAGCAAGGGCCAGGGATTTTGATCCAGAGCCAGTGAGATTTGATCTCAACTGGATATCTACCTCAGTGGCCTTCAGCTTGCTAAACAGCTCAGAAATGGTCAAGGTATCGTAAGAAGTACTCTCAACGATAGATGATACCTTGATCTCCCAGATCTTTGGGTCCAAGGTATGAAGAACTGTTGGACCGGAAACGGCGACCAGAGGGGGGGTGAATGGGAGCTTTTAAAATTTCGGGCTAAACACTTAGCCTTCGGTTTTGTTCTGTCTTCTGCAGAACAGGCTTCGAACACTACCTTCGAAGGTCTGGTTCGGAGGTACTTCGACAGCTCCGAACACAGGCTTCGCAGGAGCAAAAGTTCGAAGCCAAGAAGACTTCGTCCCACACACAACCCTCGAAAATCTACTCTGCTAAGTCAGTGCAGGCTCCGCACACGAGGTGCTTCGAGCAGGCTTCGCACTTCACCCTTCGCAAGAGTGGACTACCCTCTGAGGACTTCGACCAAGTACTTGGCAACAGCAACTGATGCTGGGCTTCGTACGCGAAGGTCTACACGCACACAAAGCGGACTACGCTAAGGG
The DNA here is from genome assembly GCA_019279435.1 of Zizania palustris. Classification (NCBI taxonomy): domain Eukaryota; kingdom Viridiplantae; phylum Streptophyta; class Magnoliopsida; order Poales; family Poaceae; genus Zizania; species Zizania palustris. The sequence goes on from JAAALK010000081.1 coordinate 54,418,090, forward strand.
CTTCGACACAAGAAGCAAAACGGGAAACAACCAGGGCTTCGCTAGTAATAAGCGAGGTCTTGCCTCGTGTTACACAGAGCGACAGCACACTGAAAAGCACACTTCGCGAGAAAAACACCCTTCGCCAAGACAGGCTCCGGTGAGCTAAAGACTAGCGAGGTATGCAACGCGAGTTCAAGCAAAAGCACACAGAAGCAGGGCTTCGCCGCTTGAACAAGGAACACTGAAATAAATTGAACTCAGAATGAATACATCGAGGTCTGTCTACAGGAGCTCAACAGTAAATGCTCAAAGTGTTAAATGTTACCTACCGAGCCCCCATATTTATAGCCCACGGCTTCATCCTAAGGAAGTGACTACATTACCCCTAGGGTTTACAATCATTTGTCTCTACAGAACTAAGGGGTACAAAAGGTAGTCCACCTTTATTTTGGAGGCTTCTCTGTCAGCTGCAGAGGGGACAGTGTCAGCCTTTTTCATAACAGACAGTGTCAGCCTTTACAGAGTTGACTTCTGGAACCTCCCTTCGCACCGGAGGGTGCGGTAGCTTCGGCGAGAAGCCTGCAGCCTGTTGGCCTTCGCTCCGCCGAAGAAGTCCTTCGATACAATGACGGTTTTGAGCCGAAGCCGTCAAAGCACTTGGGCCTTCGCACCACCACCTTCGGAGTGGACCACCACGGCTTCGCAGCTACTCCGAGCTCAACCACCGTCCGTCCGTGTACCGAAGCCATGCATGGCCGAAGCACCTCAAGTCAACTTCACTCCGAAGCCCCACCTTCGAAGTACCACCCTTCGAAGTCCCTCCTTCGTCCAAGGCCTCCGCATGAAGCATTCCATGAGCACTTCGTCGCAGTGTCTCACTCCGAGCACACTCCTCGACGAGCCTCACCCGGACCATGCCTTCGACTGCGCCTCGACTTCTGAGACCTTCGTCGGGTAACCTTCGAGTGTCTCCCTCCGGAGCACACTTCGAACACCTTGCCTCCGCAGAGGACTTGATCCACCAACTCCGAAGTCACTCCATTCGGAGTACCTTCGAAGTGCCTCACCTCCGAGGACTTTGTCTCGGAGCACCTTCAGCCGGAGCCACGCTCCGCACTCTCTGCCTACACCTGGCACGTCTCGACCCGAGGACCGACCCGGACCACCTTCGCAGCCACCGTGACGGAGCTCCCCGCTCCCCTGGCATCAAGCCTCCCGCTTGACCCAGGTTCACCCGGCTCGAACCCTGTCCGTCGCCTCCGAAGTCCCTGCGCACCACCGACAAGCAAACAAGTGTATCCAGTACTCCGGAGACCTCTCCGGGTTAGCAACCTCCGGCACACACTCCGGTGTACCGCCCAAAGTACCGAAGCCTTCGGTACGAACTCAGTCATCGTGTACTGTCGGACCCCTCCGACAGGTACACTCCGCTGCACAGCTGCAGCAAGCAAACACCGAACATACTCCGGTGACACACCTCCGAACACCCTTCGGAGGTACCACCTCCGAAGCCCCTCCGGAGGTACCCTTCGAACAGAGGGTAAATAATCCTGTCAATCACTCATCACATACACCGAAACCACCCTTGGTTTCTCAATCTCCCCCTTGATGAGTGCATTGACAACCAAATCCAAGTTCAAGAAAATTTAAAAATTTCAGCACACAAGTGACCATAAAAACTCAGAAAAGAGCCAAAGCATGTCACTTGATAAAAGAATTTTTCTCCCCCTTTGTAAAAGAGCAAAAGCCTTTCTGGCAAATCTCCCCTTGATAAGAACTCCCCCTGAGTTAAGCAAATTTTTCTCCCTCTTTATGTCAAAAAATCTTTCCCCTTGCGAAATTATGCCTTCTTGCGGCAGAGAACACAGCAAATCTCCCCCTTTGGCAATGCAAGCATCAAGGAGCAGTTAAAAGATGCAAAGCTTCGAAATGAATAGAATTGCAAAGACATATAATGCAAAAATATGCCAACATTAACACTAATGATCATGTGCTCAGCTCAATTTAACACTCTGTGAAACAAGATGATGGCATGTGATTTTGTCATTTTGGAAGTAAAAACATCACCTCTTAGTCAAAGCAGCTAGACATGAGAAGGCAAGGACTGCGCAAAGCTAACAAATTCTACCCTAGACAGACAATTCTTGTTCAAAAGGAGCTTTTGAAAGCAAACTTGATGAGCCATTAAATTTGTTGTTCTTTTCTTAATGCCAGGGGTTATTTGTTTGTCCACCTTATACTTTCCAATCAAGCCAAGCCTAGGCATGAAAGCCATCTGAAGCTTAAGGCGGTGATTTTGGCATACACTACACTATTCCAGTTCAGACCAAAGTGCAATGGTAAGCAGTCTAGAATAGAGTAGTGCGACCAACAAACCCTCCTGGATCTTTTCATTTAAACCAGGCAAATCATGGATTTTTGATTTTGTTTCAGATGAATGAATTATTTTGATGAATATCCATGAAAAAGAACACAATTTTTCAAGTTGCAACATTTAGCATCCAGAGAACAGTGTCTTGCTGACAAGTAGATAAAAGATAGCTAAAAGCAGTCCTGCCTAAACAAGCTAGATACACGATTGAGCAGTGAGCAAGTTTTGATTTTAGAAAATAAAACATCATGCACAATCAATGTTCCAGATATCTTTCATAGAGCTGAGCAGACATGATTTGTTTGAATTAAAAGCAGGCATATAATAGCAAAAGATGTAAGTGCAATTCCACACATAATGAGCATATGCAAGACAATTAAAATCAGCTCCCCCTCACAAAATGCCGTAGGGATGACAAATGCCAAGTTCCCCACGCAAGTAAGCAAATCGAGAAGCATCGAGGGGTTTTGTAAAAATATCGGCAAGCTGGTGTTGGGTATCAACATATTGAAGTTCAATATCACCCTTCTCATTGTGATCTCTGAGAAAATGATACCGTACATCAATGTGTTTGGTTCTGGAGTGCTGAACCGGGTTGTTTGCAATACAAATAGCACTAGTGTTATCACAGAAAAGTGGAACACTCTTATAATCTAACCCGAAATCCCGCAAAGTGGAAACCATCCACAAAATCTGAGAGCAACAGCTAGCTGCAGCAACATATTCGGCCTCAGCCGTCGATTGTGCAACACTAGACTGTTTGCGGGAAGACCAGCAAACCAGAGACGTACCCAGAAAATGACAAGTACCAGAGGTACTCTTCCTATCAATTCTACACCCAGCAAAATCCGCATCTGAATAGCCTCTAAGACATAAAGATGAAGACGATGAATACCATATGCCAAATTCAAGGGTGTGTTTGAGATACCTTAGAATGCGCTTAACCGCTTGGCGGTGCGAAGCTCGTGGTGAAGCCTGAAAACGAGCGCACAGACACTACTGCGAAGTGTATGTCCGGCCTTGTGGCAGTCAAGTAGAGGAGGGAGCCGATCATGCTTCGGAACTCCTTCTGATCTACGGCTTCTCCATCTTCGTCAGGGTCCAATGCTACAGATGTAGCCATTGGAGTGGCGAGGGGCTTCGCATCGGACATGTCGAATTTCTTGAGCAGGTCCTTGGTGTACTTTGTCTGGTGGACAAAAGTACCTTGTTTGCTTTGCTTGATTTGCAAACCAAGGAAAAAGGTGAGTTCACCCATCATCGACATTTCAAATTCCCTGCTCATGGTATCTGCAAACTCGGCAACTAAAGCATGAGAAGAGCCACCAAAGATGATATCATCCACATAAATCTGTACTAGGAGGAAATCTTTGCCATGCTTGAGAGTAAACAAAGTTTTATCAACAGAGCCCATCAAATACCCTCGCTCAAGCAGAAAAGACTTAAGTCTATCATACCAAGCCCGAGGGGCCTGCTTGAGTCCATAAAGAGCCTTATGAAGTTTAAGGACTTTATGTGGGTACTTGGGGTTTTCAAAACCAGGGGGTTGTTTTACATAAACATCTTCACCTATGAAGCCATTAAGAAAAGCACTTTTGACATCCATTTGATAGAGTTTGAATCCCCGGGATGTCGCAAAGGCAAGCAAAATCCTAATGGCCTCAAGGCGAGCAACAGGTGCAAAAGTTTCAGTAAAATCAATCCCTTCTAGTTGAGAAAAGCCCTGAGCTACAAGTCTAGCCTTATTTCTAACAATTGTCCCATCCTCCCCTTGTTTATTTTTGAAAATCCATTTTGTTCCAATGAAATGAACATTAGGTGGAGGATCAACTAAAGTCCAGACTTGGTTTCTTTCAAAATTCTCAAGCTCTTCATGCATGGCATTGATCCAACTAGAATCAGAAAGTGCATGACTAACATCTGAAGGCTCGAAAGAAGCAACAAAAGAAGCATTAGTGAAATGGGCATGAGAGCGTGTTACCCTTTGATCAAGCTCACCAATGATCTGCTCGGGAGGGTGCATCCTTTGGACATGATGTGGAGCCTCGCGGTGGGATGCAGTCTCCCCCTCAACTTGTGCGTTGGAGTGGTCCAAGATGACCGATGTTGAGGTAGTCGCTTCGGGACCTCGTGCCGAAGTAGTTGAAGCAGGGTCAGCTTCGGGGGTTGACGTCGAGGGTAGTAGGGGTTCATCCTCGAATTCTCCGGGATCTTCGTCTTCGAATAAGGTCTGTTCCATGTCGTGTTCATTTGCCTGTTCAAAAGCAGAACTAACAGAGGGGGTTGATTCATCAAAAGTCACATCACATGACTCGATGACAGTGTTAGTTTCCAAGTTATAAACACGATAAGAATGACCATGAGTAGTATAACCCAAAAAGATCCCGTCAGAAGAGCGCGACTCAAATTTATCCAAGTTACCACGTTTTAGGATAAAGCAGCGACAGCCAAAAACTCGAAGATGAGTAACCTTGGGCTGTCTCCCAAAACGCAGCTCATAAGATGTTAAGTTTAAAATTGAGCGCAAGAAAATTCGGTTTGAGATGTAGCAAGCAGTGTTCATGGCTTCAGCCCAGAATTTTCTAGGAGTCCTATGCTCATCAAGCATCGTCCTAGCCATCTCAACCAAAGTGCGGTTTTTCCTCTCAACAACACCATTCTGTTGAGGAACCCGCGGAGCAGAGAATTGATGTTCTATGCCATGCTCCATGCAAAAGTCAACAAAGAGACTATTTTTGAACTCGGTGCCATTATCGCTTCGAATGAATTTTAATGCACCAGGGAGTTCAGTGAAAAGTCTCAAAGCCAAGCTCCGAAAAGTGTGAAAACACTTCATCCTTGCTGGCAAGAAAGAAGACCCAAGAGTAGCGAGAGAAATCGTCGACAATAACAAGTACATACCACTTGCCGCCTAAAGAACTAACCCGAGAAGGACCTACAGTGTCCATATGGAGAAGTTCTCCGGGCTGTTCAGTCATCACTGTGGTGACTGGCGAATGCGAAGCGGCAATCATTTTTCCATGTCGACATGGAGCGCAAACTAAATTCTTCTCAAACTTGAGCTTGGGCAATCCTCGGATCAAACCTAGGGCGCTCAGACGAGCGAGCAACTCAAAGCTCATATGCCCTAGTCTCCTATGCCACTTCCAAAGCTCAGAAGTCGAATGTGCAACAAGACAATGAGAAGAACCAGATGACTCTAAAAATCAGCTCCAAAAACTCTCCCAACTCTAAAGATCTTACACACCACAACGCCATCTGAATTGAGCACTTGCGAAGTATCGCGATGAAATCGCACTTCGAAGCCCTCATCAAGCAACTGAGATACAGACAGCAAATTGTATCCCAGGTTCTCAACCAAAGCAACATCTTTGAGAGTGAAGTTCGCGTTAATTCTTACCACACCTTTACCTTTCACTCTACTCCTTCGATTGTTTCCGAAGGTGATATGTTCCCTTTGCTTGGTTGTGGTGAGACTGGAGAACCAAGCTGCATCTCCGGTCATGTGGCGCGAACAACCGGAGTCCATGATCCACGTGCCCTCCAAGCCTCGACCTGTCGCCTACACATGATAAGAACGCCTCGATCGCTCAGTGCTGGGGTGAGTAAAATAATGACGAGGCATCCAGCACTGAGTGACACGAGTAGTAGGCACAGTAAAAGTAGATGGTCTACGCACATAATAATCAGGATGACGCAAAGTGCGAGGTCTACCTACATGCAAAGAACGCAAAGCATGTCGAGGTCTCCTACTCTGACGAGGTACAAAGCTACTCGCCCGAGGTCTACCACCATATGGAACATGGTGAACACCTCGGGGAGCAAAACCTCTCCGAGAAGCACGAGGAGCCTCGAAAACAGGACGAGAGTAATACTCAGACTCATGCATACCTAAAGATGGGTAATGCATGTCCTGATAGCTCATCGCCTGTGCACGTCGCTCATCCTTGATGCGACGGAAACAGAAACCAATCAAATGACCCGCCCGCTGACAATAGGAACAGTGAAACACTCTCCTGGGGGCACTCTCATGGGTCACAGGAGCAACTCTCACAGGCTCCTTGGGTTTCTTCACAGTGGTTTTCTTGGGAGGATTTTTCTTGGTAGGAAGAGTGGTTTTCTTTGGTGGATGGGTAGGTTTTTTGGCTGATGGGGTGTCCAACAGAGCTCTCTCTTTCTCTAGGGTGGTGGGAGAGGTAAAAACAGTTTTGGTCTTACTGTCTGAAGCTATCCTCTCAAAACCCAAACCTAGAGCTACCCCGGCTCTGTCAGCACACAACTTGGTCTTGGCCAAGAGCAAATCCATCCTACCCTTTCCCTCAGTGCATTTGTTCACCACAGAAAGAAGGTATTCATTTTCAGACATGAGATTTTCAGCTCGCTCTCTGACAGTGCCTAGCTGGTCCTTAAGGGTGATGCAAGTGTCACACACAGGTTGCACATCCTTAGAACTACCGGCCCTCTCCAATCTAGCCTCCAAATCATGAACATGCTTATCACGTAAATTAATGCTATCGCGTAATAAAGAGCAGTTCATGCAATCAATAATATCATGAGGTCTAGAATCCACCTCCAAAAGCTGCTTCTGTGCAGTCTCAAGCTCAGAGAGAGTTTGAGCATGTACAGAACGCAACTGAGCAAGCTCACTCATGACAACAGAACATGATTCACATTCAGCATCATCAAATTTGGACTTAAGCATGGCATATTCAGTAGATACATTTTCTAGCCTAAGTCTAAGGTCTTTTCTTTCTCTAGCGGCTTGCACAAGTAATCTATCCTGACCTAGCACAACTTCATTTAGCTCATCTAATTTAATTAGAAGCTGGTCAGATGATAGGTTTACCTCAGATGAGTCAAGCTCATCGCCGCTGTGATCACTGTCGGCCATGAAGCAAAGGCCGGTGAAGTCACGTCCCTTCTTGTCCTTCTTGTCCTCCTTCCTTGGGGACTCCTCCTCCTCAGAGCTCGACTCCTCAGTTGAGGAAGTGTCGATGTCGCTGAGAGCAGCAACAAATGCTCTGGAAGCGGCCTTGGCTACTTTCTTAGCCATCTTGCCGCGCTTGCCCTTCACAAAGGGCTTCCTCTCCTTTTTGTGGAATTTGGGGCGCTCACTCTCATCTCTTTTCTTGACCTTGGGGCAATTGGCCTTAATGTGAGAGGTGTCGCCACATTCATAGCAGCCACTAAAACCACTTCTCCGCTGATCCCGTCTCTCATGATGAAAGCGGGTGAACCTCCGGGCAATGAGAGCAAGCTCATCATCAGCTAGAGTATCCACCTGCTCCTTTGTGACGGAGACCAGGGAGGACAAAGCAAAACCATATGCAAGAACACAAGTGCCTGATGTGCTTGGTTCTGCAGTGGTGCCACGGCTAGTGCTAGAAACCAATGCCAATGGCTGTGGCAGAGAGCTTCTGTGCACAGCAAGAGATGCCTTGGCAATCTCTGTGGACTTCAGCTTGCTAAAGAGCTCATCACAGGTCAAAGTGTCATAGCCTGTGGACTCCTCGATGCTGGATATCTTCACTTCCCATATGCTACGGTCAAGAGCATAGAGAAGCTTGATAGCCCTATCATGATCACTGTAAGCAAGCGTCCCGTTGGATCGCAAGTTACTCACTATCGCGTCAAAGCGTGAAAACATGGCATCTATAGATTCACCAGGTGCCTGCACAAACAGCTGATACTGTTGGTTGTAGGTGCTTTGGCGCCTGGCCTTAATCTGAGCAGAGCCCTCATGAAAGACAGTGAGTGTTGTCCAAATCTCCCTAGCAGTCCTAAGGTGCTGCACCCTATCAAACTCACTCCGACTCAGACCAATGAACAGTATGTTCCTTGCCTTCGAGTTGGCAATGTACTGATCTTTTTCGGTTTGAGTGGTGCGGGTATCAGGGATGGAGTATTGTGAGTCCACAATCTCCCAAATTGCATTTCCTTGGCTTAACAAGTAAGCCTCCATGCGCACCTTCCAGTATGCAAAATCTGTCCCATCGAACAGAGGAATTTTACTGCCTCTATCCATGTCGCCAACAGATCACAAAACCGGTTAAGGTCAACTGGTGATCTTAACCAGCTCTGATACCAATTGTTGGACCGGAAACGGCGACCAGAGGGGGGGTGAATGGGAGCTTTTAAAATTTCGGGCTAAACACTTAGCCTTCGGTTTTGTTCTGTCTTCTGCGGAACAGGCTTCGAACACTACCTTCGAAGGTCTGGTTCGGAGGTACTTCGACAGCTCCGAACACAGGCTTCGCAGGAGCAAAAGTTCGAAGCCAAGAAGACTTCGTCCCACACACAACCCTCGAAAATCTACTCTGCTAAGTCAGTGCAGGCTCCGCACACGAGGTGCTTCGAGCAGGCTTCGCACTTCACCCTTCGCAAGAGTGGACTACCCTCTGAGGACTTCGACCAAGTACTTGGCAACAGCAACTGATGCTGGGCTTCGTACGCGAAGGTCTACACGCACACAAAGCGGACTACGCTAAGTGCTTCGACACAAGAAGCAAAACGGGAAACAACCAGGGCTTCGCTAGTAATCAGCGAGGTCTTGCCTCGTGTTACACAGAGCGACAGCACACTGAAAAGCACACTTCGCGAGAAAAACACCCTTCGCCAAGACAGGCTCCGGTGAGCTAAATACTAGCGAGGTATGCAACGCGAGTTCAAGCAAAAGCACACAGAAGCAGGGCTTCGCCGCTTGAACAAGGAACACTGAAATAAATTGAACTCAGAATGAATACATCGAGGTCTGTCTACAGGAGCTCAACAGTAAATGCTCAAAGTGTTAAATGTTACCTACCGAGCCCCCATATTTATAGCCCACGGCTTCATCCTAAGGAAGTGACTACATTACCCCTAGGGTTTACATTCATTTTGTCTCTTCAGAACTAAGGGGTACAAAAGGTAGTCCACCTTTATTTTTGGAGGCTTCTCTGTAAGCTGCAGAGGGGACAGTGTCAGCCTTTTTCATAACAGACAGTGTCAGCCTTTACAGAGTTGACTTCTGGAACCTCCCTTCGCACCGGAGGGTGCGGTAGCTTCGGCGAGAAGCCTGCAGCCTGTTGGCCTTCGCTCCGCCGAAGAAGTCCTTCGATACAATGACGGTTTTGAGTCGAAGCCGTCAAAGCACTTGGGCCTTCGCACCACCACCTTCGGAGTGGACCACCACGGCTTCGCAGCTACTCCGAGCTCAACCACCGTCCGTCCGTGTACCGAAGCCATGCATGGCCGAAGCACCTCAAGTCAACTTCACTCCGAAGCCCCACCTTCGAAGTACCACCCTTCGAAGTCCCTCCTTCGTCCAAGGCCTCCGCATGAAGCATTCCATGAGCACTTCGTCGCAGTGTCTCACTCCGAGCACACTCCTCGACGAGCCTCACCCAGACCATGCCTTCGATGCGCCTCGACTTCTGAGACCTTCGTCGGGTAACCTTCGAGTGTCTCCCTCCGGAGCACACTTCGAACACCTTGCCTCCGCAGAGGACTTGATCCACCAACTCCGAAGTCACTCCATTCGGAGTACCTTCGAAGTGCCTCACCTCCGAGGACTTTGTCTCGGAGCACCTTCAGCCGGAGCCACGCTCCGCACTCTCTGCCTACACCTGGCACGTCTCGACCCGAGGACCGACCCGGACCACCTTCGCAGCCACCGTGACGGAGCTCCCCGCTCCCCTGGCATCAAGCCTCCCGCTTGACCCAGGTTCACCCGGCTCGAACCCTGTCCGTCGCCTCCGAAGTCCCTGCGCACCACCGACAAGCAAACAAGTGTATCCAGTACTCCGAAGACCTCTCCGGGTTAGCAACCTCCGGCACACACTCCGGTGTACCGCCCAAAGTACCGAAGCCTTCGGTACGAACTCAGTCATCGTGTACTGTCGGACCCCTCTGACAGGTACACTCCGCTGCACAGCTGCAGCAAGCAAACACCGAACATACTCCGGTGACACACCTCCGAACACCCTTCGGAGGTACCACCTCCGAAGCCCCTCCGGAGGTACCCTTCGAACAGAGGGTAAATAATCCTGTCAATCACTCATCACATACACCGAAACCACCCTTGGTTTCTCAAGAACCTTGAGCGCCTGCTCGTGATCTGAGACTAACTGAGCACCCTCAGCCTTGTTGTCCCGAAGCTTGTTAATGATCGACTGAAAGCGACCAAACAAAGCCTCAACAGATTCACCCGGCTTCTGTGTGAAGTTTTCGTACTCACGCCGGTAGGTCTGATAGAGCCGAGCCTTGACCTGAGCTGTCCCCTCATGGTGTGCCTGGAGGGTAGCCCAGATCTCTCTCGCAGTGGAGAGATGGCTCACACGCTCAAACTCAGTGGGACCCAAACCAGAAAACAAGATGTTCACCGCTTTTCTATTGTTCACATGCTGGGCGATGATACCAGGAGAATCATGCTCAGCAACTGGCAATATGACAAACGTGCTGTGAACGCAAATGTCCCATATGTCCGAACCCTGGCTCATGAGATAGGCTCGCATGCGAGTCTTCCAATAATTATAGCCATAGGCTTCCAAGGACGGGACCTTGCCAGGAGACGTCATAGTCACTACTGGGGTTTAGAACCGGTTAAGGTATGGAAAAACCCTAACCTCGCTCTGATACCACTTGTAGGACCGAAAGTAGCGACCAGAGGGGGGGGTGAATGGGCGCCTTAAAAATTCTTTCGAATCAATGGCCTGTTCCCAATACCCAACACACCTCAAAAAACTATGCAGCAGAAAATAAACAGAAGACCTAAGTCTAAAGGTTTCTAACCTAGAAGCAACTGATGATAAACAGTGTGAATCTAAAGAAGTGCAATCTAGGCAGATGTACAAGTTATAACAGGCCTAAACTTCTCAATGAAATGATCTAAGTATGTATAAAGTGAAAAGAGAAGTTACTGTCCAAAGTTGTCTCCTGTTCGAAACTTGGCGAAGCCCCCTTCGCACGTCGAGGTCTGCTTCGGAGGATGATGACGGAGTCTGTCCGAAGTGCCGAAGGTGACACTGTCTAGCCTAGTTCGAAGTGGTAAGAAGCGAAGTGTACTTCGGAGCGAAGTAAAACAGTGACGAAGCCTGGTTCGAAGTGTGAGCTTCGAAGACAGGACTTCGAACACAGATTCGAATCAAGAGCTTCGGAGCATAGTGACAAAGTCGGAGCCTGCTTCGAAGTGTGGACTTCGAAGACAAAACTTCGAACACACTTTGAACCGAGAGCTTCGAAGCACAACCTTCGAACAGAAAGCTTCGAACACAACGCACAAACGGACAACCTTCGAACAAAGAAGCGAAGCCTGTCACGCGACAGAAAAGTAAGTCCGAAGCCATTACTCTACCTTCGAAAAGATCAAGCTCCAAAAAGAGAGGCGAAGGGTGACACGCTACACAGAAATCAGTGCGAAGCCTAGCGGAGCCACAAGCTTCGATCCCAACCTCGAAACGTGTCGAAGTATGGACTTAGAACAAATAGGACCGAAGCCCCTTCGCACTAAAGTTCGAAGTATGTAATGTTGTCAATCAGAAAACTGCTTCGAAACATAGCAACACAGAGCACAGAACAAAGTACGAAGACTGAGGCGAAGCCTTCAAGTAAGGTTAGATCGAATCCTGCCTCACGGAGCTGAGGGACTTCGAGCAAAAGAAAATGACTTCGCAGAAACAGTCAGAAAGGCATTTACTCCATGCTGCTTCGATCAAAAAGGCAGTACAGTAGAAGGTAAAAAGCTGGCAGCAAGTACTGTAGCTACAGAAAAGTAGTACTACTTGCAGCAGCAAGAACTAGTACTCAGTTTGTGAAGAACGGAAGTAACAGAAGAAGCTTCTCTTCAAGAACTAAATACAGCAGCCCGAATCCAGCTCAATAACTCCCCAAACCAACCAGATCCAACCAATAAATTCTCCAGGGACCAAGAGATAAAAGCATCCAAGAGATTAGAGCCAAAATGATGCAAGAACAGGGAGACACAAGCCCTGGCGGCGCACACAGGAGAGAGAAGAGAGACAAAGGTGACCCAATGGGTGGATTTGATTTCAGCACAAAAGGGTAGTCCAAACCCTAGGGATTGGGGTGCTATTTATAGGCAGCCCAACACTAGGAATATTCTACCAGCCCCTTAGGGTTTTTACAGACTCAAAAATACAGAAAAAGACTCTACTGCCCTTAGGTATTTTTACAGACACAACTGACTGACTGTGGGCCTAGAGTAACAGATGACATATCCGGAAGCTACTCTTCTGGACAGTCGGATACAGAATCAACGGTTGTCAGTTTTACGCCGAAACTGACAAAGCCTCCACCAGCTTTGCACCAGGTACCCGGATTGGGCCGGCCCGACTCCGCAGCTCTCTCAGCCCGGCAATCGCTCACCGCCCGTGTACCTGAGTCAGTCCTGGTCAACAGCCCAGTGGGTCTTCTACTGCTTCTGGCCCATGCACCCGGATTGGGCCAGCCCGACTTCGCAGCCTCCTCTGCCCGACAGTCGCTCGCTGCCCGTGTACCTGAGTCACACGCGGCCCATGAAACAGCAGATCTCTTCTTCTCTTCAGTCCTCGTTGACTATCGTTGACAATGACTCATCACTTCTAGAGCCATGAGGCCCACGCTATTCAGCATGGCTCCTCAGTGGCTAGAGTGGGCGTAGCAAAGTGAAGAAGGGAGAGCAGGCCGCACGGCGGGTTATATCTAAACGCAAGACCGTCGGTTCCTCTTCTGGTTCGATCAGCGTGTGAACGCGGCGGTTGCATGGCACCGCATTTAAGGCCAAACCGGCGCATCGGGGCACGGCGGCTCCCTGGTGGTTCGCCTCCCCGATGCCGTTTGCACGCGCATTAACCGCTTCTGGCGGCGTCTGGCCGCCTCTTCGAGGCCAGAGGCCCCTGGTCAAAGGTGCACACGCACTCGGCGAGCCCGGTCACACTCTTCTCCACCCGTCGGAAAGAGGATTCGAAGCGGTCGTCAACCTCCGGGCCCAGTCACGCCTCCCTGCTTCGGAGCTCCTCCGCGTCCGTCGAAGGGGGCCGCGCTGCAGCCAGACTCGGCTTCCCAATGTAAGTTACGTCCTTGTGAAAGTTGTCGGAATTATCATGTGCGCTTCCACCCTCTCTTAACGCAGGGCTCCCGAGAGGAAAGAAGTGAGGGGCTACTGTTGGGGGAGATAATCCCGACGGCTGAAGGGGGCCCACTACCAGGGGGTCCGGAGACAAGGATACCGGAGGCCACCCTCCGGGAGAAGAATGCCGGAGGCCACCCTCCGGGAGAAGGATACCGGAGGCCACCCTCCGGGAGAGGAAGGCCGGAGGTCGTCTTCCGGTAGAAGGTCGCCGGAGGCCGCCTTACGGGTGGGAATTGCCGGAGGCCTTCCCTCGGACCGCAGTAGCGAACCCGAAGGGAGCGTTGGCGGGTAAAGGACTGGACAAATATACGGGGGGACAGGATCGCGATCCTCTGAGCCGTGTCGGGCGGCGCAGGCAGTGCCCGACATGGCTGATACGCTATCAGAGTCGAATCTTCTTGTCTGTACTGTGTATAGTCCGTTTTGTCTGTACTGTCGACCGGCGGTCGACCGTGTAGCCGTTGGCGGTCCAGAGACGCTTGGCCCTCTGGACGGGGCGCCTTATAAATACCCCTCAACTGTAGTTGTAAGGGACAGGCTCAAGGAGCATTGAATACACTACCCTCATTCTCACTAAGAAAACCTGCTGGTCCGATCCATCGTTCCAACACACGGCTCCCTCAGCCCGGCAATCGCTCGCCGCCCGTTTACCTGGGTCAAACCCGGTCAACAGACCAGCAGATTCCCTATCGTTCCTAGCCCATGTACCCAGATTGGGCCGGCCCGACTCTGTAGCCCCTCTGCCCGACAGTCACTCGCCGCCCGTGTACTTGAGTCACACGTGGCCCAAGAACCGACATGTCTCATCTCATCTTCATCTCCTCTCTCTTTGACTTCCGTTGACAATCACTAATCACTTCTAGAGCCATGAGGCCCATGATCTACAACATGGCTCCTCAATCTCCCCCTTCATGAATGCATTGTCAACACTCTCTTCATCATCGCTTTGCAACCTGCAAAACACATGTGGAAACACGAAAACAAAAAACAAGAAGACAGAAAGAAGAAAATAAAATAAAAGGTTTAACCCTAATGACCAAAAGCCGAACAAAAAACCAGAAAATGGTCATTATGGTTAAACAAAAATAAAAACTCAAACGAGTGCAATCTCTGAATTATCAACAAGGATATCCAAATAGTAAAGGCAAAAGAGACTAAAACTCCCCCTGAAACAAATCCCAGAGAAAGCCAAAACTCCCCCTAAACTCTTCTAAAAGATCAAGTAACCCAAAATTTCTCCCCCTTGTTGACAAGTGGACTCATCAAGTGAGACTAAATGCACTCAAAAGAGACACAAACTCAAACCCCCTGGAATGCAGCTCCCCCTCAAAATATGCAATGAATGCAACTAGGATGCAAGTGGAGTGTAAAAAGCATGCTTCTCAAATATGATTGACTGCAATTACAACATCTAGAAAGATAGCACAAAATACTGTCTAAGACACATGGCATGATCAGTGCAATAGATGATATCCAAAGAAAGTCATTAGCATGCATTTTTAGATTTTTGCAAATCAAAGAATCACCACATTTTCTAGCAGACAAGCAAGGTAAGACATGAAATGCAAGGGCTAGCTGATATCTACCAAGATAAGCATGGTCCATAACAAAGATCTTCAGCAAACTTGTTATCTTTTTAATTTTCATCATTTTTCTTTTCCTTTTTCATTTTTGCCAGGTGTTATTTGCATGTAAACCTTATGCTAACCGACCAAGTCAAGCCTAGGCCAGAACAGGACCATCAGAAGCTTAAGACATTGGTCTTGGCATACATTACAAGGTCCTAGTTCATACCAAAGTGCTATGGTAAGCAGTCCAGAACAATGCAATGCGACACAGCAAACCACCTGGATCTTTTCAATTAAGCATAAAAGGCATGAATTTTTCATTTTTCTGATTTTTATCAATTTATAGCATATAGATGTCCAAGTTGCATATCTGCATCTATGTAAGGAACTAGCTACTAGACATCTAAAAAATAGCAAAAGCATTCAGCCTACACATGCTAGTTACCAGAAGCAATGGTGAACATTTTTAATTTTAAAGCATAAAAGCCATGCATATGACAGATATCAGATATATCATGTGAACTGAAGCAAAGCATGATCAACGACAAGTATTCAAAAGCATATACTAGCTAGAATAAGTAAAGCAATTCAATCATATAATAGAAGCAAGCTCAAAGTGTTGTTGACACGAAAACGTCCCCCCACACTTGGGTTAGTTCGATGATCCAAAAGTGTGTAGATACTTAGGGACAAGCCTAAGCGTAACATAGCACCGACGTCACGTCCAGACTACCCTTAGCTGTGGTAAGGGGGTGGAGTCGCCAGGTAATCAGATCACACAGAAATAATCCAATTAGCCGAAAGAAATATATTAAACAGAATAAATCAGAAAACCGGTCGGGGCCTATCTGCTTCGAAGTATGGTGCGAAGGGGGTCGCCGAAGTGTCCCGCCGAAGGGTACCTTCGGTGTTCAGACTGATCTGGCCGAAGATGAACTCCGAACGGATCAAGACACGACAATCACCTCCAAACAGCGTGGTTCGGCATGAAGTCTCTGATACAGCAAGATACAGGGTAATGACAGGCACAATGCATGAACGCGTCTTCATACGGAGCGGAGTACGAGCGTGGTGAAGCCTGTCATGACAAAGTGTATTGGTGAAGCATGCAGTCGAAGCAGCAGTCTCGCCGAAGGGTGTTCTGGCAACCTCTGAAACCAATCTCTCAGCTCCAAACACCTCCGATGAAGTAGATCCGAACATAGAAACCTGCAACGTAGTAGATTCGAAGTACCAATTCGGCCTGAGGACCAAATTCTGCTAAGTGTTGCACTAGTGAAGAAGGTAGCAATCTGTTACACAGATTAGCGGATACTTCACAGGAGAAGTAACAAGGCGATAGCAATCTATTACGTAGATTAATGGATACTTCACAGGCAACAAGGGGATAGCAATCTATTACATAGATTAATGGATACTTCACAAGCGAAGTAACAAGAATTACCACTATTTCAAAGTGGCCGTCGGAGGGATTCCAGGCAAACCCACGAAGAGTACAGAAAAGTAAAGATAAAGTAAATGCGATTCAAAGCTAGGCTTTGTGGTTGATTTTGTTGGGGGGACTCTGAACTGGCTTCACCTCTATACTTATAGGGCTAGACCTCTAATCTAATCTGCTATAATTCGGCTGAATAAAGATAAACACTTAGCCGAAATCGGGTCCAACTCTATCTCTGCCCAAAGTGGGCCTTCGGCTAGGCCCGTCGAAGCCTGCTCCACGGGCCAAAGCTTCGGTGATGCGGGCCTCCGAAGGCCTCTTTGCCGAAGGCTGTGGGCTGGTTGGAAGCTTCCGGAGCCCGTAGCCCAATGGTCCTTCGGCCCTGTATGGCTTCGACCTGAACCGGGACATGTGTATTTTCGGCCCAAAATACCAAAATTGATATTCTGACAATCTTAATCATTGATGCCATTTTTTGCTATCAACACATGCCCCCTTGCCTTTTAGTGAACTAAGTGAACTAAAAGCACAATGAGCTAAATACGATACCTTTCATATCGGCCTTTCGACATCTTTTAAGTTGTTTGCCACACACTCGGGAAATACCTTTTCAAGTATCTACCATTCAAAGGTCTTCGAAACCTCTCTCCCTGTAGAGATTCTCACACATATGCATTGCCATGAGCGATTTCGGCTATTTTGAAAGGGCCTTCCTGACTAGGCGACCATTTACCAAATTTGGGATTCTTAATGCCTAATGGTAAAATCGTCTTCCAAACCAAGTCACCCACTTGAAATGATTTTGGTTTAACCTTCTTATTGTAGGCTTTAGCTACTCTCCTCTTGTCTATTTTTATAGCTTCTAAAGCCCTCAATCTCTTATCGGTCACTTCTTCTAGATTGTCTTTCAAAAGAGTTTCATACTCGTCGACCGATAAGCCGTCTTGCTGTAACACTCTTAAAGAGCCAAGATCTACTTCTACAGGTAGAACGACTTCTTGTCCATATACCAACTCATATGGACTAACTTTGGTAGCACTGTGCTTTGCAATTCTACAAGCCCATAGCGCCTCGGAGAGCACTTCATGCCACCTTTTAGGGAGTTCTTCAATTTTCTTCCTAATGAGCTTAATCATGGTTTTATTACTAGACTCGGCCTGACCATTGGCCTGAGCATAGTAGGGCGAAGAGTTTATCAATGTAATACCATAATATTCAGCAAAGTCTCTCACTTCCTTGGAAACAAATGAGCTACCTTGATCTGTAGTAAGAGTTTGAGGAATGCCAAATCTATGTATGATGTGCTTCAAGATAAAGTCCAGTACCTCGTTGTGAGTCATGTTTCTGAGAGGCACGGCCTCGGTCCACGTGGTGAAGTAATCCATCGCCATCAACACGAATCGATGTCCCTTTGAGGAAGGAGGGTGAATTTGGCCGATGAAGTCTAAACCCCAACCTTAGAACGACCATGGCTTGACAACGGGGTTAAGTAATGAAGCAGGAGCTAATTGAATATTGCCAATTCTGACATGATTCACACCCTCTATAATACTTAAAACAATCCTCCGTCATTTTCTGGGCCGACTGATGAGTGCCACAAAGTCCTTCATGGACTTCTCCCGTAGCCACCTGGGATCGTTCGTGGTCTAGACACTTCAACAATACTCCATCAATAGTCCAACGATATAGTGTATCATCTAGCAATACAAACTTAAACGCCTACTGCCGAACTTTTCGATCAACCCTTTGGCTAGCGTCTCTCAAATACTGGACGATCAGAGTTCTTCAATCGCCCTTATGGGCTTCAGAGGGTCCGGGCTCCTGGAGACTCTCACTATCCCGAGGACTCCAGCTTACGGGCTCCGGCGTGGCAGACCCTTCGGTGGGTGGAGTACTCTGCCCCTAGGACCTTGGCGCACGGTAGTCTTCGGTAGTCAGAGGGGTCCGACCCGGAGGGTGCGCCTTTCCAAAGTCACTGGCTTTGACAGCGAGACCAAACATCGGCTTTCCCGTACAGAAAATCTTCCTCTCTTGACTTGGTAACCAGATGCTCGCTGAGCAAAATCATTTGCAACCTAATTGGCCTCTCTTGACACGTGAGAAATCTTGAAGTCATCAAAAGTAGTAACTATGTCTAAGCACTTATCCAAGTAGCTGTTTAGCAATCCATTAAAACATTGAGCACTCTTAGCCACTTGTTGCACTACTAACAAGGAATCACCATGCGCATGAACATGTTTAACACCTATGGATTCTAACAATTCAAGCCATAGCAGTAAAGCCTCATATTCAGCTTGGTTATTAGTAGAAGGAAACTCTAAACGAGCCGAGGTCTCAAAGTGCGCGCCGCTAGGTGATATGAGAACCACTCCAATACCTTGGCTATTTTTGCAAGCTGAACCATCAAAGTAAAGTTTCCACGACATTACCTCAAACAAAGCAACATTCTCGCTCCAACTAACATCTATGTGGTGATCAACTATAAAGTTGGCTACAATCTGGCCTTTCATAGCTCTTAGGGGTTCATAAGCCAAATCATATTCAATCAAAGTGTAAGCCCACTTTCCAATTCTTCCACTTAGAATCGGCTTTTGCAACATGTGTTTTATAACATCGGTTTGGCAAATGACAACACATGTAGTAGGGATAAGATAGTGGCGCAACTTGGTACACGCGTAGTAAAATGATAAACACAACCGTTCCTCAAACGCGTACCTGGTCTCGACGTCCAGTAGGCGGCGGATCGAGAACGTGATGATGTACTCTTTTCCTTCTACCTCCTGGGTTAGCACGGCCCCAATCATGCTATCTTCAGCAGCGATGTACAACCGAAACAGAATCCCGACTTTGGGTGCTCTCACCACGGGTGGCGATGACAAGCACTACTTGATTTTCTCAAAGGCGCTTTGTTGGCTTGCCCCCCAAGTGAACTCGGCCTCGTTCTTTAGCCGGAGTATGGGGACAAAGGCATCAATCTTTCCAGACAAGTTAGATATAAAGCGATGCAAATAATTCATCTTGCCTAGCAATTTTTGTACATCTTTTTTACATGTTGGCGCTGTAACGTTTCTAATTTTCTCAAGCCTCTTAGGATCAATCTCTATGCCTCTCTCATGAATCATGAAACCTAAGAACTTACCCGCTGACACGCCAAAAGCACATTTGAGTGGGTTATTTTTAAACCATACTGCTGCATCCTATCAAAAGCAACTTTCAAATTGGCTAAATGGTTCCCCATAGCATCCGATTTGACTACGACATCATCAATGTAAACTTCTAAGATAACTCCTAGCAAGTCATGAAAGATCAAGTTCATAGCACGCTGATACGTGGCGCTAACATTTTTCATACCAAAAGTCATAACGATCCACTCGAATAAACCGACAAAACCAGGGCATCGAAAGGCAGTCTTGTAGACGTCCACTTCGGCCATAAAGATTTGATTATAACCAGCATTGCCATAAAGAAAACTTAATACCTTGTGTCCTGAAGCATCGTTGATTAGCATGTCGGCTATCAGCACCAGATACTATCCTTCAGAGTGGCCTTGTTTAGATCCCTGAAATCAATACATACTCGTATCTTGCCGCTCCCTTTCTTCTCTACAGGCACAATGTTAGCGACCCATTCTGCGTACCTGCATGGCCTAATAAATCTAACTTTGAGCAGTCGCTCTACTTCTTCTTTAACTCGGTAATAAACGACCGAGTTAAAGCGATGAGGAGGCTATTTATAAGCCCTAAATCCGGACTTGATAGGTAGTCGATGATCCACAAGCTCACGGCTTAGTCCCGGCATCTCGCTATACTCCCATGCGAAACAATCGACATACAACCGAAGCAACTTTATTACTTCGGCCTTTTCATCAGGCGGTCAATGTTGTTTTACAAAAGTCAGCCTCGGGATGCTACCATCACCTATGTCAACTTGTTCTAAGGGATCGACTGACGCAAAACCTTGTCCTAATTTCTCCACTTTGCTAAAGTCCTTGATGGCCTCGGGAATACCGTCTTTACTAGACCGATACTGCTCTACACGAAACTTTAGCCAATCCAGATTACTCTTGCTAGACATGACTACTAATATAAAAACAGTCGTGCTACACCAGCCGGCTTTATAGACACTAGTACAAAATGTCCTCTGGACATGCTAACAAAATCGTAATCCGAAAGATCTCTACCCGACAGACACTCTACTTTGTTGTGAACGGCGTCAACTGACACATCGGCCAATGCCACTTGGGCCAAAGTGTATGCGGGTATGACTTCTACTTCATCGTTGTCCCACTAAATTAGGCACTGGTGCAGAGTAGGAGGAATGCAGCAATTCGTGTGAATCCAGTCGCACCCAAGCAACATGCTGTAATTACCTTGTATATCGACGACGAAAAATGTTGTTGGCAACGTCTTGTTGCCCACTGTCAACTCCATGGAGAGGACGCCCTTGGCCTCGGAACTCTCACTGTTGAAGCCGTTGAGCATCAAGTTAGTCTTCTTCAGATCGTCCTCATCCTTGCCAAGCTTCTTCAACAGCGAGTAAGGCATTAGATTAACTGTGGCACCACTATCGACAAGCATCCGGGAAATCAGCTTTCCATCAATGTGACCTCTGACATAGAGAGGCTTCAGATGGCGAGCCGAGTCCTCGGGCTTCTCAAAAATAGCGTTGCGCGGGCCGAGGTTCAACTGAGCGACCTCGGCCTCATCCTGTGGCAGGGCAAACTCAGCGGGCAGCGTGACGACATTGATGTCCATCACATGGGGTGCAGGCCCCTCAGAGACAGGTGAGTTGTCATCATCGAGCATGTCGTCGTCGTCGCTCGGAGTAGGAGCCGGGTTGTTCATCTCAACCGGCTTCACCCTCCATACCTGTCTTGTAGTTGGTAGAGGGCGGATTTCTTCAAAAATAGTGTTGCGCTCGTCCTCGGCTTTCTTCTCACGCATCTCCTATGCCTGTAGTTGTTGCAGATGTCTTTTTTGTGATTTGGACATGCCTAGAGGTGCCCAAGATGGTTGTGGCTTGGTGTGAGGTGCCACTGCCTAGTTCCTATCAACTTTAGCCGAAGTTGTCCTGCCCACCTCGACCTCGTGCATTCTGTATCCAGAGGGGCCTTCGCTGCGGACCCCGGCAGTTAGAACGGCCTCGTTCGGCCAATCGGACCAGGCTCCGGTGCGGGCTTCGGCCGAAGTAGGGGACTTCGGCGATGGGGCCTTCGGGATTTGGACTTCCTAAGACCCTACTCTGACTGTGATAGCTTCGGACTCCCTGTCCTCAGCCTCTTTGTGCCTGTATTCTTCGACTTCGCTCTGCACGGGCCGATTTGGAGGTACCATGGACAACCTGTGGATGATGCCTCCCTCCGTTGCGTCTGTTTGTCCCTGCCATTCATAATACTGTGAAGGAAAACAAGGCATAGCGTTAGGTTGTAGAGGGTACTCTGGCTGTGATACATACAGAGCCCACGGAGTTCCCGCCCAGTTGTATGTTGGAGGCATCGGCGGCTCCAGTGGCCTCGCCCACTATGAGCCGAACCCGTTACCCGGGGGGGTTCGGCAGAGTCAACGGTGTCTCAGACCATATCAGTGAGGGGTCCTGCCAGGCCAGAGGTACGTTCGGCCAGTGCGGGCTGAAGCCTCCTATCGAATGGTTCATCTAGAGTGGTGCGGGGTTAGGCCATTCGGGGTCGAACTCGCTCCGCATAGGGTTTGTCCACTGGGCTCCAAAGCTACTGTACGGGGGGGTCGGCCATTGAGGTCCAAAGCCACCGTACGGAGTGTTAGGGCACTATGGCCCGAAGTCCCCGTGCGGAGGGTCCGGCCATTGTCGTCCGGCCATCACGAGGAGGGCTCGGCCACTATGGTCTGAAGCCACCCTTCGAATGACTTGGGCCCTTCGGCTGACTTAGTTTTTTAGCGCGGGGGCCTGCTTCCTTGGCTTTTCTTTGATGCTTGTTCAACAACATCTTGTATGTTAACTTCGGATTCTTGCGAGCCTTAGCCGAAGGGATGCTGATGTTTTGTTTCCACACTCCCACCTCGGGGTCCTTAGGTATGAGTGTGTGCGTGCATGGTTCTCCGACAATTATCGCCTTCCCTCTAATCGACTCGGCCTGTTTTGGCTGAATAAACACCTTCTTCTCACCGAGGTCGACGGCGTTGACGGGGAAGGGGTCTTTGTCCAACTTCATCTTTGGATTGTGGTCTATTTTCAATCGTCCTTCTTCTATGGCCGATTGAACCTGCCGTCAAAAAACATTGCAGTCGTTAGTATTATGTGAATGTGAGTCATGCCACTTACAGTATGGATGTTTCTTCAACTCATCGGCAGATGGAATGACTTGACCTTTAGGTAACCTGACAAGCTGGTTCTTTAAGAAAAATCAAAAATTTTATATGTCAAATGAGTACTTGACCTCACTAGGCCGATTCTTTGTGGGAGACGGCCGTAACTCGGAGCACGTGATGGGTTTACTCTTAGTGTTCCAAAACCATTCGGCCGCATACATGTCGGCCGAATCCTCCTATTCTGACTCCTCATCGGAGTGCTCCATGACGTGGATTTTAGCCCTAGGCTTGTTAAACGTCTTAATGAACTTTTTATCTTTGGCTCGGCCTTCCTGGACTATAGCCTGCTGCAAGACTTGGCTAACCTCTAAAAAGTTCTTGTTGTCTAATCTTTCTTTAATCTCGGAACGCAACCCATTAAAATCTAGTTCTACAAAATCCCTTTCTGAAATAATAAGGCTAAAACATCGGTTTCTAGTATCCCTAAAACGCTTGATGTACTCGGAGACATTCTCGTTAGATTTCTGCCTAACTGATGTCAAGTGTGAAAGCCTAAGTTCTGTCTCACCCATGTAAAAGTAGTCACGGAATTCTTGTTCCAATTCATCCCACGTCTGAACAGAGTTCGGCGGGTGCACCGAAAACCATGTGAAAGCAGTGCCGAATAGCGAGAGAGAAAATAGTCTAATTTTTAGAGCGTCTGTCCCGCTAACTTCTCCACACTGTGCTAAAAATTGACTAAAATGCTCTAGTGTGGTTTTGCTACCCTCGCCGTCGAACTTAGTGATTTCGGGGATTCTATAGACGCGGGGATAGGGTACTGTGTCGAAATGATCAAGATATGGCTTACGGTAAACCCTAACCCAACCCCTAGGCATGAAGCCGGCGCATTCCCTAAATAGTGTGCGGATTCGCTCCTCTAGGTCATCTTGGCCTGCTGCCTGCGCACATCTCTCATGCGGGGGCGTGACATGTGGTGGGATATCGGCGTGTCAGCCATGGGCCTCTTCCCTACGTGCTAGCTATACGACGTGCTCGAGCCCAGGTGCCTGTGCGTGTGGCGCGGGTAGCGCGGGCAGGGCCGGTGCCAGCGCAGGTGGTGGTGGTGCATGGTACGCGATGCTAGTTTGGCCATAAGCATATTGACTAGTCTCGGCCGTGGGTGTTGAGGCCGGAGACGTAACGGTATTGCCAGTGCTACCATCAGTTTACTGTACACATGATTTACCAGAGGTACACTAGCAATAGGGACTGGTGGTATGGCCTCAGTAAAGCCGAACCTTCTAAGGGTCAACTCTACTTGGGAGCTAACTACCAAATCTAAACGGTTGGCTAGCGAAGCGCTAACGGCCTGATCTACTGATGCGGCTATTTTTTGCTCAATCTCTAAAGAAGATAAACGAGGCGATATAGGTGTTACCTGGATCCAAGCAAGGTCGGGGGTGATGATGTCATGCTTGATGAAGCCTGCACGTGTCTTGACGTAGCCCCCAAGGATCATGTCTTGGAGCGCCTTCAACTTTTCCTCGATCTCTGCTCGGTCTTAGGATGTTAGGATGTTAGGATGTTGTAGTTGTCGATATCCGTGCCTCCTATGGTGTCCATCGACGGTGTAGACGTAGTAGTCATTGTAGATGTACCCGTCATGTTGGCGTAGCTTTTCCCCAGTGGAGTCGCCAAAAAATGTGTTGACACGAAAATGTGCCCCCGCACTTGGGTCAGTTCGACGATCCAAATGTGTGCGGATATTTAGGGACAAGACTAAGCGTAACACAGCACCGACGTCACGTTCCGACTACCCATAGCCATAGAAAGGGGGTGGAGTCGCCAGGTAATCAGATCACACAGAAATAATCCAATTAGTCTAAAGAAATATATTAAACAGAATAAATCAGCAAACTGGTCGGAGCCTGTCTACTTCAAAGTATGGTGCGAAGGGGGTCGCCGAAGTGTACCTCCGGCGTCTGATGTGAAGTGTCCCGCCGAAGGGTACCTTCAGCGTTCGGACTGATCTGGCTGAAGATAAACTCCGAACGAATCTAGACGCGACAATCACCTCCGAACAACGGGGTTCGGCGTGAAGTCTCCGGTACAGTAAGGTACAGAATAATGACTCAAATGCAACGCGCAAGCACGACTTCATCCAGAGCGGAGTACGAGCGTGGCGAAGCCTATCGTGATGAAGTCTGTTTTTGAAATGTGCGGTCGAAGCAGCATTCTCGACGAAGGGTGTTCTGGCAACCTCCGAAACCAATCTCTCAGCTTCGGACACCTCCGACAAAGTAGCTCTGAACGTGGAAACCTGCAACAGAGTATATTCGAAGTACCAATTCGGCCTGAGGACCAAATTCGGCTAAGTGTTGCACTAGTGGCAAAGGTAGCGATCTGTTACGCAGATTAGCAGATACTTCATAGGCGAAGTAACAAGGCGATAGCAATCTATTATGTAGATTAATAAATACTTCACAGGTGAAGTAACAAGGCGATAGAAATCTATTACGTAGATTAATGGATACTTCACAAGCAAAGTAACAAGGATTACCACTGTTCCGAAGTGGCCATCGGAGGGCTTCTAGGCAAACCCATGAAGAGTACAGAAAAGTAATGATAAAGTAAATGTGATTCAAAGCTAGGCTTCGTGGTTGGTTTTGTCGGGGGGGTACTCTGAACTGGCTTCGCCTCTATACTTATAGGGGCTAGACCTCTAATCTAATCTGCTATAATTCGGCTGAATAAAGATAAACACTTAGCCAGAATCGGGTCCAACTCTATCTCTGCCCGAAGTGGGCCTTCGGACAGGTCCGTCGAAGCCTGCTCCTCGGGCCAAAGCTTTGGCGGCGCGGGCCTCCGAAGGACTCCCGGCCGAAGGCTGTGGGTTGGCTGGAAACATCCGCAACCCATAGCCCAATGGTCCTTCGGCCCTATAGGGCTTCGACCTGACCCGGGACATGTGTATTTTTGGCCCAAATTACCAAAATTGATATTTTGACAATCTTAATCATTGATGCCATTTTTTGCTATCAACAAGTGTGATATGTGAATATGCATGATATGAACTCACACAAAAAGACTCAATAAAAGAGTACAGAAGAAAGAAAAGAATCAAAAATATCCTAAAAAGGATACACAACTCCCAAATCCCCTCGCAAACGTTCAAATGTAGACTGATATAGGGGTTCGATGAGAATGCCAGCCAACTGATGATGGGTATCAACATTAACAAGGTCAATGACACCTTTCTCATATTGATCCCTAAGAAAGTGAAAGCGCAAATCAATATGTTTGGTTTTCGAATGAAGACATTGGTTTTTCCCTACACTAATCGCGCTGGTGCTATCACAGAACAAAGGCACTCTAGCAGGGAAAGACAACCCAAAATCTTTCAAAGTGGAAATCATCCAAACTAACTGTGAGCAGCAGCTACATACTCAGCCTCAGTGGTAGAAAGCGCAACTCCAGAGTGCTTACGCGAAGACCAAGAAACAAGTGAAGAACCGAGAAACTAACAAGTACCGGGAGTCAACTTGTGATCCAACCGGCACCCACCAAAATCAGCGTCGGAAAAGCCAGATAACTCAAGAGATGATGATGCTGAATAGTAAAGACAGAGATCAGGCGCATAGGTAAGATACCTGAAAATGCGCTTGACAACCTGCCGATGGGATGCGCGTGGTGAAGAGTGGAAGCGTGCGCATAGTACCACGGCAAACTGAATGTCCAGTCTCATCGCGGTCAGGTAAAGAAGCGATCCGATCATCCCTCGATACTCTCTCCCGTTGACCTTGACGCCGCTCTCATCCTTGTCTAGACCCCCAGATGTACCCATGGGGGTCATCGGAGGCTTACGTTCTCCACCGAAGTCGAACTTCTTCAGCATGTCCCGCGTGTACTTGCTCTGGTGGATGAAGATGTCATCCTTGGTCTGCTTGATCTAGAGCCCTAAGAAGTACTTGAGCTCACCCATTCGGCTCATCTCGAACTCACTGTGCATCTGGTCAGAAAACTTGGACACAAGCTCATTAGTAGAACCACCAAAAATAATGTCGTCCACGTAAATCAAAGCAATCAAGAAAGTAGTGCCAGCTCAGAGCAAGAAAAGAGTTTTGTCCACAAAACCCATCACAAAGCCATTCCCCAACAAAAACTGCTTTAAACGATCATAACAAGCCCTGGGGGCTTGCTTCAGACCATATAAAGCTTTCTGCAACTTGAAAACATGTCGAGGAAACTTAGGGTTTTCAAAACCAGGGGGCTGCCTAACATAGACCTCCTCCTCTATGTACCCGTTCAGAAAAGCACTCTTGACATCCATTTGAAAAATCTTAAAACCTTTAGAAGCAGCGAATGCCAAAAGTATGTGAATGGACTCAAGATGGGCAATAGGGGCGAAAGTCTCCTCAAAATCAATACCCTCTTTCTGGCAAAAACCCTGGGCAACTAATCGAGCTTTGTTGCGCACCACAACCCCATCTTCACCTTGCTTGTTCTTAAACACCCACTTGGTGCCTATGGGGTTGCATCTAGGTGGAAGCTCAACTAGTGTTCAAACCCGACTGTGAAAAAAATTTCAAGCTCTTCTTGCATAGCGTTTATCCAATTTGCATTAGATAAAGCGTGAGCAGCATCTCTGGGCTCAAAGGTGGCAACAAAAGCAGACTCAGCAAAAACAGTGAGTGAGCCAGCTTGAGAACACAAGGATCTCATAGAGAGATCACCTATGATGAGCTCTGAGGGGTGATCACGCTGGACTGCTTGGGATCCTAGGTGATCAGATGTCACCTCACCGGAGTCAGCAGCTAGCACCTCTGGACTCAACTGAGGGGGCTCGATCGAAGTGGAAGAAGTGACCAGAGGTCCACCCCCGTCCTTAGTCGAACTCTCAGAAGGTGTGGGGTCTTCAGGCTATGCAGAAGGCTCACCCTCATCAACAGCAGGAGTCTCGTCATCTTCCTCAAAGATGGACTCTCCAAGCTCATCATCACTAGAAATCTCAAAAGAATGAGTAAGTGAAGGCGTGGACTCATCGAAAGAAACCTCGCATGTCTCGAAAAGTTGCTCGGAGTCGAGGTTCCAAACACGGAAGGCTCGAGAATGTAAAGCGTAACCAAGAAAAACTCCATCCCATCAATGAGCACAAAGCACTTGCAGCCAAACGCTCGCAAGTGACTCACCTTGGGCTATCTGCCAAACTACAACTCATATGAAGTCTTACCTAAGTAAGCTATAAGAAAAATGTAGTTGGTCAGATAACAAGCTGTGTTCATGGCTTCAGCCCAAAAGCGCCTAAGAGTCCCGTGCTCATCGAGCATCGTCCTGGCCATCTTGACCAGCGTGCGGTTCTTACGTTCCACAACGCCATTCTGTGGGGGAGTGTAAGGAGTAGAAAAGTGGTGCTAAAGACCCTGGTCACTACAGAAACTGACGAACTGAGAATTCTTGAACTCAGAGCCATTGTTAGAGCGAATTGCTCGCATCTGACGATTGTTCTCATTCTTTAGCTTCATGATCAGATCATGAACAAACTGAAAAGCCTCATCCTTAGACTCCAAAAAGAAAACCCACGAGAATCGAGAAAAATCGTCAACTATCACAAGGGCATACCACTTCCCACCGACTGAACGTACCCGAGCTGGAACAACAATATCCATGTGTAAAAGCTCTCCCGGGTACAAAGTCATCACCTGAGTCACAGGTGCTTGAGAAGCGGCAACCATCTTCCCATGACAACAAGGATGGCAAACTAGATCCTTCTCCATCTTAAGCTTGGGCAATCCTCGGATGAGGTACATAGAGCTCAATCTGACTAGCAGATCAAATCTCAAATGACCTAACCTCCTATGCAACCTCTAGAGTTCAGAAGAGGATCCAGCGATCAAACAACGAGAAGGGCCAAGAGAACTAGATAAATCAATCCGAAAAACATTACCAAAGGGTAAGATATAGCAAACCAAAGATCCTCTAGAATCAACAACAGAAGACATGCCATTCTTAAAACGAACCTCTAATCCCTCCTCAAGAAGTTTCGAAATAAAAACCAAATTGAAACCCAAATTTCCAACCAAAGCAACATTCTTCAAGGAGAAATGCTCAGAAATCCAAACCGAACCAATACCATGTACCTTCCCTTGACCATTGTTCCCGAAAGTGATGTACTCCTTGGATCTCGGGGAAGTGAGCCTGGAGAACCATCTGCGATGTCCCATCATGTGATGAGAGCATCCTGAATCCATGATCCATACGTCCTCCAGGCCTTGATCCTACACCATCAATGGTCATAAGGGGGAGCAAACGGTCCGACATCAGGTTAAGAAAAAGAGCTAAAGCAGTGTTGACCCATTAGCTCAAAAGATGGAAAGCAGAAAGAATCATAAGTGTCTAGACCAAAACGCGTGTCAAAGCGCGATCCTCTATTATGCCTAAAGTCTCGGCCACGAGGTCCAAAGCCGTATCCAGAATGACCTAGAACTCTACCGGAGCGAAAACCACCCTCCGGAGCATGGGCACGAAAGTCGTCTCCTCTACCACCACCTACACAACGCGCCCTAGCCTCTAACCTCTCTCCACGTCGAGGGACTCTCTGTCTACCACCCTGTTAGTAGAACTACTCCTGCCCACCTAGAGCTCTCTCTGCTCTCTCAACCCACTTCCTCCTGAAGCAAAACTCCTCAAGATGTCCATCTTTCTGACAGAACTCACAATGATAGGTAGGCTTCTTGGGATGTGGTTGATACTTGGGGTTCTTGGGCTTGGTAGTGTTGGGTGTAGACTCTTTGGTGTGAGAGGGTCTAGGTAGAGAGTTAAGAGAGGTGTGGAAATGCTTTGGCTTTGGGATCCAGATAGGGTTCTTGGGTGGAGCTTTTGGTTGTTCTTGGAATACTCCATCCTTGTGCTGACAGGCCTGAAAAGACTCAGTGGTGTGAGTCTTGGGATATCTCTGCTCTGGAGTCATCTTACTCCACTCCACTACATGACTCAGGGCACTCTCAAAGTTAGCCCTTGTGTAGGTGTAACCTACTCCAAACCCATCCTGCCTCTTGAACTGCTGGATCATCATGCCGAGTTGTGGCTCTCTGGCACTCACCCAACTCAGGATCTGACGGATGTAAGAGTTCTCGTTCTAAGCATCAGCAAGCTCCTCTCTCAAGGAAGCTAGCACCTCCACCTGAGACAAGGAGATCTAACACTATCAACTTGGACAGACTTCTCAGCTTTCAGCTTGATTAGTTCCAATCTCAGGGACAAGTAGTTCTCACAAACAGTGGGTGGAACTGAAAATGTCTCAAGATCAAGCTTAGTCTGCTCAAGCTTAGCTCTGACTCTCTCTAACTCACCCAACTGCTCATCTCCCTTTGCTATCAGCTCAGCTAGATCAGATAAGTGGGATGGGCAGTCACTATAGGGCACGACGATAGTTGCATGAGCATCTTTCAGCTCCAGCTGAGCGCTCTCAAGCTCAGTGGCCAAAGCGTCTCTCTCATCTACCCTCTCTGTGTACCTAGACTTCAGAGTCGTCAGGTCACATAACAACACCTAATAGTTAGGGCACTCACTGCTATCACCCAAGCAAGGGAAAGAAGATAGACTCTCACACTTGCCATTAGCCATGGCAAGCTCACTCTCAAGCTAACTCTCCCGATATCTTAACTCTTGATGGTTCTCTTCATGTCATTCAACGACTTCTTGTTCATAGGAAGATACCTTTTCATCCTCGTCGTCGTCGGAGTTGTCAGGGGAGCCCTTGTCTTCCTTATCCCCAAGATCCATTGAGAAGACGCTCTTGCGGGATCTTCGGCTATGGTGCGAGTGGCTCTTTGGCTTGTCCCCGAAGGCCATGAAGCAAAGGCCCACCATATCATCCTTGTCCTTCCCCTTCTTGATCACGTTCTCCTCATCGCTTGAGCTTGATGAATCGGAAGAAGACACTGATATCTTGGAGTAGCTTCTCTCCATCTCGGCGAAGAAGGCCTTGTCTCGTTTCTTGTTCTCACGCCGGTAGTCCTTTAGGGCCTTTCGAAAGAACCTCATCTTGGGCTTGCCCTTTGTGAAGGTGGAGCTGTTGTGCTTGTTGGAGTCGTAGGAGCCACTGTCGGTGCCCTTCTTGTGTGTGTTCCTCTTGGGACAGTCAGCAATGAAATAACCTGGATCACCACACTCAAAGCAACCATGTTTTGTGCCATGCCGTTTGAACATTCTTTTATCATAGACATGATGAACACGACTATTGAACAAACAAAGGTCATCATCTCCTAGCAAATCCAATTGGTCCTCAGTGATAGAGATCAAAGAGGACAAAGCACAACTGAAAGCAGCGGGATCAGCAGAAGGTGTCGCAAGGGCCAAGGTTTTTGAGCCAGAACCAGTGAGATTTGATCTCAACTAGATATCAACCTCTGAGACCTTGAGCTTGATGAAATGCTTTGCGACAGTCAAGGTATCATAGGAAGCGCTCTCAACAATAGAGCATACCTTGATCTCCCAGATCTTAGGGTCCAAAATATGAAGAACCTTGAGCACCTATTCATGATCTGAGACCAGCTGATCACGATCGGTCTTGTTGGCCCGAAGCTCATTAATGATGGACTGAAAACGACCTAACAAAGCTTCAACGGTTTCACCAGGCTTCTGTGAGAAATTTTCATACTCACGCCAGTAGGTCTGATAGAGCCTAGCCTAGACCTAAGATGTCCCCCCATGGTGGGCCTGTAGGATAGCCCAGATCTCTCGAGTAGTGTCGAGATGGCTAACACGCTCAAACTTACTAGGACCTAAACCAGAAAACATTATGTTCACTGCCTTGTTGTTCAAGTCATCTCTATATCCGGAAGCACACTGAATGTGTCGTGAACACACATGTCCCATATCCCCGAGCTCTAGCTCAATAGATAGGCTCGCATGTGAGTCTTCCAATAGTTGTAGACAAAAACCTCAAGGGACGGAACCTTGCAAGAAGAAGTCATGATCGCTACCTTGGGTTAGAACCGGTTAAGGTATGGAAAAAACCCTAACCAGGCTCTAATACCACTTGTAGGACCGAGAATAGCGACTAGAGGGGGGTGAATGGGCGCCTCAACAAATTCATTTGAATCGATGGCCTACCCAAAATACCCAACGCTCCTCAAAAGACAACCAATAGAACCAAAACAAATCTCAAGTACTAACAATAATCTGGCCTAAAAAACGACCGGTGTCTTAATCGAAAAGACACCACTAAAGTGTTTAAAGGCTGATTAAACCTACTCAAAAAATTACTAGAATTTCAAAAATTAACATGAGTAAAATCAGACAATCACATGAAAATCATGAAATTAAAACACACAAACAAAGCCTCTTCAAATTAATTAGTGCATTAGAATTAAAACATATGTTTAGAAGAAAACATACCTAAATTTACCTTCAACAAGAATAAAACAGAAGCTTCTGGATGCACAGTTACCTATGGATTCTTTTTTTTCGTTGAGGATGCAGGTCTTCACAGGGCCAACACAGTGGCAATACTCACACAACCAACATGTAAATCGATGGTGCCCTGGTCGATGTGCGCCAGGCGGTGGAACAAAAACCGAACGACTGCTCCTGAGGAAGGCAAGTTGCGGCAGAAGACAGCCGGTGATGGGAATAAAAACCGTCAGCAGCAGATGAAGACCGGCCAGTGCCCAAGACAAAAATGGAACGACGACAAAGCTTGAGAAAATTTCCGACGGCGTGGGGATTTCTGCCGGCAGTGTAGCACAACAGAGACTGAGGAATAAAGTGAACTCTGATATTTCTTTTCAAAATGAGTTAGGAAACCCTAAGGGATTAGGGGCCCTATTTATAGGCAGCCTAAAAAATTAGGAAAATCCCAATATACCCTTAGGTTTTTTTACAAACTCTGAAATAAACTAGAAAATACCAAAATGCTTTTAGGATTTTTACAGACTCGATTAACACAGACTGTGGGCCTAAAAGGCAAAATAGTAAAATCATATCTAAAGGTAACTTGTCCTGATGCGGAGCTTTCGTAGCAGCTACGACTTCGCTTCAGAACTGTTGGATCCCTGATGGGCGGTCTTGAATGGTTGCATCGGTTTTACGCTGAAACTGACAAAGTGTCTGATGTCTTCACACTGGGTACCTTGATTAGGCCGGCCCGATTCCGCGGCTCCCTTAGCCCGGCAATCGCTCGCCGCCCGTTTACCTAGGTCAAACCCAATCAACAGACCAGCAGATCCCCTATCATTCCTGGCCCATGTACCCGGATTGGGCCAGCCCGACTTTGCAGCCCCTCTGCCCGGCAGTCACTTGCCGTCCGTGTACCTGAGTCACACATGGCCCAAGAACCGACAAGTCTCATCTCATCATTGTCTCCTCTCTCTTTGACTTCTGTTGATAATCACTAATCACTTCTAGAGCCATGAGGTCCATGATCTACAACATGGCTCCTCACTAGAGGGGGGTGAATAGGTGCCTCAACAATTTTTGTGAATCTGATGGCCTTACCTGAACACCCAATGCTCCTCTAAAATTTCAAATTCAAATTTCAAATGAATTGTATAACTTCAAAAATTTTGTTTGTATCGGACATTGAATGGTCGATCTTGGTTGGCTCTTCTTCATCGAAGCTTGGCTCCTAACTTTATGTACTGTCGATGTCACTAAGGGTGGCCACAAATGCTTTGGCTACTCTCTTAGCCACTTTGTCGTGTTTCCCCTTAAAGAAGAGTTTCTTGTTCCACTTCTTGTACTTGTGCTCATTTTCATTTTTCATTTCTAGTTTAGGGCAATTCGCTTTTATGTGAGAAGTATCTCCACATTCAAAACAACCTAGAGACCCTCCTTTCCTCTGATCTCATCTATCATTATAAAAGTGTGTGAACTTCTTGACAATGAGAGCTAGCTCCTCATCATCTTGAGTGTCCACCTATTATTTTGTGACAGCGACTAGAGAGGACAAGTCAAAACCATAAGAATAAGCACAAACTCCAAAACCACTAGAAATACTCCCTCCAGATGAGGTACCACTGCCAGGACCGGAAACTAAAGCAATAGAAGGCAACAAAGAGTTTCCAAATCCTGGATAAGACGTCTTGGCAATCTTTGTGGATTTAAGCTTACTGAAGAGTTCATCGAATGTCAGAGTGTCAAAGCTTGCAGACTCTTCAATAGTAGAGATCTTCACCTCACATATGCTATGATTAAGAGCATAGAGAAGTTTGATCGCCCTATCATGTTCTGAATAAGCTAAAGTCTCAGTGGAGCACAAATTGCTCACAATCCCATTAAATCAAGCAAACATGGCATCTACAGATTCGTCGGGGCCTTGCACAAACATTTGATATTCTTGATTATATGTGCTTTATCGCCTAGCCTTAATCTGGGTAGTCCCCTCATGAATTGTTTCAAAGTAGACCAAATCTCACGTGCAGTTCGAAGGTGCTGGACCCTGTCAAACTCATTGCGACTCAGACTAATGAACAATATGTTTCTTGCTTAGCTATTACAATCGTACTGTAACTTCTCAGTCTCTGAGGTGCGAGTTTCAGGAATCATATAGTGTGAATCAACAATGTCCCATATAGCACTTCCTTGGCTTATTAGTAGATAAGCCTCCATGCGCACCTTCCAATAAGCAAAGTCTCAAACATCAAACACCGGAATCTTCGTGTTCTTGTCCATGTCGCCATAAAGATCACAAACCGGTTAAGGTCAACTGGTGATCTAATCGGCTCTGATACCAATTATGGAATCGAAATGGTGATTAGAGGGGGGGTGAATAGGCGCCTCAACAAATTTTTGTGAATCTGATGGCCTGACCTGAACACCAAACGCTCCTCTAAAATTTCAAATTCAAATTTCAAATGAATTGTGTAACAAAAATTTTGTTTGTACCAGACTTTGAATGGTCGATCTAGTCTATTGACATATGGAACTCCGAAGTAGAACAGAACCTTCAACAGTTAGTATACCGACTGATATAAATCGATGAATCAAATGTCGACAAGATTTAGAGTTATGGAAATGTGTTCAAAATTCAAGTTTGACACGTTTAAGTATTCTGGAATGAATTAGAAACTAACTTTTTGTGACTTTGAAAGTGCAATCAAGGCAAAACTGTGTAAATAGGATTAAACCATATTGCTCAATGAAGTATATCAAAATAGTTCAGAAATCACTAAAGAAGATTTCATCAAACAATAGGTTCAACACTAAATTTGCAGAAGCAATGGAGCAAGAACAGTCTTACTAGGGAAAAAACAGTACTGTATTCTAACCAAGAAAACTGAACAAAGATTCAGCAACTATTCAAAAACAGTATTGACAAGAACAATTAGATTAGCAGTAAAACTATTCTCATTCAACTCAAGTACATTGATGAATAAGTTGTGCAAAACTTGTCTAAACTTTTCACCTTGTATCTATTGTTTGAGTACTACACAAATATGTTAACTTGCAAATGAATTCTAGCACTGAACCTTGACAAATGATACTAAACAGGAGAAGACTTAGAAGGATCTGAATAAACTGAACACAATGAAATTGAAAGAGATGTTCAAAATGAATTCAGTTCTGATTTGAACACAACAGCATTAAGAGTACTCTCTACTTCAGAAAAGCTTGAACTGAAATTTTCAGGAACTGCAATGTTGTAAAACTGCACTGTTTAGTTTCAGAAAAATCACTTCAGAGTTTCCTTCAAATGATCAGTTAGATAGGCCCTTAGAAACTCTCAGCATTTTCAGAAAGCTTGTTATCTAGTGACTGATCAGATAAAACTCCAAAACAGTGAATCAATCAGACACTTCAGTCTGTATAAACATTTTCAATGTAAACAGAATAAAAAGCTTTAATCAGTACCATGCATTAGGGACATGAAAAAGAAAGCACTAGCTATGACATGGTCCCCAAGAAAATTTCAGAAGTCAGTTCAGTTGGTGCAAAGAGATGAGATCAGCACTGGGTTCTACTTTACCAACAACTCATGATGATAACCAGATAAAGCTGAACATAAACACTTGAGTGCAGTACTTTTAAACAGATCAGAAAGAACTCTGCAAAATGATTCTTGATGTTTCAGCTGAGATGAACAAACAAAACAAGATCTTCAACATTAATAAAAATCCTTCTGAAACTCATTCAGACAAGAACACTGGATTAAGTCCACTGAACATAATACTTTTAGTTACTGTTCTTCATCTGAAAAACCTTAGGTGATTAATCATCAACAAAAGTAGAGAAGAGGAATTTCTATATGAAGAATCTGCCAACATTCCTTACTGAAGAAACAAGTCGTTTACTGCAAAACAGAAGTCACAAATGAACCTCAGTTCAATTCTTTGCAATCAAAAGAACCTGCTAGTAGAACTGTACTGAAAAAGAACTAGTGAATGTGTAAGATCAAAATACAGTTTCACACACACATCAATCACAAGAAGGAGATGCACTAATGTTGATCAGCTAGCAGAAACACAACACTATCACATAGTTTCTCAGAAAACAGAACCAGAAGGAAAACACGCATCAGCTTCTTGATGGACAAAAAGAACAGTACACTGCACACACACTATTCACCGTAAGAACTGATATCACAAAACATACATCAAAGAATCTGCAGCTTTCAGATTAGAGAGAAATCTTTGTAGATCAGCAGAAAATAGCAAGACAAACTGATTTCAGAAAGTTCAAAGAAAAACAACAGCACAGAAAACTATTTCTGATCCGACAAAATGAACAGACTATGGCGCTATTACTGCTCACCGTATGGATCAGGATACAAATCAAAAACTTGGAAAATTTTCATCCCATAAAAGTGAACAGGATTTTTGTAGAATAGGACTGCATAGCTGAAAAGAAAATTTCTAGTTTTCTAATAGAGTGGGCAGCCATAACCCTTGGGCATGGAGGCCTTTAAATAGGATCACCCTTGGGTTAAGGTTGGTATTATTTACCCTAATGCCATGGTATATTTTCAGAATTATAAATTTAGAAAAATACACAAGTTTTGACTCTAACTTATTACAACTTTGACCCTATACTTTTAATATATTTTCAGAATTTTGACAATTCCGAAAAATACTAAAAGTTTACACTTAATCTAAATTACTAAACGAAAATAAACTCCTAATTATTGGAATTTAAAACATTTAGAGATGATACGGTTTTAAGCAAAAACCGACAAAGCCTCCTCGATCGCCGACATGTGACGTCAATCCACGAACTCGACCGCCAGCAAGTCTCTCCTGCTCTCGATCCCCTCGAGCCACTTGATCACTTGAACTAGCCTACCTTTCGCTGACTTGACCGTCACACTGTCTCGACCATCCATCCATGTCTTGCTGTATCTCCTCGTGCACTCCTGAGATCATCTCAAACTTCACGCGACATCCTTGATCCTCTGGAATCGAGCTCCCCGCTCGACCCTTGATCACTCGTCGTTGATAGTTGGTTAGTATCTCCACCCTACACACATGAGACAAGCCAAAACACGAAACACGACACACACAGATCCCCTCTACATCATCAATATCCACACATCGAACCCATCAATGCAATCAAGCCATCACTCACTCATTCACCAGATCGCTATCCCTGTCAATCACTCATCATAAAGACAAAAACCATAGTGCGACCTCACTTGGTTTCGCATCACCTTCGGTTTCTTGTGAGCCCTAGCTGAAGGAGATGTGCTAACATTACTTTTCCACACTCCTACTTCAGGGTTCTTTGTTATGAGTGTGCATGTGCGCGATTCTCCAATAATGACCGCTTTCCCCTTAGTTGACTCAGCTTGTTCTAGCCGAATCAGTAATCTCTTCTTGTCGAGGTCGACGGTGTTCATGGGAAAGTGGTCTTTCTCCAGCTTCATCTTCAGACTAGGGTCTATTTTCAATCGTCCTTCTTCTATGGCCGATTGAACCTGCCGACAAAAAACATTGCAGTCGTTAGTATAATGGGAATGCGAATCATGCCACTTATACTAGGGATGTCTCTTTAGCTCGTCGGCGGATGGAATGACTTGGCCCTTAGGCAACCTGAGAAGCTGGTTCTTCAATAGAAAATAAAATATTTTATCACACTTTGTTGGACCAGAAACGGCGACCAGAGGGGGGGTGAATGGGAGCTTTTAAAATTTCAGGCTAAAAACAGCCTTCGGTTTTAATCCTGTCTTCTGCGGAACAGGCTTCGAACACAACCTTCGAAGGTCTGGTTCGGAGGTGCTTCGACAGCTCCGAACACAGGCTTCGCAGGAGCAAAAGTTCGAAGCCAAGAAGACTTCGCTCCACTAACAACCCTCGAAAATCTACTCTGCTAAGTCAGTGTAGGCTCCGCACACAGGGTGCTTCGAGCAGGCTTCACACTTCACCCTTCGCAAGAGTGGACTACCCTCTGAGGCCTTCGACCAAGTACTTGGCAGCAGCAACTGGTGTTGGGCTTCGTACACGAAGGTCTAAACGCACACACACAGACTTCGCTAAGGACTTCGACACAAGAAGCAAAACGGGCCTCGATCAGGGCTTCGCTAGTAATCTGTGAGGTCTGGCCTCAAGTTACACAGAGCGAACGCACGCTGAAAAACACACTTCGCACAGAAACAACCTTCGCCTAGACAGGCTTCGGTGCACTATAACTAGCGAGGTATGTAACGCGAGCTCAAGCAAAAAGCACAAAGAAGCAGGGCTTCGCCGCTTGAACAAAGAACACAAATAAATTGAACTCTGGATGAATACAGCGAGATATGTGGCTACATGAGCTCAATAGTAAATGCTCAAAGTGTTCAATGTTACCTACCGAGCCCCCATATTTATAGCCCACAGTTCACCCAAAGAAGATGACTACACTACCCCTAGGGTTTACATTGATTCTGACTCTACAAAACTAAGGGGTACAAAAGGTAGTCCACCTTTATTCTGGAGGCTTCTCTGTCAGCTTTGCAGAGGGGACAATGTCAGCCTTTTACAGAACAGACAGTGTCAGCCTTTGCAGTCTTTGACCTTCTGGAATCCTCCCTTCGCACGCGAGGGTGCGGTAGCTTCGGTGAGAAGCCTGAAGCCAGATGGCCTTCGCTTCGCCGAAGATAGCCTTCGATACATTGACGGTTTTGAGCCGAAGCCATCAAAGCCCTTGGGCCTTCGCACCAACACCTCCGGAGTGGACCACCACGGCTTCGCAGCTACTCCCAGCTCAAACTTCGTCAGTCCGTGTACCGAAGCCATGCAGGCCGAAGCACCTCAAGTCAACCTTGCTCCGGAGCTAGCCTTGCTCCGAAGCCTTCCACCCTCCGAAGCCCCACCTTCGGAGTACCACCCTTCGAAGTCCCTCCTTCGTCCAAGGCCTCCGCATGAAGCATTCCATGAGTCCTTCGTCGCAGTGCCTCTCCCCGAGCACACTCCTCGACGAGCCTCACCCGGACCATGCCTTCGATGCGCCTCGACTTCTGAGACCTTCGTCGGGTACCTTCGAATGTCTCCCTCCGGAGCACACTTCGAATTCCTTGCCTCCGCAGAGGACTTGATTCAACCAACTCCGAAGTCACTCCATTCGGAGTACCTTCGAAGTGCCTTGCCTCCGAGGACTTTGTCTCGGAGTACCTTTAGCCGGAGCCACGCTCCGCACTCTCTGCCTTCACCTGGCGCACCTCGACCCGAGGACCAACCCGGACCACCTTCGCAGCCACCGTGACGGAGCTCCCCGCTCCCCTGGCATCAAGCCTCCCGCTTGACCCAGGTTCACCTGCTGCGAGCCTTGTCCGTCGCCTCCGAAGTCCCTGCGCACCACAGACACGCAGACAAGTGTATCCAGTACTCCGGAGACCTCTTCGGGTTAGCAACCTCCGGCACACACTCCGGTGTACCGCCCAAAGTACCGAAGCCCTCGGTACGAACCCAGTCATCGTGTACTGTCGGACCCCTCCGACGAGCACACTCCGCTGCACAGCTGCCGCAACCAGCCACTGAACACCCTTCGTTGAAACCACCTCCGAAACCCCTCCGGAGGTACCCTCCTCCGAACACCCTTCGGAGGTACCCTTCGAACAGAGGGTAAAAAGCCTGTCAATCACTCATCACAAACACCGAAACCAACCCTTGGTTTCTCAATCTCCCCCTTGATGAGTGCATTGACAACCAAATCCAAGTTCAAGAAAATTTAAACATTTTCAGCACACAGGTGACCATAAAAACTCAGAAAAGAGCCAAATCATGTCACTTGATAAAAGAATTTTCCTCCCCTGTTCTCAAAAGAGTAAAAAGCCCCTTCGGCAATAAAAACTCCCCCTGAGTTAAGTTTTCCCTTTGGCAACAAAGAATCTTCTCCCCATTTATGTCAAATGTTCTCCCCCTTTGAAAATTATACCCCTTGCGACGGAGAACAAAGCAAGTAAATTTCTCCCCCTTTGGCAATGCAAGCATCAAGGAGTATGTAAAATATGCAAAGCTTCGAAACGGGCAGAATTGCAAAGACATATGAAGCAAAAATATGCCAACAATAACACCAATTTTCATGGGCTCAGCTCAATTTAACATTCTCTAAAAGCATGATGAAGCATGTGATTTGATCATTTTTGAAATAAAAGCATCACCACTTAGTCAAGAAAACTAGACGAGTAAAAGCAAGGACTGCACAAAGCTAGTCAATTTCTACTCTAGACAGACAAGTTCAGTTCAACTGGAGCATGAAAAGCAAACTTGATAATCAATGAATTTTGTTGTTCTTTTCTTAGTGCCAGGGGTTATTTGTTTGTCCACCTTATACTTTCCAATCAGGCCAAGCCTAGGTATGAAAACCATAAGAAGCTTAAGGAAATGATTTTGGCATACACTACACTATTCCAGTTCAGACCAATGTGCAATGGTAAGCAGTCTAGAATAGGGTAGTGCGACAAACAAACCCACCTGGATCTTTTTACTTGAAACATGAAAATCATGGAATTTTTGATTTTAGCCGAGTGAACCAATTGTTTGGCACTTAATGAATATTCATGAAGAGTAGAACAATTTTTCAAGTTGCAATTTTTTAGCATCCAATGAACAGTGTCTCGCTGTCAAGCAGATAAAAGATAGCTAAAGCAGTCCTGCCTAAACATGCTAGATTCAAGACTAAGCAGTGAGCACGATTTGATTTTGAAAAGAAAGCAGCATGCACATGAATGTTCCAGATAAATTAAAAAGAGCTGAGCTGTCATGATGTCACGAATTATAAGCAGGCATACAAATGCAAAACATGTAAATGCAATTTAGCACACAATTAGCAAAGGCATATTCATCTAAAAACTGCTCCCCCTCACAAAAGGCCGTAAGGGTGACAAATGCCAAGTTCCCCACGCAAGTAAGCAAATCATGAAGCATCGAGAGGTTTTGTAAAAATGTCGGCAAGCTGGTGTTGGGTATCAACATATTGAAGTTCAATATCACCCTTCTCATTGTGATCTCTGAGAAAGTGATACCGCACATCAATGTGTTTGGTTCTGGAGTGCTGAACCGGGTTGTTTGCAATACAAATAGCGCTAGTGTTATCACAGAAAAGTGGAACACTCTTATAATCTAACCCGAAATCCCGCAAAGTGGAAACCATCCACAAAATCTGAGAGCAACAGCTAGCTGCAGCAACATATTCGGCCTCAGCCGTCGATTGTGCAACACTAGACTGTTTGCGGGAAGACCAGCAAACCAGAGAAGTACCCAGAAAATGACAAGTACCAGAGGTACTCTTCCTATCAATTCTACACCCAGCAAAATCCACATCGGAATAACCTCGAAGACATAAAGATGAAGACGCTGAATACCATATGCCAAATTCTAGTGTGTGTTTGAGATACCTTAGAATGCGCTTTACCGCTTGGCGGTGCGAAGCTCGTGGTGAAGCCTGAAAACGAGCGCACAGACACACAGTGAAGTGTATGTCCGGCCTCGTAGCAGTCAAGTAGAGGAGGGAGCCGATCATGCTTCGGAACTCCTTCTGATCTACGGCTTCTCCATCTTCGTCAGGGTCCAATGCTACAGATGTAGCCATTGGAGTAGCGAGGGGCTTCGCATCGGACATGTCGAACTTCTTGAGCAGGTCCTTGGTGTACTTCGTCTGGTGGACGAAAGTACCTTGTTTGCTTTGCTTGATTTGCAAACCAAGGAAAAAGGTGAGTTCACCCATCATCGACATTTCAAATTCCCTGCTCATGGTATCTGCAAACTCGGCAACCAAAGCATGAGAAGAGCCACCAAAAATGATATCATCCACATAAATCTGCACTAGGAGGAAATCTTTGCCATGCTTGAGAGTAAACAAAGTTTTATCAATAGAGCCCATCAAATACCCTTGCTCAAGCAGAAAAGACTTAAGTCTATCATACCACGCCCGAGGGGCCTGCTTGAGTCCATAAAGAGCCTTATGAAGTTTAAGGACTTTATGTGGGTACTTGGGGTTTTCAAAACCAGGGGGTTGTTTTACATAAACATCTTCACCTATGAAGCCATTAAGAAAAGCACTTTTGACATCCATTTGATAGAGTTTGAATCCCCGGGATGTCGCAAAGGCAAGCAAAATCCTAATGGCCTCAAGGCGAGCAACAGGTGCAAAAGTTTCAGTAAAATCAATCCCTTCTAGTTGAGAAAAGCCCTGAGCTACAAGTCTAGCCTTGTTCCTAACTATAGTCCCATCCTCCCCTTGTTTATTTTTGAAAATCCATTTTGTTCCAATGAAATGAACATTTGATGGAGGATCAACTAAAGTCCAGACTTGGTTTCTCTCAAAATTTTCAAGTTCCTCATGCATGGCATTGATCCAACTAGAATCAGAAAGTGCATGACTAACATCTAAGGGCTCGAAAGAAGCAACAAAAGCAGAATTAGTGAAATGAGCGTGAGAACGTGTTACCCTTTGATCAAGCTCACCAATGATCTGCTCGGGAGGGTGCATCCTTTGAACATGATGTGGAGCCTCGCGGCGGGATGCAGTCTCCCCCTCAACTTGTGCGTTGGAGTGGTCCAAGATGACCGATGTTGAGGTAGTCGCTTCGGGACCTCGTGCCGAAGTAGTTGAAGCAGGGTCAGCTTCGGGGGTCGATGTCGAGGGCAGTAGGGGTTCATCCTCGAATTCTCCGGGATCTTCTTCTTCAAATAAGGTCTTTTCCATGTCGTGTTCATTTGCCTGTTCAAAAGCAGAACTAACAGAGGGGGTTGATTCATCAAAAGTCACATCACATGACTCGATGACAGTGTTAGTTTCCAAATTATAAACACGATAAGAATGACCATGAGTTGTGTAACCCAAAAAGATCCCGTCAGAAGAGCGCGACTCAAATTTATCCAAGTTACCACGTTTTAGGATAAAGCAGCGACAACCAAAAACTCGAAGATGAGTAACCTTGGGCTGTCTCCCAAAACGCAGCTCATAAGATGTCAAATTTAAAATTGAGCGCAAGAAGATACGGTTTGAGATGTAACACGCAGTGTTCATGGCCTCAGCCCAGAATTTTCTAGGAGTCCTATGCTCATCAAGCATCGTCCTAGCCATCTCAACCAAAGTGCAGTTCTTTCTCTCAACAACACCGTTCTGTTGAGGAACCCGCGGAGCAGAGAATTGATGTTCTATGCCATGCTCCATGCAAAAGTCAACAAAGAGACCTTTTTTGAACTCGGTGCCATTATCACTTCGAATGAA
Organism: Zizania palustris; assembly: GCA_019279435.1. NCBI lineage: Eukaryota > Viridiplantae > Streptophyta > Magnoliopsida > Poales > Poaceae > Zizania > Zizania palustris. Next base: position 54,461,468 of record JAAALK010000081.1, read on the forward strand.
TTTCAATGCACCTGGGAGTTCAGTGAAAAGTCTCAAAGCCAAGCTCCGAAAGTGTGAAAACACTTCATCCTTGCTGGCAAGAAAGAAGACCCAAGAGTAGCGAGAGAAATCATCGACAATCACTAAAACATACCACTTGCCGCCTAAAGAACTAACCCGAGAAGGACCTACAGTGTCCATGTGAAGAAGTTCTCCGGGTTGTTCAGTCATCACTGTGGTGACTGGCGAATGCGAAGCGGCTATCATTTTACCATTTCGACAAGGAGCGCAAACTAAATTCTTCTCAAACTTGAGCTTGGGCAATCCTCAGATCAGGCCTAGGGCGCTCAGACGAGCGAGAAGCTCAAAGCTCATATGCCCTAGTCTTCTATGCCACTTCCAAAGCTCAGAAGCCGAATGTGCAACAAGACAATGAGAAGAACCAGACGACTCTGAAAAATCAGCTCCAAAAACTCTCCCAACTCTAAAGATCTTACACACCACAACGCCATCAGAATTGAGCACTTGCGAAGTATCGCGATGGAATCGCACTTCGAAGCCCTCATCAAGCAACTGAGATACAGACAGCAAATTGTATCCCAGGTTTTCAACCAAAACAACATCTTTGAGAGTGAAGTTCGAATTAATTCTTACCACACCTTTACCTTTCACTCTACTCCTTCGATTGTTTCCGAAGGTGATATGTTCCCTTTGCTTGGTTGTGGTGAGGCTGGAGAACCAAGCTGCATCTCCGGTCATGTGGCGCGAACAACCGGAGTCAATGATCCACGTGCCCTCCAAGCCTCGATCTGTCGCCTACACATGATAAGAACGTCTCGATCGCTCAGTGCTGGGGTGAGTGAAATAATGACGAGGCATCCAGCACTGAGTGACACGAGTAGTAGGCACAGTAAAAGTAGACGGTCTACGCACATGATAATCAGAATGATGCAAAGTGCGAGGTCTACCAACATGCTGTGAACGAACAACATGTCGAGGTCTCCTACTCTGATGAGGTACAAATCTACTCGCCCGAGGTCTACCACCATATGGAACATGGTGAACACCTCGAGGAGCAAAACCTCTCCTAGAAGCACGAGGAGCCTCAAAAGCAGGACGATAGTAAAAGTCAGACTCATGCATACCTAAAGATGGGTAATGCATGTCCTGGTAACTCATCGCCTGAGCGCGTCGCTCATCCTTGATGCGACGAAAACAGAACCCAACCAAATGACCCGCCCGCTGACAGTAGGAACAGTGAAAAACTCTCCTGGGGGCACTCTCATGGGTCACAGGAGCAACTCTCACAGGCTCCTTGGGTTTCCTCTGAGTGGTTTTCTTGGGAGGATTTTTCTTGGTAGGAGGAGTGGTTTTCTTTGGTGGATTGGTAGGCTTTTTCGCTGATGGGGTGTCCAACAGAGCTCTTTCTTTCTCTAGGGTAGTAGGAGAGGTAAAAACAGTTTTGGACTTACTGTCTGAAGGTGTCCTCTCAAAACCCAAACCTAGAGCTACCCCTGCTCTGTCAGCACACAACTTGGTCTTGGCCAAGAGCAAATCCATCCTACCCTTTCCCTCAGTGCATTTGTTAACCACGGAAAGGAGGTATTCATTTTCAGACATGAGGTTTTCAGCTCGCTCTCTAACAGTGCCTAGCTGGTCCTTAAGGGTGATGCATGTGTCACACACAGGCTGCACATCCTTAGAACTACCGGCCCTCTCCAATCTAGCCTCTAAATCATGAACATGCTTATCACGTAAATTAATGCTTTCGCGTAATAAAGAGCAGTTCATGCAATCAATAATATCATGAGGTCTAGAATCCACCTCCAAAAGCTGCTTCTGTGCAGTCTCAAGCTCAGAAAGAGTTTGAGCTTGTACAGAACGCAACTGAGCAAGCTCACCCATGACAACAGAACATGACTCACATTCAGCATCATCAAATTTAGACTTAAGCATGGCATATTCAGTAGAGACAGATTCTAGCCTAAGTCTAAAGTCTTTTCTTTCTCTAGCGACTTGCACAAGTAATCTATCCCGACCAAGAACTACTTCATTTAGCTCATCTAATTTAATTAGTAGCTGGTCAGATGATAGGTTTACCTCAGATGAGTCAAGCTCATCGCCGCTGTGATCACTGTCGGCCATGAAGCAAAGGCCGGTGAAGTCACATCCCTTCTTGTCCTTCTTGTCCTCCTTCCTTGGGGACTCCTCCTCCTCAGAGCTCGACTCCTCAGTTGAGGACGTGTCGATGTCACTGAGAGCAGCAACAAAGGCTCTGGAAGCGGCCTTGGCTACTTTCATAGCCATCTTGCCGCGCTTGCCTTTCACAAAGGGTTTCCTCTCCTTTTTGTGGTATTTGGGGCGCTCACTCTCATCTCTTTTCTTGAGTTTTGGGCAATTGGCCTTAATGTGAGAGGTGTTTCCACATTCAAAACAACCACCAAAACCACTTCTCCTCTGATCCCGTCTCTCATGATGAAAACGGGTGAACCTCCGGGCAATGAGAGCAAGCTCATCATCAGCTAGAGTGTCCACCTGCTCCTTTGTGACGGAGACCAAGGAAGACAAAGCAAAACCATCTGCAAAAACACAGGTACCAGATGTGCTTGGTTCTGCAGTGGTGCCACGGCTAGTGCTAGAAACCAATGCCAATGGCTGTGGCAAAGAGCTTCTGTGCACTGCAAGAGATGCCTTGGCAATCTCTGTGGACTTCAGCTTGCTAAAGAGCTCGTCACAGGTCAATGTGTCATAACCTGTGGACTCCTCAATGCTGGATATCTTTACTTCCCATATGCTACGGTCAAGAGCATAGAGAAGCTTGATAGCCCTATCATGATCACTGTAAGCAAGCGTCCCGTTGGATCACAAGTTACTCACTATCGCGTCAAAGCGAGAAAACATGGCATCTATAGATTCACCAGGTGCCTGCACAAACAGCTGATACTGTTGATTGTATGTGCTTTGGCGCCTGGCCTTAATTTGAGTAAAGCCCTCATGAAAGACAGTGAGTGTTGTCCAAATCTCCCTAGCAGTCCTAAGGTGCTGCACCCTATCGAACTCACTTCTACTCAAACCGATGAACAATATGTTTCTTGCCTTCGAATTGGCATTATACTGATCCTTCTCTGTTTGAGAGGTGCGAGTCTCAGGGATGGAGTATTGTGAGTCCACAATCTCCCATATTGCATTTCCTTGGCTTAACAAGTAAGCCTCCATACGCACCTTCCAGTATGCAAAATCTGTCCCATCGAACAGAGGAATTTTACTGCCTCTATCCATGTCGCCAACAGATCACAAAACAGGTTAAGGTCAACTGGTGATCTTAACCCGCTCTGATACCAATTGTTGGACCGGAAATGGCGACTAGAGGGGGGGTGAATGGGAGCTTTTAAAATTTCAGGCTAAAAACAGCCTTCGGTTTTAATCATGTCTTCTGCGGAACAGGCTTCGAACACAACCTTCGAAGGTCTGGTTCGGAGGTGCTTCGACAGCTCCGAACACAGGCTTCGCAGGAGCAAAAGTTCGAAGCCAAGAAGACTTCGCTCCACTAACAACCCTCGAAAATCTACTCTGCTAAGTCAGTGCAGGCTCCGCACACAGGGTGCTTCGAGCAGGCTTCGCACTTCACCCTTCGCAAGAGTGGACTACCCTCTGAGGCCTTTGACCAAGTACTTGGCAGCAGCAACTGGTGCTGGGCTTCGTACACGAAGGTCTAAACGCACACACACGGACTTCGCTAAGGACTTCGACACAAGAAGCAAAACGGGCCTCGATCAGGGCTTCGCTAGTAATCTGTGAGGTCTGGCCTCAAGTTACACAGAGCGAACGCACGCTGAAAAACACACTTCGCACAGAAACAACCTTTGCCTAGACAGGCTTCGGTGCACTATAACTAGCGAGGTATGTAACGCGAGCTCAAGAAAAAAGCACAAAGAAGCAGGGCTTCGCCGCTTGAACAAGGAACACAAATAAATTGAACTCTGGATGAATACAGCGAGATATGTGGCTACAGGAGCTCAACAGTAAATGCTCAAAGTGTTCAATGTTACCTACCGAGCCCCCATATTTATAGCCCACAGTTCACCCAAAGGAGATGACTACACTACCCCTAGGGTTTACATTGATTCTGACTCTACAGAACTAAGGGGTACAAAAGGTAGTCCACCTTTATTCTGGAGGCTTCTCTGTCAGCTTTGCAGAGGGGACAATGTCAGCCTTTTACAGAACAGACAGTGTCAGCCTTTGCAGTCTTTGACCTTCTGGAATCCTCCCTTCGCACGCGAGGGTGCGGTAGCTTCGGTGAGAAGCCTGAAGCCAGATGGCCTTCGCTTCGCCGAAGATAGCCTTCGATACAGTGACAGTTTTGAGCCGAAGCCATCATAGCCCTTGGGCCTTCGCACCAACACCTCCGGAGTGGACCACCACGGCTTCGCAGCTACTCCCAGCTCGAACTCCGTCAGTCCGTGTACCGAAGCCATGCAGGCCGAAGCACCTCAAGTCAACCTTGCTCCGGAGCTAGCCTTGCTCCGAAGCCTTCCACCCTCCGAAGCCCCACCTTCGGAGTACCACCCTTCGAAGTCCCTCCTTCGTCCAAGGCCTCCGCATGAAGCATTCCATGAGCCCTTCGTCGCAGTGCCTCTCCCCGAGCACACTCCTCGACGAGCCTCACCCGGACCATGCCTTCGATGCGCCTCGACTTTTGAGACCTTCGTCGGGTACCTTCGAATGTCTCCCTCCGGAGCACACTTCGAATTCCTTGCCTCCGCAGAGGACTTGATTCAACCAACTCCGAAGTCACTCCATTCGGAGTACCTTCGAAGTGCCTTGCCTCCGAGGACTTTGTCTCGGAGTACCTTTAGTCGGAGCCACGCTCCGCACTCTCTGCCTTCACCTGGCGCACCTCGACCCGAGGACCGACCCGGACCACCTTCGCAGCCACCGTGACGGAGCTCCCCGCTCCCCTGGCATCAAGCCTCCCGCTTGACCCAGGTTCACCTGCTGCGAGCCTTGTCCGTCGCCTCCGAAGTCCCTGCGCACCACAGACACGCAGACAAGTGTATCCAGTACTCCGGAGACCTCTCCGGGTTAGCAACCTCCGGCACACACTCCGGTGTACCGCCCAAAGTACCGAAGCCCTCGGTACGAACCCAGTCATCGTGTACTGTCGGACCCCTCCGACGAGCACACTCCGCTGCACAGCTGCAGCAACCATCCACCGAACACCCTTCGGTGAAACCACCTCCGAAACCCCTCCGGAGGTACCCTCCTCCGAACACCCTTCGGAGGCACCCTTCGAACAGAGGGTAAAAAGCCTGTCAATCACTCATCACAAACACCGAAACCAACCCTTGGTTTCTCACACTTAGTTATATCAAATGAGTATTTGACTTCGCTAGGCCGACTCTTAGTGGGAGACGGCGGTAGTTCACAACAAGTGATGGGTTTACTCTTAGCGTTCGAAACCAATTCGGCCGCATACATGTCAGCCGAATCTTCTTCTTCCTTTGACTCCTCCTCGTCAGAATGTTCCATGATGTAGACTTCAGCCCTAGGCTTGTTGAATGTTTTAATAAACCTTTTATCTTTGGATCGGCCTTCTTGGACCAGAGCCTGCTGTAAGACTTGACTAACTTCTAAAAAGTTTTGGTTGTCTAGCCTCTCTTTAATCTAAAAGAGCAACCTGTTGAAAGCTAGATTCGCCAAATCTCTCTCTGAAATATTGACACTAAAACATTGGTTTCTATTATCTCCAAAGCGCTTGACGTACTCGGTGTAGGACCAAAAGTAGCGACAAGAGGGGGTGAATGGGCGCCTTAAAAAATCTTTCGAATCTATGGCCTGCTCCCAACACCCAACGCACCTCAAAAGACTAAGCAGCAAAGCTTGAACAGAATGCCTAAGACTAAAAGTATCTAGCCTAGAAAAGACTGGTGTCCTAGACAGAGAAACACCAATACAGTGCTAACCGGCAGATAAACTAAAATATTCAAAACACGGCAGGTCAAACTTCTTAGTAGATGATCTATGAAAAGAGATGAGAAGTTACTGTTCGAATTTGTCTCCTGTTCGAAACTTGGCAAAGCCTGCTTCGCTGTGTCAAAGTCTGCTTCGCAGTGTCGAAGCCTGCTTCGGAGTACCTTGTCGAAGTCTAGCAAAGGCTGTCGTAGAAGTGCCGAAGGTCTGTTGAGTCTAGCCTAGTTCGAGTGTGAAAAATGTGAAGTATGCTTCAAAGCGAAGTGTGAAAGTATCGAAGCCTGCTTCGAACAGTGTACTTCAAAGCCTAAACTTCGATCAGAAAGCTTCGAACAAAGTTTGCAGAAAAGCAAGCTTCGAACGAGAAGCGAAGCTCAACATCCGGCAGCAAAATCGAAACGAAGATTACACTGCTACCTTCGAAGTTAGCTGATGTTCTCAAGGAAAAAATGAAGCCTTGAAACAATCTTCGAAATTCACACTTGGAACACACAAACTGATATCCACGGAAATGACAGCAGCAGGGAAACTTCAGTAAACACACTCTGAGCGAAGTCTGTCAGAAAAACATGCTTCGAAGCTAACTTCGAAGCCTGTCGAAGTATTGACTATGAAAAGCTCGAGTCGGAGTACACCTTCACAAGAACTGCCGAAGTATGCCAGGAGAACAGAAACTAAGCACAGAACATACTTCGAAGTGAAGTTCACAGTTCAAAATCGGAGTTGAAAGTTCTAGCGAAGCCTTTGAAAAAGTCAGGTCGAGGCCTGCTTCTCAGTGCCACAAGACTTCGAACAAATGAGGGGCCTTTGCCAGAAACAGCCAAAGAAAAACAAAGTCCTGTCTACTCGATCAAAAAGGCTATACAGGAAAAAGCAAGGCTAGAAAACATGCACACTGTAGCTACAGGAAACCAGTACTACTTGCAACAGGAACAAGCTAGTAGAACTAGTACTCCTCAGCCCATAGAACAGAAGCCATCAGAGAGAAGTGAGTGCTCAGGAATAAACAACAGGCGCACATAAAATGATGCTACAAATCCACAAAAATCGCTGCACACCGTATGACATGAACAGAGAATAAAATCTCACAGCATCATGAAGAACAGAAGGAATGCAGGAATAAACATCCCATGAGCAAGAGCCTGGCGGCGCACATGAACAGAAGCAGGGAACAAGAGAATAAAAAGTGACCCAATTGATTAAAAAGTGAAATCTGGAAGGGTAACCTAACCCTAGGGATTAGGGCCCTATTTATAGGCTGCCCAATAGCTAGGAATATTCCACCAGCCCCTTAGGGTTTTTACAGACGCTGAAATAAAAGGAAAAGACTAAACTGCGCTTAGGATATTTTTACAAACTCGACTGACTGACTGTGGGCCTAGGGACAAAATAGTAAAATCCTATTTACAGATGACTTATCCGGAAGCTAAGCTTTCGTAGCGACTACAGCTTCTCTTCTGGACAGTCCGATACAAGATCAACGGTCATCAGTTTTGCGCTGAAACTGACAAAGCCTCCACCGACTTTGCACCAGGTACCCGGATTGGGCCGGCCCGACTCCGCAGCTCTCTCAGCCCGACAATCGCTCACCGCCCGTATACCTGAGTCAATCCTGGTCAACAACCCAGTGGGTCTTCTGCTGCTCCTGTCCCATGTACCCGGATTGGGCCAGCCCAACTTCGCGGCCCCTCTGCCCGACAGTCGCTCGCTGCCCGTGTACCTGAGTCACACGTGGCCCATGACACAGCAGGCCTTCTCTCTTTTCAGTCCTCTTTGACTATTGTTGACAATGACTTATCACATCTAGAGCCATGAGGCCCACGCTATTCAGCATGGCTCCTCAATCTCCCCCTTGATGAGTGCATTGTCAACACTTCACTTCTTCAGCTATTCAGTACCTTCGAACAACTGTGGAAACACGAAAACAAAACACAAGAAAACAGAGAAGAAAAAAATAAAGTAAAAGTTTAACCCTAATGACCAAAAGCCAAACAAAAGCAAGAAGCGGTCATTATCGTTAACCAAAGGTAAAATCTCAAAACAAGTGCGATCTCAGAAACATCAACAAGGATATTAAATGAGTAAAGACAAACGAGACAAAAACTCCCCCTTAAACTCTTATCCCAAAATTTCTCCCCCTTGCTGACAAGTGAACTCATCAAGCACTTGAAAAGAGACACAAACTCCCCCTGAAACACAACTCCCCCTCAAAATATGCAATGAATGCAACTGGGGTGCAAGTGGAGTGAATAAAGCATGCTTCTCAGTTATGATTGACTGCAATTACAACATCTAACAAGTAGAGCAAAAGACATACTGTCTAAGACACATGGCATGATCAGTACAACATATGATATCTAAAGAAAGTCATTAGCACACATTTTTCAATTTTTGCAAACAAAGCATCACCACATTTTCCACATGACAAGCAAGGTAACACATGAGATGTAGGAGCTAACTGCTATCTACCAAGATAAGCATTGTCCAAAAACAAAGTGCTTCAGCAAACTTGTTATCATTTCAGTTTTCAGGCTTTTTCTTTTTCATTTTTCATTTTTGCCAGGGGTTATTTGCATGTCAAACCTTATGCTGACCGACCAAGTCAAGCCTAGGCCAGAACTGGACCATCAGAAGCTTAAGACATTGGTCTTGGCATACACTACACTGTCCTAGTTCATACCAAAGTGCTATGGTACGCAGACCAGAACAATGCAATGCGACAAAGCAAACCCACCTGGATCTTTTAAGTTATGCATAAAAAGGCATGGAATTTTCATTTTTCTCGATTTTTCATCATTTTATAGAACATTTCCATGTTTAAAGCATAAAGATGTCCAAGTTGCATATTTGCATCTATGTGAGGAACTAGCTACAAGGCATGTAACAGATAGCAAAAACACTCATCCTACACATGCTAGTTACCAGAAGCAATGGTGATCATTTTCAAGTTTAAAACATAAAAGCCATGCGTATGACAGATATCAGACATATCAAGTGAACTGAACCAAAGCATGATCATTGACAAGTAATCAAAAGCATGTACCAGCTAGAATGAGTAAAGCAGTTCAATCATATAACAGAAGCAGCTCAAAAGTGTGATATGTGAATATGTATGATATAAACACACACAAAAAGACTCAACAAAAGAGTAAAGAAGAAGGAAAACTGATGCAAAATATCCTAGAAAGGATACACAACACCCAAATCCAATCGTAAACGCTCAAAGGTAGACTGATCTAGGGGTTTGGTGAAAATGTCAGCCAACTGATGATGGGTATCAACATGAACAAGGTCAATGACACCTTTCTCATATTGATCCCGCAGAAAGTGAAAACACGCATCAATGTGTTTGGTTTTTGAATGGAGACATGGGTTTTTCCCTACACTAATTGCACTGGTGCTGTCGCAAAACAAAGGAACTCTGGTAGGAAAGAACAACCCAAAATCTCGTAATGTGGAAATCATCCAAACTAACTGTGAGGAGTAGCTAGCAGCAGCTACATACTCATCCTCAGTGGTCGAAAGAGCAACTCCAGATTGCTTTCGAGAAGACCAAGAGACAAGGGAAGAACCAAGAAACTGGCAAGTACCGGAAGTCGACTTGCGATCCAACCGGCACCCACCAAAGTCAGCGTCCGAAAAGCCAGATAAATCAAGAGATGATGATGCTGAATAGTAAAGACCGAGATCGGGCGCATAAGTGAGATACCTGAAGATGCGCTTGAAAGCCTGCCGATGAGACGCGCGTGGTGAAGACTGGGAACGTGCGCAAAGTCACACGGCGAACTGTATGTCCGGTCTTGTCGCCGTCAAGTACAGCAGCGAACCGATCATCCCTCGAAACTCTCTCTCATTGACCTTGACGCTGTTCTCGTCCTTCTCCAGGCCCCCAGATGTGCCCATTCGGTCATCTGAGGCTTCAATTCACCACCAAAGTCAAATTTTTTCAACATGTCACGAGTGTACTTATCTTGGTGGATGAAGGTGCCATCCTTGGTCTGCTTGATCTGGAGCCCTAAGAAATACTTGAGCTCACCCATGAGGCTCATCTCAAATTCGCTGTGCATCTGCTCAGAAAACTTGGACACAAGAGAATTAGTAGTACCGCCAAAAATAATATCATCCACGTAAATCTGAGCAACTAAGAAATCTGAAGCAACTCTGAGCAAAAAGAGTGTCTTATCTACAGAACCCATCACAAAGCCCTTCCCCAACAAAAACTGCTTCAACCAGTCATACCAAGCCCTGGGGGCTTGCTTCAACCCATATAAAGCTTTCTGCAGCTTAAAAACATGTCGAGGAAACTTAGGGTTCTCAAAACCGGGGGGCTGCCTAACATAAACCTCCTCCTCTATGTACCCGTTTAGAAAAGCACTCTTGACATCCATTTGAAAAAGCTTAAAACCCTTCGAAGTGACAAAAGCTAAAAGAATGCGAATGGACTCAAGACGGGCAACAGGAGCGAAGGTTTCTTCAAAGTCAATACCTTCCTTCTGGCAAAAACCCTGGGCAACTAGTGGATCTTTGTTGCGCACCACAACCCCATCTTCACCTTGTTTGTTCTTGAACACCCACTTGGTGCCTATGGGGTTGCATCCTGGTGGCGGCTCAACTAGTGTCCAAACCCGATTACGGAGAAAATTCTCAAGCTCTTCTTGCATAGCGTTAATCCAATTAGAATCAGAAAGAGCATGAGAAACGTCTCTGGGCTAAAAAGATGCAACAAAAGCAGATTCAGCAAACACAGCAAGAGAGGTACCAAATGAACGTAAAGTTTTCTCAGTCAAATCACCAATGATGAGCTCTGAGGGGTGATCACGCTGAACTGCTCGGGATCCCTAGTGATCTGAAGTCACCTCACCGGAGTCAGCAGCTAGCACCTCTAGACTCGACTTTGGGGGCTCGATCGAAGTGGAAGAAGTGATCAGAGGTCCGCCCTCATCCTCAGTCGAAGTCTCAGAAGGTGTGGGCTCTGTAGGAGGTGCAGAAGGCCCACCCTCATCAACAGGTGGAGTATCCTCATCTTCCTCGAAGATGGACTCTCTGATCTCACCATCACTAGGAAGCTCAAAAGAAGGAGTCAAAGAAGGCAAGGACTCATCAAATGAAACCTCACAAGTCTCGACAAGCTGCTGGGATTCGAGGTTCCAAACACGGAAACCTCGAGAATGTAAAGCATAGCCAATAAAAACACCATCCCAGCAACGAGACTCAAACTTGTCCAAGTGCCCTCCCTTCTTGAGCACAAAGCACTTGCAGCCAAACGCTCGCAAGTGGCTCACCTTGGACTGTCTGCCAAACTGTAACTCGTATGAAGTCTTACCTAGGTAAGCTCTAAGAAAAATGTGGTTGGCCAGATAGCAAGCCGTGTTCATGGCTTCAGCCCAAAAACGCCTAGGAGTCCTATGCTCATCGAGCATCGTCCTGGCCATCTCGACTAGCGTGCGGTTCTTTCGTTCCACAACGCTGTTCTGTGGGGGAGTGTAAGGAGCAGAAAACTGATGGTCAAGACCCTCATCAATACAGAAGCTGACAAACTGAGAGTTCTTGAACTCAGAGCCATTGTTGGAGCGAATTGCTCGCGTCTGACCATTGTTCTCATTCTACAGCTTCAGAATCAGGTCATGAACAAAATGAAAAGTCTCATCCTTAGACTCCAAAAAGAAAACCCACGAGAATCGAGAAAAGTCGTCAACAATGACAAGCACGTACCACTTCCCACCGACTGAGCGTACCCGAGCTGGACCGACAGTATCCATGTGTAACAGCTCGCCCGGATACGAAGTCATCACCTGAGTCACAGGTGAGTGAGAAGCGGCAACCATTTTCCTATGATGACAGGGATGACAAATTAGATCCTTCTCCATCTTAAGCTTGGGCAATCCCCGGATGAGGTCCATAGAGCTCAACCTGACAAGCAGATCAAAACTCAAATGATGTAACCTCCTATGCCACTTCCAGAGCTCAGAGGAGGATCCAGTAATCAAACAGCGAGAAGAGCCAAAAGAACTAGAGAAGTCATTCCGAAAAACCTTACCAAAAGGTAAGATCTGGCAAATCAAAGACCCTCTAGAATCAAACACAGAAGAATCACCCTTCTTAAAATGCTCCTGCAAACCATCCTCAAGAAGTTGCGAAACAGAAATCAAATTAAAGTTCAAATTTCCAACCAGGGCAACATTCTTCAAAGAGAAATGGTCTGAAATGCGAATTGAGCCAATACCATTTACCTTCCCTTGACCACTGTTCCCAAATGTGATGTACTCTTTGGAGCTCGAGGGAGTGAGACTGGAGAACCATCTGCGATGTCCCATCATGTGGCGAGAGCATCCTAAGTCCATGATCCAAACATCGTCCAGTCCTCGATCCTGCACAATCAGTGGTTATAAGGGGGAGCAAATGGTCCGGTACTAGGTTTAGCAAAAGAACTAAACCAGTGTCGAGCCATCTTCTCAAAAGACGGAAAGCAAAAACCATCATGAGAATTCGGACCAAAACGCGGCTTAAAGTGCGGTCCTCTAAAGCCTCGGCCACGAGGTCCAGGACCGTAGCCAACATGGCCTGGAGCTCTGCCAGAACGAACACCACCAACTAGAGCACGGGCATGAAAGTCGTCTCCTCTCCCACCACCTACACGACGCGGCCTGGCCTCCAGCCTCTCCCCGCATCGAGGAACATGCAGTCTACCACCCTACTGGTAGAACTACTCCTGACCACCACGAGCTCTCTCTGCTCTCTCAACCCGCTTCCTCCTGAAGTAAAACTCCGCAATATGCCCTTCTCTCTGACAATACTCACAATGGTAGGTGGGCTTCTTGGGATGTGGTTGAGGCTTGGTGTTCTTGGGCTTAGTGGTGTTTGGTGTAGTCTTCTTTGTTTGAGAGGGTCTAGGAAGAGAGTCAAGAGAAGTGTGGAGGTGTTTGGGCTTTGGAACCCAGATGGGCTTCTTGGGTGGAGCTTTGGGCTGTTCATGGATCACTCCATCCTTGGGCTGACTAGCCTGGGAAGACTCAGTGGAGTGAGTCTTGAGGTATCTCTGCTCAGGAGTCATTTTACTCCACTCCACTGCCCGGCTAATAGCACTCTCAAAGTCAGCCTTGGTGTAGGTGTAACCTACCCCAAACCCATCCTGCCTCTTAAACTGCTGGATCATCATGCCGAGCTGTGGCTCTCTGGCACTGATCCAACTCAGGATAGAATGGAGGTAAAAGTTCTCATTCTGTGAATCAGCTAGCTCCTCTCTCAAGGAAGCTAGAATCTCCACCTGAGACAAGAAGGTCTCACACTCGCTATCTATCTGGACAGACTTCACGGCTTTCAGCTTAATCAACTCCAGTCTAAGAGACAGGCAGTTCTCACAGACAGTGGGTGGAACTGACAATGTCTCAAGCTCTAGCCTAGTATGTGCCAGCTCAGCTCTCACTCTCTCCAAATCACCCAAATGCGCATCACCCTTGGCTTTCAGCTCAGCTAGACTAGCTAGATGAGATGGGCAATCAGCACAGGGCACGATGACAGTGGCTTGAGCATCTTTCAGCTTTAGCTGAGTGCTTTCAAGCTCAGTGGCCAAGGCGTCCCTCTCATCAACCCTTTCTGTCTACCTGGTCTTCAGAGTCGACAGGTCACACAGAAGCACCACACACTTCGGGCACTCACTGCTATCACCCAAGCAAGGGGAAGAAGATAGACTCTCAATTATACCGTTGGCCATGATAAGCTCACTTTCTAACTCATCTATCCTCTTCTTGGCCCCCCTAAGCAGTTTTTCCCGATATTTTAACTCCTGACGATTACTTTCAAGTAATTCAACGATTTCGCGTTCATAAGATGATACCTTTTCGTTGTCGTCGTCGTTGGAGTCATCAGAGGAGCTTTTCTCTTCCTTATCCCCAAGAGCCATTGAGCAGAAGCTCTTGCGGGATCTTCGGCGCTGATGTGAGTGGCTCTTCGGTCTGTCCCCGAAGGCCATGAAGCAAAGACCCGCCGGATAGTCCTTGTCCTTCCCCTTCCTGATGACGATCTCCTCATCGCTTGAGCTCGATGAAGAGGAAGAAGACGTGGACCGCTTGGAGTAGCTCTTCTCCATCTTGGCGAAGAAGGCCTTGTCGCGCTTCTTGTTCTCACGCCGGTAGTCCTTCAGGGCCTTTCTGCAGAATCTGGTCTTTGGTTTGCCCTTGTTGAAGGAAGAGCTGTCGTGCTTGCCGGAGTCGTGGAAGCCACCACTGGTGCCCTTCTTGTGGCCATTGCGCTTGGGGCAGTCGGCGATGAGGTGTCCTGGGTCACCACACTCAAAGCACCTGGATTTTGTGCCGTGTCTTTTGAACATCCTTTTGTCATAAACACGACGCACCCAGTTGTTAAAAAGACACAGGTCATCATCTCCCAAAGACTCAAGCTGATCCTCAGTGATAGACATCAAAGAGAACCCAGCACAGCTCACAGAAGAGGGATCAACAAAAGGTGTAGCAAGGGCCAGAGACTTTGATCCAGAGCCAGTGAGATTTGATCTCAACTGGATATCAACCTCAGTGGCCTTCAGCTTGCTAAACAACTCAGAAATGGTCAAGGTATCATAAGAAGTGCTCTCTATGATAGAGGATACCTTGATCTCCCAGATCTTAGGGTCCAAGGTATGAAGAACCTTGAGCGCCTGCTCATGATCTGAGACTAACTGAACACCCTCAGCCTTGTTGTCCCGAAGCTTGTTTATGATCGATTGAAAACGACCAAACAACGCTTCAATAGATTCACCCGGCTTTTGTGTGAAGTTCTCATATTCACGCCGGTAGGTCTGATAGAGCCGAGCCTTGACCTGGGCTATCCCCTCATGGTGTGCCTTGAGGGTAGCCCAGATCTCTCTTGCAGTGGAGAGATGGCTCACACGCTCAAACTCAGTGGGACCTAAACCAGAAAACAAAATGTTCACAGCTTTACTATTGTTCAGATACTAGGCAATGATATCAGGAGTACCTTGCTCAGCAACTGGCAATAGAACAAACGTAGCGTGAACGCAAATGTCCCAAATGTCCGAGCTTTGGCTCATGAGATAGGCTCGCATGCGAGTCTTCCAATAATTATAGCCATAAGCTTCCAAGGACGGGACCTTGCCAGGAGAAGTCATGATCACTACTGGGGTTTAGAACCGGTTAAGGTATGGAAAAAACCCTAACCAGGCTCTGATACCACTTGTAGGACCGAAAGTAGCGACCAGAGGGGGGGTTAATGGGCGCCTTAAAAATTCTTTCGAATCTATGGCCTGCTCCCAACACCCAACGCACCTCAAAAGACTAAGCAGCAAAGCTTGAACAGAATGCCTAAGTCTAAAAGTATCTAGCCTAGAAAAGACTGGTGTCCTAGACAGAGAAATACCAATACAGTGCTAACCGGCAGATAAACTAAAATATTCAAAACACGGCAGGTCAAACTTCTGAGTAGATGATCTATGAAAAGAGATGAGAAGTTACTGTTCGAATTTGTCTCCTGTTCGAAACTTGGCGAAGCCTGCTTCGCTGTGTCGAAGTCTACTTCGTAGTGTCGAAGCCTGCTTTGGAGTCCCTTGTCGTAGTCTAGCGAAGGCTGTCGTAGAAGTGCTGAAGGTCTGTTGAGTCTAGCATAGTTCGAGTGTGAAAAATATGAAGTATGCTTCAAAGCGAAGTGTGAAAGTATCGAAGCCTGCTTCGAATAGTGTACTTCAAAGCCTAAACTTTGATCAGAAAGCTTCGAACAAAGTTTGCAGAAAAGCAAGCTTCGAACGAGAAGCGAAGCTCAACATCCGGCAGCAAAATCGAAACGAAGATTACACTGCTACCTTCAAAGTTAGCTGATGTTCTGAAGGAAAAAACGAAGCCTTGAAACAATCTTCGAAATACACACTTTGAACACACAAACTGATATCAACGGAAATGATAGCAGCAGGGAAACTTCAGTAAACACACTCCGAGCGAAGTCTGTCAAAAAAACATGCTTCGAAGCTAACTTCGAAGCCTGTCGAAGTATTGACTATGAAAAGCTCGAGTCAGAGTACACCTTCGCAAGAACTGCCGAAGTATGCCAGGAGAACAGAAACTAAGCACAGAACATACTTCGAAGCGAAGTTCATAGTTCAAAATTGGAGTTGAAAGTTCTAGCGAAGCCTTCGAAAAAGTCAGGTCGAGGCCTGCTTCTCAGTGCCACAAGACTTTGAACAAACGAGGGGCCTTTGCCAGAAATAGCCAGAGAAAAACAAAGTCCTGTCTACTCGATCAAAAAGGCTACGCAGGAAAAATCAAGGCTAGAAAACTAGCACACTATAGCTACAGGAAACCAGTACTACTTGCAACAGGAACGAGCTAGTAGAACTAGTACTCCTCAGCCCGTAGAACAGAAGCAATTAGAGAGAAGTGAGTGCTCAGGAATAAACAACAGGCGCACGTAAAATGAAGCTACAAATCCACAAAAATCGTTGCACACCGTATGACATGAACAGAGAATAAAATCTCACAGCATCATGAAGAATAGAAGGAATGCAGGAATAAACATCCCGTGAGCAAGAGCCTGGCGGCGCACATGAACAGAAGCAGGGAACAAGAGAATAAAAAGTGACCCAATTGATTAAAAAGTGAAATCTGGAAGGGTAACCTAACCCTAGGGATTGGGGCCCTATTTATAGGCTGCCCAATAGCTAGGAATATTCCACCAGCCCCTTAGGGTTTTTTACGGACGCTGAAATAAAAGGAAAAGACTAAACTGCCCTTAGGATATTTTTACAGACTCGACTGACTGAATGTGGGCCTAGGGAAAAAATAGTAAACTCCTCTTTACAGATGACTTATCCGGAAGCTAAGCTTTCGTAGCGACTACGGCTTCTCTTCTGGACAGTACGATACAAGATCAACGGTCATCAGTTTTGCCCCGAAACTGACAAAGCCTCTACCGACTTTGCACCAGGTACCCGGATTGGGCCGGCCCGACTCTGCAGCTCTCTCAGCCCGGCAATCGCTCACCGCCCGTGTACCTGAGTCAATCCTGGTCAACAGCCCAGTGGGTCTTCTGCTGCTCCTGTCCCATGTACCCAGATTGGGTCAGCATGACTTCGCGGCCCCTCTACCCGACAGTCGCTCACTGCCCATGTACCTGAGTCACAGGCGGCCCATGATGCAGCAGGCCTTCTCTCTTTTCAGTCCTCTATGACTATTGTTTACAATGACTCATCACGTCTGGAGCCATGAGGCCCACGCTATTCAGCATGGCTCCTCACTCGGAGACACTCTCGCTAGATTTCTGTTTGACTGATGTCAAGTGTGAAAGCCTAAGTTCTGTTTCGCCCGTATAGAAATAGTCATGAAACTTTTGTTCCAATTCAGCCCATGTTTGGATAGAGTTCGGTGGGAGCGCCGAAAACTAAGTAAAAGCGGTGCCTGATAGTGATAGAGAAAATAGCCTAAGTTTTAACGCGTCCAACCCACTAGCTTCTCTGCACTATGCTAAGAACTGGCTGACATGCTCTAGTGTGGTTTTGTTACCCTCACCGTCGAACTTGGTGAACTCAAGAACTCTATAGCCACGAGGGTATGGTACAGTGTCAAAATGGTCAGGGTAAGGTTTCTGATAAACCCTAGCCCAACCCCTAGAAACGAAATCGGTGCACTCCCCAAATAGTGTGTGGATCGACTCCTCTATGTCGTCTTGCCTACTACTTGCGCGCGTCTTTCATGTGGGGGCGCGACACACGGTGGTATGTCTGCATGTCGGCCGCGGGTGTCATCCTCATGCGCTAGCTCAGGATATATGATGTGTTTGGGCCTAGGCGTTTGAGTGGGAGAATACGGCATAGGTAACGCGACAAAAACTAGCACAGACGCATGTGGCGTGCAATAAACGGGGTTAGCTTGGTAATGACTCATCTCGGCCACATATGTTGAGGCCAGAGACATGATGGTCTTGCCAGTACTACCGTCGGTTCTACTATAGATGCGATTCACCAGGGGTACACTAGCGATTGGAGTTTGGGGAACGGCCTCGGTAAAGCCGAACCTTCTAAGTGTCGCCTCTACTTGAGAGCTGACTATCGAATCTAAGCGTTTGGCTAGCGAAGCGCTAACGGCTTGGTCTACCAATGCGGCTATTTTTTGCTCAATCTCTACAGAAGATAAAGGCGGTGATACTGGTGTTACCTGGGTCCGAGTGAGCTTGGGGACATTGAGGAGCCATGCTGAATAGCGTGGGCCTCATGGCTCTAGAAGTGATGAGTCATTGTCAACGATAGTCAACGAGGACTGAAGAAGAGAAGAGATCTGTTGTTTCATGGGCCGCGTGTGACTCAGGTACACGGGCAGCGAGCGATTGCCGGGCTGAGAGAGCTGAGGAGTCGGGCCGGCCCAATCCGGGTACCTGGTGCAAAGCTGGTGGAGGCTTTGTCAGTTTCGGCGTAAAACTGACAACCGTTGATTCTGTATCCGACTGTCCAGAAGAGTAGCTTCCGGATATGTCATCTGTTACTCTAGGCCCACAGTCAGTCAGTTGTGTCTGTAAAAATACCTAAGGGCAGTAGAGTCTTTTTCTGTATTTTTGAGTCTGTAAAAACCCTAAGGGGCTGGTAGAATATTCCTAGTGTTGGGCTGCCTATAAATAGCACCCCAATCCCTAGGGTTTGGACTACCCTTTTGTGCTGAAATCAAATCCTCCCTTTGGGTCACTTTTGTCTCTCTTCTCTCTCCTGTGTGCGCCGCCAGGACTTGCCCCTCTCTGTTCATGAGTTATTTTGGCTCTAATCTTTTGGATGCATTTAATCCTTCGTCCCTGGTGAATTTATTGGTTGCATTTTGTTCGGTTTGGAGAGTTATTGCTTCAGCCACGAGCTGGTGAATTTATTTCTTGGGGAGAAGCTTCTTCTGTTGCTTCTGTTCTTCACGAACTGGGTACTAGTTCTTGCTGTTGCAAGTAGTACTACTTCTGTAGCTACAGTACTTGCTGCCAGTTTTTCACCTTCTATTGCCCAGCTTTTTGATTGAAGCAGCATGGAGTAAATGCCTTTTTGACTGTTTCAGTGAAGTCATTTTCCTTTGTTCGAAGTCCCTCAGCTCCGTGAGGTAGGCTTCGATCTAACCATACTTGAAGGCTTCGCCTCAGTCTTCGGACTTTGTTTTGTGCTCTGTGTTGCTAAGTTTCGAAGCAGTTTTCTGATTGACAGCATTACATACTTCGAACTTTAGTGCGAAGGGGCTTCGACCCTATCTGTTCGAAGTCCATACTTCGACACGTTTCGAGGTTGGGTTCGAAGCTTGTGGCTCCGCTAGGCCTCGCTCTAATTTCTGTGTAGCGTATCACCCTTCGCCTCTCTTTTCGGAGCTTGCTCTTTTCGAAGGTAGAGCATTGGGTTCGGATTTGCTTTTTTGTCGCGTGGCAGGCTTCATTTCTTTGTTCGAAGGTAGTTCGTCTGTTTTGTATGTTCGAAGCTTTTTGTTCAAAGGTTGTGCTTCGAAGCTCTCGGTTCAA
Source organism: Zizania palustris (assembly GCA_019279435.1). NCBI lineage: Eukaryota > Viridiplantae > Streptophyta > Magnoliopsida > Poales > Poaceae > Zizania > Zizania palustris. The sequence continues at coordinate 54,480,893 of JAAALK010000081.1, forward strand.
AGTGTGTTCGAAGTTTTTGTCTTCGAAGTCCTCACCTCGAAGCAGGCTCCGACTTTGTCACTTTGCTCCGAAGCTCTTGGTTCGAAGCTCTGTTCGAAGTCCTGTCTTCGAAGTACACACTTCGAACCAGGCTCCGGCACTGTTTTACTTCGCTCCGAAGTACACTTCGCTTCTTACCACTTCGAACTAGGCTAGACAGCAACACCTTCGACATTTCGGACAGACTCCGTCACCAACCTCCAAAGCAGACCTCGGCGTGCGAAGGGGGCTTCGCCAAGTTTCGAACAGGAGACAACTTTGGACAGTAACTTCTCTTTTCACTTTATACATACTTAGATCATTTCATTGAGAAGTATAGGCCTGTTACAACTTGTTTATCTGCCTAGTTGCACCTCTTTAGTTTACACTGTTTATCTTCAGTTGCTTCTAGGTTAGAAACCTTTAGACTTAGGCCTTCTGTTTATTTTCTGCTGCGTAGTATTTTTGAGGTGCGTTGGGTATTGGGAACAGGCCATTGATTCGAAAGAATTTTTTAAGGCGCCCATTCACCCCCCCCCCTCTGGTCGCTACTTTCGGTCCTACAAGTGGTATCAGAGCGAGGTTAGGGTTTTTCCATACCTTAACCGGTTCTAAACCCCAGTAGTGACTATGTCGTCTCCTGGCAAGGTCCCGTCCTTGGAAGCCTATGGCTATAATTATTGGAAGACTCGCATGCAAGCCTATCTCATGAGCCAGGGTTCGGACATATGGGACATTTGCGTTCACAGCACGTTTGTCATATTGCCAGTTGCTGAGCATGATTCTCCTGGTATCATCGCCCAGCATGTGAACAATAGCAAAGCGGTGAACATCTTGTTTTCTGGTTTGGGTCCCACTGAGTTTGAGCGTGTGAGCCATCTCTCCACTGCGAGAGAGATCTGGGCTACCCTCCAGGCACACCATGAGGGGACAGCTCAGGTCAAGGCTCGGCTCTATCAGACCTACCGGCGTGAGTACGAAAACTTCACACAGAGGCCGGGTGAATCTGTTGAGGCTTTGTTTGGTCGCTTTCAGTCGATCATTAACAAGCTTCGGGACAACAAGGCTGAGGGTGCTCAGTTAGTCTCAGATCATGAGCAGGCGCTCAAGGTTCTTCATACCTTGGACCCAAAGATCTGGGAGATCAAGGTATCATCTATCGTTGAGAGTACTTCTTACGATACCTTGACCATTTCTGAGCTGTTTAGCAAGCTGAAGGCCACTGAGGTAGATATCCAGTTGAGATCAAATCTCACTGGCTCTGGATCAAAATCCCTGGCCCTTGCTACACCTTCAGTGGATCCCTCTGCTGTGAGCTGTGCTGGGTTCTCTTTGATGTCTATCACTGAGGACCAGCTTGAGTTGTTGGGAGATGATGATTTGTGTCTCTTTAACAACCGGGTGCGTCGTGTCTATGATAAAAGAATGTTCAAAAGACACGGCACAAAATCCGGATGCTTTGAATGTGGTGATCCAGGACACTTCATCGCCGACTGCCCCAAGCGCAGTGGATACAAGAAGGGCACCGGCAGCAGCTTCCACGACTCCGGCAAGCATGAGAGCCCCTCCTTCAACAAGGGCAAGCCGAAGACTCGGTTCTTCAAGAAGGCCCTGAAGGACTACCGGCGAGAGAACAAGAAGCGCGACAAGGCCTTCTTCGCCGAGATGGAGAAAAGCTACTCCAAGAGATCCACGTCTTCTTCCCCTTCATCGAGCTCAAGTGATGAGGAGATTACCATCAAGAAGGGGAAGGACAAGGATGATCCGGCGGGCCTCTGCTTCATGGCCTTCGGAGACAAGCCGAAGAGCCGCTCACACCAGCGCCGAAGATCCCGCAAGAGCTTCTGCTCCATGGCTCTTGGGGATAGAGAAGAAAAGAGCTCCTCCGACGACTCCGACGACGACGATAGCAAGGTATCATCTTATGAGCGTGAAATTGTTGATTTACTAGAGTGCAATCGTCAGGAGTTAAAGTATCGGGAAAAACTGCTTAGGGGGGCTAAGAAGAGGATAGATGAGCTAGAGAGTGAGCTTGCCGTGGCCAACGGCAGAATTGAGAGTCTATCTTCTTCCCCTTGCTTGGGTGATAGCAGTGAGTGCCCGAAGTGTGAGGTGCTTTTGTGTGACCTGTCGACTCTGAAGTCCAGGTACACAGAAACGGTTGATGAGAGGGACGCTTTGGCCACTGAGCTTGAAAGCGCTCAGCTGGAGCTGAAAAATGCTCAAGCCAATGTCGTCGCACCCTGTGTTGATTGCCCATCGCATCTAGCTGCCTTAGCTGAGCTGAAATCCAAGGGCAATAAGCATTTGGGTGAGTTAGAGAGGTTGAGAGCTGAGCTTGCCCAGACTAGGCTAGAGCTTGAGACATTGTCAGTTCCACCCACTGTCTGTGAGAACTGCCTGTCTCTTAGAATGGAGCTGATTAAGCTAAAAGCCGGGAAGTCTGTCCAAAAAGAGAGTGAGTGTGAGACCTGCTTGTCTCAGGTGGAGGTTCTAGCTTCCTTGAGAGAGGAGCTAGCAGATTCTCAGAATGAGAACTTTTACCTCCGTTCTATCCTGAGTTGGATCAGTGCCAGAGAGCCACAGCTCGGCATGATGATCCAGCAGTTCAAGAGGCAGGATGGGTTTGGGGTAGGTTACACCTACACCAAGGCTGACTTTGAGAGTGCCATCAGCCGGGCAGTGGAGTGGAGTAAAATGACTCCAGAGCAGAGGTATCCCAAGACTCACTCCACTGAGTCTTCCCAGGCTTGTCAGCCCAAGGATGGAGTGATTCATGAGCCACCTAAAGCTCCACCCAAGAAACCTATCTGGGTCCCAAAGCCCAAAATTCTCCACACTTCTCTAGACTCTCTTCCTGGACCCTCTCAGCCCAAGAAGACCACACCAAACACTACCAAGCCCAAGAATCCCAAGCCTCAACCACATCCCAAGAAGCCTACCTATCATTGTGAGTTTTGTCAGAGAGACGGGCATCTTGCGGAGTTTTGCTTCAGGAGGAAGCGGGTTGAGAGAGCAGAGAGGGCTCGTAGTGATCAGGAGCAGTTCTACCAACAGGGTGGTAGACTGCGTGTTCCTCGGCGCGGGGAGAGGCTGGAGGCCAGGCCGCGTCGTGTAGGTGGTGATAGAGGAGACGGTTTTCGTGCCCGTGCTCCAGGTGGTTGTATTCGTTCCGGCAGAGTTCCAGACCGAGTTGGCTACGGTTCTGGACCTCGTGGCCGCAGGGATAGGAAGAACCATGGACCGCGCTTTGAGCCGCGTTTTGGTCCAAACTCTTTTGATGGTTTTCGCTTTCCATCTTTTGAGCAGATGGCTCGACACTGGTTTAGCTCTTTTACTAAACCTGGTGCCGGACCATTTGCTCCCACTTACAGACATTGATTGTGCAGGACCGGGGACTGGAGGATGTTTGGATCATGGACTCAGGATGCTCTCGCCACATGACGGGACATCGCAGATGGTTCTCCAGTCTCACTCCCCCGAGCTCCAAAGAGTACATCACATTCGGGAACAGCGGTCAAGGGAAAGTAAGTGGCATAGGCTCAATCAGCATCTCAGACCATTTCTCTTTAAAGAATGTTGCTTTGGTTAAAAATCTGAACTTTAATTTAATCTCTGTGTCGCAACTTCTTGAGGATGGTTTGGAAGTGCGTTTTAAGAAGGGCAATTCTTCTGTGATTGATTCTAGAGGGTCTTTGGTTTGTCAGATTTTACCCTTCGCTAAAGTTTTTCGAATTGATTTCTCTAGTTCTTTTGGCCCTTCTCGCTGTTTGATTGCTGGATCATCTTCTGAGCTCTGGAAGTGGCATAGGAGGTTAGGTCATTTGAGTTTTGATCTGCTAGTCAGGTTAAGCTCTATGGACCTCATCCGAGGATTGCCCAAGCTTAAAATGGAGAAGGATCTAGTTTGTCATCCCTGTCGTTGTTGGGGGAAAATATCCCATCTTCGGGGTTATTGCCAAAGCAACATGAAGACAGTCAACCAGTTCGAAGATAGTCCGAAGGTCATCTTCGAAGGCAGCTTGGAACCTCGTCAGGAGTTCGAAGACTGGCATTGGTTCGAAGTATGTCTTCGAACCAAAGCCTTCCAGGATCTTTTCTGCCAGCTAAGATGGAAGACTTATCTTCTATCCTATTAGATTAGTCTTTTACCATTTTAGCCCTATTAAGGAAACCGAATAGTTTCCTTAATGTCGGTTGTAATAGAGGGGTAAATAGGTCTTTTCCTTAATGTTTGGGCCTATAAATACCCCCCATTTCACCCTGTAATAGGGACGAATTTACAAGTGAATCAATACGCACTTTCGAACTATTCTAAGCCATTATCCTTTCGGAGGCTTGGAACAGTTTGCTTCGCAAACACTTCGTTTGTTAGTTTCTTTTCTACAGAAACCTGTTAGCGTAATCTTTTACGCCAACAGTTGGCGCCGTCCGTGGGGAACCTAGTCCAAAAAACTTCGTTCTCTACCAACCTCTTGCATCATGCCTCCTAAGCGGAGTGCACCTCGCAATCCCACTCGGAGGTCCTCTCGGATCTCCGGAGAGATACCCTTCGACACAGTCGAAGTCGGAGGGTCTTCGACTATCCCTCCACCTCAAACTCCGCAAGGGGCTTCTATCCCTCGAGGATACGAAACCTCTCCACCAACCCCTGTTACACTCCGACCGCCCGGAGCCACTCTGCCACCCTCCATTCCGATCGGAACTGATCATACCAGTTCTCAAGACCCGGAAGGTCCTTCCGGAGGAGATGAAGATAGCCTTGGAGACATGGCCACTCAAATGGCCAATCTTCAAGCCGAGGTAGCGAGGTGGCGACAGGAGGCTGCGAACAGGCTTCGCCCTCAAGCCACCCCAGCTATCCCCGAAGTGCACGAAGACGACGATCTTGACTATCCCGAAGCCCCGGAGAACGCCTCTTACGACAATGAATCTCCATTGCATCCTGAGCTTCAGAAGGTTCGCTTCGATCCAAGGTTCAAAGCTTCGAAGCTTAGCAAGTATGCCGGAGACGAAGATCCCAGTGAGTTTGCGCGTTCTTATGCCCTAGCAATCGAGGCTAGTGGCGGAGACAGAGAAACTATGGCGAAGTGCTTCCCGTTAGCCCTTGAAGGAGTGGCGTTGAGATGGTTCTGGTCTTTAAAACCAGGATCAATCGCTTCATGGTCACAGTTGAAGAAGAAGTTCATAAGTAACTTTCAGGGCACCTTCGTGCCCCCCATGTCGACAGGAAGCCTTTTCCAAGTGAAACAGCTCCCCGGAGAAACATTGAGGCAGTACTTCAAGCGCTTCGCTCACACGAAGTCGCAAATTCGGGGGCTGTCCACATCTTCGGTAGTTGATGCGGCTCGGGAAGGCGTCAGTCATAAAGGCCTTCTGGATAAATTGCATCGGAAGAGCATCACCACAGTATCACAGTTGATGTCGTACTTCGAGGAGTACTCGAAGTCAGAAGAAGGTCGGCTTCGGAGGACTACTGCTACTTCGACAGTGTTGACAGAAGTTAAAGCAGAGGTGAAGACTTCGGCCCCGCCGCAAGAGCCAGTCCCCGAAGTACAACATGATAGAAGAAGAGGGCAAAAGCACCCTCGTTCTGAGGTCTTAAACATTGCACCCCCGCAGAGGTTTGCACCAAGAGCTCCACAGCCTGCAGGGAACAAGTCCAGCGGCTGGAGGCCGCCAGGGAAAACGGCTGGCAAAGGCCAGACCCTTTTTTGCTGTATTCATGGAGAGAACCGAAGCCATGCAACTGACACCTGCAAGGCTATTCTTACCCTTCGGGGAGAATACTTGGAGAGAACTTCGGGTCGAGGTAGTACCGACCGAAGTCCAGCAGCAGCAGTGCGCTCGGAGCCGGTCCAGGCTGTGGCGCGGATAGAAAATCTTGATGCTGCAAGGCATCCTCCGGTGGCCAATGTTATGCCACCTCCGAAGCAAGAAGAAGGGCAAGATAGAGGGAAGAGAGTAGTTCTCCCTATCTCCGGAGGAGGTACCCTCGGAAGCATGTCCAAGAGACAGCGAAGAGAGTACGTCCGAGAAGTAGGCCACATTGGGACTTCGTCATCCTGCAGCTGCAATGCCGGAGTGGTCTCATGTTCCAATATCTTTCTCTGCGGAGGATGCAGCTGGTATCAAGTTCCCGCATGCAGATCCATTGGTTATCACTGCTGATATTGCCGGAACTGAAGTCCGAAGGGTGCTAATCGACGGAGGTAGCTCGGCAGATATCATATTTGTACAAGCCTTCGATCAGTTATGCATTTCCCGGAAGCATCTTCTCCCAGCGGCTCGTCCTCTGCAAGGCTTTGCAGGACCTCCGCTAGATGCACTTGGCCAGATAGGCCTGGAAGTAACCTTCGGAGAAGGTTTACTAGCCCGAACTGAAGAAGTTATCTTTGATGTGGTGGATGCCCCGTATGCTTATAATGTTATCTTTGGCCGAGGCATGTTGAATCAGTTCGGAGCCGTGGCGCATCACAATTACTTGTGCATGAAGATGCCCACACAATCAGGAGTTCTGACAGTCTTCGGAGATCAAGCCATAGCTCGGAGAGCAGAATATGGTCATGGTCCTCCTCTTGATCCGAGGCAAGTAAACAGTGTCCAAGAAAATGGAGAAATTTTTTCAGCCTCCTCCGAAGCTTCGAAGAAATCGTTTCCAAGACCAAGTCCCGAAGGAGAGATTGCAACGAAGATCATTGTCAAAGATGGTAAAGAATACACTTTTCAGTTTGGTAAAGATTTACCTCCCGAAGTTGCAACTTCCTTGGAAAAGGTTGTAGGAGAAAATTTGGATGTCTTCGCCTGGTCTGACGAAGATATCACCGGAGTCGATCGGGATATTATTGAGCACAGTTTGCTTGTAAACCCGAAGGCCCGGCCTGTTCGACAAGGGCTCCGGAAGATGTCCGCAGAGAGAGCTGTTCTAGCTAAGGACGAAGTTGAAAAACTGTTGAAGGCTGGGATTATCAGAGAAGTGGCCCATACTGAATGGTTAGCCAACCCAGTCTTCGTCAGGAAGAAGTCCTCCGGAAAGTGGCGCATGTGCATTGATTTCACATCCTTGAATAAAGCATGCCCACGTGACCCCTACCCCATGCCCCGAATTGATCAACTAGTTGACTCCACTGCAGGTTCGGAGTTACTAAGCTTCCTCGACGCGTATTCCGGTTACCATCAAATATGGTTGAAGCGTGAAGATGAAATCAAGACGAGCTTTGTAACTCCTTCGGGAGTCTTCTGCTATATAAGAATGCCCTTCGGCCTAAGAAATGCCGGGGCTACTTTTTCAAGATTAGTTGCTAAGGCTCTAGGTCATCAACTAGGTCGCAATGTGGAGGCCTATATGGATGATATTGTAATAAAGAGTGCTTTAAAGCACCAACATAGCCTAGACTTAGCAGAAACATTCAATAGCCTTCGGGCATGTGGGATCCGCCTTAACCCCGAAAAATGTATATTCGGAGCTAAGGCTGGAAAGTTGTTAGGGTACTTAGTTTCAAGCAGGGGAATTGAAGCTAGCCCTACTCAAATAACTGCGCTGCAGAAGATGGCTCCTCCGGAGAATGTAAAGCAAGTGCAAAAGCTGACCGGACGTCTGGCCGCACTTAGCAGGTTTTTATCAAGGTCTGCGGAGAGGAGCTTGCCAATCTTTAAAGCTTTGAAAGGGTCCGAAGATTTTGCATGGACACCGGAGTGTCAGAAAAGCTTCGAAGATATTAAAGATTATCTCAGCAATCTTGCTACACTTACGGTGCCTATTGCGGACGAAACCCTACTTCTGTATCTTGCAGCCACAGGCTCAGCAGTCAGCGCAGTCCTTGTCAGAGAAGCTGATATCAATGGGAAGTTGGTCCAAAATCCTGTCTATTTTGTATCCGAAGCATTGTCAGGAGCGAAGACAAGATACTCCGAACTTGAGAAGTTCGTTTATGCTCTGATAATGGCTTCGAGGAAGCTAAGACATTATTTTTTGGCTCACAATGTAATTGTACCAACTTCGTATCCTTTAGGAGATATGCTCCGAAGCAAAGATTCCACTGGAAGGATTGGAAAGTGGGCAGTAGAGCTAGCACCCTTCGGCATATCTTTCCTGGCAAGGACAGCTATCAAATCTCAAGTCCTAGCAGACTTCGTAGCAGAGTGGACTCCACCTGCGAAGTTGACTCCGGAGAAATCAGATGACGGAGTTTGGACTATTTACTCCGATGGAGCTTTCCAAGCATCCGGAGCAGGTATTGGGGCAGTATTAATTTCTCCATCAGGTCAAAGAGCAATGTACTCCGCAAGACTCAACTTTAAGTCTACCAATAATATAGCGGAGTACGAAGGAATATTATTGGGACTCCGGAAAGCACGTGCTCTAGGGGCTACAAGGATAATTATAAAAACAGATTCTCAGATAGTAGCAGGGCACGTAGACAAAAGTTTTCAAGTCCGACATCCACAGCTTGCAAAGTACTTGGAAGAAATTCGCAAGATCGAAGCACATTTCAAGGGTATTTCCATTCGGAGTATACCAAGAGCTGAAAACGTGCAAGCGGACATTTTAGCGAAGGCTGCTGCCGGAGCTGTGGATGTGCCTGACGAAGCTTTCTATGAGGAGCTCAATATACCTTCGGTGCCACAAGTTGCTTCTGCAGAGATTCTCTGCATTCCTAGTGCAGATTGGAAGGATTCAATCATAGAACTCTTGCAAGGAGGAACGAATTTGCCCGAAGAGCCCCAATTGTCAAGGTTAAAGCTCAGAGCAAGAAACTATCAGCTAATCAACGGTATATTATACAAGGCCGGAGTATGTTCCCCTCTACTCCGATGTATATCTCAAGCCGAAGGCCAAGAAATTCTTCGAGAAATTCACGAAGGCCTTTGTGGAAGCCATCTAGCCCCTAGAGCTCTGGCAGGAAAAACACTTCGCCAGGGGCTTTATTGGCCCACAATAACAGCTGATGCGGAGAGCTTGGTCCGCACTTGTCAAGGATGCCAGTGGATGGGTCGACGGAGTCATCGCCCACCAACAGCTCTTCAAGTCATTGCTCCGGTATGGCCTATGGCCAGATGGGGTATGGATCTAATTGGTCCCTTTCCGTTAGCAAAGGGAAATCTGAAATTCGCAGTGGTAGCTATCGAATATTTTTCTAAGTGGGTCGAAGCAGAGCCCTTAACAGCTATCACTTCGAATAATGTACAGAAATTCTTCTGGAAAAACATTATTTGCAGGTTCGGAGTGCCTAGATATCTCACAGTTGATAATGGAACACAGTTCGACGCAGAACCCTTCAGGAAGTTTTGCGAAGACTTAGGCATTCAACTATGTTTTGCTGCAGTGAGACATCCTCAGTCAAATGGAGCAGTTGAGCGAGCCAATGGAAATATCTTATCAGGACTAAATCGAAGAATAGTAGGATTATCAAAGGGACTGTGGACCGAAGAGCTTCCGAAGATTCTATGGTCCATTCGGACTACGCAAACAAGGTCCACAGGTTTTACTCCGTTCAGACTACTATTCGGAGATGAAGCTATGACTCCAACGGAGCTCAAAGGAGGCTCACTTCGCAGCACTGAACCAGACATCGAAGAAGAAAGACAAGCTTCGTTAGATTTGTCAGAAGAAACAAGGCTTCGAGCTGTAGCCAATTTATCAAAGTATCATCAGCAGACGAAGACTTGGTATGACCCGAAGGTTAAGCTCAGCGAGTTAAGGCCGGGTCATCTTGTTCTACGAAGCATTATAGCACCAGGGAAGTTAGGCAATAAATGGGAAGGTCCATATCTAATTGTCCGCTCGGGGCGCCCTGGTTCATTTAAATTAGCTAATTTAGAAGGTGAAGAGTTAGCACATACTTGGCATGCGGAGCACCTAAAGCGATACTTCGCATAAGGGCTCCTTGTAATTCGCTTGTAATCACCTCTAAATTAATAAAGCGTACATCCTGTAGCGTGCCTTCCCCTTGACGCTCCTAGTCTCCCGAGCGGACGCGCTGGGACAGAAGTCGTTGAGAGGGAAGTGTATTAAGCAGGGTTGTATTTCCGGACTTCGTACCCATAAAGTCGAAGCCTCCGGTGTGGGGGCTGACATAATCCGGAGCCCAGGCCATCGGCTTGTAGGCATCCGTAAAAGAGCCCAAAACCACACTCTACGGAGTCCAAGCTTCGGCTGGTAGACTTCCGTAAAAAGAGCCGAAGGTGGCCAAAATCTGCGGAGTCCAAGCTTCGGCTGGTAGACTTCCGTAAAAAGAGCCGAAGGTGGCCAAAATCTGCGGAGTCCAAGCTGCAGCTTGTCAGACTTCCGTAAAAAGAGCCGAAGGTGGCCAAATTCTGCGAAGTCCAAGCTCCGGCTGGTAGACTTCTGCAAAAAAGAGCCCAAGTGGCTACAATTTCTACGAAGTCCAAGCTCCGGCTGGTAGACTTCTGCAAAAATAGCCGAAGGTGGCTACAATTTCTGCGAAATCCAAGCTCCGGCTGGTAGATTTCCGCAAAAAAAAAAAAACAGCCGAAGGTGGCTAAAGCAAAGCAGCATTTAAGCCATGAGCTTCGAATGATTGTTCATATGCGTCCAAAGTGACAAAATTTTTTAAGACATTAAAGTGTCCTGGAAGTTATCTCAATTGATCTCTTTCATGAAATAAACAAAGGTACCAAGTTACCATTCTTCTGACTGCAAATAGTCGAAGATATTTCATAAGATTTCAAAAGATCTTTAAATGACAGAGGGGCTCCGAACCCCCACAAAATTGTACTCCGAAGTTTTTTCTTTGCGCATAACCATCTTCGAATACAGTTCGAAGTTGCTTATACCCAAAGAGGGGCTAGTAAATATGGAGACAATTTTAAATCGGCAATCATTATCAAAACAAATGTATTTACAAATTACATCATGAAAAATTGGTATCTATACCAAGAAGGAATCGGAGACCTCTTCGGTCCCGAGAGCTAGGGGTGGAACGACTAGTTCCAACATCGGAAGTTCTAAGAACTTTACGTTTAACTCTCTTCCTCCCCTTCGAAGCTCTAAAATCCTTCTGTTCTTGTTGAAGCTCGGCCCAAGTTCGAAGCCGCTCGGGGCTTCTCTCCCAGCTTCTAAGATCTTCAGATCTTTTATTTTGGGCTTCACCTTCGTCTTCGGACCAATTAGTGTCTTCAGAAGACGAGGTGTTTGCGTCGCCCTCTTTATCTTCCTCTTTAATATAAGACAATATGTCTTTGATTACTTCGGGCGCAATAACGCCGGAGTCATCTCGAGGGATAAGAAATCGAGGACGCTTATAACTCTTTAGAAGTTCGAAGGTGTTCCACAGTGAGCGAAGTTCGCTGTTAAGCTCTAACACTTCGATATCTTCTATAAGAGGCAAAGCCTAAAAATATGACAAACAAGATTTTCATTGATAAATATTTACAAGCATCAGCTTTACATAATCAAAAAATCCTAAATAATTCTAAACCTGCGGGTTCGGAGAAGGCTGACTGCTCGAAGCTTGGCTCCGAACTTGCTTTTGGCGTTGGCCTTCGTCAATCCAAGCCTTGATCGCAGATCGACCTTCGGCTCTCCATGAAGTCTGGAAGGCTCGCCAAGCAACAGCTACACCTTCGGAAGGTTTTAAAAGTCGGTCGTCGTCGAAGATGATGGAGCCCTGTGCGCTCGGAGTGATTGATCGGCCCAAATCCTCGTAGTAGCGAAGTATTCCAAGGGCAGACACTTGTCCGGAGAGTTCTCCATAACGTATGCCTGCCGTCTTCATTTGCTTCGCTGCTCCTTGGATCCTCTTTAGCCGGCGCAGCAGAGTTACATTGTCATCCGAAGGTAGTGATCCAGTAGTACCGAAGTACTCCAAGACACTTAACATTTGTTCAATGACCTCCGAAGCCACCTTCTCCGACTTAACCTTTTCTTCAATAAGCATATCCTTGGCCGAAGTTGTTTCAGCTAAAACTCCGGAGATTCGAGCGTTCTCCGTAGTCAAAGCATTCTTTTGAGTTCGGAGTTGGCCAGCCTCTTCTTGTAGCCTCACAAGTGCGGAGTCCTTCGCAGCATCCTCCGTCCGCAGTCTTTCAATCTCTGCTCGAAGCACAACTCTTTCTGCTTCGAGCTCTTTCCTTGCAGCTTCCAAACTTTGCCTAGCCCTTCGCTCTGCTATTATCACATTGTCCATTTGAGATACTCGACCTTCGGAGAAGTTAAGATTTCTTTGAAGAGTTTCGTTCTCTTCCCGAAGTTGAGCAATTTCGTTTTCATTCGACAAAGCTGCAGCGCGGGCTAAGACTGCTTGCTAAGAAAAAGAAAAACTAGAATAAGAAATTATTCATATATAATTCATTATTTGGTTCGAAGATGCTTTATACCTGATAAGCTGCTCTTTCCACAGCAAGGCTAAGCTCCGAACCCTTCACTCTACTTAAGCGGGCTACCAGTTCTGTTTCCCCGACTTGGCGACTGGCTTCACCCAAAGGTTTAACCAAAGTCCCAAGTCCGGTTTTCTCCTCCAAAAAAGGAGTTATGAGAGGAATCAGTTTCGAAGCTTTCTGGTCAGCCCTGCTTAGCGAAGGTCCGGAGGTCTCTTCCGAGGCCCTTGGAACTTCAGAAGATGGCCCCCCCTCAGTCGATTCACTTTCGTCCATTGGCTCAGATGAAGTTGATCCTTGAGCTGGGAGGGGCTCGATGTGTCTTTTTCCTCTTCCAGGCCCCGGTAGAGCAACTCCCGGTTGCGGCCCCGAAGTTGTCGAAGGTCTTAGAGTTATATCTTCGAGGGATACTTCGACAACAGGAGGCTCTGAAAAAACCAAAAAATTACACATTGTATAATTTTGCAAAAATTGATAAGAATTAAGCAAAATTTACCTTCGATATTCTCTGGAATATCGAGCACCGGGCTGATCGGAGGATCATAAGTGTAGTCCTCATCCGAATCAGCCGTTAAATCTTGGGCTACAGGAGCATCGTCCTGAAGAGCCCTTGTTACTTCTTCGAGAATCGAAGCCATAGTGACTTCGACTCCCCCTTCATCCACTGAAACTCCGGCTTGAGTTGTGCCTTCCTGAACTACCGAAGTCATTGGTTGATCAACATTGTTCCCAGACTCCGGTATGTTCGCAGGCACTTCGGCCTCATTCACACCCATAGGGGCTTCGATTTGTTCTCCCTGGGTATCCAGAGCTCTTACTTCTTCGATGTTGGCTTGAGGCTCCGGAATACCTGCAGTGTCTTCAATGAGAATACTTCGTTGAGCTGCATCTTCGTCAATTAATCTTACTAGTAAAATACCTTCGTCTTCTTTAGAGCTAGAAGCCGAAGCTCTTGAGCTCGAAGGTGCGAGGTTTTTCGGCTTCCGAGCCACTTTCTTCGTCGGAGTCCTTGCGGAGCTGGAGGCTCCAGCTTCGGCTACTCTTTTCTTGGGTCCTTTCTCTTGAGGCACCCAGTCCATCAGAGGGGGCGGAGTTAACTCCAACATTCCCCATACTCTGTTAGATCGCTCCCAACTTCCGACTAATTTGATTCGCCATTCCTTTTCTGACGGAGTTGGAGCACCCAAGATCTTCTCCGAAGCCCTTATAATTTGCTCTGAAGTAATAGGGGCTGAAGAAGCTAAAAAATAACTCAAGTTAATCTTTCTTCGAAGTAAATATGTATTATGCATGTTGGTTTCGAAGTTACCTGCAGGGCTCGAAGTATAGTTTATCTTGCGAAGACCGCCTTCCGAGTCATCTTCGAAGACGATAGGCCAGTTGGCCATCAACGGAGAAATTTGAAGTCCGATGAACTCTTCGGCTAAGTCCCGCATGCTCAACCTTTTGCTGATTTTCTGAAGCAAGTTGAGGCGAGCTTCGAGTTGACCTTCGTCAGGTTGCACTAAGGCTTCCTTCCGGAACTGGATTTCCTTGAGGGGACCAGCCAGAGGACTACCCACTCCAACTTCAGCATAAAACCACCTCAGAACCCAATCGGTGTACCATCTAGCATTGATGGCCTTGGCAGGGAATTGCAGTGCATATTCATCACGAAGCCTAAAATTGATGCTTCCAAAGGAAACTACCACCTTCTCACCTCCGGAGCCTACGAAGGTCTTTGGCTGACAAGTCGCTCTATGCAACGCAGCGAAGATTTCAGCCCTCCCCTCACAACCTTCGGCTCTCAGTGCCCACTCGAAGATGGCCAGTCTGGCTACAGCATTCGGAGACAGCTGGGGGAGGGTTACATGAAACAAGTCGAGGACTTCGGCCAAGAAATCTGCAGCAGGGAGGCCCAAGCCTGCTTCGAAAAAAGCTTCGAACACTACGACCTCTCCGGGTCTTGGTGATGGGATTGCTTCTTTGCCCGGTTTTCGAACCATTACCCCATTGCTAATCTTACCCCCTGCTGTGATTGCCAAGGACTCTCTTTTGCAGGTCGAAGGTCCCAATTCAAAGGACTGATCCAAATATTTAGTCGATGGAGGGCACAGACCTTGGTCATCGGGGATTTGGGGATTTCTCCCCCCTGCCGCCATGGACATTGCCGCCTGCATCGAGGGTGCCGCCGCCAATGTTGCCGCCGCTGCTGCTGCGGCTGCCTGCTGCCGAGCCAAGGTCGAAGGCGGCGCAGATCCTTTGGTCTTCACCATCGCGATTGCCGGATCAACTTGAGAGAACGGGAACTAGGGCTCAAGAACTCGAGAGTTAGGGCTCAAGAACTCAAGAACTCAAGAACTCAAAAGGCTTTTGACTGGGAGCGAGCGGTGAAAAGGTAATCGAGTAAGTTCCAGAGTTCTTTATTTATAACCCAAAACTTTCCGTTTGTTACCGTTTGGGCTCCGCCCTTTCGCATTCCCGCCTGTTATTTTCCTCCGAAAATAACGCCTCATATAACTCCGTTAGAACAGGAACTAACGGTTATATTTTCTAAGTCTAAAAAGACTTTCGAACTTCCTGAGTCAGTTCTAAGATAGTTCGAAAAGTAATTACTTTATGACTGATTCGAAGTTCATATCTTCATGTATTTCGGAGATAAAACAAAAATTAATAACCCCTATGGTTAGTTATCTTTTCTTTCCGTATACTGCTCTCCTAACGTTACAGGCTGAACGGAGAAGCGTATTCGAGGGGCTACTGTTGGGGGAAAATATCCCATCTTCGGGGTTATTGCCAAAGCAACATGAAGACAGTCAACCAGTTCGAAGATAGTCCGAAGGTCATCTTCGAAGGCAGCTTGGAACCTCGTCAGGAGTTCGAAGACTGGCATTGGTTCGAAGTATGTCTTCGAACCAAAGCCTTCCAGGATCTTTTCTGCCAGCTAAGATGGAAGACTTATCTTCTATCCTATTAGATTAGTCTTTTACCATTTTAGCCCTATTAAGGAAACCGAATAGTTTCCTTAATGTCGGTTGTAATAGAGGGGTAAATAGGTCTTTTCCTTAATGTTTGGGCCTATAAATACCCCCCATTTCACCCTGTAATAGGGACGAATTTACAAGTGAATCAATACGCACTTTCGAACTATTCTAAGCCATTATCCTTTCGGAGGCTTGGAACAGTTTGCTTCGCAAACACTTCGTTTGTTAGTTTCTTTTCTACAGAAACCTGTTAGCGTAATCTTTTACGCCAACAGTCGTCATGGGAAAATGGTTGCCGCTTCTCATTCACCTGTGACTCAGGTGATGACTTCGTATCCAGGCGAGCTTTTGCATTTGGACACTGTAGGTCCAGCTCGGGTACGCTCAGTCGGTGGGAAGTGGTATGCACTTGTGATTGTTGACGACTTTTCTCGTTTCTCGTGGGTTTTCTTTTTGGAGTCTAAGGATGAAACTTTTCAATTTGTCGATGACCTGGTTTTGAAGCTAAAGAATGAGAACAATGGTCGGATGCGAGCAATTCGCTCTGACAACGGCTCTGAGTTCAAGAACTCTCAGTTCGTCAGCTTCTGTGGTGATCAGGGTCTGGACCATCAGTTTTCTTCTCCTTACACTCCCCCACAGAACGGCGTTGTGGAACGAAAGAACCGCACGCTAGTTGAGATGGCCAGGACGATGCTCGATGAGCACAGGACTCCTAGGCGTTTTTGGGCTGAAGCCATGAACACGGCTTGCTATCTGGCAAATCGCATTTTTCTTAGAGCTTACATTGGTAAGACATCATATGAGTTGCGTTTTGGCAGACAGCCCAAAGTGAGCCACTTGCGAGCGTTTGGCTACAAGTGCTTTGTGCTCAAAAAGGGAGGGCATTTGGACAAATTTGAGTCTCGTTGCTGGGATGGTGTTTTTCTTGGTTATGCATTGCATTCTAGAGGCTTCCGTGTTTGGAACCTCGAATCCCAGCTGCTTGTCGAGACGTGTGAAGTTTCATTTGATGAGTCCCTACCTTCTTTGACTCCTTCTTTTGAGCTTTCTGGCGATGATGAGCTCGGAGAGTCCATCTTCGAGGAAGATGAGGATACTCCAGCTGCTGTTGAGGGCGGGCCTTCTGCATCCCCCGCAGAGCCCACACCTTCTGTGACTTCGACTGATGATGAGGGCGGACCTCTGATCACTTCTTCCACTTCGATCGAGCCCCCTCAGTCGAGTCCAGAGGTGCCAGCTGCTGACTCCGGTGAGGTGACTTCAGATCACCAGGGAACCCGAGCAGTTCAGCGTGACCACCCCTCAGAGCTCATCATTGGTGATTTAACTGAAAGGACTTTGCGTTCTTCTGCCTCTCTCGCTGTGTTTGCTGAATCTGCATTTGTTGCATCTTTTGAGCCCAGAGACATTTCTCATGCTCTCTCTGATTCTAATTGGATTAATGCCATGCAAGAAGAGCTTGAGAATTTTGTCCGCAATCGGGTTTGGACACTAGTTGAGCCGCCACCAGGATGCAACCCCATAGGCACCAAGTGGGTATTCAAGAACAAACAAGGTGAAGATGGGGTTGTGGTGCGCAACAAGGCTCGACTAGTCGCCCAGGGTTATTGCCAGAAGGAAGGTATTGACTTTGAAGAAACCTTCGCTCCTGTGGCCCGTCTTGAGTCCATTCGTATTCTTCTAGCTTTTGCCGTTTCAAAGGGTTTTAAGCTTTTTCAAATGGACGTTAAGAGTGCTTTTCTGAACGGGTTCATAGAGGAGGAGGTATATGTTAGGCAACCCCCCGGTTTTGAGAACCCCAAGTTTCCTCGACATGTTTTTAAGTTGCATAAAGCTTTATACGGGTTGAAGCAAGCCCCCAGGGCTTGGTATGACCGGTTGAAGCAATTTTTGTTGGGGAAGGGCTTTGTGATGGGTTCTGTGGACAAAACTCTTTTCTTGCTCAGAGATGCTTCAGATTTTTTAGTTGCTCAGATTTACGTGGACGATATTATCTTTGGCGGTACTACTAATTCTCTTGTGTCCAAGTTTTCTGAGCAAATGCACAGTGAGTTTGAGATGAGCCTCATGGGTGAGCTTAAGTACTTTTTAGGGCTCCAGATCAAGCAGACCAAGGACGGCACCTTCATCCACCAAGGTAAGTATACTCGTGACATGCTTAAGAAATTTGACTTTGGTGGTGAATTGAAGCCGCAGATGACCCCGATGGGCACTTTTGGGGGTCTGGACAAGGACGAGAGCGGTGTCAAGGTCAATGAGAAAGAATTTCGAGGGATGATCGGTTCGCTGTTGTACTTAACGGCAACAAGACCAGACATACAGTTCGCCGTGGGACTTTGTGCACGTTTTCAGTCTTCACCACGCGCGTCTCACCGGCAGGCTGTCAAGCGCATTTTCAGATATCTCACTTATGCGCCTGATCTTGGTCTTTATTATTCAGCATCATCATCACTTGATTTATCTGGCTTTTCGGACACCGACTTTGGTGGGTGCCGGTTGGATCGCAAGTCGACTTCCGGTACTTGCCAGTTTCTTGGTTCTTCCCTTGTATCTTGGTCTTCTCGAAAGCAATCTGGAGTTGCTCTTTCGACCACAGAGGCTGAGTATGTAGCTGCTGCTAGCTGCTGCTCACAGTTGGTTTGGATGATTTCTACTCTACGAGACTTTGGGTTATTCTTTCCTACCAGGGTTCCATTGTTTTGCGACAGCACTAGTGCTATTAGTGTAGGGAAAAACCCGTGTCTTCATTCAAAAACCAAACATATTGATGTGCGCTTTCACTTCTTGCGGGATCAATATGAGAAAGGTGTCATTGACCTTATTCATGTTGATACCCATCATCAGTTGGCTGACATTTTCACCAAACCCCTAGATCAATCTACTTTTGAGCGTTTACGAGGGGATTTGGGTGTTGTGTATCATTTTAGGATATTTTGCGTCAGTTTTCTTTTTACTCTTTTCTTGAGTCTTTTTGTGTGTGTTCACATCATACATATTCACATATCACACATTTGAACCTGCTTCTGTTATATGATTGAACTGTTTTACTTAGTCTAGCTGGTACATGCTTTTGATTACTTGTCAATGATCATGCTTTGGTTCAGTTCACTTGATATATCTGTCATATGCATGGCTTTTATGCTTTAAAACCTGAAAAATGATCACCATTGCTTCTGGTAACTAGCATGCGTAGGCTGAGTGTTTTTGCTACCTGTTACATGCTTTGTAGCTAGTTCATCACATAGATGCAGATATGCAACTTGGACATCTTTATGCTTTAACATGGAAAATGTGTTATAAAAATGATAAAAATCAAAAATGAATGAAAATTCCATGCCTTTTTATGCTTAAGTTGAAAAGATCCAAGTGGGTTTGTTTTGTCGCATTATATTGTTCTGGATTGCTTACCATAGCACTTTGGTATGAACTAGGACAGTATAGTGTATGCCGAGACCAATGTCTTAAGCTTCTGATGGTCCAATTCTGGCCTAGGCTTGACTTGGTCGGTTAGCATAAGGTTTGACATGCAAATAACCCTTGGCACAAATGACAAAGGATAATGAAAAAGCCTGAACTGTAAACGGATAACAAGTTTGTTGAAGCACTTTGTTTTGAACAATGCTTATCTTGGTAGATATCAGTTAGCTTCTGCATTTCATGCTTTACCTTGCTTGTTTTACTAGAAAATGTGGTGATGCTTTTATTTGCCAAAACTGAAAAATGCGTGCTAAATGACTTTCTTTAGATATCATCTGTTGCGCTGATCATGCCATGTGTCTTGGACAGTATCTCTTTTGCAATACCTGTTAGATACTGTATTTGCAGTCAATCATATCTGAGAAGCATGCTTTCTTCACTCCACCTACACCCCAATTGCATTCACTGCATATTTTGAGGGGGAGTTGCATTTCAGGGGGAGTCTGTGTCTCTTTTGAGTGCTTGATGAGTTCACTTGTCAACAAGGGGGAGAAAATTTGGGATCAGAGTTTAAGGGGGAGTTCTTACTCTGTTGATATCCTTGTTGTTCTGAAATCACACTCATTTTGAGCTTTTACGTTTTGGTTAACCATAATGACCGTTTCTTGCTTTTGGTTGGCTGTTGGTCATTAGGGTTAAACTTTTACCTTATTTTTCTTCTTCTTTGTTTCCTTGTGTTTTGTTTTCGTGTTTCCACATTTGTTCACAGGCGTAGAAGAGCTGAGAATTGAGGAGTGTTGACAATGCACTCATCAAGGGGGAGATTGAGGAGCCATGCTGAATAGCGTGGGCCTCATGGCTCTAGAAGTGATGAGTCATTGTCAACGATAGTCAACGAGGACTGAAGAAGAGAAGAGATCTGCTGTTTCATGGGCCGCGTGTGACTCAGGTACACGGGCAGCGAGCGACTGTCGGGCAGAGGAGGCTGCGAAGTCGGGCTGGCCCAATCCGGGTGCATGGGCCAGAAGCAGTAGAAGACCCACTGGGCTATTGACCAGGACTGACTCAGGTACACGGGCGGTGAGCGATTGCCGGGCTGAGAGAGCTGCGGAGTCGGGCCGGCCCAATCCGGGTACCTGGTGCAAAGCTGGTGGAGGCTTTGTCAGTTTCGGCGTAAAACTGACAACCGTTGATTCTGTATCCGACTGTCCAGAAGAGTAGCTTCCGGATATGTCATCTGTTACTCTAGGCCCACAGTCAGTCAGTTGTGTCTGTAAAAATACCTAAGGGCAGTAGAGTCTTTTTCTGTATTTTTGAGTCTGTAAAAACCCTAAGGGGCTGGTAGAATATTCCTAGTGTTGGGCTGCCTATAAATAGCACCCCAATCCCTAGGGTTTGGACTACCCTTTTGTGCTGAAATCAAATCCTCCCTTTGGGTCACTTTTGTCTCTCTTCTCTCTCCTGTGTGCGCCGCCAGGACTTGCCCCTCTCTGTTCATGAGTTATTTTGGCTCTAATCTTTTGGATGCATTTAATCCTTGGTCCCTGGTGAATTTATTGGTTGCATTTTGTTCGGTTTGGAGAGTTATTGCTTCAGCCACGAGCTGGTGAATTTATTTCTTGGGGAGAAGCTTCTTCTGTTGCTTCTGTTCTTCACGAACTGGGTACTAGTTCTTGCTGTTGCAAGTAGTACTACTTCTGTAGCTACAGTACTTGCTGCCAGTTTTTCACCTTCTATTGCCCAGCTTTTTGATCGAATCAGCATGGAGTAAATGCCTTTTTGACTGTTTCAGTGAAGTCATTTTCCTTTGTTCGAAGTCCCTCAGCTCTGTGAGGTAGGCTTCGATCTAACCATACTTGAAGGCTTCGCCTCAGTCTTCGGACTTTGTTTTGTGCTCTGTGTTGCTAAGTTTCGAAGCAGTTTTCTGATTGACAGCATTACATACTTCGAACTTTAGTGCGAAGGGGCTTCGACCCTATCTGTTCGAAGTCCATACTTCGACACGTTTCGAGGTTGGGTTCGAAGCTTGTGGCTCCGCTAGGCCTCGCTCTAATTTCTGTGTAGCGTATCACCCTTCGCCTCTCTTTTCGGAGCTTGCTCTTTTCGAAGGTAGAGCATTGGGTTCGGATTTGCTTTTTTGTCGCGTGGCAGGCTTCGTTTCTTTGTTCGAAGGTAGTTCGTCTGTTTTGTATGTTCGAAGCTTTTTGTTCAAAGGTTGTGCTTCGAAGCTCTCGGTTCAAAGTGTGTTCGAAGTTTTTGTCTTCGAAGTCCTCACCTCGAAGCAGGCTCCGACTTTGTCACTTTGCTCCGAAGCTCTTGGTTCGAAGCTGTGTTCGAAGTCCTGTCTTCGAAGTACACACTTCGAACCAGGCTCCGGCACTGTTTTACTTCGCTCCGAAGTACACTTCGCTTCTTACCACTTCGAACTAGGCTAGACAGCAACACCTTCGACATTTCGGACAGACTCCGTCACCAACCTCCGAAGCAGACCTCGGCGTGCGAAGGGGGCTTCGCCAAGTTTCGAACAGGAGACAACTTTGGACAGTAACTTCTCTTTTCACTTTATACATACTTAGATCATTTCATTGAGAAGTATAGGCCTGTTACAACTTGTTTATCTGCCTAGTTGCACCTCTTTAGTTTACACTGTTTATCTTCAGTTGCTTCTAGGTTAGAAACCTTTAGACTTAGGCCTTCTGTTTATTTTCTGCTGCGTAGTATTTTTGAGGTGCGTTGGGTATTGGGAACAGGCCATTGATTCGAAAGAATTTTTTAAGGCGCCCATTCACCCCCCCCCCCCTCTGGTCGCTACTTTCGGTCCTACAGACATTGACGTCGCGCTTGATGAAACCTGCGCGTGTCTCTACGTATCTCCCAAGCATGAGGTCTTGTAACACTTTCATCTTCACCTCGATCTCTGCCCGGTCTTCTTCGGGGATGTCTTCAAAGGTAGGCATCATGATGTTGCAATTGTCGATATCTGCGCCTCCCATGGGATCTATCGGTGATGTGGACATAGTAGTCATCGTAGACGTACTCGCGACCGATGTAGATGTAATTGTCATGTTAGCGTAACCTTCCCCAGCGGAGTCACCAAAAAGTGTGTTGACACTAAAATGTGCCCCCGTACTTAGGTTAGTTCGATGATCCAAAAGTGTGCGGATACTTAGGAACAAGCCTAACCGTAACACAACACTAACGGTGCATTTCGACTACCCTTAATAGTGGCAAGGGGGGTGGATTCACCAGGTAATCAGATCACAAGCAAATAATCCAATTAGCTGAAAAGAAATATATAAATAAAATAAACTAGTCAGCTGAATGGAGCTTGACTAGTTCGTAGTGTACCATGTGAAGGGGTCACCGAAGGGGGCCTTCGACATCTGATGTGAAGGGTTTCACCGAAGGTATCCTTCGATGTTCGGGTCGATCTAACCGAAGAAAAGCTCCGAACAGATCTCTAACGTGAAATCACCTCTGAACGATAAGGTTTGGTACGAAGTCTCTAACACGATAAAACACTCCAAGGCGACACGCTGGCACGACTTCGTCCAGCGCGAAGTATTGGTGTGATGAAGCCTTGGCGCGATGGAGCCTTGGCGTGACGAAGCCTAATGCAAAGCAGCTTCAGTACGCGGGACTTGACCAGACCGACAACAGCGTAATGGATCCGGCACGGGTAGTCGAAGTATAGGGACCTGCTGAAGGGTGTTCTGGCAGCCTCTAAAACCAGTTTCTTGGCTCCGGACACCTTCGGCGAAGGGGCTCTGAGTGTGAAAACCTACAACAGAACAAAGATCAAGTGCCAATTCGGCCTGGACACCGAATTTACTAAGTATTGTAGTAGGGAAATGAAAGTAGCAATCTGTTACATAGATTAAAGGATACTTCACAGGCGAAGTAACAAGGCGACAACAATCTATTACATAGATTAACAGGTACTTCATGAGCGAAGTAACAAGGATTACCACTATTTTGACGTGGGCGGCGGAGCGCTTCCAAGCAAACCCAACTAAGGTTCTGCAGAAAGGTAAATAAAAGTAAAGTATGGTTCAAAGCTAGGGCTTTGTGGTTGAATTTTGTTGGGGGGATTAATGAACCGGCCTCACCCCTATATTTATAGGTGCTAGTCTTCTTATCTCTAAAGCTAATCTGGTAGGATTTGTCCTAATCAAGTTTAGGGATAAAAACAACCAGAATTAGACTCAAACTCTATCTCCGAAGCAAACCCGAAGTGGGCCTTCGGCAGGCCTACCGAAGCCTGCTCCTTGGGCCGAAGCTTCGGCGAGATAGGCCTCCGAAGGGCCTTCGGGTCGAAGCTGGCAGGCTGCTAACAGGCCTCCAAATCCCAACGTTTAATGGGCCTTCAACACTATAGGGCTTTGGCCTATACCATGACTTGTGTATTTTCGGCTCAAATTACCAAAATTGTTATTTTGACAATCTTTACCATTAATGCCATTTTTTGCTATCAACAAGTCTATTGGACAATCTCTTTGGTCAGGGTTGGCTTCGATAATTGATTTCTCTAGACGGGGCCAGATCAGCTCATGCCAAAGGACTCGAGGCACAACTTCTGGTAGTTATCTATGTGCTCCTATACCTTTGCTCTCTGCTCGTCAATCAATGCTTCGAAGGTGATCGGGATGATGTTACTGTTGTTGAGTTCACCGACCATAGTTGAGTCGTTTCAAGGTTGTCCCACTAGGCGTGCCAAAAAGCGTATTGGTATCATTTTTGGTCAGACGCGAGGCCTAGGAGATCTGCTTAACTCTAGTGTAGGTCCTAAATTCTTGGGGTTCTGAGAGGGCCAATCAGTTTGACCCTACAACTGATATGGTATGGAAAATCATTAGTAGCAACGCCTATCGGCAATTGACTCAATAGACATGATATAAGCCAAAATGCGTGTATCGGCGAAGGGCCATCAGGAACGATTAGGCGATCGGATGATACACAATGCCTACACCATCGGACCGATGGTGGGGAAAGCAGTTGAGAAACCAAGTGGGTTTCCACCGTGGTTTAAACTTTGTGATGAATGATTGACAAGTTTTCCTGATTTAATGGTTTGGTCTTGTGTTTGGTTGTGTGTGCTCACCGAGAGATCAGTGTGTGTTCTGTGTGGAGATTCGTGTTTTGCTTGTTTCATTGTCTGCGGGGTTGAGATGCGAGTCAACTATCAACGGCGGGTGATTAGGGTCAAGCAGGGAGCTTGATGCTAGAGAATCAAGGGTGTCGAGTGAAGTTGAGGAAGATCTTGGGCATACACATGGAGATAGAGCAAGACATGGACGGATGAATGATCGAGGCAGTGTGTTGACCAAGTCAACGAAAGGGAGGCCAATGCAAGTGACAAGGTGTCTCGAGGGATCAAGAGCGGGAGAGACTTGTTGGCGGTTGTGTCCGCGGATTGGTTATACGTGGTGGTGATCTAGATGGATTTGTTGGTTTCAGCTAAAAACCATCTTATCAATATTGAAGCGCTTTAAGCGAAGTCGTAGTCGCTACGAAAGCTCCGTGTCAACAAACTACCTTTAGATAGGATTTTACTATTTTGCCTGTTGGGCCCTAGTCTGTATTTTTGCATCTGTAGGTAAAATAGCCTCGGGGTATTTTTGTCTTTTCTAGTTTTTGAACTGCCTATAAAAGGCCATGTAGTCCTAGGGTTTCTACCGACTCAATCACTTTCAAATCAGAGTTCACTTTACCAAATATGATCTCCCTTCAGATTTTTCCTCCTGTTCTCTGTGCTTCACTTCTAATTTCTTTCTGAAAATCAATGCATCTTTATCCAATCACTCATGGCACCAAGCACTCGCCTATTTCTCTTTTTTCCATTTACCGAGCACTTCTACTGGTTTTCTTTGGGCACAGTACGCCAAGCAGTCCACTGGTTTCTTCCTTCAGATGAAGCAGCGCATTCGGTGTGAGGAGGCACTTTCACTTGGTGGCGGCGATGTGAGGCCTTTCGGCACGAGGGCGACGCTAGCTGCAGAACTACGCATGTGAAGCACTCGGAGTGTTAGGCGGCGGTTTGAGCCAGAGATGCGAGCAAGGCCATGCATGTAGCGCAGTCGGCAGTGGCTAGAGGAGAACAGAAGCATTTTAATTTCTTTCTCAAATCCACATTCATCTGCAATATTTTTTTCCCTTGATTATCCTGTAGTTGATTCAATAGTTTCAAGCACATTTTATTTACTGAATTTATTTTTTAAAAAAATTAAATGCATTAATTATTGGGCTTTCTTGTACTGCATTAAATACTTGTGAACTATGGATGCTTCCCATGGAGTTTATTTGCTTCTGCTTTTCTGTTAGAGGACTATTAGGTGTTTAGAAAAGGCCATCATTTTAAAAAAAATTGTTGAGGCGCATATTCACCCTCCCTCTAGTCGCTAGTTGAGAAACCAAGGGTCGGTTTCGGAGTCTGTGATGAGTGATTGACAGATTTTATCCTCTGATTTGAAGGGGTACCTCCAAAGGGGTTCGGAGGTCGTTTCACCGAAGGGTTCAGCTGCTGCGGCAGTCGCAGAGGAGTGTAACTATCAGAGGGGTCCGACAGTACACAATGACTTGGCTGTACCGAAGGGTTCAATACTTTGGGCAGTACACCGGAGTGTGTGCCAGAGGTTGTTTACCCGGAGAGTTCTCCGGGGTACTAGATACACTTGTTTGTCTGTATGTAGTGCGCAGGTGACTTCGGAGGCGACGGACAGTTCGCAACAGGTGAACCTGGGTCAAGCGGGAGACTTGATGCCAGGCGAGTGGGGAGCTAGGTCATGAAGGCTACGTGGGGTCGAGGTTGGTCCTCGGGTCAAGGTGCACCAGGCGAAGGAAGAGAGTGCGGAGCGTGG
Source organism: Zizania palustris (assembly GCA_019279435.1). Taxonomy (NCBI): domain Eukaryota; kingdom Viridiplantae; phylum Streptophyta; class Magnoliopsida; order Poales; family Poaceae; genus Zizania; species Zizania palustris. Next base: position 54,506,490 of record JAAALK010000081.1, read on the forward strand.
CTCTGGCTGAAGGTACCCCGAGATGAAGTCCTCAGAGGCGAGGCACTTCGAAGAATACTCCGAATGGAATGACTTTGGAGTATGGTGGACAAAGTCCTCAGCGATGAGGCAAGGTGTTCAAAGTGTGCTCCAGATGGAGGCATTTTAAGGTTCACCCGACGGAGGTCTCAGAAGTTGAGGTGCATTGAAGGCATGGTCCGGGTGAGGTTCATTGAGGAGTGTGCTCAGGGAGAGACACTACGACGAAGTGCTCATGGAATGCTTCATGCGGAGGCCTTGGACAAAGGAGGGACTTCGAAGGGTGATACTCCGAAGGTGGGGCTTCGGAGGGTGGTACACGGACTAACGGAGTTTGAGCTGGGAGAAGCTGCGAAGCCGTGGTGATCCACTCCGGAGGTGATGGCACAAAGGCTCAAGTGCTTTGATGGCTTCGGCTCAAAACTGTCACTGTAATGAAGACTGACTTCGGTGAAGTGAAAGCCGTCAGGCTCAAGGCTTCTCGCCGAAGCTACCGCACCCCTCGCATGCGAAGGGGGCTTCAGAATAATCCAAAACTACAAAGGCTGACCTTGTCTACTCTGCAAAAGCTGGTATTGTCTCCTCTGTGAAGCTGTCAAAAGAAGACTCCAAATAAAGTAGACTGCCAACTGTACCCCCCTTTTCTGATGAGACAAAATCAGTGTAAACCCTAACGGTAAAGTAGTCTATTCATAGGGCTGAATAGTGCCTATAAATAGTAGAGGCTAGCTAGGCAACAGTAACACTTTAAGCAGCCATTTTCAGAACTCCTGTGCTAGACGCCACTCTCATGTATTCATCCTGTGAGTTCATTTTGTGTTCCCTGTTCATGCAATGAAGTTTTGAGTCTGTTCTTCTTTCACTGCTAGAACTTGTATTTTGTGTTGCACTGCATGCTTTGATTCCTCTGAGCACCATCTTCTTCTGGGTTGAATTTGTGCACTGTATCTCTTCTGAGAAGTGTGTGAGAGGTCTGGGCATGTGAAGTGTGGTTTTTAGTGTGTTCGCTCTGTGTAAACTGAGGTAACCCCTCACCATTTACTAGAGAAGCACAGAGTGGTCCGAAGTCAAAGTCTGTTTTCTTCCTTGTCGAGGTGCTCAGCACTGTGTGTTTAGTGTGCGTTTTGACCTTCGAAATGCGAAGCTTAGTACCAGTTGCTAGTGATGTATCTAGTCGAAGTCCTCAGAGGGAAGTCATCTTGCGCGAAGGGTGAAGTGTGAAGTCTGCTCGAAGGCACCCAGTGTGCAGAGCATGCACTAACTTAGCAAAATTGTGTTGTTGTTTTGTGGGTAGCGCGAAGTCTTCTTGACTTCGAACTTTTGCTCCTTGCGAAGCCTAGTTTCGGAGCTGTGAAATACCTTCGAACCAGAACTTCGAAGGTTGTGTTCGAAGCCTGTTCCACAGAAGACAGAACTAAAACAGAAGGCTATTTTTAGCCTGAAATTTTAAAAGCTCCCATTCACCGCCCTCTAGTCGCCGTTTCCAGTCCAACAATTGGTATCAGAGTAGGTTAAGATCACCAGTTGACCTTAACCGGTTTTGTGATCTGTTGGCGACATGGACAGAGTTAGTAAAATACCTCTGTTCGATGGGACGGATTTTGTATACTAGAAGGTGCGCATGGAGGCTTACTTGCTAAGCCAAGGAAATGCAATTTGGGAGATTGTGGATTCACAATACTCCATCCCTGAAACTCGCACCTCTCAAACAGAAAAGGATCAGTATAATTGAGAAACCAAGGGTTGGTTTCGGAGTCTGTGATGAGTGATTGACAGGTTTTTCTCCTCTGTTTCGAAGGGGTCCCTCCGAAGGGGTTCGGAGGTTGGACCTCCGAAGGGGTTCGGAGGTTGGACCTCCGAAGGGGTTCGGAGGTGGTTTCACCGAAGGGTTCGGTGGGCTTTGGTTGCTGCAGCTGTTGCAGCAGAGTGTGCGTATCGGAGGGGTCCGACAGTACACGATGATTGGGTTTGTACCGAAGGTCTCGGTACTTTGGGCGGTACACCGGAGGGTGTGCCGAAGGTTGCTAACCCGGAGAGGTCTCCGGAGTACTGGATACACTTGTCTGTTTGTCTGTGGTGCGCAAGGGACTGCGGAGGCGATGGATGGTTCGTAGCAGTTGAACCTAGGTCAAGCGGGAGGCTTGATGCCAGTGGAGCGGGGAGCTCCGTCACGAAGGCTGCGAAGGGGTCTAGGTCAGACCTCGGGTCGAGGTGCACCAGGTGAAGGAAGTAAGTGCGGAGCGTGGCTCCGGGGGAAGGTACTCCGAGACGAAGTCCTCGGAGGCGAGGCACTTCGAAGGGTACTCTGGATGGATTGACTTCGGAGTTTGGTGGATCAAGTCCTCAGCAGAGGCAAGGTGTTCGAGGTGTGCTCCAGAGGGAGACACTCGAAGGTACCCGACGAAGGTCTCAAAAGTCGAGGTGCATCGAAGGCATGGTCCGGGTGAGGCTCGTCGAGGAGTGTGCTCGGGGAGAGACACTGCGACGAAGTGCTCATGGAATGCTTCATGTGGAGGCCTTGGATGAAGGAGGGACTTCGAAGGGTGGTACTCCGAAGGTGGGGCTTTGGAGTGAAGTAGGCTTTGGAGCAAGGCTGGCTCCGAAGTGAGGATGACTTGTGGTACTTCGGCCATGCATGGCTTCGGTACACGGACTGACGGAGTTCGAGCTGGGAGAAGCTGCGAAGCCGTGGTGGTCCACTCCGAAGGTGGTGGTGCGAAGGCCCAAGGGCTTTGATGGCTTTAGCTCAAAACCGTCACTGTATCGGAGGCTAACTTCGGTGAAGCGAAGGCCGTCAGGCTCAAGGCTTCTCACCGAAGCTACCGCACCCCTCGCGTGCGAAGGGGGGCTTCAGAAAAGTCAAGACTGTAAAGGCTGACATTGTCTGCTCTGCAAAAAGCTGACGCTGTCTCCTCTGCAAAGCTGACAGAGAAGCCTCCAGAATAAAGTTGACTACCTTTTGTACCACTCTGTTCTGTAGAGACAAAACCAATGTAAACCCTAGGGGTAAAGTAGTCAATTCACTTGGGTGAATAGTGGCTATAAATATGGGGGCTGGGTAGGTATCATTTAACACTTTGAGCATTCATTGTTGAGCTCCTGTACTAGCCTCCACATACTTTGTATTCAACCAGTGAATTCATTTTTAGTGTTCCTTGTTCAAGCAGCGAAGCCCTGCTTCTGTGTGCATTTTGCTTGAGCTTGTTTTACATACCTCGCTGCATACTTCGATCATTTGTGTGTCACTTCGAGTGACTTGTGGTGGTGCATCGAAGTCGTTCTAGGCGAAGTGTGTATTGTGCGAAGTGTGTTTTTAGTGTGCATTCGCTCTGTGTAACTGGAGGCTAGACCTCGCTATTTACTAGCGAAGCCCTGATCGAAGCCCGTGTTTCTTATCGTGTCGAAGCCCCTAGCGAAGTCTGTTTTTGTGTGTTTAGACCTTCGAAGTACGAAGCCCAGCATGAGTTGTTGTTGCTAAGTATTTGGTCGAAGTCCTCAGAGGGTAGTCCACTCGTGCGAAGGGTGAAGTGCGAAGCCTGCTCGAAGCACCCTGTGTGCGGAGCCTGCACTGACTTAGCTGAGTTGATTTTTCGGGGTTGTGGGTGGAGCGAAGTCTTCTTGACTTCGAACTTTTACTCCCTTGCGAAGCCTATGTTCGGAGCTGTAAATTACCTCCGAACCAGACCTTCGAAGGTTGTGTTCGAAGCCTGTTCCACAGTAGACTGATTTAAAACCGAAGGCTATTTTTAGCCTTAAATTTTAAAAGCTCCCATTCACCCCCCCTCTGGTCGCCGTTTCCGGTCCAACAATAATGCTAACTCCAAGGCTAGAAATTTATTGTTCATTGGTTTGAGTCGGAGTGAGTTTGGTAGGGTTTAGCACCTAAGGACAGCTAGGGAGATCTGGACTACACTCACTATTTTTCATTAGGGCTCTACACAGATTAAGGCTAGGCGCCAAAGCACGTACAATCAACAGTATCAACTGTTTGTGCAGGCGCCTGATGAATCTATAGATGCCATGTTTTCTCGCTTTGATGCGATAGTGAGTAACTTGCGGTCCAACGGGATGCTTGCTTAGAATGATCATGACAGAGCTATTAAGCTTCTCTATGCTATTGATCGTAGCATATGGGAAGTGAAGATATCCAACATTGAGGAGTCCGCAGGTTATGACACATTGACCTGTGATGAGCTCTCATTGCCAGAAGGTTCACACGTTTTCACCATGAGAGACGGGATCAGAGGAGAAGTGGTTTTAGTGGTTGTTTTGAGTGTGGCGACACTTCTCACATCAAGGCCAATTGTCCTAAACTCAAGAAGTGAGATGAGAGTGAGCACCCCAAATACCACAAAAAGGAGAGGAAACCCTTTGTGAAGGGCAAGCACGGCAAGGTGGCTAAGAGGGTAGCCAAAGCCGCTTCCAGAGCATTTGTTGCTGCTCTCAGCGACATTGACACTTTCTCAACTGAGGAGTCGAGCTCTGATGAGGAGGAGGAGTCTCTGAGGAAGGAGGAGAAGAAGGACAAGAAGGGACGAGATTTCACCAGCCTCTACTTCATGGCCGACAGCAATCACAGCGGCGATGAGCTTGACTCATCTGAGGTACCACTATCCTATGACCAGCTTTCAATTAAATTAGAAGAACTGAATGAAGTAGTTCTTGGTTAGGATAGATTACTTGTGTAAGCCGATAGAGATAGAAAAGACCTTAGACTTAGGCTAGAATCTATTTCTACTGATTATGCCATGCTTAAGTCTAGACTTAATGATGTTGAATGTGAATCTTGCACTGTTGTCATGAGTGAGCTTGCTCAGTTGCGTTCTTTGCATGTTCAAACTCTATTTGAGTTTGAGACTGCACAGAAACAACTTTTGATGGTTAATTCTAGTCCTCATGATATGAATGAATGCATGAACTGCCCCTTATTACGTGAGAGCATTAATTTACGTGATAAGCATGTTCAGGACTTAGAGGCTAGATTGGAGAGGGCCGGTAGTTCTAAGGATGTGCAACCTGTGTGTGACACTTGCATAAACCTTAAGGACCAGCTAGACACTGTTAGAGAGTCAGCTGAAAACCTCACGACAGAAAATGAATACCTTATTTCAGTGGTTAACAAATGCACTGAGGGAAAGAGTAGGATGGACTTGCTCATGGCCAAGACCAAGATGTGTGCTGACAGGGCAGGGTTAGCTCTGGGATTCGGTTTTGAGAGGATTCCTTCAGATAGTGAGAACAAAACTATTTTTACCTCACCCACTACCTTAGAGAAAGAAAGAGCCCGGTTAGACACTCCATCAGCCAAAAAGCCTACCCAAACTCAAAAGAAAACCACTCCTCCTGCCAAGAAAATTCCTCCCAAGAAAACCACTCAGCACAAGCCCAAGGAGCCTGTGAGGATAGCTCCTATGACTCATGTAAGTGGCCCTAGGAGAGTGTTTCATTGTTCCTATTGTCAGTGGGTGGGTCATCTGGTTGGGTTCTGTTTTCGTCGCATCAAGGATGAGCGACGCACTCAGACGATGAGTTTCCAGAACATGCACTACCCATCTCTAGGTATGCATGAGTCTGAGTTTTACGCACGTCCTGTCTTCGAGGCTCCTCGTACTTCTCAAAGAGGTTTTGCTCCTCGAGGTGTTCACCATGTTCCATATGGTGGTAGACCTCGTGTGAGTAGATTTGTGCCTCGACAGGTTAGGAGACCTCGTCATGCATTTGGGTCACAGCCTGTAGGTAGACCTCGCACTTTGCATCATTCTGATTATCCTATGCATAGACAATCTATTTTATTGTGCCTACTACTCGTATCACTCAGTGCTGGATGCCTCGTCATGTTTTCACTCACCCCAGCACTAAGCGATCGAGGTGCGATTCCAATTTGCTTTCTGTATCTCAATTGCTTGACGAGGGCTTCGAAGTGTGATTCCATCGCGATACTTCGCAAGTATTCAATTCTGATGGCATTCTAGTCTGTAAGATCTTTAGAGTTGGGAGAGTTTTAGAGGTGATTTTTCTAAGTCATCTGGTTCTTCTCATTGTCTTATTGCACATTCGACTTCTGAGCTTTGGAAGTGGCATAGGAGACTAGGGCATATGAGCTTTGACTTGCTTGCTCGTCTGAGTTCCCTAGGTCTGATCCGAGGATTGCCAAACTCAAGTTTGAGAAGAATTTAGTTTGCGCTCCTTGTCGTCATGGAAAAATGATTGCCGCTTCGCACTCGCTAGTCACCACCGTGATGACTGAACAACCCGGAGAACTTCTCCACGTGGACATTGTAGGTCCTTCTCGGGTTAGTTCTTTAGGCAGCAAGTGGTATGTGCTAGTCATTGTCGACGATTTCTCTCGCTACTCTTGGGTCTTCTTTCTTGCCAGCAAGGATGAAGTGTTTTCACACTTTCGGAGCTTAGCTTTGAGACTTTTCACTGAACTACCTGATGCATTGAAATTCATTCGAAGTGATAATGGCACTGAGTTCAAGATCAGTCTCTTTGTTGACTTTTGCATGGAGCATGGCATATAACATCAATTCTCTGCTCCACGGGTTCCTCAATAGAATGGTGTTGTTGAGAGAAAGAACCGCACTTTGGTTGAGATTGCTAGGACTATGCTCGATGATCACAGGACTCCTATAAAATTCTGGGCTGAGGCCATGAACACTGCATGTTACATCTCAAACCGAATCTTCTTGCGCTCAATTTTGAACTTGACATCTTATGAGCTGCATTTTGGGAGATAGCCCAAGGTTACTCATCTTTGAGTTTTTGGCTGTCGTTGCTTTATCCTAAAACGTGGAAATTTGGACAAATTTGAGTCGCGTTCTTCTGACGGGATTGTTTTGTGTTACACTACTCATGGTTATTCTTATCGTGTTTACAATTTGGAAACTAACACTGTCATTGAGTCATGTGATGTGACTTTTGATGAATCAACCCCCTTTGTTAGTTCCACTTTTGAACAGGCAAACGAACATGACATGGAGCAGACCATCTTCGAAGAAGAAGATCCCGGAGATTTCGAGGATGAACCCCTACTACCCTCGACATCAACCCCTGAAGCCGACCCCGCTTCGACCACTTCGGCACAAAGTCCCGAAGCAACTATTTCGACATCGGTCATGTTGGACCACTCCAACGCAGTAGTTGAGGGGGATACTGCATCCCGCCGTGAGGCTCCACATCATGTTCAAAGGATGCATCCTCCCTTGTAGATCATTGGTGATCTTGATCAAAGGGTGTTGGCACAAAAGATTAAGCTAACAGGTTTTCAGAGATCGGAAACTAACAACGAAGTATTTGTGAAGTGAACTCTTTCAAGCCTCCGAGTAGGATAATAGCTTGAAGGAATTCAAAGTTATGTATTGAATAACTGAGTATTCGATCCTCATTACAAGGTAGAATGGGGGTATTTATAGGTAAAAATCTTAAGGAAAAGACCTTTTTACCCCTCAATTACAACCGACATAGTGGAAACTATTCGGTACCCCTAATAGGGTTAAAATGGTAAAAGATTAATCTAGTGAGAAAAAAGATAAGTCTTCCATCCTTGCTGGCAGATAAGCTCTATGAAGATTCGACGTTCGAAGTTATACTCCGAACGGGGGTCTGCACTGATGCTTCGAAATTGACCACGTACTGAATCGAAGTTAATACTGGAACTTCGGTTTAGTAGATTGCCTTTGTCTTGTTACTGTAGAGACCCTAAGGATGAAATATTTTCCCCCAACAGTAGCCCCTCGAATACGCTTCTCCATATGATCTGTAAGGTTAGGAGAGTAGTATACGCAAGAAAAATAATCATGCGTAAGGGTTAATAAAATTTATCAACCTTCGGAATATGCAAAAAATTAGAACTTCGAATCGATTTCTAAGACAGTTCTATTCGAACAACTCTGAAATAGATTCCTATGAAGTCAAAAAGACCTTTAAACTTAGAAAAAATAGTCGTTAACTACTCCCTTTCAGAGGAAGCTATAGCCATTTCAATTTACACTCCCTGCTTCATTTATCTACCTTGCAAAGATATCTCGGTGGGATCAAATATATGACGGGGTTGCTTGACATTGTGATCGTCCTCGATAAATGCTATCCCCACTCCGACCAAGACAGAACTTTTACCAAAAGTTTATTGTGATCTTTTTGTTCAAATAACAATTAAGGTGAAGCAGGGTCAGGAACAACGAATCTATTTATGATAAACAGATCCATTTTGCAAGCTCGTTATTACGGGTAGTTCCTACAAAGAATCGGACTAATGACGTATACAATGCTTGAATTATCGATGTAGATGCTACATAGTGGGTTCTCATCCTTCAGAGACTACGAGTGTAAAAGGAGAATCCGTTGACAAAAGGATCACCCTAAGATGATCATCTCATGGCTATTGGGAACGAATCAAATTAGATGGTTCTATTTCTCAACCTTTCTGACTTGCTCCTATGGAACCAAGGTCAAAAGGATTGAAAAAGTCAGTCATTCACAACCACTGATGAAGGATTCCTCGAAAAGTTATTCTAGAGCCAAAGATCGTAGTTCTCGAACCAGCACTCGAAAAGATTCTGGAGGATCCTCGTGATTAGGTATTCGTTTTCTTTTGCTGATATTATTACCAGTATTCGATACTGGGTTATTCATAGCATTACTAGAAGATGGACGCCAAGTCTAAACAGTAAAAAATTAGTAGTCTAGGCTATAAATAGAGGACCTAGAAACATCCAAGATACCTTTCTCACCGTCCTCACGCAATCCGCCATTTAGCCTCCAACATTTAGCTCCAATCGCTCTATTCTGCTTAATGGCAAAGACAAGCTTGAAGGCTACCGGGGCGACTTTGGCCATAGCCCGGCAGCAAGCCATGGCGGCGGCAGTAGCGGCGGCACCTGCAGGGAATCCCCAACAAGTCGGCCCCCATGACCTCTTCTCGGCCTCTTCGAAGTACTCTGACCAGTCTTATAAACTGGGGCCATCCACCTGCAAGAGAAAGGCAATCAAAGTAGTGGTTGAAGGAAAAATTAGCCCAGGGGTTAATGTCCACAAACTTGAGAAGGAAGCCATCCCTTCGTCGTTTTCGAAGACTTCTTCGAAGCAGGGTTAGGACTTCCAGTGGTGGACTTCCTGTTGGAGGTACTGGATCTTTTCCACGTTACCCTTCCTCAGTTGTCTCCGAACGCAATAGCGCGCTTGGCTATCTTTGAGTGGGCACTGCGGGCCGAAGGCTACGAAGGGAGAGCAGAAATATTCACAGCATTGCACAAAGCCTCCTGCCAGCCAAAGACTTACCAGGGCTCTAGAGGGGAAAAGATCATAGTAGCCTTCGACAGCATGAACATCAGACTCCGAGATGAATTCCAATAGTGATTCCCAGTGAAGGCCATCAATGCTAGATGGTACACAAATTGGATTCTTCAGTGGTTCTACGCCAAAGTTAGAGCAGACAGTTGTTTGGCCAGGCCTCTGCAAGACATATATTTCCGAAGGGAAGCCGATGTCCATCCATACCCCAGCCAGCTCGAAGCCTATCTTAATCTGCTTCAAAGGATTAGTCACCGCATGAGCATGCGGGACTTGGCGGAGGAGTTCATCGGGCTCCAGATTCCACCTTTGATGGCCAACTGGCCCGTTAATTTCGAAGAGGATCCGGAGGGTGGACTCTGAAAGATTTCTTCGAGTTTGAGCTCTACAGGTAACTAATAAAACTTATCTTTCAGCTCCACAAGCCTCTTTGACTTCGGAGCAAGTCATTCAGACTTTGGAGAAGATTCTCGAGGCCCCTACCCCCGCTGAAAAAGAATGGAGGATGAAGCTGGTAGGAAGTTGGGATCGATTCAACCGAGTTTGGGTCCTACTCGGAGTGGTAGCCCCTTCTCTTCCAGACTGGGTGCCTTCCGAGCTTGGTCCGAAGAAGAGAAAAGCCGATGTTGGGACTTTGGCACCAGCCAAGACTCTCGTAAAGAAGTTAGCCTGTAAACCTAAAAACGTGGCTTCTTCTAAGCCCGCTGCTTCATCTTCATGTTCATCTGAAGATGAGGGAGTAAGAGAAATGCAAAGGGTCCTTATAGACCTTATTACTAGAGACGAAGAGGCCGGGACAACTGGTGATGCAGATGTCGAAGTCGTAGCCACTGGTGATGCAGCGGGTGTGCCGGCTGCGCCAGACAACTCCGAATAGGCCGGGACCTCGAATGTCCTGCCTGACTTGCCGAGCCAAGAAGCCCCTGCTGTTGAAGGCGGAGTCGAAGTAGCAAATGATCAAGCTTTGATTCTGGACGAGGTGGTAACTATTGCTCCAAGAGAGGTTCCAACAGCCAACCCTTCGGTTCATGATCCCTAATCTGATGAAGACTTCGAGGGGGCTTCGACCCTCCAAGTAGCCCCGTACTCATTCACCGACGGGATTTCAGAGGTAAACTTCATTAAAACATCTTTTTCTTTAAACCCTGCAAAATTATGCAATATATAATACCTTCGATTTGGCAGGGTCTGCTCCCATGGAGACGACTCCTCCTGCGAAGACTGCTCCTGGGACTTCGACATCTCCGAGGTAAGTTCCAGAGGAAGTTATAAAGATGGGGCCCAGAAAAGGTAAAGGGAAAATGGATCCTTTTCCTGCTCCGAACTCGGGATTAATTCCATCAAAATCGACAGACGGAGGACAATCTGCAGAGGGGGGCCAGTCCACCGATGCATCTGGGGATGTGGCGTAGTGCTCCAGCCCTTCACCCAATGAAGACAACAAAAGAGCCTTGTCAATGCTCCACCTCCTAGCTCCTTTTCTACAGTGAAGGACCGGACTTCGGACTCTGCTAGAGCCTTTGGATCGAGCTAATCGCGAAGTTGGGGAGACTGACTTGGTAGCCATACTTGGGGAGGCTGAAGGGTCGGAGATGGATGCAGCTTTATAACTAGCAGCATACCAGGTACGAAGTATCTGCAAAAACAGGATTAGTTTCAACTTATGAATAATTTCTCTCCTCGTTTTTTCCTTCGCAGCAAATAGTCTTGGCTCAAGCTACAGCTATTTGGAACGAGTGAGAAAGTATTCATCTTAAGGAGAGGATTACTGCCCTCCAAGGGAGTCTGAGGGCTCTGAAATTCGAATTTCCAGCTTGGACGAGATGGTAGCAGCGGAGAGGAAAGCTAGACTTGGTCTGGAGGCTGCAAATCAGAAGCTCGAAGTCGAACAAATCACGCTTCGGGCTAAAATAGAAATAATGCGGACGGAGCAAGCAACCGCGGGGGCTGAGCTGGTCAAGCTCCGAGAAGAACAAATGAAGTCATTGGAGGAGGCCAGCAACCTGCTTAGCTAGAAGAACTCCTTGGTCACGGAGGCAGCCAAGCTATCTTCTTTGGTAGATGAGTTGTCTTCGTCAAGGGATAATTTGGTTGAAGACAAGGTGAAGTATGAGAAGGTAGCTGCGGAGGCCATGGACATCCTTCTAGGTGTCTTAGAATACTTCGGTACTTCTTGGACATTACCTTCGACTGGCGATGTCCCCTTGCTGCGACGATTGAAAATGATCCAAGGAGCAGCGAAGATGATGAAGACAGCGGGTATTCGGTATGGGGAAATCTCCGGCCAAGTATCCACTCTCGGAATACTTCGCTACTATGAAGATCTAGGGCTATCAGTAGCACCAGACTCCAGGGCGGGTCCCATCACCTTCGACGACAACCGACTATTAAACCCTTCTGAGGACGTGGTCGCAGCCTGGCAAGCCTTCCAAGCATCTTGGAGAGCCGAAGGTCGATCAGCGATCAAGGCTTGGATTGATGAAGGACTTCGCCAGAAACAAGCTCGGTCGCAGGCTTCGAGCATCCAGCCTCCACCAGACCCGCAAGTCTAGTTTTGTTTAGGGCTCTGAACATGTAAAAATTTATGCTTTCATCTATTACGAATGAAGACTTTTTTGGAAATGTTTTTAGGCTTCCCAACCTTTTATGGATGATCTCGAAGTATTAGATATTACCAAAGAACTTTGCCTACTATGGGCTACCTTCGACCTTCTAAGACTTCACAAACAACCTCGATTTCTGATTCCTCGAGAAAACTCTGGTGCGATTGCGCCCGCAATATACAAAGATATATTATCTTACATTAAAGAGGAGGAAAAAGAAGCTAACTTGGAAACTTCATCTTCTGAGGACGTTGAATGGTCCGAAGAAGAGAATACTGTTGAAGAACAAACAAAGAAACCTAAACAACTTCGAAGCTGGGAGAGAAGCCTTGAGCGACTTCGAACATGGGCTGAACTCCAATAGGAACAAAAATATTTCCGAGCTTCGAGAGGAGGGAGAAGAGTTAAACGTAAAGTTATTAGAACTCCCGGCTCTGGAACTAGTCGTTCTGACTTTAGTGGTAGCTCTAGGGATCGAAGGGATCTTCGTTTCCTTCTTGGCATAGATACAGACTTTTCGTAATGTAATGTAATGTAATCTGTTCGAATGATAAAGATTAAAGTTTTAAAATTGTCTCCCTACTTCCCAGCCCCTCATTGGGTGTAAGCAACTTCAAAATTCAGTCGAAGATGGTTACGCGCAACGAAAATAACTTAGGAGTACAATTTTGGAGGCTCAGGGCCCCTTAGCAACTTAGAGATTGATTAAAATCTCAAAGAATGTCTTCGACTACTTGTAGTCTGAAACTTGGTAACTTAGTACCTTTTTGTTTGAATGTAGTCACTTCAGACTAGTTTTCCGGATACCTTAGCATCCAAAATAATTGGTCACTTTGGACTCTTTTTACAGAATTCGCAAAAAGAGATCCTCCTTTAAGCTCCGTTGGCATCATAGCTTCATCTCCGAATAATAGTTTGAAAGGAGTAAAACCTGTGGACCTTGTTTGAGTGGTCCGAATGGACCATAAAATCTTCGAGAGCTCTTCAGTCCACAACCCCTTTGCCAACCCCACTATTCTTCGATTCAGCCCTGACAAGATATTACCATTGGCCCTTTTGAAAGATCCGTTAGACTAAGGATGACGTACAGCAGCAAAGCATATTTGTCTGCCAAGGTCTTCGCAAAAAATCCTGAAGGGCTCTGCATCAAACTGTGTCCCATTGTCAACTGTTAGTTGCCGAGGCACTCCGAACCTGCATATAACATTTTTCTAGAAAATTTTTTGTACATTATTCGAAGTGATAGCTCTGAGGGGTTTTGCTTCGACCCACTTGGAAAAATACTCAATTGCTGCCACTGCGAATTTTAGATTTCCTTTTGCTACTGGGAAGGGGCCAATAAGGTCCATGCCCCATCTGGCCATGGGCCAAACTGGAGCAATGACTTGAAGAGTTGTTGGCGGACGATGACTTCTTCTTCCCATCCATTGACAGCATTGGCATGTGCGAACTAAGCTCTCCGCATCAACTACTATTGTAGGCCAATAAAGCCCCTGGTGAAGTGTTTTTCCTGCCAAAGCCCGAGGAGCCATATGGCTACCACAAAGGCCTTCATGAATTTCTCGGAGCATCTCCTGACCTTTGGCTTGAGATATACATTGGAGCAGAGGGGAACATACTCTGAGCTTCAACCTCGAAAGCTGTGGCCCTTCAGGAAAATTTGCTTCGCCTTGCAACAACTCCATAATTGAACTTCGCCAGTCAGTGCTTGGGATGCAAAGAACTTCCGTAGAAGGGATCTGTGGCACCGAAGGTGAAGTAAGCTCTTCATAAAAGGCTCCTTTCGGAATGTCCATAGTTCCAGCTGCAGCTTTTGCTAAGGTATTGGCTTATATATTTTCAGCTCTTGGTATACTTCGGATGGAAATCCCTTTAAATGCTGCTTCAATCTTACGGATGTCTTCCAAATATTTTGCAAGCTGGGGGTGATGAACTTGAAAACTTTTATCTACGTGCCCTGCTTCAATTTGAGAATCTATTTTAATAACAACTCTTATAGCACCCAAAGCACGCGCCTTTCGAAGTCCTAACAAAATTCCTTCATACTCCGCTGTATTATTGGTGGACTTAAAGTTGAGCCTTGCGGAGTACATTGCTCTTTGACTTGAGGTGAAATTATTACTGCTCCAGATGCTTGGAAAGCTCCATAGGAGTATATAGTCCAAATTCTTTCATTTGACTTCTCCGGAGCCCATATTGCGGATGGAGTCCACTCTGCCACAAAATCAGCCACAACCTGTGACTTGATCATTGTTCTTGCCACGAAGGAGATGCCGAAGGGTGCTAGTTCAACAACCCATTTTCCAATTCTTCCTGTAGAATCTTTGTTTCGGAGCATATCTCCCAAGGCATACGAAGTTGGTACAATCACATTATGTGCTAGAAAGTAATGTCTCAACTTCCTCGAAGCCATTATGAGAGCACAAGTGAACTTTTCAAGCTCATAATATCTTGTTTTTGCTCCAGACAATGCTTCAAATACAAAATAGACTAGGTTATGTACCAACTTCCCATTGAAATCAACTTCTCTGACAAGGACGGCACTGACAGCGGAGCCAGTAGCTGCAAGGTAAAGTAGTAGGGTTTCGTCCGCAATGGGAACCATGAGTGTAGCGAGGTTACTGAGATAATTTTTAATATCATCGAAACTCTTCTGACACTCTGGTGTTCATGCAAAATCTTCGGACCCTTTCAATGCTTTGAAAATGGGCAAACATCTCTCCGCAGACCTTGCTAGAAACCTGCTAAGTGCTGCTAGGCGGCAAGTTAGCTTTTGCACCTGCTTCAAATTTTCCGGAGGATCCATCTTTTGTAATGCAGTTATCTGAGTAGGGCTAGCTTCGATCCCTCTACTCGAAACTAGATACCCTAACAATTTTCTAGCCTGAGCCGCGAAGATACATTTTTCGGGGTTGAGATGGACTCCACATGCCCGAAGGCTATCGAACGTTTCTGCTAATCTAGGCTATGCTGGTGATTTAAAGCACCCTTTATTACAATGTCATCCATATAGGCTTCTACATTGCGGCCTATTTGATGACCTAGAGGTTTAGCAATTAACCTCGAAAAATTTGCCCCAGCATTTCTTAAACCGAAAGGCATTCTTACATAGCAGAAGACTCCCGAAGGAGTTACAAAGCTTGTTTTAATTTCATCTTCGCGCTTTAACCAAATTTGATGATAGCCAGAATACACATCGAGGAATCTTAATAACTCCGAACCAGCAGTGGAGTCAACTAATTGATCAATTTGGGGCATGGGATAGGGGTTACGGGGGCATGCTTTATTCAAGGATGTAAAATCAATACACATGCGCCACTTCCCGGAGGATTTCTTTCTGACGAAGACTGGGTTGGCTAACTGTTGACATGGAAACGTGCCCCCGCATTTGGGTCAGTTCGACGATCCAAAAGTGCATGGATACTTAGGGACAGGCCTAAGCGTGACGTGGCACTGACGTCGCGTTCCGACTACCCTTAATAGTGATAAGGGGGGTGGAGTCGCCAGGCAACCAAATTACACAAAATAACCCAATTAGCCGAAAAAGATAGTTTAAACAGAATAAAATCAGCAAACTAGTCTGAGCCTGTCTGGTTCGAAGCCTGGTGCGAAGGGTGCGCCGAAGGGTACCTTCGGCGTCTGATGCGAAGTGCTCCGCCGATGGGTGCTTCGGCGTTCGGAGTGATCTGATCGAAAGTGAGCTCTGAACAGATCTGGACGTGACAACTACCTCCGAACAGCAGGGTTCGGAGCGAAGCCTCTAGTACAGCGAAGTACGAAACAATGACTCAGGGCCGCGCGCTGGCGTGACTTTGTCTGGTGTGGAGTATGGTCGTGGAGAAGCCTGTTGACGAAGTGTGCTGGCGAAGCCCGTTGCCAGAGCCTGCGGTCTTTGTCGAAGGGTGTCCTGGGGACCTCCGAAACCGATCTCTCAGCTCCGGACACCTTCGATGAAGGGGCTCCGAACGTGCGAAGCCTGCAACACAAACGATGCGAAGTACCAATTCGGCCTGAGGACCAAATTTTGCTAAGTGTTGCACGGGTAGCGAAGGTAGCAATCTATTACGCAGATTAGCGGATACTTCACAGGCGAAGTAACATGGCGATAGCAATCTGTTACGTAGATTAACGGGGACTTCACAGGCGAAGTACCAAGGCTTACCATTGTTCCGTAGCGGCGAACGGAGGGCTTCCAGGCAAACCCACGAAGAGGTACTGGAAAGTAAAGGTAAAGTAAATGCAATCAAAGCATGAGCTTTGGTTTGGTTTGAGTTGGAGAGAGCTCTCACGCCGGCCAGGCCTCTCTATTTATAGGGGGTTAACTCCTAATCTAATCTGCTATTAAACCAGCCAGATAGAGATAGACTGAGTTGGAAACGCGTACAACTCTACCTCTGCCGAGGTGGGCTTCGGCTAGGCCCATCGAGGCCTGCTCCTCAGGCCGAAGCTTCGGTAGCGTGGGCATCGGCCAGGACCATCGAGGCTTGCTCCTCGGGCCAAAGCTTCGACAGCGTGGACCTCTGAAGGTTCCCGAAGCTTTGGCAGCATAGGCCTCCGAAGGTTCCCGAAGCTTTGGCAGCGTAGGCGTCCGAAGATTCCGGAAGCTTCGGCAGCGTGGGCCCCCGAAGGCTCCCGAAGCTTCGGCAGCGTGGGCATCCGAAGGCTTCTGGGTCGAAGCCCAGAAGCTGGCTAGAGGCCTTCGGAGCCCACAGCTCAATGCGCTTTGGCCCTGTAGGGCTTCGTACAGACCCTGTACATGTGTACTTTTGGCCCAAATCACCAAAAATTGATATTTTGACAATCTAGCCATTAATGCCATTTTTACTATCAACACATGCCCCCCTGCCTTTTAGTGAACTAGTGAACTAAAAGCATAACGAGCTGAAGACGATACCATTCGTATCGGCTTTTTGACATTTTTACGATGTTTGCCATACACTTGGGAAATACTTTTTTAGGTACCTACCATTCAAAGCTCTTCGAAACCGCTCTCCCTGTAGGGATTCTAACATGTATGCATTGTCGGGAGCGATCTCGGCTATCTTAAAAGGACCTTCCCAGCTAGGTGACCATTTACCAATTTTGGGACTCTTCATGCCTAAGGGTAAAATCGTCTTCCACACCAAGTCTCCTATTTGAAACGATTTTGGTTTAACCTTCTTATTGTAGGCCTTAGCTACTCTCTTTTTGTCTACTTCTATGGCTCCTAAAGCCCTTAATCTCTTATCGGTCACTTCCTCCAAGTTATCCTTCAGAAGCCTCTCATACCCATCGACCGATAAGCCGTCTTGCTTTAGCACTCTTAAGGAGCCGAGATCTACCTCTACAGGCAGAACGACCTCTTGTCCATATACCAACTCATATGGACTGACCTTGGTGGCACCGTGCTTTGCAACTCCTACAAGCCCGTAATGCTTCGGAAAGCACTTCATGCCACCTTTTAGGAAACTCTTCAATTTTCTTTTTAATAAGCTTAATCACGGTTTTATTAATAGACTCGGCCTGACCTTTGGCCTGAGCATAGTAAGGTGAAGAGTTTATCAACTTAATGGCATAGTATTCGGCGAAGTCCCTTACTTCTTTAGAAACAAATGAACTACCTTGATCCGTAGTAAGAGTTTGAGGGATACCGTATCTATGTATGATGTGCTTTAAAATAAAATCGCGTACCTCATTATGAGTCATGTTCTTGAGAGGTACGTCCCCGGTCCATTTGGTGAAGCAATCTGTCGCCATCAGCACGAACCGATGCCCCTTTGAGGAAGGAGGGTAGATCAGGCCGATGAAGTCTAGACCCCAACCCCGAAATGACCATGGCTTGACAATAAGATTGAGCAATGAGGCTGGAGCTAACTCGATTTTGCCAAACTTCTGACATGCCTCACATCCTCTGTAGTACTTGAAATAGTCTTCAGTCATAGTCGGCCAATAAAAACCCACTCTTTTGAGCATCCAACTCAACTTTTGGCCCTACTGGTGAGTGCCACAAAGCCCCTCATGGACTTCTCCTATAGCCACCTGGGACTGTTCATAGTCTAAACACTTCAATAGCACTCCATCGATGGTTCGGCGATACAATGTGTCGTCTACCAACACGAATTTGAACGCTTGTCGCCGAACCTTTCGATCAACCCTTTGGCTAGGGTCTCTCAAATACTGGATGATTGGGACTCTCCAATTGTCCTAACAGGTTTCAGAGGGCTTCACTGGTATACCTTCTGAAACGGCCTCTAAAACACTATCTTCGGGGTGCCCCCCGAGCCTTTCCAACTCTTGCCGAAGCTTGGCCGAGGTGGTCGTTCGGAGTGTGTTGGGCCGAAGCCCTCCGGAGGGTTCGGACCCTAGAGAGCCTTCCCCATCCGAGAGGCTTCGGACTATAGGCTCTGGCATGCCGGACCCCTCGGTGGGCGGAGCACTCCGATCCAGGGGCTCCGGCATGCGGTGGCCTCCGGTGACCCGAGGGGTTCGACCCGGAGGGCGCGCCTTTCCAGCATCACTGGCTTCGACAATGAGACCAAACATCGGCTTTTCCAACACAAAAAATTTCCCTCTCTTAACTTGGTAGCCAGATGCTTGCTGAGCCAAGTCATTGGCTATTGAATTGGCTTCTCTTGACATGTGAGATATTTTGAAATCATCAAAAGTAGCAATTATGTCTATGCATTTGTCCAAGTAGCTATACAGCAAGCCATTAAAACATTGAGCTTCCTTGGCTACTTGTTGTACTACTAATAATGAATCGCCATACGCGTGAACATGTTTGGCACCTACAGACTCTAGCAGTTCAAGACCTAGCAACAAAGCCTCGTATTCGGCTTGGTTATTAGTGAAAGAAAACTCTAGTCGGGCCGAGGTTTCAAAGCGCATACCATTGGGTGACATGAGAACTACTCCAATACCTTGGCCATTCTTGCAAGCCGAACCATCAAAATAGATTTTCCATGGATCTACCTCAACTAGAACAATAGCATCACTCCAGCCAGCATCTATGTGATGATCAACTATAAAGTTGGCTATGACTTGGCCTTTCACCGCCCATAGGGGCTCGTAGGCCAAATCATATTCAATCAACGCATAAGCCCACTTTCCGATTCTTCCACTTAGAATAGGCTTCTGTAACATGTGCTTTATAACATCAGTTTGGCAAACGACAACACATGTGGTGGGGAGAAGATAATGGCGTAACTTGGTGCACGTGTAATAAAGTGATAATCATAATCACTCCACAAACGTGTACCTGGTTTCGGCGTCCAGCAGGCGGCAGCTCAAGAACGTGATGATGTAATCCTTCCGCTCCACCTCCTGGGTTAGCACGGCTCCAATCACGCTATCTTCAGCGGCGATGTATAGCCAAAACGGAATCCCAGCCTTGGGTGCCCTCACCACGGGCGATGATGACAAGCATTCCTTGATCTTCTCAAAAGCCCTTTGCTGGCTTGCTCCCCAAGTGAACTCGGCTTCATTTTTTAGCCGGAGTATGGGGACAAAGCCATCAATCTTGCTGGACAAGTTGGATATAAAGCGACGCAAATAGTTCAACTTGCCTAACAACTTTTGCACATCCTTCTTGCATGCCGGCGCTGCAACGTTTCTAATCTTTTCAAGTCTCTTAGGATCAATTTCTATACCTCTCTCATGAATCATGAAACCTAAGAACTTACCTGCCGACACACCAAAAGCACACTTAAGCGGGTTCATTTTCAACCCATACTGCCGCATCCTATCGAAAGCAACTTTCAAATCGTCTAAATGGTTTCCCATAGCGTCCGATTTGACCACGACATCATCGATGTAAACTTCTAACATGACTCCTAACAAGTCATGAAAAATCAAGTTCATAGCACGCTGATACGTGGCGCCGCCATTTTTCAAACCAAAAGTCATGATGACCCACTCGAACAAACCGACAAAACCAGGGCATCGAAAGGCAGTCTTATAACCAGCATTGCCATCAAGAAAACTTAGTACCTTATGTCCTGAGGCATCGTTGATCAGCATGTCGGCTATTGGCATCGGATACTCGTCTTTTGGAGTAGCTCTATTCAGATCCCTGAAATATATGCATACTCGTATCTTGACGCTCCCTTTCTTCTCAACTGGCACAATGTTAGCAACCCACTCCGCCTACCTGCATGGCCTAATAAATTCAGCCTTAAGTAGTCGTTCCACTTCCTCCTTAACTCGGTCATAGACGGCCGAATTAAAGCGGCGGGGAGGCTGTTTATAAGGCCTAAACCCGGACTTGATGGGCAGCCGATGCTCTACGAGCTCGCGGCTTAGTCCTGGCATCTCGCTATATTCCCATGCGAAACAAACGACATACGACCGGAGTAACTTTATTACTTCATCCTTTTCATCGGGCTATAAATGTTGGTTTACAAAAGCTGGCCTTGGGACGCTGAGGAGCCATGCTGTATAGCGTGGGCCTCATGGCTCCAGATGTGATGAGTCATTGTCAACGATAGTCAAAGAGGACTGAAAAGACAGAGAAGATCTGTTGCGTCTGGGCCGCGTGTGACTCAGGTACACGGGCAGCGAGCGACTGTCGGGCAGAGGGGCCACGAAGTCGGGTTGGCCCAATCCGGGTACATGGGCTAGGAGCAGTAGAGGATCCACTGGACTGTTGACCGGGATTGACTCAGGTACACGGGCGGCGAGTGATTGCCCGGCTGAGGGAGCCGCGGAATCGGGCCGGCCCAATCCGGGTACCCGGTGCGAAGACGGTGGACGCTTTGTCAGTTTCGGCGCAAAACTGACGACCGTTGATTTCGGATCTGACCGTCCTGAGGCGAAGCCGTAGCTTCTACGAAAGCTCCGCATCAGGACAAGTTACCTTTATTTAGGTTTTTACTATTTTGCCTTTAGGCCTACAGTCTGTCAGTCGAGTCTGTAAAAAACCCTAAGGGCATTTCGGTCTTTTCCATTTTTATTCAGCGTCTGTAAAAAACCCTAGGGGTATTTCTGCATTTTTCCATTTAATGGGCTGCCTATAAATAGGCCCCAGTATCCTAGGGTTAGGGGGAACCCTTTTGAAGAAATCACTTTACCAATTCTGAAATTTCGTGGGTCACTTTTTCTCTGAGTTCCTCGTTTCTCCGCCGCCGGCATTTGTTCTGCTATGATATCGCCGCCGCTGTGATCGCCTCCTATCTTCTCCGGGCGTTGTTTTTCTCCAGCCGACTCACTTGTCGTCCAGAATTTTTTTTATTCTCTATGTTCTCGCCATCGGTATTCTGGATGTGGAGTCATGTATTTGGGTTGCCTCGTTTTGCGTATCTAGCTAGTTTATATCTGTGTGTGCCAGCATAGTTCTGGTCTTGAGTTTCTTCCTGGTTGATCTTAATTTTTATATGCCTTGCGCCTAGTGTTGAAGAGGCAAAATAGCTCCTAGGCCTCTAGGCTTCTGGTTCTAGCATTTCTTGCCAGCAGGCTATGCATTTAAGTCTTTTCAGAAGCAATCCTTAGCTAGCTTGCGGCTGCCAGTTTTCTAGCGTGTGTGTGCAGAAGTTTTTTCTCTGCTCCCGAGATGCATAGTACACAGTATCAACCTCTAGTTTTTTGATAGTATATTTCTGGATTCATGAGCAGAGCTACTGTTTGCTAGCTGTCTTGTGTCAGGCACGAATTTTTTTTCAGAGGAATACTTGAGTATCTTGTTTTTTGGAGTAATGCAGAGATCTCAGCAAACTTGTTCGCATGAGAAAATGTGTACTGAATACTCTTTGTTGTTTTTTGGTGAACACAACGAAATCATACACGGTAAGTTTCTCTGAATGCTTAGTATTTGATTAAATCACTTCCAGTAATTTTTTTTAGATTGCATTCAGGATTTTGTTGATATATCTCTGTACGTTATTCAATCTCTTGAAGCACTTTATTTTTAGACTATGATATGCATATACATTGATTCATCCATGTGATCCAAGTGCATGCCATATGTTTGTTTAAATACAAGTGAATCGTGATATTTGATTACTGTCTACACATATGTGTGAAGTATGAGTTTGATCAAATGTGTGTTGAATGTAATGCCTGATCTGTGAGTAGTATTTTAATCTGCCTTTAAGCACTGTTTTGGTGTCTTTTCAGTTAGGACACCAGTCATTTTTAGGCTAGATTATTTTTAGTTCTATTGATCTGTTTTACTTTTAGCTGTTTATTTGTTGAGGTGCGTTGGGTGTTGGGAGCAGGCCATCGATTCGAAAGAATTTTTTAGGCGCCCATTCACCCCCCTCTGGTCGCTACTTTCGGTCCTACAAGTGGTATCAGAGCCTGGTTAGGGTTTTTTCCATACCTTAACCGGTTCTAAACCCCAGTAGTGATCATGACTTCTCCTGGCAAGGTCCCGTCCTTGGAAGCTTATGGCTATAATTATTGGAAGACTCGCATGCGAGCCTATCTCATGAGCCAAAGCTCAGACATCTCGGACATTTGCGTTCATGCTACGTTTGTCATATTGCCAGTTGCTGAGCGTGATTCTCCTGGTATCATCGCCCAACATGTGAACAATAGCAAAGCGGTGAACATCTTGTTTTCTGGTTTAGGTCCCACTGAATTTGAGCGTGTGAGCCATCTCTCCACAGCGAGAGAGATCTGGGCTACCCTCCAGGCACACCATGAGGGGACAGCCCAGGTCAAGGCTCGGCTCTATCAGACCTACCGGCGTGAATATGAGAACTTCACACAAAAGCCGGGTGAATCTGTTGAAGCGTTGTTTGGTCGTTTTCAATCGATCATAAACAAGCTTCGGGATAACAAGGCTGAGGGTGTTCAGTTAGTCTCAGATCACGAACAGGCGCTCAAGGTTCTCCATACCTTGGACCCAAAGATCTGGGAGATCAAAGTATATTCTATCATTGAGAGCACATCTTATGATACCTTGACCATTTCTGAGTTGTTTAGCAAGCTGAAGGCCACCGAGGTTGATACCCAGTTGAGATCAAATCTCACTGGCTCTAGATCAAGGTCTCTGGCCCTTGCTACACCTTCTGTTGATCCCTCTTCTGTGAGCTGTGCTGGGTTCTCTTTGATGTCTATCACTGAGGACCAGCTTGAGTCCTTGGGAGATGATGATTTGTGTCTGTTTAACAACCGGGTGCGTCGTGTTTATGACAAAAGGATGTTCAAAACACACGGCACAAAGACCGGATGCTTTGAGTGTGGTGACCCAGGACATTTCATCGCCGACTGCCCCAAGCGCAATGGCCACAAGAAGGGCACCGGTGGTGGCTTCCACGACTCCGGCAAGCACGACAGCTCCTCCTTCAACAAGGGCAAGCCAAAGACCAGATTCTTCAGAAAGGCCCTGAAGGACTACCGGCGAGAGAACAAGAAGCGCGACAAGGCCTTCTTCGCTGAGATGGAGAAGAGCTACTCCAAGCGGTCCACGTCTTCTTCCTCTTCATCGAGCTCAAGCGATGAGGAGATCATCATCAGGAAGGGGAAGGACAAGGATGATCCGGCGGGTCTCTGCTTCATGGCCTTCGGGGACAGACCGAAGAGCCGTTCACACCAGCGCCGAAGATCCCGCAAGAGTTTCTGCTCAATGGCTCTTGGGGATAAGGAAGAGAAGGGCTCCTCCGATGACTCCGACGACGACGACAATGAAAAGGTATCATCTTATGAACGCGAAATCGTTGATTTACTTGAAAGCAATCGTCAGGAGTTAAAATATCGGGAAAAACTGCTTAGAGGGGCTAAGAAGAGGATAGATGAGTTAGAGAGTGAGCTTGCCGTGGCCAACGGCAGAATTGAGAGTCTATCTTCTTCCCCTTGCTTGGGTGATAGCAGTGAGTGCCCTAAGTGTGAGGTGCTTCTATGTGACCTGTCGACTCTGAAGTCTAGGTACACAGAAAGGGTTGATGAGAGGGACGCTTTGGCCACTGAGCTTGAAAGCGCTCAGCTGGAGCTGAAAGATGCTCAAGCCACTGTCGTCGTACCCTGTGCTGATTGCCCATCTCATCTTGCTAGTTTAGCTGAGCTAAAAGCCAAGGGCGATGAGCATCTGGGTGATTTGGAGAGAATGAGAGTTGAGCTTGCGCAGACTAGGCTAGAGCTTGAGACACTGTCAGTTGCACCCACTGTCTGTGAGAACTGTCTGTCTCTTAGAATGGAGTTAATTAAGCCGGAAGCCGAGAAGTCTGTCCATGTAGATAGCGAGTGTGAGACCTGCTTGTCTTAGGTGGAGGTACTAGCTTCCTTGAGAGAGGAGCTAGCTGATTCGCAAAATGAGAATTTTTACCTCCGTTCTACCCTGAGTTGGATCAGTGCCAGAGAGCCACAGCTCGGCATGATGATTCAGCAGTTCAAGAGGCGGGATGGGTTTGGGGTAGGTTACACCCACACCAAGGCTGACTTTGAGAGTGCCATTAGCCGGGCAGTGGAGTGGAGTAAAATGACTCCTGAGCAGAGATATCTCAAGACCCATTCCACTAAGTCTTCCCAGGCTTGTCAGCCCAAGGATGGAGTGATCCATGAACCACCCAAAGCTCCACCCAAGAAACCCATCTGGGTTCCAAAGCCCAAACTCCTCCACACTTCTCTAGACTCTCTTCCTGGACCCTCTCAACCCAAGAAGACTATACCGAACACCACTAAGCCCAAGAACCCCAAGCCTCAACCATATCCCAAGAAGCCCACCTATCATTGCGAGTATTGTCAGAGAGACGGGCATCTTGCGGAGTTTTGCTTCAGGAGGAAGCGGGTTGAGAAAACAGAGAGAGCTCGTGGTGGTCAGGAGCAGTTCTACCAGCAGGATGGTAGACTGCGTGTTCCTCGACGTGGGGAGAGGCTGGAGGCCAGGCCGCGTCGTGTAGGTGGTGGTAGAGGAGACGGCTTTCATGCCCATGCTCCAGTTGGTGGTGTTCGTTGCGGCAGAGCTCTAGGCCGTTTTGGCTACGGTCCTGGACCTCGTGGCCGAGGTTTTAGGCAGAACCGAGGACCACGCTTTGAGCCGCGTTTTGGTCCAAACTTTTCTGATGATTTCTGCTTTCCGTCTTTTGAGCAGATGGCTCGACACTGGTTTAGCTCTTTTGCTAAACCTGGTGCCGGACCATTTGCTCCCACTTACAGCCACTGATTGTGCAGGATCTGGGACTGGAGGACGTTTGGATCATGGACTCAGGGTGTTCTCGCCACATGACGGGACATCACAGATGGTTCTCCAGTCTCACTCCCCCGAGCTCCAAAGAGTACATCACCTTCGGGAACAGTGGTCAAGGGAAAGTAAGTGGCATTGGCTCAATTCGCATTTCAGACCATTTTTCTTTGAAGAACGTTGCTTTGGTTGAAAATTTGAACTTTAATTTGATCTCTGTTTCGCAACTTCTTGAGGATGGTTTGGAGGTGCGTTTTAAGAAGGGCAATTCTTCTGTGTTTGATTCTAGAGGGTCTTTGATTTGCCAGAGCTTACCTTTTGGTAAAGTTTTTCGAATTGACTTCTCTAGTTCTTTTGGCCCTTCTCGCTGTTTGATTGCTGGATCTTCTTCTGAGCTCTGGAAGTGGCATAGGAGGTTAGGTCATTTGAGTTTTGATCTGCTAGTCAGGTTAAGCTCTATGGACCTCATCCGAGGATTGCCCAAGCTTAAAATGGAGAAAGATCTAGTTTGTCATCCCTGTCGTCATGGGAAAATGGTTGCCGCTTCTCACTCACCTGTGACTCAGGTGATGACTTCGTATCCAGGCGAGCTGTTGCACATGGACACTGTCGGTCCAGCTCGGGTACGCTCAGTCGGTGGGAAGTGGTACGCACTTGTGATTGTTGACGACTTTTCTCGATTCTCGTGGGTTTTCTTTTTGGAGTCTAAGGATGAGACTTTTCATTTTGTTCATGACCTGATTTTGAAGCTGAAGAATGAGAACAATGGTTGTATGCGAGCAATTCGCTCCGACAACGGCTCTGAGTTCAAGAACTCTCAGTTCGTCAGCTTTTGTAGTAATCAGGGTCTTGACCATCAGTTTTCTGCTCCTTACACTCCCCCACAGAACGGCGTTGTGGAACGAAAGAACCGCACGCTAGTCGAAATGGCCAGGACGATGCTCGATGAGCACAGGACTCCTAGGCGTTTTTGGGCTGAAACCATGAACACGGCTTGCTATCTGGCCAACCGCATTTTTCTTAGAGCTTACCTTGGTAAGACATCATATGAGTTGCGGTTTGGCAGACAGCCCAAGGTGAGCCACTTGCGAGCGTTTGGCTGCAAGTGTTTTGTGCTCAAGAAGGGAGGGCATTTGGACATGTTTGAGTCTCGTTGCTGGGATGGAGTTTTTCTTGGTTATGCATTGCATTCTCGAGGTTTCCGTGTTTGGAACCTCGAATCCTAGCAGCTTGTCGAGACTTGCGAGGTTTCTTTTGATGAGTCCTTGCCTTCTTTAACTCCTTCTTTTGAGCTTTCTAGTGATGGTGAGCTCGGAGAGTCCATCTTCGAGGAAGATGAGGATACTCCAGCTGCTGATGAGGGTGGGCCTTCTGCACCTCCTGCAGAGCCCACACCTTCTGAGACTTCGACTGAGGACGAGGGCGGACCTCTGATCACTTCTTCCACTTCGATCGAGCCCCCTCAGTCGAGTCCAGAGGTGCCAGCTGCTGACTC
Source organism: Zizania palustris (assembly GCA_019279435.1). NCBI lineage: Eukaryota > Viridiplantae > Streptophyta > Magnoliopsida > Poales > Poaceae > Zizania > Zizania palustris. The sequence continues at coordinate 54,532,993 of JAAALK010000081.1, forward strand.
CGGTGAGGTGACTTCAGATCACCAGGGATCCCGAGCAGTTCAGCGTGATCACCCCTCAGAGCTCATCATCGGTGATGTATCTACAAGAACTTTGCGTTCGTCTGTTGACTCTCTTGCTGTGTTTGCTGAATCTGCTTTTGTTGCATCTTTTGAGCCTAGAGACGTTTCTCATGCTCTTTCTGATTCTAATTGGATTAATGCCATGCAAGAAGAGCTTGAGAATTTTGTCCGCAATCGGGTTTGGACACTAGTAGAGCTGCCATCAGGATGCAACCCCATAGGCACCAAGTGGGTGTTCAAGAACAAGCAAGGTGAAGATGGGGTTGTGGTGCGCAACAAAGCTCGACTAGTTGCCCAGGGTTTTTGCCAGAAGGAGGGTATTGATTTTGAAGAAACTTTCGCCCCTGTTGCCCGTCTTGAGTCCATTCGCATTCTCTTAGCTTTTGCCGCTTCGAAGGATTTTAAGCTCTTTCAAATGGACGTCAAGAGTGCTTTTCTGAACGGGTACATAGAGGAGGAGGTTTATGTTAGGCAGTCCCCCGGTTTTGAGAACCCCAAGTTTCCTCGACATGTTTTTAAGTTGCAAAAAGCTTTATACGGGTTAAAGCAAGCCCCCAGGGCTTGGTATGACCAGTTAAAGCAGTTTTTGTTGGGGAAGAGCTTTGTGATGGGTTCTGTGGATAAGACTCTCTTCTTGCTCAGAGATGCTTCAGATTTTTTTGTCGCTCAGATATACGTGGACGATATTATCTTTGGCGGTACTACTAATGATCTTGTGTCCAAGTTTTCTGAGCAGATGCACAGCGAGTTCGAGATGAGCCTCATGGGTGAGCTCAAGTATTTTCTAGGGCTCCAGATCAAGCAGACCAAGGACGACACCTTCATCCACCAGGGTAAGTACACTCAGGACATGTTGAAGAAATTCGATTTTGGTGGAGAGCTGAAGCCTCAGATGACCCCAATGGGTACATCTGGGGGCCTGGACAAGGACGAGAGCGGCGTCAAGGTCAACAAGAGAGAGTTTCGAGGGATGATCGGTTCACTGCTGTACTTGACGGCAACGAGGCCAGATATACAGTTCGCCGTGGGACTGTGCGTGCGCTTCCAGTCTTCACCACGCGCGTCTCATCGGCAGGCTGTCAAGCGCATCTTCAGGTATCTCACTTATGCGCCTGATCTTGGTCTTTATTATTCAGCATCATCATCTCTTGATTTATCTGGCTTTTCGGATGCTGACTTTGGTGGGTGCCGGTTGGATCGCAAGTCGACTTCCGGTACTTGCCAGTTTCTTGGTTCTTCTCTTGTCTCTTGGTCTTCCCGAAAACAATCTGGAGTTGCTCTTTCGACCACAGAGGCTGAGTATGTAGCTGCTGCTAGCTGCTGCTCATAGTTGGTTTGGATGATTTCCACTCTGCGAGATTTTGGGTTGTTCTTTCCTACCAGAGTTCCCTTGTTTTGTGACAGCACTAGTGCAATTAGTGTAGGGAAAAACCCATGTCTCCATTCAAAAACCAAACACATTGATGTGCGCTTTCACTTTTTGCGGGATCAATATGAGAAAGGTGTCATTGACCTTGTTCATGTTGATACCCATCATCAGTTGGCTGACATTTTCACCAAACCCCTAGATCAGTCTACTTTTGAGCGTTTACGAGGGGATTTGGGTGTTGTGTATCCTTTTTAGGATATTTTGAGTCAGTTCATTTCTTTCTTCTTTACTTTTTTCTTGAGTCTTTTTGTGTGTGTTCATTTCATACATATTCACATATCACACTTTTGAGCCTGCTTCTGTTATATGATTGAACTGCTTTACTTATTCTAGCTGGTACACGCTTTTGAATACTTGTCAATGATCATGCTTTGGTTCAGTTCACTTGATATGTCTGATATCTGTCATATGCATGGCTTTTATGCTTTAAACATGAAAAATGATCACCATTGCTTCCGGTAACTAGCATGTGTAGGCTGAGTGCTTTTGCTATCTGTTACATACCTTGTAGCTAGTTCATCACATAGATGCAGATATGCAACTTGGACATCTTTATGCTTTAACATGGAAAATGTGCTATAAAAATGATAAAAATCAAAATGAATGAAAATTTCATGCCTTTTTATGCTTGAGTTGAAAAGATCCAAGTGGGTTTGCCTTGTCGCATTGCATTGTTCTGGACTGCTTACCATAGCACTTTGGTATGAACTAGGACAGTGTAGTGTATGCCAAGACCAATGTCTTAAGCTTCTGATGGTCCAGTTCTGGCCTAGGCTTGACTTGGTCGGTTAGCATAAGGTTTGACATGCAAATAACCCTTGGCAAAAATGAAAAAGGAAAATGAAAAAGCCTGAAAATTAAAAAGACAACAAGTTTGCTGAAGCATTTTGTTTCGGACAAAGCTTATCTTGGTAGATATCAGTTAGCTTCTGCATCTCATGTTTTACCTTGCTTGTTAACTGGAAAATGTGGTGATGCCTTTGTTTGCAAAAACTGAAAAATGCGTGCTAATGACTTTCTTTAGATATCATCTGTTGCACTGATCATGTCATGTGTCTTAGACAGTGTGTCTTTTGCTATACTTGTTAGATGTTGTAATTGCAGTCAATCATATCTGAGAAGCATGCTTTCTACACTCCACCTGCACCCCAGTTGCATTCATTGCATATTTTGAGGAGGAGTTGCATTTCAGGGGGAGTCAGTGTCGTTTTAGAGTGCTTGATGAGTTCACTTGTCAACAAGGGGGAGAAATTTTGGTATAAGAGTTTAAGGGGGAGTTTTGGCTTTCTCTGGGATTTGTTTCAGGGGGAGTTTTTGTCCCGTTTGTCCTTACACTTTTGATATCCTTGTTGATGTTTCTGAGACTGCACTCGTTTTGAGCTTTTACTTTTGGTTAACCATAATGACCGTTTCTTGCTTTTGTTCGGCTTTTGGTCATTAGGGTTAAACTTTTACTTTATTTTCTTCTTCTCTGTTTCTTGTGTTTTGTTTTCGTGTTTCCACAGTTGTTCACAGGTACTGAAGAGCAGATGAAGTGAAGTGTTGACAATGCACTCATCAAGGGGGAGATTGAGGAGCCATGTTGTATAGCGTGGGCCTCATGGCTCCAGATGTGATGAGTCATTGTCAACGATAGTCAAAGAGGACTGAAAAGAGAGAGAAGATCTGTTGCGTCTGGGCCGCGTGTGACTCAGGTACACGGGCAGCGAGCGACTGTCGGGCAGAGGGGCCGCGAAGTCGGGTTGGCCCAATCCGGGTACATGGGCTAGGAGCAGTAGAGGATCCACTGGACTGTTGACTGGGATTGACTCAGGTACACGGGCGGCGAGTGATTGCCCGGCTGAGGGAGCCGCGGAATCGGGCCGGCCCAATCCGGGTACCCGGTGCGAAGACGGTGGACGCTTTGTCAGTTTCGGCGCAAAACTGACGACCGTTGATTTCGGATCTGACCGTCCTGAGGCGATGCCGTAGCTGCTACGAAAGCTCCGCATCAGGACAAGTTACCTTTATTTAGGTTTTTACTATTTTGCCTTTAGGCCTACAGTCTGTCAGTCGAGTCTGTAAAAAACCCTAAGGGCATTTCGGTCTTTTCCATTTTTATTCAGCGTCTGTAAAAAACCTTAGGGGTATTTCTGCATTTTTCCATTTAATGGGCTGCCTATAAATAGACCCCAGTATCCTAGGGTTAGGGGGAACCCTTTTGAAGAAATCACTTTACCAATTCTGAAATTTCGTGGGTCACTTTTTCTCTGAGTTCCTCGTTTCTCCGCCGCCGGCATTTGTTCTGCTATGATATCGCCGCCGCTGTGATCGCCTCCTATCTTCTCTGGGCGTTGTTTTTCTCCAGCCGACTCACTTGTTGTCCAGAATTTTTTTTATTCTCTATGTTCTCGCCATCGGTATTCTGGATGTGGAGTCATGTATTTGGGTTGCCTCGTTTTGCGTATCTAGCTAGTTTATATCTATGTGCGCCAGCATAGTTCTGGTCTTGAGTTTCTTCCTGGTTGATCTTAATTTTTATATGCCTTGCGCCTAGTGTTGAAGAGGCAAAATAGCTCCTAGGGCTCTAGGCTTCTGGTTCTAGCATTTCTTGCCAACAGGCTATGCATTTAAGTCTTTTCAGAAGCAATCCTTAGCTAGCTTGCGGCTGCCAGTTTTCTAGCGTGTGTGTGCAGAAGTTTTTTCTCTGCTCCCGAGATGCATAGTACACAGTATCAACCTCTAGTTTTTTGATAGTATATTTCTGGATTCATGAGCAGAGCTACTGTTTGCTAGCTGTCTTGTGTCAGGCACGAATTTTTTTTCAGAGGAATACTTGAGTATCTTGTTTTTTGGAGTAATGCAGAGATCTCAGCAAACTGAATACTCTTTGTTGTTTTTTGGTGAACAAAACGAAATCATACACGGTAAGTTTCTCTGAATGCTTAGTATTTGATTAAATCACTTCCAGTAATTTTTTTTAGATTGCATTCAGGATTTTGTTGATATATCTCTGTACGTTATTCAATCTCTTGAAGCACTTTATTTTTAGACTATGATATGCATATACATTGATTCATCCATGTGCTCCAAGTGCATGCCATATGTTTGTTTAAATACAAGTGAATCGTGATATTTGATTACTGTCTACACATATGTGTGAAGTATGAGTTTGATCAAATGTGTGTTGAATCTAATGCCTGATCTGTGAGTAGTCTTTTAATCTGCCTATAAGCACTGTTTTGGTGTCTTTTCAGTTAGGACACCAGTCATTTTTAGGCTAGATTATTTTTAGTTCTATTGATCTGTTTTACTTTTAGCTGTTTATTTGTTGAGGTGCGTTGGGTGTTGGGAGCAGGCCATCGATTCGAAAGAATTTTTTTGGCGCCCATTCAGCCCCCCCCTGGTCGCTACTTTCGGTCCTACAGACGCTGCCATTACCTATGTCAATTTCTTCCAAGGGATCGGCCGACGCAAAACCTTGCTCTGATTTTTCTACTTCGCTAAAGTCCTCGATGGCCTTGGCAATACCATCTTTATTAGACCGATACTGCTCCACCCGAGACTTTAGCCAATCTAGATTATCCTTGCTAGACATGACTACTAATACAAAAATAGCCATGCTACTCCAGCCGACTTTACAGACACTGGTACAAACCGTCCTTCGGATACACTGACAAAGTCATAATCTGAAAGATCTCTACCTGATAGACACTCTACCTTGTTATGGACGGCGTCGACTGATGTATGATACATCGACCAATGCTACTTGGGCCGAAGTATCCACGGGGATGACTTCTATCTCATCGCTGTCCCACTGTATCAGGCAATGGTGTAGAGTAGAAGGGATGCAACAGTTCGCGTGAATCCAGTCGTGCCCGAGTAACACGCTATAATTACCTTGTACGTCGACGACGAAGAATGATGTCGGCAACGTCTTGTTGCCCACCATCAACTCCATAGAGAGTACTCCCTTGGCCTCGGAGCTCTCGCCGCTGAAGCCGTTGAGCATCAAGTTAGTATTCTTCAGGTCATCTTCGTCCCTGACAAGTTTCTTTAACAATGAATAAGTCATTAGGTTAACAGTGGCGCCGCCGTCGACGATCATCCGGGAAATCGGCTTCCCATCGATGTGGCCTCTAACATAGAGGGGCTTCAAATGGCGAGCCGAGTCCTCGGGCTTCTCGAAGATGGCGCTGCGTGGACCGAGGTTCAACTGAGCGACCTCGGCCTCGTCCCGCGGTAGAGCGAACTCGGCAGGCAGCGTGACGATGTTGATGTCCATCACCTGGGGTGCGGGTCCCTCAAAGATGGGCGAGTAGTCGTCGTCGAGCATGTCGTCCTCGTCATTGCTTGGACTAGGGCCCGGGTTGGTTACCTCAACTGGCTTCTCTCTCCATACCTGCTTAATGGCTGGCCGAGGCTGGATTTCTTCGAAGATAGCATCGCGCTTGGCCTCAGCTACCTTCTCGTGCATCTCCTGTGCCCGTAGCCTTTGTAGGCATCGTTTCTGTGATTTGGACATGCCCGGAGGAGCCCAAGATGGCTGCGGCTTGGTACCTGGAGCTACTGTTTGACTCCTGTTAATTCTAGCCGAAGTGTGCCCTTCGGCCTTGGCCACCCCGTGTTCGAGGAGGGCTTCGCTGCGAACCCCGTTGGATGGATCGGCCTCGTTCGGCCAATCGAACCAAGCTTCGGTGTGGAGCCCGGCCGAAGCACGCGGCTTACCTTCGTCAGCCCTCGGCGACAAAGTCTTCGGGATTCGGACTTCCTAAGACCCAACTCTAATAGTTATGGCTTCGGACTTCCTGACATCGGCCTCCGCGTGCTCGCACCCTTCGACTTCGCTCTGCAGGGTCTGATTCGGAGGTATCACAAATAGTCTGTGGACGACCCCCCCTCCGCTGCGTCTGTTTGCCACTGCCATTCACAATACTCCAAAGGAAAACAAGGCATAGGGTTAATCTGCGGAGGGTACCCTGCCCCAAATACGTACGGAGCCCACGGGGTCCCCGCCCAGTCATACGGTGGAGGCATCGGAGGCTCTAGCGGCCTCGGCCACTGCGAGCCGAACCCGTCACCTGGAGGGGGGTTCGGCCAAGTCGAAGGTGTCTCCGACCATACCAGCGAAGGATCCTGCCAGGCCGGAGGTATGTTCGGCCAGTGCGGGCCGAAGCCCCCCATCGGAGAAGTCTAGTGCGGTGCGGGGTCCAACCATTGGGGGTCGAAGTTGTTGTATAGGGGACCCGACCACTGGGGCTTGAAGCTGTTGTATGGGGGGTTCGACCATTGCGGTTTGGAACCACCGTGTGGAGCATCAGGCCATTGTGGCCCGAAGCCCTCGTGCGGAGTGTCAGGCCATTGTGGCCCGAATCCCTCGTGCGGAGGGTTCACTGACTTCGGCCCAAAGCCATCCTTCGAAGGTCTTGGACCCTTCGGCCGTTTTAACTTGGTCTGCGGACCTGCCTCTTTGGCCCTCCTCTTATGCTTGTTCAACATCATGTTATATGTCACCTTCGGCCTCTTGCGATCCTTAGCCGAAGGGGCATTGATGTTCTGTTTCCACACTCCTACCTCGGGGTTCTTTGGTACAAGTGTGCGAGTGCGCGGTTCTCCAATAATCACATCTTTCCCATTAGCAGACTTGGCATGTTCTGGCCGAATCAACACCTTTTTCTCGCCGAGGTCGACGGCGTTGACTGGAAAAGGATCTTTATCCAGCTTCATCTTTGGATCATGGTCTATTTTCAATCGTCCTTCTTCTATGGCCGATTGTATCTGCCATCAAAAATCATTGCAATCATAAGTGTTATGAGAATGTGAATCATGCCACTTACAGTATGGATGATTCTTTAATTCGTCAGCAGGTCGGATAACTTGACCCTTAGGTAACCTGAGAAGCTGGCTCTTTTAGAGGAAATCAAATATTTTATCACATTTAGTTACATTGAACGAGTACTTGACCACATTAAGTCTATTCTTTGTGGGGATGGTCGTAGTTCGGAGCAAGTGGCAGGTTTGTTTTTAATGTTTTTAACCCATTCGGCCGCGTACATGTCGGCTGAATCCTCCTCCTCTTACTCCTCCTCATCAAAGCGTTCCATGATGTGGATTTCAGCCCTAGGCTTGCTAAACGTTTTAATAAATTTCTTATCTTTGGCTCGGCCTTCCTGGACCAGAGCCTGCTGTAGAACTTGGTTAACTTCTAAAAAGTTTTGGTTATCTAACCTTTCTTTAAGTTCGGAACGCAACCCATTAAAAGCTAATTCCGCTAAGTCCCTTTCTGAGATATTAAGACTAAAGCATCGGTTTCTAGTATCCCTGAAACGCTTAATATACTTAGAGGTGCTCTCACTAGATTTTTGCTTGACCGATGTCAAATGCGAAAGCCTAAGTTCTGTTTCACCCGTGTAGAAATAATCATGGAATTTCCTTTCTAAATCGTCCCACGTGTTGATGGAGTTCGGCGGGAACGCCGAAAACCAAGTTAAAGCTGTGCCGGATAGCGAGAGGGAAAATAGTCTAACCTTTAGGGCATCTATCCCGCTAACCTCTCCACACTACGCCAAAAATTGACTAACATGCTCTAGTGTGGTTCTGCTACCCTCGCCATCGAATTTAGTGAACTCAGGGATCCTATAGCTGCGGGGGTAGGGTACTGTATCAAGATGATCGGGGTATGGTTTGCGATAAACCCTAACCCGTCCCTTGGGCACGAAGCTGGCACACTCCCTAAACAGTGTGCGGACCCGCTCATCTATATCATCTTGGTAGTTTGTTTGCATGCGCCTCTCATATGGGGGTGCGATACGCGGTGGGATATCGGCGTGTCGGCCATGTGCTTCTTCCCTACGCGCTATTTGTACAACGTGCTCGTGTCCGGGTGCCTGCGCGTGTGGTGCGGGTAGCGCGGGTATTGGCGCAGGTGTTGTGTGGTATGCAGTATTAGTTTGACCATAGGTATAATGATTGGTCTTGTCCATAAGTGATGAGGCTGGAGACATGTTTGTCGGAGGTGCACTAGCTATAGGAACCGGGGGTACGGCCTCAGTGAAGCCGAACCTTCTAAGAGTTGCCTCTACTTGGGAGCTGAATGCCGAATCTAAACGGTTGGCTAACGAAGCGCTAACGGCCTGATCTACTGATGCGGCTATTTTTTGCTCAATTTCTAAAGAAGATAAACGAGGCTATACCGATGTTACCTAGACCTAAGAGAGGTCGGGGGTGACGATGTCGCGCTTGACGAAGCCCGCGCGTGTCTTGATGTAGCCCCCAAGCATCATGTCTTGGAGCGCTTTTAACTTTGCCTCGATCTCTGCTCGGTCTGCTGCGGGGATATCTTCAAGTGTAGGTGACAATATGTTGCGGTTGTCGATATCCGCGCCTCCTATTGTGTCCATTGGCGGTGTAGACGTAGTAGTTGATGTAGATGTACCGGTGGCTGATGTAGACGTACTCATCATGTTGGCGTAGCTCTCCCCAGCGGAGTCGCCAAAAAGTGTGTTGACACAGAAATGTGCCCCCGCACTTGGGTCAGTTCGACGATCCAAAAGTGCACGGATACATAGGGATGGGCCTAAGCGTGACATGGCACCGACGTCGCGTTCCGACTACCCGTAATAGTGATAAGGGGGGTGGAGTCGCCAGGCAACTAGATTACACAAAATAACCCAATTAGCCGAAAAAGATAGTTTAAATAGAATAAAATCAGCAAACTAGTCAGAGCCTGTCTGGTTCGAAGCCTGGTGCGAAGGGTGCACCGAAGGGTACCTTCGGCGTCTGATGCGAAGTGCTCCGCCGAAGGGTGCTTCGGCGTTCGGAGTGATCTGATCAAAACTGAGCTCCAAACAGATCCGGACGCGACAACTACCTCCAAATAGTGGGGTTCGGAGCGAAGCCTCTAGTACAGCGAAGTACGAAACAATGACTCGGGGCCGCGCGCTGGCTGTCGTTGCTTTATCCTAAAACGTGGAAATTTGGACAAATTTGAGTCGCGTTCTTCTGACGGGATTGTTTTGGGTTACACTACTCATGGTTATTCTTATCGTGTTTACAATTTGAAAACTAACACTGTCATTGAGTCATGTGATGTGACTTTTGATGAATCAACCCCCTTTGTTAGTTCCACTTTTGAACAGGCAAACGAACATGACATGGAGCAGACCATCTTCGAAGAAGAAGATCCCAGAGATTTCGAGGATGAACCCCTACTACCCTCGACATCAACCCCTGAAGCCGACCCCGCTTCGACCACTTCGGCACAAAGTCCCGAAGCAACTATTTCGACATCGGTCATGTTGGACCACTCCAACGCAGAAGTTGAGGGGGATACTGCATCCCGCCGTGAGGCTCCACATCATGTTCAAAGGATGCATTCTCCCTTGTAGATCATTGGTGATCTTGATCAAAGGGTGTTGGCATAAAAGATTACGTCTTCTAGCCCACAGCCCATGTCTGTTCGCCTTCCACAGGCCACCGCCCTATATATTCTCACGCCAGCCACTTCTAGGGTTAGGTTTTGCTTTGTTGCATCTACACTGTTGTGTTTGGATCCCGCCTCTTGCACCGGACCGATTGGCTGCTGCATTGGCGTTTGTGAAACCTCACCTTATCTTCGTTTGTCTGTGATTTGGCATTCGATTTGTATCCTTCCTGTTCTTGCTTGTGTTCTTGGGTTCGTTTGCAGGAATTAGCCTTCGTGGCGAGGTCAATCGCGTTCTGCGTGGTTGATAACCAACGGAGACAGTGGTGTAACGATTGCAAGGTTTTGATCCGCCGGACCGGAGCCTTGGATCGCCAACGTCGAGATTCTCCACCAACCCAAGTTTATCCTTTACCTAGCGGAAGATCGGGACCAATCCCCCATCAGTTGGTATCAGAGCTCAGATTTCCCGTTAGGTAATCTCGATCTGCTTTTGTTTTACCCAGAGTCCAGAAAACCGCACCAAAAAAAAATTCCCCACCGAGAACCCATTTGTGCCTTGCGATTTTAATTTCAGTTTTAACTTTGTTGAGTTCGTGTTCTTGGTCGAGTCTTGTTGCTGGTTTAGTCATCCCTCTGTGTCGTTTGAGTAGTAGTTGTTCTTGTGTCTCAGAAAAAATTCCCCACCGAAACCCCCCTTCCGCAACCCTACTTGTTTTCCACATCGACTCTTTGTGACCCCCCTTCAGTAAAACAGGCATAACTTTTCGCTCGTTTGGCAGAAAAATCTGAAATTTTTTGAGCGTGTTCCTGACCCGATTTGGGTGGGTACCCTAACCGGCTATGCCGGTTAGCCCTCACCAAACTCGCCAAAAAAATCAGGAAGATAAAGAAAAAAATTGGACAAAGTTTTTGCTCGCCGGACAGCGAACTTGTTTGAATTTTTGTGAGCCACATCCCACCTCAGTTGTAGGTGCCAATTTTTGTGGTTGTATCTCTGGTCATCCTTGTTCAAAAAAAATAGAGTGAAAAAAAAAGGAGAAAAAAAAATAAAAAAAAAGAGAGAAGCGGTCCTGTTTTGTTGCTTGTCCGAACTCTTGTCCGAACTCCTGTCCGAACACTTGTCCGATCTGAGGCAGGCATTGGCTGTTTGTTGCTTGTCCGATCTCTTGTCCGAACTCCTGTCCGAACTCTTGTCCAATCTGAGGCAGTCTTTGGCTGTTTGTTGCTTGTCCGATCTCTTGTCTGAACCTTTGTCCGAACTCTTGTCCGATCCCTTGTCCGATACGAGCAGCAGCAGAAGAAAAAAAAATTTGCACATACCCTTGTCCGATCACTTGTCCGATCTCTTGTCCGATCCCTTGTCCGATCTATAGAGAGCTGATTTTGACCTGTTTTTGCTTCCTTTTTTATTTTTGGGCACATAGTTTCCCTCTATTGCTTGAACTTTCACTTTGGGAGCACTACGGTCAGCAACTTTGACGAGTACTAGGGAATACTTATTGAACTTGGTTTAACTGTTATTATTATCGCTAATCCTTGCTACTCACTTTGCCTTCCAAGCTACACCTTTCTCTTGGTCAGGACAGGTTCATTTCTTGCAATTGTACACCACCCTCCACTTGGTTCATCACCTGTAGGCCGGTGACCTCACTGCGGCGTGGTAAGAACACTTGCAAGCGTGGGTAAGGTGCTTGACGGATTGCTTCCACCCCACACCCACCACCCCACCTAGCTGTTTTACATAGGATTATTCTTTGTTGATTTATCTTTTCACTAACATGGCAGATAACAGCGGCACCCCTCCATCTGATTTTAATGATTGTGTCTCACGACGTGCTCTACTAGAGTCTCAGCGGCAGACCCAACATTCCATCGAACGTCTCGCGCGTACTGTGGCTGACCTAGTGGACCGGATGACTGCCTTGGAAACACGCTTGCCTGCTGCACGAGCCAACAATGAAGAGGAAGACGATCATATTGAAGAGGAAGACGACCTATCCTATGCCGGAAACAATGCCATTGACCCTAACGAGGCTGCACGTCATCGCTTTCAGTTCAACCGTCAAGGTATGGGCGGCCACCGCAACCGCCCTCCACGAGGTAACAATGACAACCACAGGAACAATGATCCCTACTCTAAGGTAAAATTTTCAGTACCTCCTTTTGCTGGCACCTATGATCCAGATGCATATTTAGATTGGGAGATGTCAGTCGAACAAAAATTTAATGCTCACATGGTTCCTGCTATCCACCGCGTGCGCTTAGCTACTAGTGACTTCACTGGATATGCTCTTCTTTGGTGGACTGAAATAGTTCAGGTTGGCAATGAACCACAAACTTGGGATATGTTAAAACGGCAAATGCGTGGTAGATGGGTCCCTCCTTCATATAAACGTGATTTGAGAAAAAAAATTGCAGCGCCTAAACCAAGGAAATAAATCGGTAGAGGAGTATTATCAAGAGTTGCAAATAGGTTGCATGCGTGCTGAAATTGAGGAGGACAATGAGGATAAAATGGCCCATTTTTATGGTGGTTTAAGACGTGAAATTCAGGATATCATTGATTATAAAGAATACAATACTATCACTCGTCTTTTCCACCTTGCTATGCTTGCAGAGAAAGAATTGCAGGGTCGCCAACAACCACAATGCAGCATGAGGACCAACATTGGTGGTGCTACTTCACACTCAAGTGGGCAGCAGCAACGACCACCACCATCACCTTCTCGACCGATGACTACATCAGCACCTTCTACATCTACAGCACAGGTTGAGAGTTCCAAGACTGCAGCATCCAAAGCGCCAGCCAAGCCCACCTCCTCGGCGGCCTCTACTGCACGTTCTGCAGCGATCCAGTGTCACAGATGCAAAGGACTTGGCCACGTTATGAAGGACTGCCCTAGTCAGCGTGCTTATATTGCTACGGAAGACGGTGGCTACGTAAGTGCTAGTGATGTTGAAGATGAATATGCACTTGCTGCTAACATTGCAGGAGATGATGATACATTCGACGATGACGCTGTTTTTGCGCCGGATACCTATGCCGACCATGAAGCACTTATTGTACAACGTGTTTTAAGCACTCACATGGAGCAGGACGATCGGGCACAATGGAACAATCTGTTTCAGACCTTCTTCCTCGTCAATGACCGCCGTGTATGTGTCATCATCGACAGCGGTAGTTGCAACAATTTGGTGAGCCACGACATGGTAACGAAGCTTCAACTTTCCACACGTGCGCATCCGCACCGTTACCATGTGCAATGGTTCAACAATAATGGTAAGGTCAAGGTAACACAAATTGCTCACATCAAATTTGCCATTGGTACATACTTAGGAATTGCTGATTTTGATGTAGTACCAATGCAAGCATGTTCTCTGTTACTTGGTAGACCTTGGGAGTATGATACTGATGCTACACACCATGGTAGGAGCAATAAGTATACATTTATGAATAAGGGAAAGAAAGTTACATTGCTTCCTATGACTCCTGCTGAAATTGTAAAATTTGAACAAGAAAAACATGCTAGTGATGCACAAAAGAGCAAACAACCTTCTGAAAATCAGCAAGTAGCTAAGACGCTTTTGAGGCAACAGAAAGATAAAATTGCTTCTCCTTCTTCATCACAAGTTATTAATCTGAAAGGACATGTCATGCTTACAACTAAAACTGACCTTGCTGAAATTTGTGATGATACTCCCTTGCTATACGGCTTGATTTGCACAAACGTGTTGTTTTCACTTGCGAACCTTCCTAGCTCTGTTCCTGTTGCAGTCACTGACCTTTTGCAGGAGTTTAAAGATGTTTTTCCAGCTGAGATACCACCCGGGCTGCCACCGATACGCGGCATCGAGCACCAAATTGATTTGGTCCCGGGAGCGTCTCTTCCTAATCGTGCAGCGTACCGTACCAATCCAGAGGAGACAAAAGAAATTGAGCGCCAAGTACAGGACCTTCTTGATCGTGGGTACGTCCGTGAAAGCCTTAGTCCTTGTGCAGTACCCGTTCTTTTGGTACCTAATAAAGATGGTAGTTGGCGCATGTGTGTTGATTGTCGTGCTATTAATAATATCACCATTCGATATCGACACCATATTCCTAGATTGGATGACATGCTTGATGAGCTTAGTGGTGCCATTATCTTTTCTAAGATCGATCTCCGTAGTGGCTACCACCAAATTCGCATGAAACTAGGTGATGAATGGAAAACTGCTTTTAAAACAAAGTTTGGATTATATGAGTGGCTTGTCATGCCTTTTGGACTTACTAATGCACCTAGTACCTTCATGCGCTTGATGAATGAAGTCCTACGGCACTTTATAGGACGCTTTGTGGTTGTATACTTTGATGATATCTTGGTTTATAGCAAGTCTCTCACTGAACATGTTGAACACCTACGTGTTGTTTTTTTGCCCTCCGTGAAGCTAGAATGTTTGGTAACGTTGAGAAGTACACGTTTTGCACGGATCGAGTTGTGTTTCTTGGCTATGTTGTCACTTCACAGGGTATTGAGGTCGACGCGGCAAAGGTAGAAGCAATCAACAGTTGGCCGCAACCCCAAACTATCACACAGGTACGTAGTTTCCTTGGTCTTGCAGGTTTCTACCGGCGTTTTGTGAAAGATTTCAGCACCATAGCCGGTCCTTTACATGAGTTGACCAAGAAGGGAGTTACTTTTACTTGGGAACCAGCACAAGAACAAGCTTTTGCCACACTCAAGGATCGCCTTACACATGCACCTCTACTACAGTTACCCGACTTCGGTAAGCCTTTTGAGTTAGAATGTGATGCTAGTGGTTTTGGATTAGGAGGTGTGCTGCTGCAAGGAGGTAAACCCGTGGCCTATTTTAGTGAGAAATTACATGGCCCACAGTTGAACTATTCTACCTATGATAAGGAATTATATGCCTTAGTGCGTGTGCTTGAAACTTGGCAATATTACCTTTTGCCTAAGGAGTTTATTATTCATTCGGATCATGAAGCATTGAAGCACATACGTAGTCAAGCAAATCTGAATAAACGACATGCTAAATGGGTAGAATTTATTGAGACTTTTCCATATATCATTAAGCATAAGAAAGGGAAAGATAATGTGATTGCTGATGCCTTATCTAGACGATATACATTGCTTTCTCAACTTGATTATAAGATCTTTGGTTTAGAAACATTGAAGGACATGTATGCTACTGATTTGGACTTCAAAGATGCTTTTGCAAATTGTACAAATGACCGTGCTTGGAACAAATATGTGCTGAATCATGGATATCTTTTTCGTGCTAACAAGTTATGCGTTCCGGCTAGCTCTCTTCGCTTGTTGTTATTGCAGGAAGCACACGGTGGTGGTTTGATGACTCATTTTGGATCCAAGAAAACCGAAGATGTGCTGTCCACACATTTCTATTGGCCTAGGATGAGACGAGATGTTGAGCGCTATGTGGCACGATGCACTACTTGCAATAAAGCTAAGTCCCGTCTAAACCCACATGGTCTTTATATGCCTCTGCCCGTTCCTAGTATACCTTGGGAGGATATTTCTATGGATTTTGTGTTAGGATTACCTAGAACTAGGAGGGGGAGAGATAGTATTTTTGTGGTGGTACATCGTTTCTCTAAAATGGCGCTGATTTGTTGCTGATTTGTTTTTCAGAGAGATCGTACGCTTGCATGGAGTTCCCAATACCATCGTTTCAGATCGTGATGCCAAATTCTTAAGTCATTTTTGGAGGACGTTGTGGCATAAGTTGGGGACGAAGCTGCTGTTTTCTACTACTTGTCACCCCCAAACGGATGGACAAACGGAGGTCGTCAACCGCACATTGTCCACCATGTTGAGGGCTGTTTTGAAGACCAACTTGAAGCTCTGGGAAGAGTGTCTACCTCATATTGAGTTTGCATATAATAGGTCAGTACACTCCACTACTAAGGTAAGTCCGTTTCAAGTGGTCTATGGCTTTAATCCGCGTGCTCCTATTGATTTGCTACCATTACCACCATCTGAAAACTTGAATTTTGATGCTACTACACGTGCTGAATTATTACTTAAGATGCATGAAACTACTAAAGCAAACATAGAGAAAATGAATGAGAAATATCGTGCTTATGGTAGTAAGGGTAGAAAAGAAATAACATTTGAACCGGGTGATCTTGTTTGGTTGCACTTGCGCAAGGATCGTTTTCCTGATTTACAAAAGTCTAAATTGATGCCCCGTGCTGATGGTCCTTTCCGTGTGCTTGAGAAGATAAATGACAATGCATATAAGCTTGAGTTGCCTGCAGCTTTTGGGGTTAGTCCCACATTTAACATTTCAGATTTAAAGCCCTATTTGGGAGATGATGATGAGCTTGAGTCGAGGACGACTCCAATTCAAGAGGGGGAGGATGATGAGGACATCACTTCACATGATACACACATGGAGCCTCCACCTACAATTCAACTACAAGGACCAATCACACGCGCCCGTGCCCGTCGCTTGAACCATGAGGTTAATTCGTTCCTTAGCAACTTTGATTATATTTGTTTGGATGGGATGCTACTGAATACTAGTGATATTTTGTTGCTTAGGAACATGGGAGATGGAATAGGAGAGTTGGAGTTGAAGACGGAGTCGCACGGATGATTTGAAGTCAAGAATTTGCTGGTTCGGACTACATCGACCACCATTCACCAAAATGGGCATAACTTCCTCATACGAAGTCCGATTGGCGCGTTCTTTGACTTTTTGGAAAGCTGAGGAGAAGACGGATCGTCTGCCGTTGGTTTCACCTCATTTGGAGTCTCGAGTCGTCCTGTGTATTTAAAACAGTACTGCGTGACAGAACTGGGCCATGTTGGCCCATAGTCTGAGTCTGTACGTCTTCTAGCCCACAGCCCATGTCTGTTCGCCTTCCACAGGCCGCCGCCCTATATATTCTCACGCCAGCCACTTCTAGGGTTAGGTTTTGCTTTGTTGCATCTACACTGTTGTGTTTAGATCCCGCCTCTTGCACCGGACCGATTGGCTGCTGCATTGGCGTTTGTGAAACCTCACCTTATCTTCGTTTGTCTGTGATTTGGCATTCGATTTGTATCCTTCCTGTTCTTGCTTGTGTTCTTGGGTTCGCTTGCAGGAATTAGCCTTCGTGGCGAGGTCAATCGCGTTTTGCGTGGTTGATAACCAACGGAGACAGTGGTGTAACGATTGCAAGGTTTTGATCCGCCAGACCGGAGCCTTGGATCGCCAACGTCGAGATTCTCCACCAACCCAAGTTTATCCTTTACCTAGCGGAAGATCGGGACCAATCCCCCATCAATACTGCATCCCGCCGTGAGGCTCCACATCATGTTCAAAGGATGCATCCTCCCTTGTAGATCATTGGTGATCTTGATCAAAGGGTGTTGGCATAAAAGATTACGCTAACAGGTTTTCAGAGATTGGAAACTAACAACGAAGTATTTGTGAAGTGAACTCTTTCAAGCCTCCGAGTAGGATAATAGCTTGAAGGAATTCAAAGTTATGTATTGAATAACTGAGTATTCGATCCTCATTACAGGGTAGAATGGGGGTATTTATAGGTAAAAATCTTAAGGAAAAGACCTTTTTACCCCTCAATTACAACCGACATAGTGGAAACTATTCGGTACCCCTAATAGGGTTAAAATGGTAAAAGATTAATCTAGTGAGAAAGAAGATAAGTCTTCCATCCTTGCTGGCAGATAAGCTCTATGAAGATTCGACGTTCGAAGTTATACTCCGAACGGGGGTCTGCACTGATGCTTCGAAATTGACCACGTACTGAATCGAAGTTAATACTGGAACTTCGGTTTAGTAGATTGCCTTTGTCTTGTTACTGTAGAGACCCTAAGGATGAAATATTTTCCCCCAACAGTAGCCCCTCGAATACGCTTCTCCATATGATCTGTAAGGT
Source organism: Zizania palustris (assembly GCA_019279435.1). Taxonomy (NCBI): domain Eukaryota; kingdom Viridiplantae; phylum Streptophyta; class Magnoliopsida; order Poales; family Poaceae; genus Zizania; species Zizania palustris. Next base: position 54,550,792 of record JAAALK010000081.1, read on the forward strand.
TAGGAGAGTAGTATACGCAAGAAAAATAATCATGCGTAAGGGTTAATAAAATTTATCAACCTTCGGAATATGCAAAAAATTAGAACTTCGAATCGATTTCTAAGACAGTTCTATTCGAACAACTCTGAAATAGATTCCTATGAAGTCAAAAAGACCTTTAAACTTAGAAAAAATAGTCGTTAACTACTCCCTTTCAGAGGAAGCTATAGCCATTTCAATTTACACTCCCTGCTTCGTTTATCTACCTTGCAAAGATATCTCGGTGGGATCAAATATATGACGGGGTTGCTTGACATTGTGATCGTCCTCGATAAATGCTATCCCCACTCCGACCAAGACAGAACTTTTACCAAAAGTTTATTGTGATCTTTTTGTTCAAATAACAATTAAGGTGAAGCAGGGTCAGGAACAACGAATCTATTTATGATAAATAGATCCATTTTGCAAGCTCGTTATTACGGGTAGTTCCTACAAAGAATCGGACTAATGACGTATACAATGCTTGAATTATCGATGTAGATGCTACATAGTGGGTTCTCATCCTTCAGAGACTACGAGTGTAAAAGGAGAATCCATTGACAAAAGGATCACCCTAAGATGATCATCTCATGGCTATTGGGAACGAATCAAATTAGATGGTTCTATTTCTCAACCTTTCTGACTTGCTCCTACGGAACCAAGGTCAAAAGGATTGAAAAAGTCAGTCATTCACAACCACTGATGAAGGATTCCTCGAAAAGTTATTCTAGAGCCAAAGATCGTAGTTCTCGAACCAGCACTCGAAAAGATTCTGGAGGATCCTCGTGATTAGGTATTCGTTTTCTTTTGCTGATATTATTACCAGTATTCGATACTGGGTTATTCATAGCATTACTAGAAGATGGACGCCAAGTCTAAACAGTAAAAAATTAGTAGTCTAGGCTATAAATAGAGGACCCAGAAACATCCAAGATACCTTTCTCACCGTCCTCACGCAATCCGCCATTTAGCCTCCAACCTTTAGCTCCAATCGCTCTATTCTGCTTAATGGCAAAGACAAGCTTGAAGGCTCCCGGGGCGACTTTGGCCATAGCCCGGCAGCAAGCCATGGCGGCGGCAGTAGCGGCGGCACCTGCAGGGAATCCCCAACAAGTCGGCCCCCATGACCTCTTCTCGGCCTCTTCGAAGTACTCTGACCAGTCTTATAAACTGGGGCCATCCACCTGCAAGAGAAAGACAATCAAAGTAGTGGTTGAAGGAAAAATTAGCCCAGGGGTTAATGTCCACAAACTTGAGAAGGAAGCCATCCCTTCGTCGTTTTCGAAGACTTCTTCGAAGCAGGGTTAGGACTTCCAGTGGTGGACTTCCTGTTGGAGGTACTGGATCTTTTCCACGTTACCCTTCCTCAGTTGTCTCCGAACGCAATAGCGCGCTTGGCTATCTTTGAGTGGGCACTGCGGGCCGAAGGCTGCGAAGGGAGAGCAGAAATATTCACAGCATTGCACAAAGCCTCCTGCCAGCCGAAGACTTACCAGGGCTCCAGAGGGGAAAAGATCATAGTAGCCTTCGGCAGCATGAACATCAGACTCCGAGATGAATTCCAATAGTGATTCCCAGCGAAGGCCATCAATGCTAGATGGTACACAAATTGGATTCTTCAGTGGTTCTACGCCAAAGTTAGAGCAGACAGTTGTTTGGCCAGGCCTCTGCAAGACATATATTTCCGAAGGGAAGCCGATGTCCATCCATACCCCAGCCAGCTCGAAGCCTATCTTAATCTGCTTCAAAGGATTAGTCACCGCATGAGCATGCGGGACTTGGCGGAGGAGTTCATCGGGCTCCAGATTCCACCTTTGATGGCCAACTTGTCCGTTAATTTCGAAGAGGATCCGGAGGGTGGACTCCGAAAGATTTCTTCGAGTTTGAGCTCTACAGGTAACTAATAAAACTTATCTTTCAGCTCCACAAGCCTCTTTGACTTCGGAGCAAGTCATTCAGACTTTGGAGAAGATTCTCGAGGCCCCTACCCCTGCTGAAAAAGAATGGAGGATGAAGCTGGTAGGAAGTTGGGACCGATTCAACCGAGTTTGGGTCCTACTCGGAGTGGTAGCCCCTTCTCTTCCAGACTGGGTGCCTTCCAAGCTTGGTCCGAAGAAGAGAAAAGCCGATGTTGGGACTTCGGCACCAGCCAAGACTCTCGTAAAGAAGTTAGCCTGTAAACCTAAAAACGTGGCTTCTTCTAAGCCCGCTGCTTCATCTTCATGTTCATCTGAAGATGAGGGAGTAAGAGAAATGCAAAGGGTCCTTATAGACCTTATTACTAGAGACGAAGAGGCGCGAGCAGATGTCGAAGTCGTAGCCACTGGTGATGCAGTGGGTGTGCCGGCTGCGCCAGACAACTCCGAATAGGCCGGGACCTCGAATGTCCTGCCTGACTTGCCGAGCTAAGAAGCCCCTGCTGTTGAAGGCGGAGTCGAAGTAGCAAATGATCAAGCTTTGATTCTGGATGAGGTGGTAAATATTGCTCCAAGAGAGGTTCCAACAGCCAACCCTTCGGTTCATGATCCCTAATCTGATGAAGACTTCGAGGGGGCTTCGACCCTCCAAGTAGCCCCGTACTCATTCACCGACGGGATTTCAGAGGTAAACTTCATTAAAACATCTTTTTCTTTAAACCCTGCAAAATTATGCAATATATAATACCTTCGATTTGGCAGGGTCTGCTCCCATGGAGACGACTCCTCCTGCGAAGACTGCTCCTGGGACTTCGACATCTCCGAGGTCGGTTCCAGAGGAAGTTATAAAGATGGGGCCCAGAAAAGGTAAAGGGAAAATGGATCCTTTTCCTGCTCCGAACTCGGGATTAATTCCATCAAAATCGACAGACGGAGGACAATCTGTAGAGGGGGGCCAGTCCACCGATGCATCCGGGGATGTGGCGCAGTGCTCCAGCCCTTCACCCAATGAAGACGACAAAAGAGCCTTGTCAATGCTCCACCTCCTAGCTCCTTTTCTACAGTGAAGGACCGGACTTCGGACTCTGCTAGAGCCTTTGGATCGAGCTAATCGCGAAGTTGGGGAGACTGACTTGGTAGCCATACTTGGGGAGGCTGAAGGGTCGGAGATGGATGCAGCTTTATAACTAGCAGCATACCAGGTACGAAGTATCTGCAAAAACAGGATTAGTTTCAACTTATGAATAATTTCTCTCCTCGTTTTTTCCTTCGCACCAAATAGTCTTGGCTCAAGCTACAGCTATTTGGAACGAGCGAGAAAGTATTCATCTTAAGGAGAGGATTACTGCCCTCCAAGGGAGTCTGAGGGCTCTGAAATTGGAATTTCCAGCTTGGACGAGATGGTAGCAGCGGAGAGGAAAGCTAGACTTGGTCTGGAGGCTGCAAATCAGAAGCTCGAAGTCGAACAAATCACGCTTCGGGCTAAAATAGAAATAATGTGGACGGAGCAAGCAACCGCGGGGGCTGAGCTGGTCAAGCTCCGAGAAGAACAAATGAAGTCATTGGAGGAGGCCAGCAACCTGCTTAGCTAGAAGAACTCCTTGGTCACGGAGGCAGCCAAGCTATCTTCTTTGGTAGATGAGTTGTCTTCGTCAAGGGATAATTTGGTTGAAGACAAGGTGAAGTATGAGAAGGTAGCTGCGGAGGCCATGGACATCCTTCTAGGTGTCTTAGAATACTTCGGTACTTCTTGGACATTACCTTCGACTGGCGATGTCCCCTTGCTGCGACGATTGAAAATGATCCAAGGAGCAGCGAAGATGATGAAGACAGCGGGTATTCGGTATGGGGAAATCTCCGGCCAAGTATCCACTCTCGGAATACTTCGCTACTATGAAGATCTAGGGCTATCAGTAGCACCAGACTCGAGGGCGGGTCCCATCACCTTCGACGACAACCGACTATTAAACCCTTCTGAGGACGTGGTCGCAGCCTGGCAAGCCTTCCAAGCATCTTGGAGAGCCGAAGGTCGATCAGCGATCAAGGCTTGGATTGATGAAGGACTTCGCCAGAAACAAGCTCGGTCGCAGGCTTCGAGCATCCAGCCTCCACCAGACCCGCAAGTCTAGTTTTGTTTAGGGCTCCGAACATGTAAAAATTTATGCTTTCATCTATTATGAATGAAGACTTTTTTGGAAATGTTTTTAGGCTTCCCAACCTTTTATGGATGATCTCGAAGTATTATATATTACCAAAGAACTTTGCCTACTGTGGGCTACCTTCGACCTTCGAAGACTTCACAAACAACCTCGATTTCTGATTCCTCGAGAAAACTCTGGTGCGATTGCGCCCGCAATATACAAAGATATATTATCTTACATTAAAGAGGAGGAAAAAGAAGCTAACTTGGAAACTTCATCTTCTAAGGACGTTGAATGGTCCGAAGAAGAGAATACTGTTGAAGAACAAACAAAGAAACCTAAACAACTTCGAAGCTGGGAGAGAAGCCCCGAGCGACTTCGAACTTGGGCTGAACTCCAATAGGAAAAAAAATATTTCCGAGCTTCGAGAGGAGGGAGAAGAGTTAAACGTAAAGTTATTAGAACTCCCGGCTCTGGAACTAGTCGTTCTGACTTTAGTGGTAGCTCTAGGGATCGAAGGGATCTTCGTTTCCTTCTTGGCATAGATACAGACTTTTTGTGATGTAATGTAATGTAATCTGTTCGAATGATAAAGATTAAAGTTTTAAAATTGTCTCCCTACTTCCCAGCCCCTCATTGGGTGTAAGCAACTTCAAAATTCAGTCGAAGATGGTTACGCGCAACGAAAATAACTTAGGAGTACAATTTTGGAGGCTCAGGGCCCCTTAGCAACTTAGAGATTGATTAAAATCTCAAAGAATGTCTTCGACTACTTGTAGTCTGAAACTTGGTAACTTAGTACCTTTTGTTTGAATGTAGTCACTTCAGACTAGTTTTCCGGATACCTTAGCATCCAAAATAATTGGTCACTTTGGACTCTTTTTACAGAATTCGCAAAAAGAGATCCTCCTTTAAGCTCCGTTGGCATCATAGCTTCATCTCCGAATAATAGTTTGAAAGGAGTAAAACCTGTGGACCTTGTTTGAGTGGTCCGAATGGACCATAAAATCTTCGAGAGCTCTTCAGTCCACAACCCCTTTGCCAACCCCACTATTCTTCGATTCAGCCCTGACAAGATATTACCATTGGCCCTTTTGAAAGATCCGTTAGACTAAGGATGACGTACAGCAGCAAAGCATATTTGTCTGCCAAGGTCTTCGCAAAAAATCCTGAAGGGCTCTGCATCAAACTGTGTCCCATTGTCAACTGTTAGTTGCCGAGGCACTCCGAACCTGCATATAACATTTTTCTAGAAAATTTTTTGTACATTATTCGAAGTGATAGCTCTGAGGGGTTTTGCTTCGACCCACTTGGAAAAATACTCAATTGCTGCCACTACGAATTTTAGATTTCCTTTTGCTACTGGGAAGGGGCCAATAAGGTCCATGCCCCATCTGGCCATGGGCCAAACTGGAGCAATGACTTGAAGAGTTGTTGGCGGACGATGACTTCTTCTTCCCATCCATTGACAGCATTGGCATGTGCGAACTAAGCTCTCCGCATCAACTACTATTGTAGGCCAATAAAGCCCCTGGTGAAGTGTTTTTCCTGCCAAAGCCCGAGGACCCATATGGCTACCACAAAGGCCTTCATGAATTTCTCGGAGCATCTCCTGACCTTTGGCTTGAGATATACATCGGAGCAGAGGGGAACATACTCTGAGCTTCAACCTCGAAAGCTGTGGCCCTTCAGGCAAATTTGCTTCGCCTTGCAACAACTCCATAATTGAACTTCGCCAGTCAGTGCTTGGGATGCAAAGAACTTCCGTAGAAGGGATCTGTGGCACCGAAGGTGAAGTAAGCTCTTCATAAAAGGCTCCTTTCGGAATGTCCATAGTTCCAGCTGCAGCTTTTGCTAAGGTATTGGCTTATATATTTTCAGCTCTTGGTATACTTCGGATGGAAATCCCTTTAAATGCTGCTTCAATCTTACGGATGTCTTCCAAATATTTTGCAAGCTGGGGGTGATGAACTTGAAAACTTTTATCTACGTGCCCTGCTTCAATTTGAGAATCTATTTTAATAACAACTCTTATAGCACCCAAAGCACGCGCCTTTCGAAGTCCTAACAAAATTCCTTCATACTCCGCTGTATTATTGGTGGACTTAAAGTTGAGCCTTGCGGAGTACATTGCTCTTTGCCTTGAGGTGAAATTATTACTGCTCCGATGCCTGCTCCAGACGCTTGGAAAGCTCCATAGGAGTATATAGTCCAAATTCTTTCATTTGACTTCTCCGGAGCCCATACTGCGGATGGAGTCCACTCTGCCACAAAATCAGCCACCACCTGTGACTTGATCACTGTTCTTGCCACGAAGGAGATGCCGAAGGGTGCTAGTTCAACAACCCATTTTCCAATTCTTCCTGTAGAATCTTTGCTTCGGAGCATATCTCCCAAGGCATACGAAGTTGGTACAATCACATTATGTGCTAGAAAGTAATGTCTCAACTTCCTCAAAGCCATTATGAGAGCATAAGTGAACTTTTCAAGCTCATAATATCTTGTTTTTGCTCCAGACAATGCTTCAAATACAAAATAGACTAGGTTATGTACCAACTTCCCATTGAAATCAACTTCTCTAACAAGGACGGCACTGACAGCGGAGCCAGTAGCTGCAAGGTAAAGTAGTAGGGTTTCGTCCGCAATGGGAACCATGAGTGTAGCGAGGTTACTGAGATAATTTTTAATATCATCGAAACTCTTCTGACACTCTGGTGTTCATGCAAAATCTTCGGACCCTTTCAATGCTTTGAAAATGGGCAAACATCTCTCCGCAGACCTTGCTAGAAACCTGCTAAGTGCTGCTAGGCGTCAAGTTAGCTTTTGCACCTGCTTCAAATTTTCCGGAGGATCCATCTTTTGTAATGCAGTTATCTGAGTAGGGCTAGCTTCGATCCCTCTACTCGAAACTAGATACCCTAACAATTTTCTAGCCTGAGCCGCGAAGATACATTTTTCGGGGTTGAGATGGACTCCACATGCCCGAAGGCTATCGAACGTTTCTGCTAATCTAGGCTATGCTGGTGATTTAAAGCACCCTTTATTACAATGTCATCCATATAGGCTTCTACATTGCGGCCTATTTCATGACCTAGAGGTTTAGCAATTAACCTCGAATAATTTGCCCCAGCATTTCTTAAACCGAAAGGCATTCTTACATAGCAGAAGACTCCCGAAGGAGTTACAAAGCTTGTTTTAATTTCATCTTCGCGCTTTAACCAAATTTGATGATAGCCAGAATACACATCGAGGAATCTTAATAACTCCCAACCAGCAGTGGAGTCAACTAATTGATCAATTTGGGGCATGGGATAGGGGTTACGGGGGCATGCTTTATTCAAGGATGTAAAATCAATACACATGCGCCACTTCCCGGAGGATTTCTTTCTGACGAAGACTGGGTTGGCTAACTATTGACATGGAAACGTGCCCCGCATTTGGGTCAGTTCGATGATCCAAAAGTGCATGGATACTTAGGGACAGGCCTAAGCGTGACGTGGCACTGACGTCGCGTTCCGACTACCCTTAATAGTGATAAGGGGGGTGGAGTCGCCAGGCAACCAAATTACACAAAATAACCCAATTAGCCGAAAAAGATAGTTTAAACAGAATAAAATCAGCAAACTAGTCTGAGCCTGTCTGGTTCGAAGCCTGGTGCGAAGGGTGCGCCGAAGGGTACCTTCGGCGTCTGATGCGAAGTGCTCCGCCGATGGGTGCTTCGGCGTTCGGAGTGATCTGATTGAAAGTGAGCTCTGAACAGATCTAGACGTGACAACTACCTCCGAACAGCAGGGTTCGGAGCGAAGCCTCTAGTACAGCGAAGTACGAAACAATGACTCAGGGCCGCGCGCTGGCGTGACTTTGTCTGGTGTGGAGTATGGTCGTGGAGAAGCCTGTTGACGAAGTGTGCTGGCGAAGCCCGTTGCCAGAGCCTGCGGTCTTTGTCGAAGGGTGTCCTGGGGACCTCCGAAACCGATCTCTCAGCTCCGGACACCTTCGACGAAGGGGCTCCGAACGTGCGAAGCCTGCAACACAAACGATGCGAAGTACCAATTCGGCCTGAGGACCGAATTTTGCTAAGTGTTGCACGGGTAGCGAAGGTAGCAATCTATTACGCAGATTAGCGGATACTTCACATGCAAAGTAACATGGCGATACCAATCTGTTACGTAGATTAACGGGTACTTCACAGGCGAAGTACCAAGGCTTACCATTGTTCCGTAGCGGTGAACGGAGGGCTTCCAGGCAAACCCACGAAGAGGTACTGGAAAGTAAAGGTAAAGTAAATGCAATCAAAGCATGAGCTTTGGTTTGGTTTGAGTTGGAGAGAGCTCTCACGCCGGCCAGGCCTCTCTATTTATAGGGGGTTAACTCCTAATCTAATCTGCTATTAAACCAGCCAGATAGAGATAGATTGAGTTGGAAACGCGTACAACTCTACCTCTGCCGAGGTGGGCTTCGGCTAGGCCCATCGAGGCCTGCTCCTCAGGCTGAAGCTTCGGTAGCGTGGGCATCGGCCAGGACCATCGTGGCTTGCTCCTCGGGCCAAAGCTTCGACAGCGTGGACCTCTGAAGGTTCCCGAAGCTTTGGCAGCGTAGGCCTCCGAAGGTTCCCGAAGCTTTGGCAGCGTAGGCGTCCGAAGATTCCGGAAGCTTCGGCAGCGTGGGCCCCCGAAGGCTCCCGAAGCTTCGGCAGCGTGGGCATCCGAAGGCTTCTGGGTCGAAGCCCAGAAGCTGGCTAGAGGCCTTCGGAGCCCACAGCTCAATGCGCTTCGGCCCTGTAGGGCTTCGGACAGACCCTGTACATGTGTACTTTTGGCCCAAATCACCAAAAATTGATATTTTGACAATCTAGCCATTAATGCCATTTTTACTATCAACACATGCCCCCCTGCCTTTTAGTGAACTAGTGAACTAAAAGCATAATGAGCTGAAGACGATACCATTCGTATCGGCTTTTTGACATTTTTACGATGTTTGCCATACACTTGGGAAATACTTTTTTAGGTACCTACCATTCAAAGCTCTTCGAAACCGCTCTCCCTGTAGGGATTCTAACATGTATGCACTGTCGGGAGCGATCTCGACTATCTTAAAAGGACCTTCCCAGCTAGGTGACCATTTACCAATTTTGGGACTCTTCATGCCTAAGGGTAAAATCGTCTTCCACACCAAGTCTCCTATTTGAAACGATTTTGGTTTAACCTTCTTATTGTAGGCCTTAGCTACTCTCTTTTTGTCTACTTCTATGGCTCCTAAAGCCCTTAATCTCTTATCGGTCACTTCCTCCAAGTTATCCTTCAGAAGCCTCTCATACCCATCGACCGATAAGCCGTCTTGCTTTAGCACTCTTAAGGAGCCGAGATCTACCTCTACAGGCAGAACGGCCTCTTGTCCATATACCAACTCATATGGACTGACCTTGGTGGCACCGTGCTTTGCAACTCCTACAAGCCCGTAATGCTTCGGAAAGCACTTCATGCCACCTTTTAGGAAACTCTTCAATTTTCTTTTTAATAAGCTTAATCACGGTTTTATTAATAGACTCGGCCTGACCTTTGGCCTGAGCATAGTAAGGTGAAGAGTTTATCAACTTAATGGCATAGTATTCGGCGAAGTCCCTTACTTCTTTAGAAACAAATGAACTACCTTGATCCGTAGTAAGAGTTTGAGGGATACCGTATCTATGTATGATGTGCTTTAAAATAAAATCGCGTACCTCATTATGAGTCATGTTCTTGAGAGGTACGTCCCCGGTCCATTTGGTGAAGCAATCTGTCGCCATCAGCACGAACCGATGCCCCTTTGAGGAAGGAGGGTAGATCTGGCCGATGAAGTCTAGACCCCAACCCCGAAATGACCATGGCTTGACAATAGGATTGAGCAATGAGGCTGGAGCTAAATAGATTTTGCCAAACTTCTGACATGCCTCACATCCTCTGTAGTACTTGAAACAGTCTTCAGTCATAGTCGGCCAATAAAAACCCACTCTTTTGAGCATCCAACTCAACTTTTGGCCCTACTGGTGAGTGCCACAACACTACAACAAAACAGGCAACTTCCGTCGGCCAAAGCCGACGGAAGTTAGCCCTTTCCCGACGGAAGAAGCCAACTTCCGTCGGCAAAACGCTATCTTCCGTCGGCTTTTGGCCGACGGAAGCGCGGCGACGGAAGTTAGCTAACTTCCGTCGGCCACCGACGGAAGTTAGCTAACTTCCGTCGGCTTGACGTGGCCGACGGAAGTTAGCGCCGAACACTGCCACGTCAGCAGAGGGGGCGCTAACTTCCGTCGGCCAGCCTGGCCGACGGAAGTTAGGGGCAACTAACTTCCGTCGGCTATGGCCCTAGCCGACGGAAGTTAGCCTTTCTGCCCACGTGGCCGAAACCAGCTAACTTCCGTCGGCTATGGTCAAAGCCGACGGAAGTTACCTGGTATTTTTTTTTATTTTTTCCTGGTTCCCCTACTCACACTCACATCCAACCACAATTTCACATACATTCACAATACACATCCAAAATCACATTTCACATCCAAAATCACATTCAAACTTCACATATAACATCCAAAACAACATCTCACATCCAAAATCACATCTCACATCCACACTTCACACATCACATCCAAAATCACATAATATAACTGAATTCACATCCAAAGTCACAGTAAACATCTGAATTCACATATAACATCCAAACTCACATACAAATTCACAAAACACAGCGAGAGCCACATACAAAGTCATATTTGTCCATATACTCACTGATCGCCCACATTTGGGTCGTGGGCGCCGCCGCTGCCTCCTGCTTCGTTCACATTTGCCCCGGAGGCTCCATCCTGGCCAGGCGTACGAAAACACTGAAGAAATAGACAAAATTAGAAACGAACTCAACTACACTTCTAAACGCTAACTTAGGTATTTAGGAGGTACCTCAGGTGATGTAGGAGATAGTGGTGGTGGCGGGGGAGGTAGTGGTTGGAACATAGACATGTCAAATCCACTGTTTTGCTGGGCTAGTTGCTACACATGTTGTAATGTAATCAGTTAGTTCTAAACCTATTTCTGAATACTTTTGAACTGCAACACTCTAAAGTAAGCTTACTTGGATCATCGCATGTTGTTGTGCTAAGCAGGCGGTATAGTACTCTTGTTGTTTCCTGTTGTGCTCGTTTACCCGCCTCAATTCCTCCCTCATCCGAACCATCTCCGGGGTTTCTTCTGAGCGACGACGGCTGGAGCCAACTCCGACGGAGCTCTGCGACGACTGAGCTGACTTCTGAGCTCTCACCGCTCTCGAGTCAATAACTCCATTGAACATGGAGTACCTGCAACATTAACAGGGGTTAGTTACCATCACAATACCATACACAAAACATTAATAAAAACATTGTCTCACCGTCCATGGCTTTTGCCACCTCCGCTGGAGTACACGGCCATTTGGTCCACAGGTTCTCTCCGCCAATCATAGTCCTCTCCATGGAGTCGAACCATGTGTTCACCATACTGCGCCTGCAAAAAACATGTCCGATTAGCTAGACGCAGAAAAATGAAATTACGTCAACTCTTAATAACATCTCACCAAATGGTCCGTGGCTGTCTGGCTACACAAGACATCTGGCTGTGCCGGATCGCTTCCTTTGTGACCAGAGGTATACACCTCTATGTCACTTGGCACGTTGCCAGATTTAGCTTCCTGTACATTAGAAATGAGTTAGTCGCATTACAATGTATCTATAGCTAGAGAGTGACAGATCGGTCTTACCAAGCGTTTAGCGTGGCGAATATGTCCGTCGGCACCATATCTGTGCTTCGGATCCGTCCCGCGGCATTGTCTTTTCTGCTCGGAAGTCTTCTTAAATGCGGCTGAAGACCAAATCTTGCAGAATTCGAAATATGCGTCCTCGCGGTTTGCAAACCACGGAATCCTCACCTGAACAGAGATGCTATTTGTATTATATGACAACAAATCTCAACAATCGAAGAGTAAAAAGTTAGAATTGTTTACCGAACGGTATTCTTCTTCAGTCAAATAAATTGACGATGAGCCCGTCGCCTTGCTCATTCGTTGCCCTAGCTTCTCCTTGTAGTAAGCATTGTTCGCTTGAATGCGGGCATACGAAATGGCGTCCTTCACCACCTTATGTGCATTGTTGTTGAAGACTTGAAGCGCATGGTTATGGTGATTGCCGACTTCTGGCAAGCAAAAGCGTAACTGCAAAAGTAATGATTAGTACAGTGTTGTAACTCGAAAAGTCTAAAAGTAGATTGAAAAAACACTTGCATACCCAGAAGTCATGAGACACCGCCCCCTGAGCAGTTCCGTGGCGCCCGTCAGGAGCGAACCGGTACTGGTCCCATGTCTGGCATAGAACCCGCTCACCGGTCGGCATTGTCAGCACCCCTGGGTAGTGCAGACGGCACAGGTTACCCAATATCTGGTTAACCTGTCTGACCCTCGAAGTACCGTCGAACCTAGAGTCAATCCAAGATCTAGAAATACATAATAAATAAAGTTAATTAGTTTAGTGAAAGAAATTTTTTGAAAACAAAAGCAAAACAACAGAAGAGTATTACACTTACCCGTCACCAACAGGCGTAATCTCGATCTTGGCTCCACCGGAAGAGACTACTGGTGGAGCGACCAAGTGACTCGTCCTGAAAGTTACCGAGGACCCGCCGGCAGCCTCAGCACCTTCCTCCTGACCCGCACCCTCCGGGAGATCCCCCTGCCCCGCACCCTCTGGGTCATCCCCCTGCCCCACACCCTCTGGGTCATCCCTCTGTGCCGCACACTCTGGGACATCCCCCTCTTGCCCGCCACCCACCGGATCATCCTCATGACCCGCACTCTCCAAGTGTTCTTCCTCCTACAAAACAGTATTGAAACAATTAGTAATAGTTTATAACTGGCATAAAAAACAATCTGAAAGTTACCTCCTCATCTAGTTGAAATGCAATAGGCCGACCAATTAATGTCGGATCTATGCATCTCAGGAGCTGCTCTTGACGACGTCTGTTTGAAGAAGAGGAACTACCCTGGAATAGGGTGTCCTCCTGACTCGTCGGTGTACTCGCCGGAGTACTCGCCGATGAACTCCCCAAGCGGAAGAGCTTCCTCGTGACACTCTTCATCTTTTTCGACATCCTGTTCAAAATAAGCACAAACAAGCATTTATTAGTAAAGAAGGTTTGTACATATGAAAAAACATGTAATATGAAGTATATTGCATATCCATGTATCAAAACAATTACTTGTCAATTATCATCAAAATCAGGATCAATTTGTCCTTTTCTCCCCAAAGCACGCCATGTGACTTTTTTCTTCTTATGTTGGTGTTTCCTTTTCTCGGGAACTGCCACATCATTAGAATCGCCGAGAAAAGAATATGTCGACGATTCTGACTCTACATTAAACGAAGTCGGCAATTCATCATCTTGATAAACCTCATCGACCTCTTCAACCTCCAATTGATAAGCGTCATCACTAGGGGTGTGTAGACGTTCCCGAGGATTCACTTTGTAGACTACCCACCAAGCACTTAGTTTTTCACATGGGTAGGGCATATAATACACCTGCTCGACTTGATGAGCAAGGACAAAATTGTCGCAACTAGATAATCGTTCCGCGTGTTTGACTTCAACCATCCCAAATTGGTTTTCACGAGTACCATGTTTAGGGTCGAACCAATCACAATCGAAGAAGACTACTTTAATCTCCTTATTTCCGGCAAAGTTGTACTCGATTATATTTTTGATGATTCCATAATACATAGTTTCGTGTCCTTGTCCATCAACGACCCTTGTAACAACACCAGTATTAGTTGTTGCCGCTAGAGGTCGATATGCTTCAAATATAGTTGAACGGAAGCGGAAACCATTAACATCATAGCGACCGTAACTTTTGGCACTAATACTCCCGTAAGAGAGCTGTCGCAAGTCTATATGTACATTGTCAGCGAGCACGCACTGCAAATCATAAGAGATTATAAGATAATTTACCCAGTAGAGTAAAATAATACGTGTCAGAAAAGGTAAGGATTTACATGTTCTCTGAACCAAGTGAGAAAACTAGGCCCGCCATTTACTCCTTCTCGACGCAATTTATCTAATTGCTTCTCCGTTGGTTGACGACCAGAAGTCAAGTATTTCGAATCAAACATACTGTCAATGTAACGAATAGGTAAACAAACGGGTATAAAATTTGGAGGTAAAATATAAAACTAAAACGAATCACTTACGCGAAATATTGTTCCATCTCTTCCATATTTGAGTACATGTAGAGCAAGGCATTTGTTCGTTCTTCCTGAGTTACATAATATGTCGTGGAAACACCAACAGTTATGCCCTTCCACCCAAATATTTGGAGATCACTACAAGGATGGTCTTCATCCATATGGTACCGTGTAGCAGGTGTGTTGACATTGTGATGCTCAGCGAAGTATACACTAGTGAAGTATGCTATCTCTTTCAATTTAAATTCTTCTGCGATGCAACCTTCAACTCTGGCCTTATTACCAACCATCGCTCTAAGCTTCTTTAGGGACCTTTCAATATGATACATCCACCTATATTGCACAGGGCCACCTACCTTAGCTTCATATGGCAGATGAACCAGTAAATGTTGCATTGGATTGAAGAACCCTGGAGGGAATATTTTTTCCAGTTTACATAAAAGCACCGGGATCTCTTTCTCTAGCATCTCCATCATATCTTTCTTAATTTCTTTCGCACAAAGTTGTCTATAAAAATGGCTCAGCTCAGCTAACGCCTTCCACACATCATCATTCAGGTACCCACGAAACATTACAGGAAGGAGTCTTTCCATTATTATGTGGTAATCGTGACTTTTCAATCCATTTAATTTCCCTGTCTTCAAGTTCACAGCTCTTCTAAATCCCGCGGCGTAACCATCTGGGAATTTCAAATTTTTCAACCACCTCATTACTTGTTTTTTTTCTTTAGGTTTTAAACAAAATGGGGCACGTGGCTTGCCACCACTATTCGTCAACTCAAGGGTTGGTCGATTACAAATCTCAGCTAAATCTTTTCTCTCCTTTACATTATCTTTTGTCCTGTCAGTAAAATCCATACATGTACTTATAATGCTTTCACCAACATTACGTTCCTGATGCATAACGTCAATGTTGTGTGCATCAGAATTAGTGATTTGACGTACGGCAGTTCCCATAAACCACATATGTGGGTCCAATTATGTTCGGTTCCGAATCCTACAAATCCATCCTCATTTCATTAAGGACCAACTCATTCAGCATATCAGCGATTTCTCTACCATTTAAACGCCTTGGTGGTCCCTTTACAACAATGTTGTCCTTCTTGAAATTGTTCCTCTGTAACCTAAATGGGTGATTCATGGGCAAAAAGCATCTATGGCAATCAAAGTAACAAATCTTTCCCCCGAAGTTCAGACGGAAACAATCTGTGTCCTTCGCACATATCAGGCATGTCAACCTTCCATGACAATTCCAACCAGAAAAAATACCGTATGCCGGAAAATCGTGGACCGACCACAGATACGCAACTCGAAGATTGAATTTTTGTTTCTGGTCATAGTCATATGCTTCAACTCCTTTCCACAATTGTTTTAACTCTTCAATTAAGGGCTTCAACATCACGTTTAGTCGTGTTCCAGGATGATCTGGACCGGGTATAATGAGACACAGGAACATAAATTCATATTTCATACAAAATGAAGGTGGAAGGTTGTATGGAATAGCAAACACGGGCCAACAAGAGTACGACGATGCCGTTACATTGAAAGGCGTGAATCCATCAGTTGCCAACCCGATGCGAACATTCCTTGCATCACTAGCAAAGTCTGCATCAAAATCATCTAGAGCCTTCCATGCCGCACCATCAGATGGGTGCACCATTACTTGATTATTCTCACGTACACCTTCTTTATGCCATCGCATATGTCTAGCGGTTTTCTTTGATAGAAACAATCGTTTCACCCTAGGTGTAAGAGGCATGTAACGAAGTTGCTTATGAGCAACCTCTGTCGTCACCTTCTCTCCGTCTTCATTTACGACCTCTACGAATCTCGGTTTACCACATTTTAAGCATTTCACCTCATTACTATGTTCTTTCCAGAACAACATACAATTATCTCGGCACACATCAATCTTCTCATACTCCATACCGAGAGCAGAAAGCATTTTCTTTGACTGATACATGTCTTTCGGCACCTTATGGTTCTTAGGAAGGATATCGCTGATCAGATTCAAGAGCTCCTTATAACAATTGTTTGAAAATGCAAACTTTGACTTAATAGCCATAATACGAGTCACGAAAGCGAGAACGCTTACGGTGGTGTGCTCATGCAATGGCTCTTCTGAAGCTCGAAGGATGTCGAAAAACTTTTGAACCTCCGGTGTTGGAGGATCCTCGGGGTTTGATTCAAACTCCGGTCGTATAGCATCAACCATCTCATCCATCCTATCGTCAGCAACGCTATCATCTTCTTCTTCCACTACTAATACCGTTTTTTCAAGGCCTGTCTCGCCGTGAAAAGACCAAACTTCATAACCTGGCACGAAACCATATTTGCAAATATGCAATGACAACGTCCTCTTGTCTTGCCAACGAGAATTTCTGCACTTCATGCATGGGCACCTCGCGCCAGTGTTTGTTGTCAAAGCGAATGCACGATCAACAAATTTCTCAGCGTTGATTACCCACTCCCTCGTGTGAGCTCCACTTTTCATCCAACCACTATACATCCACCGTCGATCGTCCTCAGCCATTCTATATGCAAAACATTCATTCAATCAAAGGGCTCGCAACAAACACACACCCTGGCCACCCCTCGCCTCCGCCTCCGGACAACGGAGGGGAAGTAGAGGCGGCCGGGCGGCCGACGATGCAAGGGGAAGCAGAGCCCACAGGCGACGCGATTCACCATGGCGTCCGGCGGTGACCGCCTGGACGCCTAGTCGACGCAGGCGATGCCGTGACAACCATGGTCTATAGGAAAAGATAGGTCCTAAACCCACCCAAGAGTGACCGACAAAACGTGGTATTTATGACGAGCCATGAGTCCGAACGAAATTTCAGCAGCATAACCCCGCTGTTCTCCAATTGCACGCCTGATAGTGGTGCAATGGAGAACAACAAGGTTATGTTACTGAAATCTCATTCGGACTCATGACTCATCATAAAACCACGCTCTGTCGCCCACTCTGAGGCTGTCCAAAAAGGGACAATTCCGGACCTGCACATCTCACACGCATGACACGTGTGAGACATGTTGGTCCGAAACGGGTGACGCATAGGTTTCGTTACACTATCTACGTTGTTGTCAAATAAAATATTGGATACGAAAAGAATATATATAAGAAATTATACATATATATAATATAGTAATCATCATAATGAAATCATCAATAAACCACAAATTAATATAAGAATATAATTAATAGCATATATAATAGCACATCGCATACGAAACATTTGTAAAAGCATAAAATTAATTCAGGTCAACTACTTGTGACATGTGCATAATAACAATTAACGTCATTGTGAGCAAAAATAAAACAATTATTCATTATATCACAAATTACAACAAAAAATAAGTGTCTATCATACAATCAATCTTCGGCCACTATGATAAAATTACTGCAAACCTAGAGCAACCATTGTAATCCACTATGACAAAATTCACAAATCAAAAGTGAAGAAAAATCTTAAAGAAGAAAAAATTACTTGAGAGCTAGCGATGGATCGGAGGCCGGCGGGCGGTGGAGGTCGACGAGCGGCGGTCGAATCGGGGACGGCGGCCGGGACGGCGGCGATGGCCGGGAGGGGGCGGTGGCCGGCGGTCGAGGCGGCCGGGAGGCGGCCGGGCGGGCGGCGGCCGAGGCGGCCGGGAGTAGGGTGGGAGGCGGGCGTGCGGGCGGGCGGCTGCCGAGCGGGCGGGCTGGCGGGCGTGCGGGCGGGCGGCGGCCGAGGCGGCCGGCGCCGGGAGCCGGGCGGGCGGCGGCGCGGCGGCGAGGGCGGGCGGCGGCGCGGCGGCGAGGGCGGGCGGCGGCGGGAGGCGGCGAGGGCGGGAGGCGGCGGCGGCGTGGGCGCATACAGGGAGTTAGGTCTCCCTGTACGCGCGCGCGGTTGGGAAAAGGTCCCCCTAACTTCCGTCGGCCAGCATTAAAGCCGACGGAAGTTAGCTAACTTCCGTCGGCTTTAATGCTGGCCGACGGAAGTTAGGGGGATCCGGGCGGCCGCGGAAAAACCCTCGCTAACTTCCGTCGGCCACTGTCAGAAGCCGACGGAAGTTAAGTTAATTTCCGTCGGCTCGTGGAGGCCGACGGAAGTTATTTAACTTCCGTCGGCTTTCCCAAAAGCCGACGGAAATTAACTTGGCCGACGAAAATATCCTGTTTTGTTGTAGTGCAAAGCCCCTCATGGACTTCTCCTATAGCCACCTGGGACTGTTCATAGTCTAAACACTTCAATAGCACTCCATCGATGGTTCGGCGATACAATGTGTCGTCTACCAACACGAATTTGAACGCTTGTCGCCGAACCTTTCGATCAACCCTTTGTCTAGGGTCTCTCAAATACTGGATGATTGGGACTCTCCAATTGCCCTAACAGGTTTCAGAGGGCTTCACTGGTATACCTTCTGAAACGGCCTCTAAAACACTGTCTTTGGGGTGCCCCCCGAGCCCTTCCAACTCTTGCCGAAGCTTGGCCGAGGTGGTCGTTCGGAGTGTGTTGGGCCGAAGCCCTCCGGAGGGTTCGGACCCTAGAGAGCCTTCCCCGTCCGAGAGGCTTCGGACTATAGGCTCTGGCATGCCGGACCCCTCGGTGGGCGGAGCACTCCGATCCAGGGGCTCCGGCATGCGGTGGCCTCCGGTGACCCGAGGGGTTCGACCCGGAGGGCGCGCCTTTCCAGCATCACTGGCTTTGACAATGAGACCAAACATCGGCTTTTCCAACACAAAAAATTTCCCTCTCTTAACTTGGTAGCCAGATGCTTGCTGAGCCAAGTCATTGGCTATTGAATTGGCTTCTCTTGACACGTGAGATATTTTGAAATCATCAAAAGTAGCAATTATGTCTATGCATTTGTCCAAGTAGCTATACAGCAAGCCATTAAAACATTGAGCTTCCTTGGCTACTTGTTGTACTACTAATAATGAATCGCCATACGCGTGAACATGTTTGGCACCTACCTCGTATTCGGCTTGGTTATTAGTGAAAGAAAACTCTAGTCGGGCCGAGGTTTCAAAGCGCATACCATTGGGTGACATGAGAACTACTCCAATACCTTGGCCATTCTTGCAAGCCAAACCATCAAAATAGATTTTCCATGGATCTACCTCAACTAGAACAATAGCATCACTCCAGCCAGCATCTATGTGATGATCAACTATAAAGTTGGCTATGACTTGGCCTTTCACCGCCCATATGGGCTCGTAGGCCAAATCATATTCAATCAACGCATAAGCCCACTTTCCGATTCTTCCACTTAGAATAGGCTTCTGTAACATGTGCTTTATAACATCAGTTTGACAAACGACAACACATGTGGTGGGGAGAAGATAATGGCGTAACTTGGTGCACGTGTAATAAAGTGATAAACATAATCACTCCACAAACGTGTACCTGGTTTCGGCGTCCAGCAGGCGGCAGCTCAAGAACGTGATGATGTAATCCTTCCGCTCCACCTCCTGGGTTAGCACGGCTCCAATCACGCTATCTTCAGCGGCGATGTATAGCCAAAACGGAATCCCAGCCTTGGGTGCCCTCACCACGGGCGATGATGACAAGCATTCCTTGATCTTCTCAAAAGCCCTTTGCTGGCTTGCTCCCCAAGTGAACTCGGCTTCATTTTTAGCCGGAGTATGGGGACAAAGGCATCAATCTTGCTGGACAAGTTGGATATAAAGCGACGCAAATAGTTCAACTTGCCTAGCAACTTTTGCACATCCTTCTTGCATGCCGGCGCTGCAACGTTTCTAATCTTTTCAAGTCTCTTAGGATCAATTTCTATACCTCTCTCATGAATCATGAAACCTAAGAACTTACCTGCCGACACACCAAAAGCACACTTAAGCGGGTTCATTTTCAACCCATACTGCCGCATCCTATCGAAAGCAACTTTCAAATCGTCTAAATGGTTTCCCATAGCGTCCGATTTGACCACGACATCATCGATGTAAACTTCTAACATGACTCCTAACAAGTCATGAAAAATCAAGTTCATAGCGCGCTGATACGTGGCGCCGCCGTTTTTCAAACCAAAAGTCATGACGACCCACTCGAACAAACCGACAAAACTAGGGCATCGAAAGGCAGTCTTATAGACGTCCTCTTCGGCCATAAAGATTTGATTATAACCAGCATTGCCATCAAGAAAACTTAGTACCTTATGTCCCGAGGCATCTTTGATCAGCATGTTGGCTATTGGCATCGGATACTCGTCTTTTGTTGTAGCTCTATTCAGATCCCTGAAATATATGCATACTCGTATCTTGACGCTCCCTTTCTTCTCTACTGGCACAATGTTAGCAACCCACTACGCCTACCTGCATGGCCTAATAAATTCAGCCTTAAGTAGTCGTTCCACTTCCTCCTTAACTCGGTCATAGACGGCCGAATTAAAGCGGCGGGGACACTGTTTATAAGGCCTAAACCCGGACTTGATGGGCAGCCGATGCTCTACGAGCTCGCGGCTTAGTCCTGGCATCTCGCTATATTCCCATGCGAAACAATCGACATACGACCGAAGTAACTTTATTACTTCATCCTTTTCATCGGGCTATAAATGTTGGTTTACAAAAGCTGGCCTTGGGACGCTGAGGAGCCATGCTGTATAGCATGGGCCTCATGGCTCCAGATGTGATGAGTCATTGTCAACGATAGTCAAAGAGGACTGAAAAGAGAGAGAAGATCTGTTGCGTCTAGGCCGCGTGTGTAGGACCGAAAGTAGCGACCAGAGGGGGGGGTGAATGGGCGCCTTAAAAACTCTTTCGAATCAATGGCCTGTTCCCAATACCCAACGCACCTCAAAAATACTACGCAGCAGAAAATAAACAGAAGGCCTAAGTCTAAAGGTTTCTAACCTAGAAGCATCAGATAATAAACAGTGTAAAAGTAAAGAGGTGCAACTAGGCAGATAAACAAGTTGTAACAGGCCTATACTTCTCAATGAAATGATCTAAGTATGTATAAAGAGAAAAGAGAAGTTACTGTCCAAAGTTGTCTCCTGTTCGGGACTTGGCAAAGCCCCCTTCGCACGCCGAGGTCTGCTTCGGAGGTTGGTGACGGAGTCCGTCCGAAATGCCGAAGGTGTCTCTGTCTAGCCTAATTCGAAGTGATAAGAAGCAAAGTGTACTTCGGAGCGAAGTAAAAACAGTGTCGGAGCTTGGTTCGAGGTAAGCACTTCAAAGACAAGACTTCGAACACAACTTCGAGTCACGAGCTTCGGAGCGAAGTAAAACAATGCCGAAGCTTGGTTCGAAGTATGCACTTCGAAGGCAAGACTTCGCACACAGCTTCGACTCACAAGCTTCGGAGCGAAGTAAAACGGTGCCGGAGCCTGCTTCGAAGTATGCACTTCGAAGACAAGACCTCGAACGTACTTCGAACCGAAAGCCTCGAGGCTAAACCTTCGAACACGAAACTTCGAACACAAAACTTCGAGCACACAAACAGACAACCTTCGAACGTAGGAGCGAAGTCTGTCACGTGACAGAAAATCAAGTCCGAAGCCTACACTCTATCTTCGAAAAGGGAAAACTTCGAGAGGAGAAACGAAGGCAGACACGCCACAAGGAAATCCAAGCGAAGTCTATCAGAACAGACAAACTTCGAACCCAAACTTCGAAACCTAATGAAGTGTGCACTTCGAACAGATAGATTCGGAGTATGCTAGTTCGAAGTATGCAATGCTGTCCATACAGGAGGAGCTTCGAAGCTAGCAACTCAGACACAAAGACCGAAGTTCGAAGTCTGAGCGAAGTCTTTTAAAGACGTTCGATCGAAGCCTGCCTCACGGAGTTGAGGGGCTTCGCACTGAAATGAGCTTCGCCAGACACACCAGGAAAAAGGCAAAAGAGACTGTCAGCTTCGATCAAAAAGCTGGGCGATAGAAGGTGAAAAGCTGCAGCCGAACACTGTAGCTACAGTGAAGCAGTACTACTTGCAACAGCAAGAACTAGTACTACCACCGTGAAGAACACACCCAGCCGAAGAAGCTTCTCTTCAAGAATAAATTCAGCAGCCCGTAGGTAAGGCAATAACTCCCCAAACCAAACAAAATGCAAGCAATAAATTCACCAGAGTTCCAAGATTAAATGCATCCAAAAGATTTGAGCCAAAAGAATGCAAGAACAGGGAGAGGAAGCCCCTGGCGGCGCACACAGGAGAGAGAAGGGAGTGACCCAAAAAGGTGGATTTGATTTCAGCACAAAGGGTAGTCCAAACCCTAGGGATTGGGGTGCTATTTATAGGCAGCCCAACACTAGGAATATTCTACCAGCCCCTTAGGGTTTTTACAGACTCAAAAATACAGAAAAAGACTCTACTGCCCTTAGGTATTTTTACAGACACAACTGACTGACTGTGGGCCTAGAGTAACAGATGACATATCCGGAAGCTACTCTTCTGGACAGTCGGATACAGAATCAACGGTTGTCAGTTTTACGCCGAAACTGACAAAGCCTCCACCAGCTTTGCACCAGGTACCCGGATTGGGCCGGCCCGACTCCGCAGCTCTCTCAGCCCGGCAATCGCTCACCGCCCGTGTACCTGAGTCAGTCCTGGTCAACAGCCCAGTGGGTCTTCTACTGCTTCTGGCCCATGCACCCGGATTGGGCCAGCCCGACTTCGCAGCCTCCTCTGCCCGACAGTCGCTCGCTGCCCGTGTACCTGAGTCACACGCGGCCCATGAAACAGCAGATCTCTTCTCTTCTTCAGTCCTCGTTGACTATCGTTGACAATGACTCATCACTTCTAGAGCCATGAGGCCCACGCTATTCAGCATGGCTCCTCAATCTCCCCCTTGATGAGAGCATTGTCAACACTCCTCAATTCTCAGCTCTTCAGCACCTGTGAACCAAATGTGGAAACACGAAAACAAAATACAAGAAAACAAAGAAGAAGAAAAATAAGGTAAAAGTTTAACCCTAATGACCAAAAGCCAACCAAAAGCAAGAAACGGTCATTATGGTTAACCAAAACGTAAAAGCTCAAAATGAGTGCGATTTTTAGAACAACAAGGATATCAACAGAGTAAGAACTCCCCCTTAAACTCTGATCCCAAATTTTCTCCCCCTTGTTGACAAGTGAACTCATCAAGCACTCAATAGAGACACAGACTCCCCCTAAAAAACAACTCCCCCTCAAAATATGCAGTGAATGCAATTGGGGTGCAGGTGGAGTGAAGAAAGCATGCTTCTCAGATATGATTGACTGCAAATACAGTATCTAACATGTATAGCAAAAGAGATACTGTCCAAGACACATGGCATGATCAGTGCAACAGATGATATCTAAAGAAAGTCATTTGCACGCAGTTTTCAGTTTTTGCAAACAAAAGCATCACCACATTTTCTAGTAGACAAGCAAGGTAAAGCAGGAGATGCAGAAGCTAACTGAGATCTACCAAGATAAGCATTGTCCAAAACAACAGGCTTCAGCAAACTTGTTATCTTTTAAAGTTCAGGCTTTTTCATTTTCCTTTGTCATTTTTTGCCAAGGGTTATTTGCATGTCAAGCCTTATGCTAACCGACCAAGTCAAGCCTAGGCCAGAATTGGACCATCAGAAGCTTAAGACATTGGTCTCGGCATACACTATACTGTCCTAGTTCATACCAAAGTGCTATGGTAAGCAATCCAGAACAATATAATGCGACAAAGCAAACCCACTTGGATCTTTTCGATTTAAGCATAAAAAGGAATGGAATTTTCATGCATTTTTGATTTTTATCATTTTATAGCACATTTTCCATGTTAAAGCATAAAGATGTCCAAGTTGCATATCTGCATCTATGTGATGAACTGGCTACAAGGCATGTAACAGATAGCAAAAACACTCAGCCTACGCATGCTAGTTACCAGAAGCAATGGTGATCATTTTTCAAGTTGAAAGCGTAAAAGCCATGCACATGATAGATATCAGGTATATCAAGTGAACTGAATCAAAGCATGATCATCGACATGTAAACAAAAGCATGTACCCGCTAGACTAAGTAAAGCAGTTCAATCATATAACAGAAGCATCTCTAAAGTGTGATACGTGAATATGCAAGATATGAACACACACAAAAGGACTCAAGAAAAGAGTAAAGAAGAAAGAAAACTGACGCAAAATATCCTAGAAAGGATACACAACACCCAAATCCCCTCGTAAACGCTCAAAGGTAGATTGATCTAGGGGTTTGGTGAAAATGTCAGCCAACTGATGATGGGTATCAACATGAATAAGGTCAATGACTCCTTTCTCATATTGATCCCGTAAGAAGTGAAAGCGCACATCAATATGTTTGGTTTTTGAATGAAGACACGGGTTTTTCCCTACACTAATAGCACTAGTGCTATCGCAAAACAATGGAACCCTGGTAGGAAAGAATAACCCAAAGTCTCGTAGAGTGGAAATCATCCAAACCATCTGTGAGCAGCAGCTAGCAGCAGCTACATACTCAGCCTCTGTGGTCGAAAGAGCAACTCCAGATTGCTTTCGAGAAGACCAAGATACAAGGGAAGAACCAAGAAACTGGCAAGTACCGGAAGTCGACTTGCGATCCAACCGGCACCCACCAAAGTCAGCGTCCGAAAAGCCAGATAAATCAAGAGATGATGATGCTGAATAATAAAGACCAAGATCAGGCGCATAGGTGAGATACCTGAAAATGCGCTTGACAGCCTGCCGGTGAGACGCGCGTGGTGAAGACTGAAAACGCGCGCAAAGTCCCACGGCGAACTGTATGTCTGGTCTTGTTGCTGTCAAGTACAGCAGCGAACCGATCATCCCTCGAAATTCTCTCTCATTGACCTTGACACCGCTCTCGTCCTTGTCCAAACCCCCAGAAGTACCCATCGGGGTCATCTGCGGCTTCAATTCACCACCAAAGTCAAATTTCTTAAGCATGTCACGAGTATACTTACCTTGGTGGATGAAGGTGCCGTCCTTGGTCTGCTTGATCTGGAGCCCTAAAAAGTACTTAAGCTCACCCATGAGGCTCATCTCAAACTCACTGTGCATCTGCTCAGAAAACTTGGACACAAGAGAATCAGTAGTACCGCCAAAGATAATATCGTCCACGTAAATCTGAGCAACTAAAAAATCTGAAGCATCTCTGAGCAAGAAAAGAGTTTTGTCCACAGAACCCATCACAAAGCCCTTCCCCAACAAAAATTGCTTCAACCGGTCATACCAAGCCCTGGGGGCTTGCTTCAACCCGTATAAAGCTTTATGCAACTTAAAAACATGTCGAGGAAACTTGGGGTTCTCAAAACCGGGGGGTTGCCTAACATATACCTCCTCCTCAATGAACCCGTTCAGAAAAGCACTCTTAACGTCCATTTGAAAAAGCTTAAAACCCTTTGAAACGGCAAAAGCTAGAAGAATACGAATGGACTCAAGACGGGCCACAGGAGCGAAGGTTTCTTCAAAGTCAATACCTTCCTTATGGCAATAACCCTGGGCGACTAGTCGAGCCTTGTTGCGCACCACAACCCCATCTTCACCTTGTTTGTTCTTGAATACCCACTTGGTGCCTATGGGGTTGCATCCTGGTGGCGGCTCAACTAATGTCCAAACCCGATTGCGGACAAAATTCTCAAGCTCTTCTTGCATGGCATTAATCCAATTAGAATCAGAGAGAGCATGAGAAATGTCTCTGGGCTCAAAAGATGCAACAAATGCAGATTCAGCAAACACAGCGAGAGAGGCAGAAGAACGCAAAGTCCTTTCAGTTAAATCACCAATGATGAGCTCTGAGGGGTGGTCACGCTGAACTGCTCGGGTTCCCTGGTGATCTGAAGTCACCTCACCGGAGTCAGCAGCTGGCAACTCTGGACTCGACTGAGGGGGCTCAATCGAAGTGGAAGAAGTGATCAGAGGTCCGCCCTCATCATCAGTCGAAGTCACAGAAGGTGTGGGCTCTGCGGGGGATGCAGAAGGCCCGCCCTCAACAGCAGCTGGAGTATCCTCATCTTCCTCGAAGATGGATTCTCCGAGCTCATCATCACTAGAAAGCTCAAAAGAAGGAGTCAAAGAAGGCAAGGACTCATCAAAAGAAACCTCACAGGTCTCGACAAGCAGCTGGGATTCGAGGTTCCAAACACGGAAGCCTCGAGAATGCAATGCATAACCAAGAAAAATACCATCCCAGCAACGAGACTCGAACTTGTCCAAATGCCCTCCCTTCTTGAGCACAAAGCACTTGCAGCCAAACGCTCGCAAGTGGCTCACCTTGGGCTGTCTGCCAAACCGCAACTCATATGATGTCTTACCAATGTAAGCTCTAAGAAAAATGCGATTGGCCAGATAGCAAGCCGTGTTCATGGCTTCAGCCCAAAAACGCCTAGGAGTCCTGTGCTCATCGAGCATCGTCCTGGCCATCTCAACTAGCGTGCGGTTCTTTCGTTCCACAACGCCGTTCTGTGGGGGAGTGTAAGGAGAAGAAAACTGATGGTCCAGACCCTGATCACCACAGAAGCTGACGAACTGAGAGTTCTTGAACTCAGAGCCATTGTCAGAGCGAATTGCTCGCATCCGACCATTGTTCTCATTCTTCAGCTTCAAAATCAGGTCATGGACAAATTGAAAAGTTTCATCCTTAGACTCCAAAAGAAAACCCACGAGAAACGAGAAAAGTCGTTAACAATCACAAGTGCATACCACTTCCCACCGACTGAGCGTACCCGAGCTGGACCTACAGTGTCCAAATGCAAAAGCTCGCCTGGATACGAAGTCATCACCTGAGTCACAGGTGAATGAGAAGCGGCAACCATTTTCCCATGACGACAGGGATGACAAACTAGATCCTTCTCCATTTTAAGCTTGGGCAATCCTCGGATGAGGTCCATAGAGCTTAACCTGACTAGCAGATCAAAACTCAAATGACCTAACCTCCTATGCCACTTCCAGAGCTCAGAAGAAGATCCAGCAATCAAACAGCGAGAAGGGCCAAAAGAACTAGAGAAGTCAATTCGAAAAACTTTACCGAAGGGTAAAATCTGACAAACCAAAGACCCTCTAGAATCAATCACAGAAGAATTTCCCTTCTTAAAACGCACTTCCAAACCATCCTCAAGAAGTTGCGACACAGAGATTAAATTAAAGTTCAGATTTTTAACCAAAGCAACATTCTTTAAAGAGAAATGGTCTGAGATGCTGATTGAGCCTATGCCACTTACTTTCCCTTGACCGCTGTTCCCGAATGTAATGTACTCTTTGGAGCTCGGGGGAGTGAGACTGGAGAACCATCTGCGATGTCCCGTCATGTGGCGAGAGCATCCTGAGTCCATGATCCAAACATCCTCCAGTCCCCGGTCCTGCACAATCAATGTCTGTAAGTGGGAGCAAATGGTCCGGCACTAGGTTTAGCAAAAGAGCTAAACCAGTGTCGAGCCATCTGCTCAAAAGATGGAAAGCGAAAACCATCAAAAGAGTTTGGACCAAAACGCGGCTCAAAACGCGGTCCATGGTTCTTCCTAACCCTACGGCCACGAGGTCCAGAACCGTAGCCAACTCGGTCTGGAACTCTGCCGGAACGAACACCACCTACTGGAGCACGGGTAGGAAAACCGTCTCCTCTACCACCACCTACACGACGCGGCCTGGCCTCTAGCCTCTCCCCGCGCCGAGGAACACGCAGTCTACCACCCTGCTGGTAGAACTGCACCTGATCACTACGAGCCCTCTCTGCTCTCTCAACCCGCTTCCTCCTGAAGCAAAACTCCGCAAGATGCCCGTCTCTCTGACAAAACTCACAATGATAGGTAGGCTTCTTGGGATGTGGTTGAGGCTTGGGATTCTTGGGCTTGGTAGTGTTTGGTGTGGTCTTCTTGGGCTGAGAGGGTCCAGGAAGAGAGTCTAGAGAAGAGTGGAGGTGTTTGGGCTTAGGAACCCAGATAGGCTTCTTGGGTGGAGCTTTGGGTGGTTCATGGATCACTCCATCCTTGGGCTGACAAGCCTGGGAGGTCTCAGTGGAGTGAGTCTTGGGATACCTCTGCTCTGGAGTCATTTTACTCCACTCCACTGCCCGGCTGAGGGCACTCTCAAAGTCAGCCTTGGTGTAGGTGTAACCTACCCCAAACCCATCCTGCCTCTTGAACTGCTGGATTATCATGCCAAGCTGTGGCTCTCTGGCACTGATCCAACTCAGGATAGAACGGAGGTAAAAGTTCTCATTCTGAGAATCTGCTAGCTCCTCTCTCAAGGAAGCTAGAACCTCCACCTGAGACAAGCAGGTCTCACACTCACTCTCTACTTGGACAGACTTTCCGGCTTTTAGCTTAATCAACTCCATTCTAAGAGACAGACAGTTCTCACAAACAGTGGGTGGAACTGACAGTGTCTCAAGCTCTAGCCTAGTCTGGGCAAGCTCAGCTCTCAACCTCTCCAAATCACCCGAATGCTCATTGCCCTTGGATTTCAGCTCAGCTAAGGCAGCTAGATGAGATGGGCAATCAACACAGGGTGCGACGACAGTGGCTTGAGCATCTTTCAGCTCCAGCTGAGCGCTTTCAAGCTCAGTGGCCAAAGCGTCCCTCTCATCAACCCTTTCTGTGTACCTGGACTTTAGAGTTGACAGGTCACACAGAAGCACCTCACACTTCGGGCACTCACTGCTATCACCCAAGCAAGGGGAAGAAGATAGACTTTCTATTCTACCGTTGGCCACGGCAAGCTCACTCTCTAGCTCATCTATCCTTTTCTTAGCCCCCCTAAGCAGTTTGTCCCGATACTTCAACTCCTGACGATTGCTCTCAAGTAAATCTACAATTTCACGCTCATAAGATGATACCTTGCTATCGTCGTCGTCGAAGTCGTCGGAGGAGCTCTTTTCTTCTCTATCCCCAAGAGCCATGGAGCAGAAGCTCTTGCGGGATCTTCGGCGCTGGTGAGAGCGGCTCTTCGGCTTGTCTCCGAAGCCCATGAAGCAGAGGCCCGCCGGATCATCCTTGTCCTTTCCCTTCTTGATGGTAATCTCCTCATCACTTGAGCTCGATGAAGAGGAAGAAGACGTGGATCTCTTGGAGTAGCTTTTCTCCATCTCGGCGAAGAAGGCCTTGTCGCGCTTCTTGTTCTCTCGCCGGTAGTCCTTCAGGGCCTTCTTGAAGAACCGAGTCTTCGGCTTGCCCTTGGTGAAGGAGGGGCTCTCATGCTTGCCGGAGTCGTGGAAGCTGCTACCGGTGCCCTTCTTGTATCCACTGCGCTTGGGGCAGTCGGCGATGAAGTGTCCTGGATCACCACATTCAAAGCATCCGGATTTTGTGCCGTGTCTTTTGAACATTCTTTTATCATAGACACGACGCACCCGGTTGTTAAAGAGACACAAATCATCATCTCCCAACAACTCAAGCTGGTCCTCAGTGATAGACATCAAGGAGAACCCAGCACAACTCACAGAAGAGGGATCAACAGAAGGTGTAGCAAGGGCCAGGGATTTTGATCCAGAGCCAGTGAGATTTGATCTCAACTGGATATCTACCTCAGTGGCCTTCAGCTTGCTAAATAACTCAGAAATGGTCAAGGTATCGTAAGAAGTGCTCTCAACGATAGATGATACCTTGATCTCCCAGATCTTTGGGTCCAAGGTATGAAGAACCTTGAGCGCCTGCTCATGATCTGAGACTAACTGAGCACCCTCAGCCTTGTTGTCCCGAAGCTTGTTAATGATCGACTGAAAGCGACCAAACAAGGCTTCAACATATTCACCCGGCTTCTGTGTGAAGTTCTCATATTCACGCCGGTAGGTCTGATAGAGCCGAGCCTTGACCTGGGCTGTTCCCTCATGGTGTGCCTTGAGGGTAGCCCAGATCTCTCTCGCAGTAGAGAGATGACTCACACGCTCAAACTCAGTGGGACCTAATCCAGAAAACAAAATATTCACAGCCTTACTGTTGCTCAGATGCTGAGCAATGATACCAGCAGTACCGTGCTCAGCGACTGGCAGAATGACAAACGTGCTGTGAATGCAAATGTCCCATATGTCCGAACCCTGGCTCATGAGATAGGCTCGCATGCGAGTCTTCCAATAATTATAGCCATAGGCTTCCAAGGACGGGACCTTGCCAGGAGACGTCATAGTCACTACTGGGGTTTAGAACCGGTTAAGGTATGGAAAAGCCCTAACCTCGCTCTGATACCACTTGTAGGACCGAAAGTAGCGACCAGAGGGGGGGGTGAATGGGCGCCTTAAAAACTCTTTCGAATCAATGGCCTGTTCCCAATACCCAACGCACCTCAAAAATACTACGCAGCAGAAAATAAACAGAAGGCCTAAGTCTAAAGGTTTCTAACCTAGAAGCATCAGATAATAAACAGTGTAAAACTAAAGAGGTGCAACTAGGCAGATAAACAAGTTGTAACAGGCCTATACTTCTCAATGAAATGATCTAAGTATGTATAAAGAGAAAAGAGAAGTTACTGTCCAAAGTTGTCTCCTGTTCGGGACTTGGCAAAGCCCCCTTCGCACGCCGAGGTCTGCTTCGGAGGTTGGTGACGGAGTCCGTCCGAAATGCCGAAGGTGTCTCTGTCTAGCCTAATTCGAAGTGATAAGAAGCAAAGTGTACTTCGGAGCGAAGTAAAAACAGTGTCGGAGCTTGGTTCGAGGTAAGCACTTCAAAGACAAGACTTCGAACACAACTTCGAGTCACGAGCTTCGGAGCGAAGTAAAACAATGCCGAAGCTTGGTTCGAAGTATGCACTTCGAAGGCAAGACTTCGCACACAGCTTCGACTCACAAGCTTCGGAGCGAAGTAAAACGGTGCCGGAGCCTGCTTCGAAGTATGCACTTCGAAGACAAGACCTCGAACGTACTTCGAACCGAAAGCCTCGAGGCTAAACCTTCGAACACGAAACTTCGAACACAAAACTTCGAGCACACAAACAGACAACCTTCGAACGTAGGAGCGAAGTCTGTCACGTGACAGAAAATCAAGTCCGAAGCCTACACTCTATCTTCGAAAAGGGAAAACTTCGAGAGGAGAAACGAAGGCAGACACGCCACAAGGAAATCCAAGCGAAGTCTATCAGAACAGACAAACTTCGAACCCAAACTTCGAAACCTAATGAAGTGTGCACTTCGAACAGATAGATTCGGAGTATGCTAGTTCGAAGTATGCAATGCTGTCCATACAGGAGGAGCTTCGAAGTGGGGGTGCGATACGCGGTGGGATATCGGCGTGTCGGCCATGTGCTTCTTCCCTACGCGCTATTTGTACAACGTGCTCGTGTCCGGGTGTCTGCGCGTGTGGTGCGGGTAGCGCGGGTGTTGTGTGGTATGCAGTATTAGTTTGACCATAGGTATAATGATTGGTCTCGTCCATAAGTGATGAGGCTGGAGACATGTTTGTCGGAGGTGCACTAGCTATAGGAACCGGGGGTACGGCCTCAGTGAAGCCGAACCTTCTAAGAGTTGCCTCTACTTGGGAGCTGACTGCCGAATCTAAACGGTTGGCTAACGAAGCGCTAACGGCCTGATCTACTGATGCGGCTATTTTTTGCTCAATTTCTAAAGAAGATAAACGAGGCTATACCGATGTTACATAGACCTAAGAGAGGTCGGGGGTGACGATGTCGCGCTTGACGAAGCCCGCGCGTGTCTTGATGTAGCCCCCAAGCATCATGTCTTGGAGCGCTTTTAACTTTGCCTCGATCTCTGCTCGGTCTGCTGCGGGGATATCTTCAAGTGTAGGTGACAATATGTTGCGGTTGTCGATATCCGCGCCTCCTATTGTGTCCATTGGCGGTGTAGACGTAGTAGTTGATGTAGATGTACCGGTGGCTGATGTAGACGTACTCATCATGTTGGTGTAGCTCTCCCCAGCGGAGTCGCCAAAAAGTGTGTTGACACAGAAATGTGCCCCCGCACTTGGGTCAGTTCGACGATCCAAAAGTGCACGGATACATAGGGATGGGCCTAAGCGTGACATGGCACCGACGTCGCGTTCCGACTACCCGTAATAGTGATAAGGGGGTGGAGTCGCCAGGCAACTAGATTACACAAAATAACCCAATTAGCCGAAAAAGATAGTTTAAATAGAATAAAATCAGCAAACTAGTCGGAGCCTGTCTGGTTCGAAGCCTGGTGCGAAGGGTGCACCGAAGGGTACCTTCGGCGTCTGATGCGAAGTGCTCCGCCGAAGGGTGCTTCGGCGTTCGGAGTGATCTGATCAAAACTGAGCTCCAAACAGATCTAGACGCGACAACTACCTCCAAATAGTGGGGTTCGGAGCGAAGCCTCTAGTACAGCGAAGTACGAAACAATGACTCGGGGCCGCGCGCTGGCGTGACTTCGTCTGGTGCGGAGTATGGTCATGGCGAAGCCTGTTGACGAAGTGTGCTGGCGAAGCCCATTGCCGGAGCCTGCGGTCTTTGTCGAAGGGTGTCCTAGGTACCTCCGAAACTGATCTCTTAGCTCTGGGCACCTTCGACGAAGGGGCTTTGAACGTGTGAATCCTGGAACAGAAACGATGCGAAGTACCAATTCGGCCTGAGGGCCGAATTTTGCTAAGTGTTGCACGGGTAGCGAAGGTAGCAATCTATTACGCAGATTAGCGGATACTTCACAGGCAAAGTAACAAGGTGATAGCAATCTGTTACATAGATTAACGGGGACTTCAGAGGCGAAGTACCAAGGCTTACCACTGTTCTGTAGCGGCGGACGGAGGGCGTCCAGGCAAACCCACGAAGAGGTACAGGAAAGTAAAGGTAAAGTAAATGCAATCAAAGCATGGGCTTTGGTTTGGTTTGAGTTGGAGATAGCTCTCACGCCGGCCAGGCCTCTCTATTTATAGGGGGTTAACTCCTAATCTAATCTGCTATTAAACCGGCCAGATAGAGATAGACTGAGTTGGAAACGCGTATATCTCTACCTCTGCCGAGGTGGGCTTCGGCCAGGCCCATCGAGGCCTGCTCCTCATGTCGAAGCTTCGGTAGCGTGGGCTTCGGCCAGGCCCGTCGAGTCTTGTTCCCGAAGCTTCGGCAGCGTAGGCCTACGAAGGTTCCCAAAGCTTCAGCAGCGTGGGCCCCGAAGGCTCCCGAAGCTTCAGCAGCGTGGGCCCCAAAGGCTCACGAAGCTTCGATAGCGTGGGCCTCCGAAGGCTTCCTGGTCGAAGCCTAGGCCTTCAGAGCCGACAGCTCAATGGGCTTTGGCCCTGTAGGGCTTTAGACAGACCCTGTACATGTGTACTTTTGGCCCAAATCACCAAAAAATGATATTTTGAGAATCTAGCCATTAATGCCATTTTTTACTATCAACACTAACCACTCCATATGAGCTACTTCCAAAGATAACTTCCAAAGTCCTTGTCGAACTGGCCAAACCCTTGGGTTCACAAGCAAACTATGCTCAATGATATCTCGACTGACTCCGAGGATGTCTTTATTAGACCAGGCAAAGACATCCAGATTTTCTTTAACTACCTTTTCTAACGAAGTAGCGATTTCTGGAGACAAATCTTTGCCGAACTAAAAAGAGTAGTCTTTGTCGTCCTTGACAATAACCTTCGTTATAATTTCTATGTTGCGGCTGGGTCTTGGGCAGGCCTTCTTCGAAGGTTCACCTAGGGCAGGGATATCCTCCGGATTATCTTGTACATTGTTCACTTGTCTCGGGTCGAGAGGGGGGCCATGACCATATTCTACTCTTCTTGAAGTGGCTTGATCTCCGAAGACAGTGAGTACTCCCACTCGCGTGGGCATCTTCATACATAAATAATTATGATGTGCCATGGCTCAGAACTGATTTAACATGCCCCTTCTGAAGATAACATTATATGCATAAGGGGCATCTACAACATCAAAAATCACCTCCTCCGTCCTTGCCAGTAGCCCCTCTCCGAAAGCAACCTCCAGACCTATCTGGCCGAGGGCATCAAGAGGGGGTCATGCGAAGCCTTGCAAGGGACGAGCTAGAGGGACAAGATGTTTCCTAGAGATACAGAGCTGATCGAAGGCTTGAACAAAGATGATATCTGTTGAACTCCCTCCGTCAATCAGCACTCTCCGGACTTTAGTCCCTGCTATATCGGCAGTAATAACAAGGGGATCTGCATGCGGAAACTTTATGCCAGCTGCATCATCTGCAGAGAAAGATATTGGCACATGGGACCACTCGGGCATGGTAGCTGCATACGAAGAAGTTCCAATATGGCCCACTTCCCAGACATATTCTCTTCCCTATCTCTTCGACATACTGCCGAGGGTCCCTCCTCTGGAAATGGGGAGGACTACTCTTTTACCCCGATCTTGACCATCTTCCTGCTTAGGAGGTGGCATAATATTGACCACCGGAGGTTGTCTTGCAGGGTCGAAGTTGTATATACGTGCCACAGCCTGGACAAGCTCCGGACGTACCTTGGAAGGAACTCGGTCATTAGTGCCTCGACCAGAGGTCCTTTCAAGGTACTCACCTCTTAAAGCGAGTATAGACTTGCACGCATCAGTAGCGTGACTCCGATTCTCACCATGGACGCAGAAGAAGAAGGCCTGGGCTTTGCCAGCCGGCTTCCTTGGCAGCCTCCAGCCGCTGGTCTTGCTTCCTGAGGCTTTTGAAGTTTTAGGGGCAAATTTCTGCGGAGGGGCAATCTTCAGGACTTCGGAACGAGGATGCTTTTGCCCCCTACGTCTGTCATGCTGGATTTCGATGCTAGGCCCCTGCGAAGGTGTTGAAGTCTTTACTTCGAACTTGACTTCTTGCAGGATTGACGGAGTTGAAGCAGTTCTTCGGAGCCATCCTTCTTCTGACCTAGTATATTCTTCAAAATAATCCATCAGCTGAGCTACAAATGATATCTGTTTTCGATAGAGTTTATCAAGGAGGCCCGCATGGGTAACTCCCTCTCGAGCTGCATCAACTACAGACGATGTAGTCAACCCTCGTATTTGCGACTTCGTATGAGCGAAACGCTTGAAAAATTGTCTTAAAGTCTCTCCAGGCAGCTGCTTCACCTAGAAAAGACTTCATGTAGACATTGGGGGTACGAAGGTACCCTGAAAGTTACTTATGAACTTCTTCCTTAATTGCTCCCAAGTTCTAATTGATCCGAGCTTCAGAGACCAAAACCAATGCAAAGCCACCCCTTCGAGAGAAAGAGGGAAACACTTGGCCATGGTGTATCACACTCCTCCACTGGCCTCAATTGCCAAAGCATAAGAACGGGAGAACTCTCCGAGGTCCTCATCTCCGGAATACTTACAGAGCTTCGAAGTTTTAAACTTAGGGTCGAAGCGCACTTTTTGTAGCTCAGGATGCAGCAGAGACTTGCTATCGAAGGAAGCGTTCTCTGGGCTTCGGGATAAGGAAGATCGTCGTCTTGAGGCACTTCGGAAATGACTGAGGTGGCCTGAGAACGAAGCCTATCTGCGACTTCCTGTCTCCACCTCGCCACATTAGCTTGGAGACTGGCCATCTGGGCTGCCATGTCGCCAAGACCGTCTTCATTTCTTCGGGAAAGATCTTCCGGGTCTTGAGAACTGTACGTGTCAGTTCGAAGCAGAATCAGAGCTGGAGAAGGGACTCCGGCTAGCCAAAGTATAGATGGAGTTGGAGGAGGAACTTCGTATGCTCGAGGAAGGGGATTCCCTTCGGGAGTCTGAGGTGGAGGAATTACCGAAGGTCCTCCGACCTCGACTGTTGTTGGCGTAAAAGATTACGCTAGCAGGTTTCTGTAGAAGAGAAACTAACAAACGAAGTGTTTGCGAAGCAAACTGTTCTAAGCCTCCGAAAGGATAATAACTTAGAATAGTTCAAAAGTGTGTATTGAATAACTTGTATTCGGTCCCTATTACAGGGTGAAATGGGGGGTATTTATAGGCCCAAACATTAAGGAAAAGACCTATTTACCCCTCTATTACAACCGTCATAGTGGAAACTATTCGGTTCCCTTAATAGGGCTAAAATGGTAAAAGACTAATCTAATGAGAAAGAAGATAAGTCTTCCATCTTAGCTGGCAGAAAAGATCTTGGAGGGCTTTAGTTCGAAGATGTACTCCGAACCAATGCCTATCTTCGTACTTTGAACTTGATTCCGGGTATCTTCGAAGATGATCTTCGGGGAACCTTCGAACCAGCTGACTGCCTTTATGTTGCTTCGGCAATAACCCCGAAGATGAGATATTTTCCCCCAACAGTAGCCCCTCGAATACGCTTCTCCGTTTGACCTGTAACGTTAGGAGAGCAGTATACGAAAGGAAAAGATAACCAAACATAGGGGTTATTGGTTTTTATTTTATCTCCGAAATGCACGAAGATATGAACTTTGAATCAGTCTTAAGGTAATTACTTTTCGAACTATCTTAGAACTGACTCAAGAAGTTCGAAAGTCTTTTATACTTTAAAGAAAATAGCCGTTAAGTTTCTGTTTCCAACAGAAACCGTAGCAGGCGTTAATTTCGTAAAAGAAGTAACGGCAGGAATGCGAAACGACATGGATTAACGGTAAAAAAGTGAAGTCTAGGCTATAAATAGAGGGCCTAGAAGTTACCCGGTTACCTTTTCACCGCATTCTCACAGTCAAAAGTTTTTTGAGCCCCTTGAGTTCTTGAGCCCTAGCCTCCAGTTTCTCCAAGACAATCCAGAGATCGCAATGGTGAAGACCAAAGGATCAGCGCCTCCGTCGATCATGGCTCGACAACAGGCGGCAGCAGCAGCAGCGGCGGCAACCTTGGCGATGGCACCTCCGGTATCTGCAGCAACATCTATGGCGGCAGGAGGGAGAAATCCTCAAATCTTTGATGATCAAGGTTTGTGCCCCCCATCAACCAAGTACTTGGATCAGTCTTTCCAGTTGGGGCCTTCGACCTGCAAAAGAGAATCCTTGGCAATCGCAGTAGGAGGAAAGATCAGTACAGGGGTTATGATTCGGAAGCCAGGCAAAGAAGTGATTCCAGTGCCAAGACCCGGAGAGGTAGTAGTATTCGAAGCCTTCTTCGAAGCAGGCTTGGGCCTCCCTGCAATGGACTTCCTGGCCGAGGTACTCAATCTGTTCCATGTAACCCTCCCCCAACTATCTCCGAATGCGGTAGCTAGATTAGCTATCTTCGAATGGGCCTTGAGAGCCGAAGGGTGTGAAGGAAGGGCAGAAATCTTCGCTGCATTGCATAGAGCAACATGCCAGCCGAAAACCTTCGTAGGCTCCGGAGGTGAAAAGGTGGTGGTATCCTTCGGTAGTATCAACTTTAGGCTTCGGGATGAGTATGCCCTCCAATTCCCCGCCAAAGCCATCAATGCCAGATGGTACACTGATTGGATTCTAAGATGGTTCTATGCCGAAGTTGGGGCAGGCAATCCTCTGGCTGGGCCCCTCAAAGAAATCCAATTCCGAAAGGAAGCTTTGGTGCAGCCTAACGAAGGTCAATTCGAAGCTCGTCTGAACCTGCTTCGAAAAGTTAGCCGAAGGTTAAGTATGCGAGACTTAGCTGAAGAATTCATTGGCCTGCAAATTCCTCCGCTGATGGCCAACTGGCCTATCATCTTCGAGGATGATTCAGAAGGCGGTCTTCGCAAAATCAACTTGACTTCGTGCCCTGCAGGTAACTTCGAAACCAACATGCATTATACATATTTACTTCGAAGAAAGACTAACTTGAATTATTTATTTTGCAGCTTCTTCAGCCCCTACGACTTCAGAACAAATTATAAGGGCTTCGGAGAAGATTCTGGGTGCCCCAACTCCGACTGAGAAAGAATGGCGAGTTAAATTCGTCGGGAGTTGGGAGAGATTTAACAGAGTATGGGGAATGTTGGAGTTAACTCCGCCCCCTCTGATGGACTGGTTGCCTCTAGAAAAAGGACCCAAGAAAAGAATGGCTGAAACCGGAGCTTCGAGCTCCGCAAGGACTCCGGTGAAGAAGGTGGCTCGGAAGCCAAAAAATCTCGCACCTTCGAATCCTGCGCCTTCGAGCTCAAGAACCTCAATCTCTGGTTCTAAAGAAGATGAAGGTATATTATTAGTGAGATTGATTGATGAAGATGCAGCTCAACGAAATATTCACATTGAAGATACTGCAGGTATGCCGGAGCCCCAAGCTAACATTGAAGAAGTGAGAGCTCCGGATACTCAAGAAGAGCAAATCGAAGCCCCTATGGGCGAAGATGAAGTTGAAGTTCCTACAACTTCAATTGTGGAGGAATAAAAGACTGCTCACGGAGATACTCCGACAGCTGAAGTTTTAACTGTGGATTCAGATGATGACTTCACCTTTGATCCTCCGAGCAGTCCAGTGCTCGACCTCCCTCAGAATGTTGAAGGTAAACTTCGCATAATTCTTTTATTATTTTCTGCAAAATTTTACAATGTATAATATTTTTGTTTTTGCAGAGCCTCCTTCGGAAGAAGTACATCACGAAGACACAACTCAAAGGCCTTCGACAACTTCGGAACCGCACCCGGAGGTCACTCAACAGGGGCCTGGAAGGGGTAAAAGACACATAGAGCCTCTCCCTACTCAAGGATCAACTTCGTCTGAGTCAACAGATGAAAGTGAATCAACTGAGGGGGGGCCATCTTCTGAAGTTCCAAAGACTTCAGGAGAACGCTCTGGACCTTCGTCAAGCAGGGATGACCAAGAGGCTTCGACAATGCTCCCTCTTTTGACTCCTTTTTTGGAGCCAACTGGGCTTCGGACTCTGCTCAAACCTTTAGGTCGAGTGAGTCGCGAAGTCGGGGAGACAGAGCTGGTAGCAAAAATAAAGAGGGCGAAGAGTTCGGAGCTCAACGTTGCCCTAGAACGAGCGGCCTACCAGGTACAGAGCACCTTCGAGCCAATATCTTTAGCAAATTAAATTGGGTTCGGAGTACATCTTCGAACCAGCAGCAAATTATACATGAATAATTTCTTACTTTAGTTTTTTATTTTCTCAGCAAGCAGTCTTGGCCCGTGCTGCAACTTTATCAAGCGAGAATGAAATTGCTCAGCTTCGGGAAGAAAATGAAGCTCTTAAACGCAACTTATCTTTCTCCGAAGCTAGAGTACTTCAAATGGATAATATGATTTCAACGGAACGTAGGGCCAGACAGGGCTTGGAGGCTGCTAATAAGGAGTTCGAAGCAGAAAGAATTGTGCTTCGGGCTGAAATTGAAAAGATGCGGTTGGAGCATGCTAGTGCTGGGTCCGA
The DNA here is from genome assembly GCA_019279435.1 of Zizania palustris. Classification (NCBI taxonomy): domain Eukaryota; kingdom Viridiplantae; phylum Streptophyta; class Magnoliopsida; order Poales; family Poaceae; genus Zizania; species Zizania palustris. Next base: position 54,590,185 of record JAAALK010000081.1, read on the forward strand.
ACTTGTAAGGCTCCAAGAAGAAGCTAGCCAACTCCTAAACCAGAAGAATATTTTAACTATGGAGAATGCTAGGATTTCTGGAGTTTTGGCAGAAACGACTTCGAGCAAGGATGCACTAACTGAAGAAAAGCTCAAGTCGGAGAAGGTAGCTACGGAGGTCATCGAACAGATGCTAGGTGTTCTAGAGTACTTCGGTACTACTGGATCGCTTCCTTCGGATGACAATGTGACTCTGCTGCGCCGGTTAAAGAGGATCCAAGGAGCAGCGAAGCAAATGAAGACGGCAGGCATGCGTTATGGAGAACTCTCCGGACAAGTGTCTGCCCTCGGATTACTTCGTTACTACGAGGATTTGGGCCGAACAATCACTCCGAGCGCAGAGGGCTCCATTACCTTCGACGATGAGCGGCTTTTGAATCCTTCCGAAGGCGTGACTGCCGCCTGGCGAGCCTTTCAAACTTCATGGAGAGCCGAAGGTCGTTCTGCGATCAAGGCTTGGATCGATGAAGGCCAATGCCAGAAGCAAGTTCGGAGCCAAGCTTCGAGCAGTCAGCCTCCTCCGAACCCGCAGGTTTAGGAATTATTTAGGATTTTTTGATTATGTAAAGCTCATGCTTGTAAACATTTATCAATGAAAGTCTTGTTTGTCATATTTTTAGGCTTTGCCTCTTATGGAAGATATCGAAGTGTTAGAGATTAACAACGAACTTCGCTCATTGTGGAACACCTTCGAACTTCTAAAGAGTTATAAGCGTCCTCGATTCCTTATTCCTCGAGATGACTCCGGCGTAATTGCGCCCGAAGTAATCAAAGACGTATTGTCTTATATTAAAGAGGAAGATAAAGAAGTTGACGCAAACACCTCGTCTTCTGAAGACACTAATTGGTCTGAAGACGAAGGTGAAGCTCGAAATAAAAGATCTGAAGATCTTAGAAGCTGGGAAAGAAGCCCCGAGCGACTTCGAACTTGGGCCGAGCTTCAACAAGAGCAAAAGGATTTTAGAGCTTCGAAGGGGAGGAAGAGAGTTAAACGTAAAGTTCTTAGAACTTCGGATGTTGGAACTAGTCGTTCCACCCTAGCTCTCGGGACCGAAGAGGTCTCCGATTCCTTCTTGGTATAGATACCAATTTTTCATAGTGTAATCTGTAAACACATTTATTTCAATCATGAATGCCGATTTAAAATTGTCTCCATATTTACCAGCCCCTCTTTGGGTATAAGCAACTTCGAAATGTATTCAAAGATGGTTATGCGCAAAGAAAAAACTTCGGAGTACATTTTTTTGGGGGTTCGGAGCCCCTCTGCCATTTAAAGATCTTTTGAAATCTTATGAAATGTCTTCGACTTTTTGCAGTTGGAAGAATGGTAGCTTAGTACCTTTGTTTTATGAAAGAAATCACTTGAGATAACTTTTAGGACACTTTAGTGTCTTAAAAAATTTGTCACTTTGGACTATGTTAACAGACATTCGAAGCTCATGGCTCAAATGCTATTTTGCTTTAGCCACCTTCGGCTTGTCTTTGCGATCTCTGACGAACCAATGGTTCGGAGTTTGCAATGGTCTCTTTGGACACTTTTTACGGATGTCTACCAGCCAATGGCTTGGACTCCGTATAACATAGCCACCTTCGGCTGTTTTTGCAGAAGTCTACCAGCCAATGGCTTGGACTTCGCAGATTTTGGCCACCTTCGGCTTTTTTTACGGAAGTCTGCAAGCTGCAGCTTGGACTCCGTAGATTTTGGCCACCTTCGGCTCTTTTTACGGAAGTCTACCAGCCAATGGCTTGGACTCCGTAGAGTGTGGTTTTGGGCTCTTTTACGGATGCCTACAAGCCAGTGGCCTGGGCTCCGGATTATGTCAGCCCCCACGTCGGAGGCTTCGAACTTTATGGGTTCGAAGTCCGAAAATACAACCCAGCTTAATGACACTTCCCTCTCGGTCGACCCCGCGGTTCCAGTGCGTCCACTCGGAAGCTGGAAAGTCTATGAGGGGAAGGCAACTATCAGGGTCATATGCTTTATTAATTTAGAGGTGATTACAAGCGAATTACAAGGAGCCCTTATGCGAAGTATCGCTTTAGGTGCTCCGCATGCCAAGTATGTGCTAACTCTTCACCTTCTAAATTAGCTAATTTGAATGAACCAGGGCGCCCTGAGCGGACAATTAGATATGGACCTTCCCATTTATTGCCTAACTTCCCTGGTGCTATAATGCTTCGTAGAACAAGATGATCCGGCCTTAACTCGTTGAGCTTAACCTTCGGGTCATACCAAGTCTTCGTCTGCTGATGATACTTTGATAAATTAGCTACAACCCGAAGTCTTGTTTCTTCTGACAAATCTAACGAAGCTTGTCTTTCTTCTTCAATATCCGGTTCGGTGCTGCGAAATGATCCCCCTTTGAGCTCCGTTGGAGTCATAGCTTCATCTCCGAATAGTAGTCTGAACGGAGTAAAACCTGTGGACCTTGTTTGCGTAGTCCGAATGGACCATAGAATCTTCGGAAGCTCTTCGGTCCACAGTCCTTTTGCTAATCCTACTATTCTTCGATTTAGCCCTGATAAAATATTTCCATTGGCTCGCTCTACGGCTCCATTCGACTGAGGATGCCTCACTGCAGCAAAACATAGCTGAATGCCTAGTTCTTTGCAAAACATCCTGAAGAGTTCTGCGTCGAACTGTGTTCCATTATCAACTGTGAGGTATCTAGGCACTCCGAACCGGCAAATAATGTTTTTCCAGAAGAATTTTTGTCCATTGTTCGAAGTGATAGCTGTTAAGGGCTCTGCTTCCACCCACTTAGAAAAATATTCAATAGCTACCACTGCGAACTTCAGATTTCCCTTTGTTAACGGAAAGGGACCAATTAGATCTATACCCCATCTGGCCATGGGCCATACCGGAGCAATGACTTGAAGAGCAGTTGGTGGGCGATGACTCCGTCGACCCATCCACTGGCATCCTTGACAAGTGCGGACCAAGCTCTCCGCATCAGTTGTTATTGTGGGCCAATAAAGCCCCTGGCGAAGTGTTTTTCCTGCCAGAGCTCTAGGGGCTAAATGGCTTCCACAAAGGCCTTCGTGAATTTCTCGAAGAATTTCTTGGCCTTCGGCTTGAGATATACATCGGAGTAGAGGGGAACATACTCCGGCCTTGTATAATATACCGTTGATTAACTGATAGCTTCTGGCTCTGAGCTTTAATCTTGACAACTGAGGCTCTTCGGGCAAATTTGTTCCTCCTTGCAAGAGTTCTATGATCGAATCTTTCCAATCTGCACTAGGAATGCAAAGAATCTCCACAGAGGCAATTTGTGGCACCGAAGGTATATTGAGCTCCTCATAGAAAGCTTCTTTAGGCATATCCACAGCTCCGGCTGCAGCCTTCGCTAAAATGTCCGCTTGCACGTTTTCAGCTCTTGGTATACTCCGAATGGAAATACCCTTGAAGTGTGCTTCGATTTTGAGGATTTCTTCTAAGTACTTTGCAAGCTGTGGATGTCGAACTTGAAAACTTTTGTCTACGTGCCCTGCTACTATCTGAGAATCTGTCTTTATAATTATTCTTGTAGCCCCTAGAGCACGTGCTTTTCGAAGTCCCAATAAAATCCCTTCGTACTCCGCTATATTATTGGTAGACTTAAAGTTGAGTCTTGCGGAGTACATTGCTCTTTGCCCTGACGGTGAAATCAATACTGCCCCAATGCCTGCTCCGGATGCTTGGAAAGCCCTATCGGAGTAAACAGTCCAAACTCCGTCACTTGATTTCTCCGGAGTCAAATTCGCAGGTGGAGTCCACTCTGCTACGAAGTCTGCTAGGACTTGGGATTTGATAGCTGTCCTTGCCAAGAAAGATATGCCGAAGGGTGCTAGCTCGACTACCCACTTTCCAATCCTTCCAGTGGAATCTTTGCTTCGGAGCATATCTCCTAAGGGATACAAAGTTGGTACAATTACATTATGAGCCAAAAAATAATGTCTTAGCTTCCTCGAAGCCATTATCAGAGCATAAACGAACTTCTCAAGTTCGGAGTATCTTGTCTTCGCTCCTGATAATGCTTCGGATACAAAATAAACAGGATTTTGGACCAACTTCCCATTGGAATCCACTTCTCTGACAAGGACTGCGCTAACAGCTGAACCTGTAGCTGCAAGGTACAGGAGTAGGGTTTCGTCCGCAGTAGGCACCGTGAGTGTAGCAAGATTACTGAGATAATCTTTAATATCTTCGAAGCTTCTCTGACACTCCGGTGTCCATGCAAAATCTTCGGACCCTTTCAAAGCTTTGAATATTGGCAAACTCCTTTCCGCAGACCTTGATAAAAACCTGCTAAGTGCGGCTAGACGCCCAGTCAGCTTTTGCACTTGCTTTAAATTATCCGGAGGAGCCATCTTCTGCAGCGCAGTTATTTGAGTAGGGCTAGCTTCAATTCCCCTGCTTGAAACTAAATACCCTAACAATTTTCCAGCCTTAGCTCCGAATATACATTTTTCGGGGTTAAGACGGATCCCACATGCCCGAAGGCTATTGAATGTTTCTGCTAAGTCTAGGCTATGTTGGTGCTTTAAAGCACTCTTTATTACAATATCATCCATATAGGCCTCCACATTGCGACCTAGTTGATGACCTAGAGCCTTAGCAACTAATCTTGAAAAAGTAGCCCCGGCGTTTCTTAGGCCGAAGGGCATTCTTACATAGCAGAAGACTCCCGAAGGAGTTACGAAGCTTGTCTTGATTTCATCTTCGCGCTTCAACCATATTTGATGATAACCAGAATACGCGTCGAGGAAGCTTAGTAACTCCGAACCTGCGGTGGAGTCAACCAGTTGATCAATTCGGGGCATGGGGTAGGGGTCACGTGGGCATGCTTTATTCAAAGATGTGAAATCAATGCACATGCGCCACTTTCCGGAAGACTTCTTTCTGACGAAGACTGGGTTGGCTAACCATTCTGTGTGAGCCACTTCTCTGATAATCCCAGCCTTCAACAGTTTTTCAACTTCATCCTTAGCTAGAGCAGCTCTCTCTGCGGACATCTTCCGGAGTCCTTGTCGAACAGGCCGGGCCCTCGGGTTTACAAGTAAACTGTGCTCAATAATATCCCGATCGACTCCGGTGATATCTTCGTCAGACCAAGCGAAGACATCCAAATTTTCTTCCACTACCTTTTCCAAGGAGGTTGCAACTTCAGGAGGTAAATCTTTACCAAATTGAAAAGTGTACTCTTTACCATCTTTAACAATGACCTTCATTGCAATCTCTCCTTCGGGACTTGGTCTCGGAAAAGACTTCTTCGAAGCTTCGGAGGAGGCTGAAAAATTTCTTCATTGTCCTGCACACTGTTTACTTGCCTCGGATCAAGAGGGGGACCATGACCATATTCCGCCCTCTGAGCAATGGCTTGATCTCCGAAGATCGTAAGGACTCCTGCTTGTGTGGGCATCTTCATGCACAAGTAATTGTGATGCGCCACAGCTCCGAACTGGTTCAGCATGCCCCGTCCGAAAATGACGTTATAAGCATACGGGGCATCTACCACATCAAAGATAACTTCTTCAGTCCGGGCTAATAAACCTTCTCCGAAGGTAACTTTGAGGCCTATCTGACCAAGTGCATCAAGCGGAGGTCCTGCGAAGCCTTGTAGAGGACGAGCCGCTGGAAGGAGATGCTTCCTGGAAATGCATAACTGATCGAAGGCTTGCACAAAAATGATATCTGCCGAACTACCTCCGTCAATTAGCACCCTTCGGACTTCAGTCCCTGCAATATCAGCAGTGATAACCAATGGATCTGCGTTCGGGAATTTAATACCAGCTGCATCCTCCGCAGAGAAAGATATTGGAACATGAGACCACTCCGGCATTGCAGCTGCAGATGACGAAGTTCCAATATGACCTACTTCTCGAACGTACTCTCTTCGCTGTCTCTTGGACATGCTTCCGAGGGTACCTCCTCCGGAGATAGGGAGAACTACTCTTTTTCCTCTATCTTGCCCTTCCTCTTGCTTCGGAGGTGGCATAACATTGGCCACCGGAGGGTGCCTTGCAGCATCGAAATTTTCTATTCGCGCCACAGCCTGGACCGGCTCTGGGCGCGTTGCTGCTGGACTTCGATCGGTACTGCCTCGACCCGAAGTTCTCTCCAAGTACTCTCCCCTTAGGGTAAGGATAGCCTTGCAAGTGTCAGTTGCATGGCTTCGATTTTCTCCATGAATGCAGCAGAAAAGGGTCTGGCCCTTGCCAGCCGTTTTCCCTGGCGGCCTCCAGCCGCTTGCCTTGTTCCCCGTAGACTGTGGAGCTCTTGGTGCAAACTTCTGTGGGGGTGCAATATTCAAGACTTCAGAGCGAGGGTGCTTTTGCCCTCTTCTCCGATCATGTTGCACTTCGAAGACTGGTTCCTGCGGCTGTGCCAAAATCTTCACTTCTGTTTTGACTTCTTGCAATACAGTCGAAGTAGCAGCAGTCCTCCGAAGCCAACCCTCTTCTGACCTCGCATACTCCTCGAAGTATGACATCAACTGTGAGACTGAGGAGATGCTCTTCCGATGCAGTTTATCCAGAAGGCCTTGATGACAGACGCCTTCCCGAGCTGCATGAACCACTGAAGATGTGGACAGCCCCCGAATTTGCGACTTCGTATGAGCGAAGCGCTTAAAGTACTGCCTCAATGTTTCTCCGGGGAGCTGTTTCACCTGGAAAAGGCTTCCTGTTGACATAGGAGGCACGAAGGTGCCCTGAAAGTTGCTTATAAACTTCCTCTTCAACTGCGACCATGAATTGATTGATCCTGGCTTCAAAGACCAGAACCATCTTAATGCCACTCCTTGAAGAGCTAACGGGAAGCACTTCGCCATAGTGTCTCTAACTCCGCCGCTAGCCTCAATCGCTAGGGCATAAGAACGCACGAACTCTCTGGGATCTTCATCTCCGGCATACTTACAGAGCTTCGAAGTTTTAAACTTTGGATCAAAGCGAACCTTCTGCAGCTCAGGATGCAATGGAGATTCATTGTCGTAAGAGGCGTTCTCCGGGGCTTCAGGATAACCAAGATCGTCGTCTTCGGGCACTTTCTGGGATAGTTGGGGTGGCTTGAGAGCGAAGCCTGTTCGCAGCTTCTTGTCGCCACCTTGCTACCTCAGCATGAAGGTTGGCCATTTGAGTGGCCATATCCCCAAGGTTATCTTCATCTCCTCCGGAAGGACCTTCCGGGTCTTGAGAACTGGTAGGATTAGTTCGAATCGGAATGGAGGGTGGAGAAGTGACTCCGGGCTGTCGGAGTATGGAAGGGGTTGGCGGAGAGGCTTCGTATGTTCGAGGGATAGAAGCCCCTTCCGGAGTTTGCGGAGGGAAAGCCGAAGACCCTCCGACTTCAACTGTGTCGAAGGGTATCTCTCCGGAGATCCGAGAGGACCTCCGAGTGGGATTGCAGGGTGCGCTCCGCTTAGGAGGCATGATGTAAAAGGTTGGTAGAGAACGAAGTTTTTCGGACTAGGTTCCCCACGGACGGCGCCAACTGTTGGCGTAAAATATTACGCTAACAGGTTTCTGTAGAAGAGAAACTAACAAACGAAGTGTTTGCGAAGCAAACTGTTCTAAGCCTCCGAAAGGATAATAACTTAGAATAGTTCAAAAGTGTGAATTGAATAACTTGTATTCGGTCCCTATTACAGGGTGAAATGGGGGGTATTTATAGGCCCAAACATTAAGGAAAAGACCTATTTACCCCTCTATTACAACCGTCATAGTGGAAACTATTTGGTTCCCTTAATAGGGCTAAAATGGTAAAAGACTAATCTAATGAGAAGGAAGATAAGTCTTCCATCTTAGCTGGCAGAAAAGATCTTGGAGGGCTTTAGTTCGAAGATGTACTCCGAACCAATGCCTATCTTCGTACTTTGAACTTGATTCCGGGTATCTTCGAAGATGATCTTCGGGGAACCTTCGAACCAACTGACTGCCTTTATGTTGCTTCGGCAATAACCCCGAAGATGAGATATTTTCCCCTAACAACTGTGTTCAAAGATCTTGCTCCGGAGGTCCAAGGGGACCTCCGAGTAGGACTCCTGAACTCCGCTTGGGAGGCATGGTTTGAGAACTTGGTAGAGAACGAAGTTTTTTGGACTAGGTTCCCCACGGACGGCGCCAACTGTTGGCGTAAAAGATTACGCTAACAGGTTTTCAGAAATTGGAAAGTAACAACGAAGTATTTGTGAAGTGAACTCTTTCAAGCCTCCGAATAGGATAATAGCTTGAAGGAATTCGAAGTTGTGTATTGAATAACTGAGTATTCGATCCTGATTACAGGGTAGAATGGGGGGTATTTATAGGTAAAAATCTTAAGGAAAATACCTTTTTACCCCTCAATTACAACCGATATAGTGGAAACTATTCGGCACCCCTAATAGGGTTAAAATGGTAAAAGATTAATCTAATGAGAAAGAAGATAAGTCTTCCATCCTTGCTGGAAGATAAGCTCTCTGAAGATTCGACGTTTGAAGTTATACTCCGAACGTGGGTCTGCATTGATGCTTCGAACTTGATCACGTACTGAACCAAAGTTAATACTGGAACTTCGATTTAGTAGACTGCCTTTGTCTTGTTATTGTAGAGACCCTAAGGATGAAATATTTTGCCCCAACAAAGGGTAACACGATATCATTCTCATTTCATTGATTCTGCTTTTGTTTCTTCTTTCGAGCCCTTAGATGTTAGTCATGCACTTTATGATTCTAGTTGGATCAATGCCATGCACGAAGAACTTGAAAATTTTGAGAGAAACCAAGTCTAGACTTTAGTTGATCCTCCACCAAATGTTCATTTCATTTGAACAAAATGGATTTTCAAAAACAAACAAGGGGAAAATGGTACTGTAGTTAGAAACAAGGCTAGACTTGTAGCTCAGGGTTATTCTCAATTAGAAGGGATTGATTTTACTGAAACTTTTGCACCTGTTGCTCGACTTGAGGCCATTAGGATTTTACTTGCATTTGCGGCATCCCGTGGTTTCACACTTTATCAAATGGATGTTAAAAGTGCTTTTCTTAATGGCTTCATAGGAAAAGATATTTTTGTAAAACAACCCCCTGGCTTTGAAAACCCCAAATACCCACATAAAGTCCTTAAACTTCATAAGGCTCTTTATGGACTCAAGCAGGCCCCTCGGGCATGGTATGATAGACTTAAGTCTTTTCTGCTTGAGTGGGGGTATTTGATGAGATCTATTGATAAAACCCTATTCACTGTCAAGCATGGCAAAGATTTCCTCCTAGTCCAGATTTATGTGGATGATATCATCTTTGGTGGCTCTTCTCATGCTTTAGTTGCCGAGTTTGTAGATGCCATGAACAGGGAGTTTGAGATGTCCATGATGGGTGAACTCACATTTGTCCTTGGTTTGCAAATCAAGCAAAGCAAACAAGGTACGTTCGTCCACCAGACGGAGTATATCAAGGACCTACTCAAGAAGTTTGACATGTCTAATGCGAAGCCGTTGCTACTCCGATAGCTACCTCGATAGCATTGGATCTGGACGAAGATGGAGAAGCCGTAGATCATAAGGAGTCCCGAAGCATGATCGGGTCCCTCCTCTACTTGACTGCTATGAGGCTGGACATACACTTCGCAGTGTGTCTGTGTGCTTGCTTTCAGGCTTCACCATGAGCTTCACACCGCCAAGCGGTAAAGCGCATTCTCAGGTATCTCAAACATACCCTCGAATTTGGCATTTGGTATTTCGCGTCTTCCTCTTTGTGTCTTCGAGGTTATTCCGATGCGGATTTTGCTGGGTGTAGGATTGATCGAAAAAGTACCTCTGGTACTTGTCATTTTCTAGGTACATCGCTGGTTTGCTGGTCTTCCCGCAAACAGTCTAGTGTTGCACAATCAACGGCTGAGGCCGAATATGTTGCTGCAGCTAGTTGTTGCTCTCAGATTTTGTGGATGGTTTCCACTTTGCGGGATTTCGGGTTAGATTATAAGAGTGTTCCACTTTTCTGTGACAACACTAGTGCTATTTATATTGCAAACAACCCGGTTCAGCATTCTACAACCAAACACATTGATGTACGGTATCATTTTCTCAGAGATCATAATGAGAAGGGTGATATTGAACTTCAATATGTTGATACCCAACACCAGCTAGCCGATATTTTCACAAAACCCCTCGATGCTTCTCGTTTTGCCTACTTGCGTGGGGAACTTGGTGTTTGTCACCCTTACGACATTTTGTGAGGGGGAGCACATTTTCACTGATATGCATATGCTCATTGTGTGTGAAATTGCATTTACATGTTTTGCACTAATGAGCCTTGTTTTAATTCATGTAATCATGATAGCTCAGCTCCATTTAATATGTCTGATAAATGTTATGCATGATTTTCCTTTCCAAAATCAAAATCGTGCTCACTGCTTAGTCTTGATTCTAGCTTGTTTAGGCAGGACTGCTTTAGCTATCTTTTATCCGCTTGACAGCAAGAATCCTTTCTCTTGATGCTACAAACTGCAACTTGAAAAATCATAATTATTACTCATGGATATTCTTCAAATGCTAAATAAAATTGTTCACTTAAATCCAAATCCATGATTTGAATGCTAAAAATGGAAAGATCTAGGTGGGTTTGTTTGTCGCACTACTTTATTCTAGACTGCTTACCATTGCACTTTGGTATGAACTAGGATAATTTAGTGTATGCAAAAATCACTGCCTTAAGCTTCTAATGGCTTTCTTGCCTAGGCTTGGCTTGATTTGAAAGTATAAGGTAGACGAACAAATAACCCCTAGCATTATGAAAAGAACAACAAGTAAAAATTCATTATCAATCAAGTTTGCTTTCAATACTCCACTTGAACTAGACTTGTCTATCTAAAAGTAGAAATTGACTAGCTTTGCGCAGTCCTTGTTTTTACTTGTCTAGTTCTCTTGATTGAGTGGTGATGCTTTTATTTCGAAATGATGAAATCTCATGCTATCATTATGCTTTTAGATCATGTTAAATTGAACTGAGCACATGAAAACTGGTATTAAGTTTGCCATATTTTCGCTTTATATGTCCTTGCAATTCTGCCCATTTCAAAGCTTTGCATCTTTTACATTCTCCTTGATGCTTGCATTGCCAAAGGGGGAGAAGTTTTGAGTTCTCTGCAACAAGGGGGAAAATAACTAAGGGGGAGTTTTTATCTTGCAAAGGGAAAGACTTGCCGAAGGGATTTTTACTCTGTTGAAAGAGGAGGAGAGAAATTCTTTTGTCAAGTGACATGATTTGACTCGTTTTTGATTTTTTATGGTCACTTGTTGAATTTGGTTGTCAATGCACTCATCAAGGGGGAGATTGAGAAACCAAGGGTTGGTTTCAGAGTCTGTGATGAGTGATTGATAGATTTTATCCTCTGATTCGAATGGGTACCTCCGAAGGGGTTCGAAGTTCGTTTCACCGAAGGGTTTGGTTGCTGCGGTAGTCACAGAGGAGTGTAACTATCGGAGGGGTCCGACAGTACACAATGACTTGGTTGTACTGAAGGGTTTGGTACATTGGGCGGTACACCGGAGTGTGTGCTGGAGGTTGTTTACCCGCAGAGGTCTTCGGGGTACTGGATACACTTGGCTGTCTGTCTATAGTGCGCAAGTGACTTCGAAGGCGATGGACGGTTTGCAGCAGGTGAACCTAGGTCAAGCAGGAGGGTTGATGCCAGACGAGCGGGGAGCTCGGTTACGAAGGCTGCGTGGGGTCGAGGTTGGTCCTCGGGTCAAGGTGCGCCAGGCGAAGGCAGAGAGTGCGGAGCGTGGCTCCAGCTAAAGGTACCCCGAGACGAAGTTCTCGGAGGTGAGGCACTTCGAAGAATACTCCGAATGGAATGACTTTGGAGTATGGTGGACAAAGTCCTCAATGATGAGGAAAGGTGTTCGAAGTTTGCTTCGGATGGAGGCATTTGAAGGTTCACCCGACAGAGGTCTCAGAAGTCGAGGTGCATCGAAGGCATGGTCTGGGTGAGGTTCGTCGAGGACTGTGCTCGGGGAGAGACACTGCGACGAAGTGCTCATGGAATGCTTCATGTGGAGGCCTTGGACGAAGGAGGGACTTGGAAGGGTGGTACTCCAAAGGTGGGGCTTCGGAGTGTGGTTGTCTTGAAGTACTTCGGCCATGCATGGTTTCGATACACAGACTGACGGAGTTCGAACCGGGAGAAGCTGCGAAGCCATGGTGATCCACTCCGGAGGTGATGGCACAAAGGCTCAAGGGCTTTGATGGCTTCGGCTCAAAACCGTCACTATAACGAAGGCTAACTTCGGTGAAGCGAAGGCCGTCAGGCTCAAGGCTTCTCACCGAAGCTACCACACCCCTCGCGTGCGAAGGGGGGCTTCACAACAATCCAAAACTGCAAAGGCTGACCGTGTCTGCTCTGCAAAAGCTGGTACTGTCTCCTCTACAAAGCTGTCAAAAGAAGCCTCCAAATAAAGTAGACTACCAACTGTACCCCCTGTTCTGATGAGACAAAATCAGTGTAAACCTTAGGGGTAAAGTAGTATATTCACAGGGCTGAATAGTGCCTATAAATATTGGAGGCTAGCTAGGCAACAGTAACACTTTGAGAACCATTTTCAGAACTCCTGTGCTAGCCGCCACTCTCATGTATTCATCCTGTGAGTTCATTTTGTGTTCCCTGTTCATGCAATGAAGTTTTGATTTTGTTCTTCTTTCACTGCTTGAACTTGTATTCTGTGTTGCACTGCATGCTTTGATTCCTCTGAGCACCATCTTCTTCTGGGTTGAATTTGTGTACTGTATCTCTTCTTAGAAGTGTGTTCGCTCTGTGTAAACTGAGGTAACCCCTCACCATTTACTAGAGAAGCACAGAGTAGTCCGAAGTCAAAGTCTGTTTTGTTCCTTGTCAAGGTGCTCAGCGCTGTGTGTTCAGTGTGTGTTTTCACCTTCGAAATACGAAGCCTAGTACCAGTTGCTAGTGGTGTGTCTGGTATAAGTCCTCAGATGGAAGTCATATTGCGTGAAGGGTGAAGTGCGAAGTCTGCTCGAAGGCACCCAGTGTGTGGAGCATGCACTGACTTAGCAGAATTGTGTTGTTGTGTTGTGGGTGGAGCAAAGTCTTCTGGACTTTGAACTTTTGCTCCTTGCGAAGCCTAGTTTCAGAGCTGTGAAATACCTCGGAACCAGAACTTCGAAAGTTGTGTTCGAAGCCTGTTTCGCAGAAGATAGAACTAAAATAGAAGGCTATTTTTAGCCTGAAATATTAAAAGCTCCCATTCACCCCCCTCTGGTCGCCGTTTCCGGTCCAACACTAGTCTTGGTCCTACAATTGGTATCATAGCAAGTTAAGATCACCAGTTGACCTTAACCGGTTTTGTGATTATTAGCGACATGGACAGAGGTAGTAAAGTTACTTTGTTCGATGGGACAAATTTCACATACTAGAATGTTGGGGAATAGGGGAGCTACGTTAGCCGGCAAATTCAAAATTTCGTCCCTAAAGCCCAAGACCCATGTGTGTGTGAGATCATAGATCGATACCATCTAGCACTTGACACTCTAGGTGTAGTGGAAGAAGAGGTTGATGAAGCGCATCAAGCCTATCCTCACCTTGTCCTAGACGATCCTCACCGATCCAATCGATGATGAAGTCGCCTTCCTCGTGGTGATGGCCATGAGCGTCGCTTATGGAGTAATGCCTCCACGAAGTCCAAACATACAGGGATGGAGTTCCTCCCATGGTAGCGTGCTAGCACTGCACGAGAGAATTGAGGAGCAAAGGACTTTATGGTGGCTAGGTCTAATCTAGGGTTATTCCTCTATTCCAAGACGTTATCCTCCTCTACTTTTATAGGGCTGAGGCCCTTGGTCGTGCTCATCCCGAAACCCTAAAAACCATAACAGATTCAATCTATCTGCCCACGTCGGAACTTCTGATCCTGGATCAGAACTTTCGATAAGGTATTTTCGGTCTCTTGATACAGTACGATACATAACAGATATAATCTGTTAACGCCCACCTCAGAACTTCCGATACCATATCAGAACTTCTGATCAGTACAAAATTCCCTGATTCCGAATCGGAACTTCTGGGTCATCGGAACTTCCGATACCATATCGGAACATCCGAAGCAACATTTGCTCTCTTTATCGAGACCAGAAAATAACCGGAACTTCCGATACATGTAATTTTCTTGGGCATATCCTTCAATCTCCCACTTGCACAAGAACTAATTCTTTGCATGTTTTAATCCATCCCCTTAAGTATGTGACCCGATAGGTTCATACACTATCGGTTGTTCACTAGAAACCATTTCTGACTCACTGATCAATAGAGGTATCTAGCAGCACATATTAACCCCAAAAACGTACAAAATCTAATTTTCATGAACCTTGATATACACACGCACTAGTCCCTTTACCACACGCTGTTAGTCATACTCAAGGCGAGATATGTGCCACCTTTGTTGGTTAGCTCAACATTTTACTCAATCAAGCATTGGATTCAAATCATGACTAACTCCTTAGTCGTAGTGGCATGGTCATGCACTTTTCCAATCCAATACCTCGAGGGGTCCAGAGACGACTCCCTCGTTATTAGGAGGGGTAAATTCCATCTTGATCGCTCACATCCCATGACATGTTTCACAACACACCTGAAAATAACCCTTATTACTACCCTGTTACAGAATAGCGTTAGGAACCATCTAAGGGTGTCACTACGCATTCTGGAATCAAATGACGATCTTAGGTCCAATGACTCTGTTGGTACACCATTTGAGATGACAACTAATGGCACATTACAATAACAATCTAAGCAGTATCTCAAGTGGGTCTGTCCAACACCATGTTCACCAACACGTGTCCACATCACTGATTTGACATCTCTATGTCTATGATCTGTGAAACACAATCATCAATCAGTCGGATGTGTTAATCAATGTATCATCACTGTCCCACATGATGACAAGATTAGGGACCCTTTTGAACAACATCGCCATAAAGCAAATAATTTCACCTAACAAGTTGTACTCATTAATTAAATGCAAACAACATTTACTAAAGGAACAAGATAACAATTATCCTGATACATTTGCATAGACATCACTAG
Source organism: Zizania palustris (assembly GCA_019279435.1). Lineage (NCBI taxonomy): Eukaryota > Viridiplantae > Streptophyta > Magnoliopsida > Poales > Poaceae > Zizania > Zizania palustris. The sequence continues at coordinate 54,605,275 of JAAALK010000081.1, forward strand.
CAACTCCCACATACACGTGTCTCACTCTCGCAAGTATCTCATACCCATGAAGCTCATATGCACCTCATGCTTGGGCTGTGGAAGCGGCTTAGTCAACGGATCCGCCATGTTCAAATCCGCGTGTACCTTGCAAATCTTCACATCAATTCTCTCAATGATCTCGCAGATCAGGTGATATCGCCGAAGTATCACTATTAGATTTTCACCCTAGTACAACGGTGCCAAAATGTTTCAATAAGGGCCGAACGATTGCAATATGTCTCATTTACAACCAAATCGCATTCGTTGGCAGGCGTGGCAAGTATTGGCGTGTTCTAAAGTTATCGCAACCGCTTATAGTACAGTTGCATAATATGTTTGTTTCCACGAGATAGGCCATCGCAATAGATAATTACTGTGATGGTGGACATCATTGCAACAGATGCTATTGCCACGAGATAGGCTATTGCAATAGATTATTACTATGACGGGGGACATCATCGCAATAGGGCTATTACCACAAGCTAGGCCATTGCAATAGATTATTACTGCAACGACGGACATTGTTGCAACAGAGCCTATTGCCACGAGATAGGCTATTGCCATAGATTATTACTGCGACAGTGGACATCATCGCAATAGGGGCTATTGCCATGAGCTAAGCCATTGCAATAGATTATGACTGCAACGACGGACATCATTGTAATAGAGGCTATAGCCACGAGATAGGCCATCACAATAAATTGTTACAACGACGGTAGACATCATTGCAACAGAGGCTATTTCCACGAGATAGGCCATCACAACAGACTATTACTGCGATGGTGGACATCGATACAACAGAGGCTATTGCCACGAGATAGGCTATTGCAATAGATTATTACTACAACGGATGACGTCGTCACAATAGAGGTTGTTGCCACGAGATAGGCAATCACAATAGATTATTATTACATCGTGGTAACAGAAGCTATTGCCATGAGATAGGCCATCACAATAGATAATTACTGCGATGCCTGACATTGATGCAATAGTTAATACATACAACGAGTATTTGTGGTGGTAATAGACAAAATTGCCACGCTATTTTAATGGTTGTAATTAGGTTGATATTTTTCACCACGTGGTTTTGTAGTTGCAAGTTATCCATTTGCAACGTAAAATCATTCGTTGAGGTAGGAGCTTTTGCAACAAGATGTCATTTGGCAATGAAATAAGGTGCGTGGTAAATAAGTTTGCAACAAATTATTAGCGTTGTAATATGTGATGGATCGCAACGATCAAATAATTTGCAACAAATATATTTTGCAGTTGAACAATTATTTGCAAACAACCAACATTAACACAATGTAGAATGGAAGTAGTAAACATTACAAGTTTATCCTATGACTGAAAAGTAAAAGTAATATGTGCTTCCACTAGTTGTGCTTACTTATTTGAGTTTATTAGCTACATGTGAACTAATTTGGTCCATTTTAGCTTCATCAATCACCCTGCAAAATTGCAAACCATGCATGTTAGTTAACTTCATAAACAACGTGTTGTCCTAAACAAATATTCACATATAACTTTTGTTCCTGCTGAAAATAATGAGTACATCAAAAAGGTAATATTTGATGATCTGATATTTTGTGGTTAGCACTAAAAGATGTCATTTTTAGTTCATACCTGTCCCTTCCTTCCTCATGCACGGTTCTTAGCTGAGACAACCAGTTGTTGTGAAGAAATAAAAGTCACCGACGCTATTTCATTGTTGGTATTGAAAAGATTTCTAGCCAAACTATTAGAAGATCTAGTTTGGCGGGGAGGCTGCCTATTTTCTTTCTCCTTAGTTAGAATGCTTGTCGGTTCGGACTATGAAAGTATAGTATTTTTGAAAAATATTAGTTATATGAAGTGCATAAAAAATGATTATTATTTCCATTTGTGCAATTCACTACAAGAATCTAGAGAACTTCCGTCGGCCAAAGCTGACAGAAGTTAGGCCTTTCCCGACAGAAGAAGGTAACTTTCGTTGGCAAAAGTCTAACTTCTGTCGGTATTTGACCGGCGAAAATGGTTGGATGGAAATTAGTTAACTTCCGTCGGCCAAATCCAGCCGACGAAAGTTAATTAGCTTAACTTCCATCGGCTAATTTTTGGCCGACAAATATTAAGTCTTTTTCTATTTTTTGCTTTTTCAGCTTAACTTCCGTCAGCTAATTTTTGGCCGACGAAAATTAAGTTTTTTTGCTTTTTCTATATATTCCAGCAGATTACAACAATAGCAACTATAGATTGATGTACCACCACAAGCAGATTACAGTAAATAGCAGTACCACTGCACAACAATAGCAGTAACTATATATATATATATTTCAAATTCAAATATAACAAATGACAAGTGTTACAAGAAATCAAGTCAAAACTTCTAACCGTTGAAGATATCCCAACAAATGACAAGTGTATTTTGAGAACTTCTGAAAAATCAAACTCAAACTTCTGAAATAAATACATGTTCCTGAATCCTTGACGACACTTTACGATGCCTCCTTTCTAATGAAATCCATGTCAGCTAGAACAACAGCTCTTGCTCTTCGATCTCTCAGAGTTGTCTTAAATCCTCGCGCTACAGGATAGAAAGGGCAGCCAAAGCATAAGTAGGAAATGTTGATGTAAAGAGTATTCATATAAATAAAGATGTTGTTTGTGCTATAAACTGCAAATGAGAGAATATCTTACAAAGAAGAACATATTAACACAAGCAGTTATAATTTCTAAAAGTTCTTTGCATCTAATATCCAGGTTGTAATACTTACTGCATAGTGCGTACAAGAATCTTGTATGCTATTCTTGAATAATACCTTTTCTATTACAATTGGATTTATCTAGAATGAGCATGGTGCTAATATAATATGAGATGATACAAAAATGGTACTTTTAAACTTATTTAACTAAATAGAGTATGGCATTCAAATTGAAAACCAAAAGAAAGCATCCATATCTAAAATAATAAAATGAATCTTAGAAATGGGCTAGAAGGTGCAAACATTGTTGAATTGAATAGCAAACTGATACAATGGTACCAAACACTAAAGTGTCACCAACAATAAGATATGCTTGACATTGTTATCAACATAAAGGATAGATTTCTATTTTAAAAGGAAACTAGCAACTGGACAAAGTGAAAAGACAATGGAAGATACATGGAAATCTGCTACCTCTTTCTTGACAACAGAGCTTTTCTCATCCCCTATAGGAACATCTGGATGTGTGGTATTAGGAATACTTTGTGCTTCTAGTTGAAGCTTGTCAGTCAACTGAACAAGATCCTCTTCTAGAAAAAAAATAGACATAACATTCTACCTTCCTCAACAAGGGCTTGTCGAACAGATAAGCATGTCTTCAGCAGAATGACAAGATATGTAGATCAGAACAATTGAATTGTTTAAATCATATTATTATATTTCCACCACAAATTAAAGTGTGTGTTTTTGAAGCAGAACATATTACTATTAGGAGATTAAAAACAAAGTATATGGGCCAGTTTTACAAAGGAGATCAAACCAGGACCAAGAGCAATCTTGGTTAGAAAGGACATGATGTGAAATGTGATGACAAGCATTCTGCATACAGAGTGACGATGATAGGAAGATGTCTTCGATCTTCATCAGCAAAGAGTGTGCACTATACTGCTATTGATACTCACTAATATTCACAGCTATAAGTGCTGGTTCGCATACATAGGTAGGATTGTTGAAAACATCAGTTCATGTATAATTTGATTTCAGATGAAATTTGCAAAAGTTTTTGAGCTATCATGTACAATAAATTTAAAGTATAACAAATGACTAAATAAAGCTGTATAAATTTGACAACCAAATCAACTACAGACAGTCATTGTCGGCACAACATCAGAAAACTAGAAACAACACCAGCAACAAGTCCCTCACCTTTTGCAGCGCGAGGTGCTCGTCGTAGAGGTAGAGGATGAGGTCGAGGTTGGTGGTGGAGTTGCGGTCACAGATGTTGGCAGCGACGTCGTCTATGTTTTGTTGGATCCACTTGAAGTCTATCACCGCCTTCCACTACGTCTTCACACGGCACCACTTGCAACCACACCACGCCACTCAAAATCTTAGATGGCTCGCAGTCCACCTCGAGGTATACGATACAGGCGGTGGCCAGTGGCTAGAGGCGGTGATTGTTGGGGTGGGGTGACGCAGCGGCCGGTGGGCAGAAGCGGTGGCTGTCGGGGTGTGGTGATGTGGCGGCCGGTGGGTGGGCAGAGGCGGCACTGAATTCCTTGGCGAGCGAAGGCGATGGCCGGCGGGGCGGAGATGGTGGAGGAGGCGACAGTGGTGGCGGGGAGGAGCGGTGTGAATGCGCGTGGGAGATGGGGAAAGTGAGGAGGGCATGCGCCCGAGCAAGACCTAATTTCTTGATTTTTATAACTTTCATCGGTTTTAAAGAATGCCGACGGAAGTTACCTTTAATTTTCATCGGCTACAGAAAGAGTCGATGAAAGTTACGTTAACTTCTATCGGCTCATCCAGACCAACGGAAGTTACATAATTTCCGTCGTCTTTTTAAAAACCGACGAAAGTTATAATAGCCGACGAAAATTTATTATTTTGTTGTAGTGATTATAGTATTACCAGATTTATTGTATTTTCTTCATTTTTGTCCTGATTGGTCTCCCTAATGGTGTTACTGCAACCTACAGTGTATGGATGGTTCCTTGGTTATCCTACACTTAGGAAAGTAGTTTCATTGTCAGCACACATCTGGTTGAAAATGAAACAATGCTGAAATTATTTATCGAAATATTTTACCTTGTGTATTGCTTCTCTTGGCTGTGCAATCAAAGAATGAAACTCCTGCCTGAATTCTTCTCTCAATTGTTTCCTGAGTTGTTGCCTTAGTTCTTCCTTCTCCACTTCCTTGTCTGCCGCATCGGTTTCACGTTGTTCTTTCAATTTTCTTATCTTATCTTCCAACTCATTGTTTCTGTTCTGTGCTGCAGCTGCAGTATGTGCTTGATCTTCAAGTTTGTCATTCAATAGTTGGCTTCGTGTTGGATATATTGCCATGTATCCATGGCCATGCAGCCTGAATGATTTGCTTTCGGTGCTTTGCCTGTAGGATGACCAAAAAATAATGCTTTCATCTTCAACAGTTTGGACCTATCTTTCTAACATTTCTTCTCTCTTAGAAATCTTAGCAACTACATCATAGTAATTGAAAAGAGCAGAGATGATTGTACAAATTCAGTAGCTTATAAAGAGATTCATCGTAATAACTTATTCAGCTTGATAATTTTGCATGAGATAGTACTCACATAGACATCCTACGATGCACTGTTTGACCATTGTCCATCCTTCGTGTGAGTAGCCATCCAAGGCTGCAAAATGCTTGTCTCTACACTAGTTTCCAGGTCTTCCTAACATAGCAAAAGTGTACATTTGTTTCAATAGCTGAACATTTTTTATAGTTTTAGACTTTGTATATATTTCAAGCATGATTACCTTCTCGTAGCTTAACTGGGAGAAAGGTTTTAATCCCATCAAATGCTTTGTCTTTTTTCGTGTCGGTTTTCAGATTTTTGGCAGCTAATCTTCTGGTAAAGGAAGAACAATGAATAGTGAAAATTGAACAATGTGTGCTTTCGGGACAATAAATTTGTAGCGAACCTTGAATTCATTTGTACCAAAATAAAGCTTCAAGTAATGCCACTTAACAATCTCTACATCTTCTGGTTTATTCTTCATTCGCTCTTCATAGTTGTTGTAGGCCTTGTACGTTTCAATGAATGTTGATCGCCATCCTTTGTACCTTTTCCTAGCAACCTTAAAAATCTTTTCCACTGGATCCACTGTATTAGGAAACTCCCATCGTGTATGCAATGTTCATTTTGGTGTTAATCAAGGATGCTAAAAACATGAGACACCATCAAGCATATACGAATGAACATTATTGGAGGACAAATGCAGAACACACTAGAATGTCATTTGCTATTTCATCTTTCACAATTTTCTTCAAGTCTTTCCGACTTCTAACTCCAATTAGTGGAGCTCTCCTCCTTGTGAACATTACCACTTCATCCACAAAAGTGCGGGAGTTTTCTCCAATGGGCCCTCCTAGCATTTTTGAAAACTGGATCTGTAGTTTTGGGGAATGCGCTCTAATTCTCTGGTTGGTTGCTAACAATCCTTTGAGTGGACCGCATCCCCATTTCTTCGTCTATTGGTCACCAATTCCTTAAATAAATTGAAGCAATAGAAATGATCATTGTCAGGCAGGAACTGTATAAGTTTTGTAGGTATGTTGAAAAAAAGAAGTATGCAGAACAAACCAGCTCTAATTCTCTTATTTTACCGAGCATGAGATGGCCAATCTTCAAGTTGGTTTGGGATGTCAACAATTTCTTTCTCAACATTTGCACTAGCAGCACTTGACTGCTGATTTGTATATGACACTACAAAGAATTATAAAAAAAGTTACGAAGACAAGTTGGGGGGTATATAAAAATATTAGTACATTATAAAAAAATTGAATTACAAATTTCTGGAAGATAGCCTTTCTACCTCAACCATTCCTTGTAGGCTTTTATTGATTCCTACATGAAGTCATCTTTTAACTCTACAAATAAATCAATGTCACTGCAAGGTGGCATGCAAAATTACTTTTTATTTTATATTTGTTGTCGATGAAGCAACTTGTATTTCATACCCGTGTCTGTTTCTTCCTGTAGCTTTGCAAGCCAACCCTTGTATTCATCAATTGATTCATCTATAAAAGCTTTAAGCTCGTTGAACATATGATCCCTAGATCTTTCCATGGGTGTTATGCTAATTGTTGCAGTTGTTTCTTGCTGCTTGGTTAGCAACAATCTGATTTCTCTTTCTCTCATATTGTTTTTAATCATTAATTCTGCATCTCTCGTAAAATCGATGACCTCAAGAGTAGCTAAATCTCTACCACGTCGCTTTTTGTATTATAAGAAGTCCCGGACAGCATACCCAAGATGATCCTTTAGAGATACCAAGGTTTCAAAAGTTACATCAGCTCTATCAATTTTGAACATTACAAACTCTCTATCTGGAAGTCCCCTCTTGCAATGAACATATAGAGTCCAGTTTTCACACATCCTTCTAGCTCTGCATACATATGGTTTAGGTTGATCTCATATCATGTTGATATGATTGATAAACGTTTTTCAATCAGAATAACTACAGATAGAGATGGAGAAAATAAATTGTACTAACATGCATACATTGATAATTTCATGTTTGTACTTAACATCTCAATTATTTGAAATTCAGAAAAAATGAATTAGAATTGTCTGTAGTACTAGCCATATGAGGGCACATAAATTTCATTGTAGGGCACTAATCATAGGATTTACCTTGTGGTGTATGGACGACATAACCCTTGTTCATCTTCGAGCTCCATGGTGGCTTCAACATATCTGCTCGCGCCTAGGAGAGCATGATCCTCGCCGGCACTAGTGCCCCTGGTTGGTGCCATAGATAATGTCGTTGGAGTCAGCGGGAGTGGTGTCCTGCATGGAGGGAGAGGCAGCACCGTGGTTGAAGACATAGGCGGCGTCATGGTGGGAGGGAGAGGGGGCGCCATCGATGGAGGGCAGAGCGGGGCACCTGGGAGAATGGCAGCGCGTCACTTGGGAGAAGCCGATAAGGCTAGTGCGGCGATGAGATTATCGGAGGGGTTATGGTTTCCATAATATTTTATCAATTAGTGCGATGATTAGTGGGGTTAGTTTTTTGGAACGAAAATTTTGGCAGGGTTAGCATTTGTAGCGAATGTTTTGGCGGGTTAATAATTGAACTAAAATTATAGAAAACTAGGTTTGATTTCATTTAAATTGAAATTTTACACAATTAAGTTGGATTTAATTTGAATTGGAATTGTACACAACTAAGTTTGATTTCATATGAATTGAAATTGTACAAAACTAAGTTGGATTTCATTTGAATTGGAAATTGTAAACAACTAAGTTTGATTTCATTTGAATTGGAAATGTTCACAACTAAGTTTGATTTCATTTGAATTAGAGTTGTACACAGCTAATTTTGATTTCATTTGAATTGGAAATGTACACAACTAAGTTGGATTTCATTTGAATTGGAATTGTACACAACTAAGTTGGATTTCATTTGAATTGTAATTGTACACAACTGAGTTGGATTTCATTTGAATTGGAATTGTACACAACAAGTTGGATTTCATTTGAATTGGAGTTGTAAACAACTAAGTTTGATTTCATTTGAATTGGAAATGTACACAACTAAGTTGGATTTCATTTGAATTGGAGTTGTATACAACTAAGTTTGATTTCATTTGAATTGGAAATGTACACAACTAAGTTGGATTTCATTTGAATTGGAGTTGTAAACAACTAAGTTGAATTTTGTTTGAATTGGAATTCTACACAACTAAGTTGGATTTCATTTGAATTGGAAATGTACACAACTAAGTTGGATTTCATTTGAATTGGAGTTGTAAACAACTAAGTTGGATTTCATTTGAATTGGAATTGTACACAACTAAGTTGGATTTCATTTGAATTAGAATTGTACACAACTAATTAAGTTGGATTTCATTTGAATTGGAATTGTACACAACTAAGTTGGATTTCATTTGAATTGGAATTGTACACAACTAAGTTGGATTTCATTTGAATTGGAAATGTACACAACTAAGTTGGATTTCATTTGAATTGGAGTTGTAGACAACTAAGATGGATTTCATTTGAATTTGAATTGTACACAACTAAGTTGGATTTCATTTGAATTAGAATTGTACAGAACTAATTAAGTTAGATTTCATTTGAATTAGAGTTGTACATAACTAAGTTTGATTTCATTTGATTTGGAAATGTACACAACTAATTGGATTTCATTTGAATTGGAATTATACGCAACTAAGTTTGTGACACTCGATCGACAACATGTATTGTTGTACAATCAAAATACAACACAACTATTCTAATTAGGGTTTAGAGATGAAATGAGTCAGGTTTGAGGCTTGAGCCTTGCTGTCCCCAACCAATTTTTTAATTTTTGTTCTTATGCTCTTTTTAAATTTTTCAGCACTTTTTTATTTATGTTTAAATCCTCATTTGAACTTGAATTTTTTTTGACAATCAAAATACATCATTACTTATCTAATTTAAATGTTGGTATTTTGTTGCGTAAGTTTACTATTTTTATTTCATTAAGCGTATTTCTATGATCAAAGTCACAGTTAGTTAAATTTGAACTACAAGCACATGCAATAATTAACCAAAATTTATAGAAATATCATATTCATGTTTTTGACGCTTTTTTAGTTGTTATCCAATAAATTTAAAGCCATCATAAAAAATCTAGGTTGCGACACTCGATCGACAACATGTATCTTTATAGGTTTTTAATTCACAAAAAATCAAATGAAGTCTAAAAAAGATGAGACTTGTCAGGTTGTTACAATATGATCCATAGATGTTGTGATAAAAAATTAAAATTGTTTCGAGAAAAAAATAATGTAGGGTGTTAAGAAACATGAGATTCTTCGGGGATGAATTAGGGTTTAGAGGTGAAATGAGTCAGGTTTGAAAGCAAATCGATAGTTGAATCTTCCTCTGAACGTGAAACATTTTGTAAAATCAAAATACAACACAACTATTCTAATTGCAAAAATTGGTATTTTTCTGCCTCAGTTTACTATTTTTATTTCATTAAGTGTATTTCTGGGATTTAAATGGAAATAAGTGAGGCGCATCAAGGAATATCTAACTTATGTTGCCTAATATGTTGAGAAAGTGCTTATAGAGTAGTGGTGCGGGGTGCTCGGTTTGGGGCGTGCGATTGGAGGCTCGAGCCTTGCTATCGATAGGTGGTTTGAGGCTTGAGCCTTGCTGCCCCCAACCAATTTTTTTCATTTTTGTTGTTATGTACTTTTTAAAATTTTCAACACTTTTTTATTGATGTTTAAATCCTCGTTTGAACTTGATTTTTTGTTAACAATAAAAATACATCCAACCTCACGTCCAAACATAGTTTCTACTACCATTAGACTATCAATGTTTGCTTGGCCCTTGGCATCCAAATTCCCATTGTATTTCATTCTGATAACATGCTAGCTACTGCATGTCATTCTGATAACATGCTAGCTACTACATGTCATTCTGGTAACATGCAGGCTATTGCATTTCATCTTGATAACTTGATAAACTTGTCGAAACAATTAAAAACACGTCAAAACAATTAAAGATGAGTAAAACTGATAAATAATCGTACGTTCATACAGACAGACGGTGTGTTAACATAAGTAAATATCTAATTTTTGTTGCAGGGTAAAAAACAACTGAGTCCATATGTACAAACAAAAGCATGACACTGTCTTGACACACATTAGACAATGGGAAGACTGGAACCTGGGACCTGGGACCTAGACATTCATCAGTTTGGGTTGGCGCAGTAGGGGGACCTGGGACATGCAGTATTAAAAATTAATTCAGTATTGAAATTGCTGGACCTTGGACATGCAGTATTGAGTTCGATAGTGTATACAACTACAGACTTGGAAAACTCAATTCTTGGTGGGAAGGTAGGGTTTCTTATTGATGAACTTCCACTTTCTTAGCCATGTAGACGGTTCTAGATCCGAGCACTTCTCCTAGGGCTTTCAACAGATTTTGTAGGGGCATGCTGCTCATCAACCGTGTTGTCAGCATCTTCCACATGGAGTTCTCTGACGGTTAGGGCAATTGTGGCCGGTGGGGGATCTTGGCACGAGAATATGATCAAATTCTTCTAACAATGGGGGTTGATCATCATTGACTGGTCAGGGGACTCAGACGATGATGACAACCGATGAAGGTTCCAAGCGCCAGCAAGCGGCTCCGGTACCTGTTGGAGGGAAATACTTTATCTCCAGGATCTTCAGGATTACGAGACAAAGCCAACTGTTAAGCTCCGAGTCCAAGGCTAGTCTCCGAACTGATGAAGGGTCAAAGCCGGAGGGTCAGTCCAGACTCTGGTCTGAAGATACCCTCCGAAGGCTTCCCCCCGTAGTGGAAAACAACCAGAAGGATGGGACGTCTACCTTATCTACCTCCTTCGGAGATACTTTACCATTTTAGCCCTATTTGGGGTACTGAAATAGTTTCCACTATGTCGGTTGTAATTGAGGGGTAAAAAGATCTTTTCCTTAGAGTTTTTACCTATAAATACCCCCCTTCCCGTCCTGTAATAGGCATCGAATATTCATATATGGAGCTTACCCACTGATTCTCCACGAAGGACCCCTCGAACCCACGGTCTAGGACCCTCAGTCATTCCACAAACTCCCGAAGTGGTCATTAGACCTCGAGCAGCTAGAGTCCCTCGGGCAGCTCCTTCGGTGCTTCGAACTGATTATGCCAGTTCCCAAGACCCAGAGGACCCCTCCGAAGGAAGCGAAGACCTTCCTAAGGATGTGGCTACCCAGGTAGCACAACTTCAGGAGGAAGTAGCAAGATGGATGCAGGAGGCTGTGGACAGGCTTCGTCCTCAAGCCATTCCTCCTACTTCGGAAGTGCATAAAGATGGCGACCCTGATGATTATCCCGAAGCTCCTCAATTCCGAGAGGATGGTGAGAATGCATCCTTCAACAATGAATCTCCGCTGCATCCGGACTTGCAGAAGGTTCCCTTTGATCCCAGGTTCAAAGCCTCAAAGTTGCACAAGTATTCCGGAGGGTCCGACCCCGTAGAATTCTCTCGTTCTTATGCCCTTGAAATAGATGCCAGCGGAGGGGTGTGGAATACAATGGCAAAATGTTTCCCCCTCGCGTTGGAAGGTGTGGCCCTCTGTTGGTTCTGGTCTCTAAAGCCAAGATCAATCACGTCATCGGAGCAGCTGAAAATAAATTTTGTGAGTAATTTCCGGGGGACGTTCGTAGCCCCGATGTCTACTGAAAGCCTTTTCCAGGTGAAGCAGCAAGTAGAAGAGACCCTTCGGGAGTACTTCACACGCTTCGCCGACACCAAGTCTCCGATAAAAGGCTTGTCTACATCTTCGGTGGTGGACGCGGCGCGCGAAGGGCTGTTGAATCCAGACCTCCTCAGCAAACTTCACCAGAAGCCGGTGTCTTCCATAGCACAGCTAATGGCATACTTCGAGTAGTATGCCAAGGCAGAAGAAGGCTGTCTCCGAAGAACTGTTGTGCCTGCACCAGCCCTGCTTCGAGAAGTGAAGCCGGAGCCAGAAGTCCTGATTCCTCCGCAAGCCCCCTTCGATAATCGCCCTAATGATCATAGAAGGGGAAATACGCACTTCCGCTCCGAGGTATTGAATATTGCCCCCTCCACCCCGAAGATTCCTTTCAACTATCAACAGGCGCATGTTAACAAGGCTAGTACCTCGAAGCCACAAGAAAAGCCGGCTGGCAGTTGCTAGACCCTCTTTTGTTGCGTACATGGTGAAAACAGAAGCCATGAGACAAAAGACTGTAAGTCTATATTAACTCTTCGAGGCGAGTACTTAGGAAGAAACTCAGTGCGGGGTACTACAGATCGGGCCCTTCGAGGAATATGTTCGGAGCCTGTACAAGCTGTGGGTCGGGCCAGCAATCCTGAAGCACCAATGCAGCTCCCGGTGGCCAACATTATGCCACCACCGAAGCAAGAGGACCCCCAAGATCATGGCAAGCGAGCGGTCCTACCCATCTCCAGAGGGGGGTACCCTTGGTAATATGTCAAAGAAGTAGCGAAAGGACTATGTTCGTGAAGTAGGGCATATAGGGACTTCGAACTCGGCTGCAGAAATGCCCGAGTGGTCCCATGTACCTATTTCTTTTTCTGCCCATGATGCTGTAGGGGTGAAATTCCCCCATGTTGACCCCCTTGTTGTTTCAGCTGACATAGCAGGAGTTGAAGTCCGAAGGATATTGGTGGATGGTGGAAGCTCCGCTGATATACTCTTCATCCAGGCCTTCGACCAGATGTGCATTCCTCGAAGGCACTTGCTTCCGGTAGCCCGCCCTCTCCAAGGTTTCGTAGGTCCTCCTCTCGATGCCCTCAGCCAGATAGGCCTCGAGGTTGCCTTTGGAGAGGGGCCCCTGGCTCGAGTTGAGGAAGTTATCGTCGATGTCGTCGACGCCCCGTACCCCTACAACGAAATCTTCAGGAGGGGAATGTAGAACCAATTCGGAGCTATGGCACATCATAACTACCTATGTCTCAAGATGCCCACACAAGGTGGAGTCCTTACTGTTTCAGGAGACCAAGCCGCAGCTCAAAGAGCGGAGTATGGCCATGGTCCACCTCTGGATCCTCAGCAAGTAAATAGTGTGCTAGAGCACTCGGAGGAAGCTTGGGGGTCCTCAGAACCCTCGAAGGGCCCTTCCCAAAAGCCAAGCCCAGAAGGTGATGTGATCACAAAGATGATCCTTAAAGAAGGCAAAGAATATCCAATCCAATTTGGCAAGGGGCTACCTTCGGAAATATCTACTTCGTTGGAGGAAGTAGTTAGAGAAAATTTAGATATCTTCACTTGGTCCGACGAAGATATCCCCGGAGTTGACCGGAGCATCATTGAGCATAGTTTACTCATCAACCCTAAGGCTAGGCCAATTCGCTAGGGGCTCCATAAATTTTCAACTAAAAGAGCAGACCTCGCCAAAGCGGAGGTAGAAAAATTGCTGAGAGCTGGAATCATCAGGGAAGTAGCCCACACGAAGTGGTTGGCTAACCCTGTCTTCATCAAGAAAAAGGGCTCCGGCAAGTGGCACATGTGCATTTATTTTACGTCTCTCAATAAAGCATGCCCCCGAGACTCCTACCCAATGCCCCGTATCGATCAACTTGTGGATTCTAAGGCTGGCTCCGAACTTCTAAGCTTCCTAGACGCATACTCCGGTTATCATCAAGTTTGGCTAAAGCGCGAAGATGAAGCCAAGACGAGTTTCATAACTCCTTCTGGAGTATTTTGTTATGTCCGAATGCCTTTTGGCCTGCGGAATTCTGGGGCTACTTTTTTGCGTCTTATTGCTAAGGCTCTAGGTCACTAGATAGGCCGAAATGTCGAAGCCTTTATGGATGACATTGTAATAAAGAGTGTTGTAAAGCACCATCATAGTCTAGACCTAGCAGAAACTTTTGAGAACCTCCGAGCATGTGGAGTTCGCCTCAACCCTAAAAAATGTATATTTGGGGCGCGAGCAGGAAAATTGCTAGGGTACTTAGTTTCGAGCAGAGGAATTGAAGCTAGCCCGACGCAGATAAGTGCACTACAAAGAATGGCTCTACCAGAAAATTTAAAGCAAGTCCAAAAGCTGATAGGATGGCTCGTAGCCCTTAGCAGATTCCTAGCCAGATCAGCAGAGCGCAGCCTCCCAATATTAAAAGCCCTAAAGGGGTCCAAAAGTTTCAAATGGACGCAGGAGTGCCAGAAAAGATTCGATGATATTAAAGACTATCTCAGAAATTTATCAACGCTTACTGTGCCCCTCCTAGAAGAAACTCTCCTTCCTTATCTTGCAGCAACGGGCTCTGCAGTAAGTGCAGTACTAGTGGGAGAAATAGAGCTCAAGGGAAAACTGGTGCAGAACCCACTATACTTCGTTTCAGAAGCTTTGTCCGGAGCAAAGACAAGATACTCCAAGCTCAAGAATTTTGTTTATGCTTTGGTAATGGCCTCGTGGAAGTTAAGGCATTACTTCTTAGCACATAATCTAATATTCCCTACCTCATATCCCCTTGGTGATATGCTTCAGAGCAAAGACTCCACGGGTAGGATTGGAAAATTGGTTGTCGAGCTAGCCCCCTTTGGTATTTCCTTCACTGCAAGAACATCTATCAAATCCCAGGTTATATATGACTTTGTGGCCGAATGGACTCCTTCAGCAGTTTGGGCTCCGGAAGAAACCTCCGAAGGGCTATGGACAATTTTTTCTGACGGAGCCTATCAAGCATCTGGTGCTGGAGCTGGAGCTGTAATAATATCGCCGTTAAGGCAGAAAGCCATGTATTCTGCAAGGCTCAACTTTAAGTCCACTACCAATATTGCAGAATACGAAGGAATCCTGCTAGGCCTCTAGAAAGCAAAATCACTTGGAGCAACAAGAATTATAATAAAAATAGATTCCTAAGTCATCGCAGGGCATGTCGACAAGAGCTTCCAAGCCAGGAATCCACATCTTACAAAGTATTTAGAAGAAATACGTAAGACGGAGGCATTGTTCAAATGAATTTCTATTCGAAGCATCCCTCAAGCGGATAATCAACTTGCAGATATTCTTGTGAAGGCTGCAGCCGGAGCATTGGACGTCCTAGAGGACGCTTTTTATGAACAACTTGTTAAACCTTCG
Organism: Zizania palustris; assembly: GCA_019279435.1. NCBI lineage: Eukaryota > Viridiplantae > Streptophyta > Magnoliopsida > Poales > Poaceae > Zizania > Zizania palustris. The sequence continues at coordinate 54,620,591 of JAAALK010000081.1, forward strand.
GTGCATCAACTACCCGCCGTAGAGGTCCTTTGCATTCTAGTCACTGATTGGCGGACCCCAATTTTAGATATTTTCAAAACAATGTAGCTTCGCTAGAAGGTCCAGATTTCCGAAAGCTCCAAGCAAGGGCTCGAAATTATGAGCTTGTAAATGGAATTCTTTATAAAGCCGGAGTCTGTTCTCCCCTACTCCGATGCATCTCATAACCCGAAGGCCATGATATACTTCGGGAGATTCATGAAGGCCTGTGCGGCAGCCATCTAGCCCCCCGTGCTCTAGCAAGAAAAACACTTCGCCAGGGGCTTTATGGGCCAACAATTGTAAGATATGCGGAAGCATTGGTTCGAACCTGCCAAGGTTGCTAGTGGATGGGTAGGCGGAGCTATCATCCAACGACACCTCTTAAAGTTATTGCTCTGGTATGGCCAATGGCGCGATGGGGAATGGATCTCATCGGACCTTTTCCAATGTCAAAAGGCAACTTGAAGTTTGCGGTGGTAGCAATTGAATACTTTTCTAAATGGGTCGAAGCTTAACCCCTAACTGCTATCACTTCAAAAAATGTGCAAAAATTCTTTTGGCAGAATATCATTTGCAGGTTCAGAGTGCCTAGGGAATTAATGGTTGATAATGGCACTCAATTTGAAGTCGAACCCTTTAAGGAATTTTGTGAAGGCTTGGGCATCAAGTTATGCTTCGCAACTGTACGCCACCCCTAATCCAACAGAGCCATCGAGCGGGCAAATAGAAATATTCTCTCTGGTTAGAATCGAAGGATTGTTGGGCTGGCAAAGGGGCTGTGGACCGAAGAGCTTCCTAAGATTTTATGGTCCATTCGGACCACTCAAGGTATGTCCACATGATTCACCCCATTCAAACTGTTATTCAGAGATGAGACCATAACTCCCACGGAGCTTAAAGGTGGATCCCTTCGCATAACAGATCCTGAAGATAATGATGAAAGGAACACTTCGCTGGACTTGTCAGAAGAAACAAGGCATGGTATGACCCGAAGATAAAAGTGATTGAACTTAGACCAGGTCACTTAGTGCTGCGAAGTGTAATTGCCCTAGGGAATCTAGGAAACAAATGGGAAGGACCATATATTATCCTACCCTCAGGGCGCCCCAGATCTTTTAAGTTAGATAATTTAGAAGGAGAAGAGTTAAAGCATGCATGGCATGCTGAGCACCTTAAGCGTTATTATGCTTAGGGGCTCCTTGTAATCAACTGTAAAGTACCTTTCTAAAGTAAATAAAGATGGAGGTTTGAATCATGCTTGCTCTTCAAATATTCCTTACCCCTGGTGGACGCATCAGAGGAACGAAGATGCTTGCGGAGGTGAGCATCTTTCATCGGAACCTAGTAAACGACCTTTGAACCATCAGTTCAAGGATTTTGTAAAAGACCCGTAGGTGGCCAAAGCCTACGGATTCCAAGCTCCGGCTTTTTAGGATCCATAGAAGAGTCTAAGGACTTTAAAAGAATAGATTTCCGGCCCTACGGGTTCGAAGCATCTGTAAAAGAGCCACATGTGGCCAAAGCCTACGGATTCCAGGCTCCAACTTGTTAGGATCCGTAGAAGAGTCTAAGGACTTTAAAAGAATAGATTTCCGGCCTTACGGGTTCGAAGCATCTGTAAAAGAGCCACAGGTGGCCAAAGCCTATGGATTCTAGGCTTTGGCTTGTTAGGATCTGTAGAAGAGTCTAAGGACTTTAAAAGAATAGATTTTCGGCCCTATGGGTTCGAAGCATCTGTCAAAGTGTGAGGAGCCATGTTGAAGAGCATGGGCCTCATGGCTCCAAATGTGATGAGTGATTGTCAATGGAAGTCAAGAGGACATGAAGGGAAGAGAAGACCTGCTGTGTCTGGGCCGCATGTGACTCATGTACACGGGCACCGAGCGACTGCCAGGCAGAGGGGCCACGGAGTCGGGCTGGCCCAATCCGAGTACATGGGCTAGGAGCAGCAGAGGATCCACTAGTCTGTTGACCAGGACTAACTCAGGTACATGGGCGGCGAGCGATTGTTGGGCTGAGGGAGCTGCAGAATTGGGTCGGCCCAATCCAGGTACCTGGTGCGAAGACGGGGACACTTTGTCAGTTTCGGCACAAAACTGACGACCACTGATCTCAGATCTGACCGTTCTGAGGCGAAGCCGTAGCTGCTACGAAAGTACCCGCATCAGGACAAGTTATCTTTATTTAGGTTTTTACTATTTTGCCTTTAGGCCCACAGTCTGTCAGTCGAGTCTATAAAAAACTCTAAGGGCATTTTAGTCTTTTCCATTTTTGTTTCAACGTCTGTTTAAACCCTAGGGGTATTTTTGATTTTTCCCATTTATTGGGTTGCCTATAAAAAGGCCCCATTACCTAAGGTTAGGGTTACCCATTTTTTAGAAATCAATTTTCTTCGGGTCACTTTTTCCTCTGTTCTTCTTTTCTCCACCACCGATGTTTTTCATTTCCTCTGAAATCACCGCCGCCGATATCGCTGTTCATCTTCTCGGGCGTTGTTTCCCTCTGAGCACCAGCGTTCTTTTTCTTCACGCGAAATAGCCGGCCGCCGCTGTTTTTCTTCGGCGGCAGCAGCTAGCGTGGCAGCCAACAGCCTAGGCAACAGCTAGCTATGCACGACAGTCAGCTAGGTCTTGCAGGCACTTGAGTGCCAAGGACTGGCCTAGCAACCACGCGCAGCTGCAGGCGACGAGCTCGATCGGCGCACGACATTAGGAGCAGAAGCATCTGCTGCATGACACAGTAGCCAAGAGAAGGCAGGAGAAGAGTAGCCGCATCAGGAGCGCGTGACACTGTAGCAGCGCGATTAATACGGTATATTTCCTGATCTTGCCTAGGAAAACATTCCTAATCTCGTATTTATGTTGTTGTCCAGATTAGTACTCATGTTGATTTTGCTAAATCACTTTTGAGCAATATAAATTTCATTTCAAGTTATCTGGCGTCTAGGTTTCTGATCATGCTACAGTGCTTCACAGTATAAAGTTTATTCGTTGTTCCTGTTGTTATTGCAGCTGTTTAAAATACATGGTGAATTCCCTGTGATTCATTGCACTGATTATTTTGTGGAAAAGTTGTGGCTAGCTCTTGTTTCAGATTGCACTACATTTGCTCATTGATGTATCTCTATATCTCGAGAAAATGCATGTGATGTTTGTTGCTATAATGATTGAAATGCCTGTGAATTAAATACTCTATTGATCTGCCTTTGAACACTGTGTTGGTGTCTTTTCAACTAAGACACCGGTCATTTTTAGGCTAGATTATTTTTAGCACTTGTGGTCTATTTTTAAGTTTTTGTGATTTGTTTACTTCCTCTTATTGTTTGTCGAGGTGCGTTGGGTGTTGGGAAAAGGCCATTTATTCACAAGATTTTTTTTACGCGCCCATTCACCCCCCTCTAGTCGCTACTTTCGATCCTACAAAGAGTCGTAGGCGACCAAGCAATAAGGTTTCAAGGATCCGACCAAATGAAACACTTCATAAGTCCTAAAGTGACTATTGTCGGAGCTTACAAGTGTAAACTTAGTTCCAAAATTTATAAACATCACAATACAAAACGTATAGTTCGAACAACTCTCCGAGAGAGTTAAAGTCATGGTTACCAAGTATTATTGCGAAGCATCAGGTTGTTATACAAATCATTGTGTTCGACGGACCCTATCTCATTGCGTATGGTCCCCCACCCACAAGGAGGGGTAGGGGAGTAAGGCACAGTCAAGTGATGCTTCTCAAACAAGTTATATTAATTGGGTAATCATATTACAAATATCATGATTAAGAAAAATTCTGGTCTAAGCCTAAATAAAAACGGAGACCCCTCCGACATCTAGAGATACTTCTAGGACCACTTCGGTCTTCGGAGCCTAGAGTTCTCAAAACTTTCCTTTTAGTACGAGTGCCTTTCTTCTTCAAAGCTTGCAGCTTTTTTTGCTCTTCTTGAAGTTCAACCCAGGATAGGAGTTTTTTGGAGCTAGCCACTGTTGGGTTTTCGGCTTGATATTCTGAGTCAGACCAATCTACAAACTCTGAGGACGAAGAGGCTACTTCCTTATCCTCTTCTTTAATATAAGATAGGACTTCGCTACGAACATTAGGTGCTATTTAATTTCCCCTTGCTCCCCTCGAGGAACAGAAAATCGCGAACGCCGGTAAGGCCTTAAGCTTTCGAGGATAGCCCACTGTTAGCGAAGCCCTTCACTAAGCTCCAATACTTCGAGTTCAAGCTCCAAAGTATATACCAAAACCTAAAAAAACATCCAAGCAAAGACTTCTCAGTTATAAACCTTTCATTCATTAAAATAAAAGGGCATTACAAGATTTCTTGTACATGTTTAAGAGCCCTATGAGCTAGACCTGTGGGTCGGTTGGCGGAGCTGGTGGAGTCAGAGCCGGAGGCTTCGTTTGAGCTAGCTTCTACCGATGGGCTTCGTCGATCCAAGCCTTGGCCGTAGCTTCATGATCTCTTTTCCAGGTCACCCGAAAGGCTTCCCAGGCCAAAGCCATGTCCAAAGAAGGTCACAACAAGTCCTCGTTAGCGAAGCTTGCTGGCGTCGAACCCCTCACTAGAGCAACAGAGACCCCAACAGCTTCAAGGTGTCGAAGGACTCCGATCCTGGCTACTTGCCCGGAGATCTCTCCATAGAGAGTCCCGGAGGCCTTCATCATCTTCGTCGCCGCTTAGTTCATCTTCAACTTCCAGTCAAGAGGCTCGCTTGCCATAGATGAAGACGAGGGGCACACCGTGCCCAAATATTCCAGAACATCGCGGAGGGTGTCCATAGTCTGATCACCAACCACGATGTGCTTCACCTCGGCCTTCGTCAGCTCGGAGGCAACAACGGAGATCTCAGCTATCCTTGATAGCAGGTAATTCTTCTGAGCTAGCTCCTGTTTGAGTGAAGTTTACAACTTTACTAATTCAGCGCTGAAGGTCACCTCCGCTTCCCGAAGCTTCTCGACCTTGGCTCTTAAGACCATACGCTCTGCTTGGATTCCTTCTACCGAAGATCTTCTAAGTTTAGGGCAGGTCTCCTTCTTGACCCGAAGTGCCTCCTCCATGATGGCCTTAGCCCTCCACTCCTCAAGGAGCTCCTCTTCCAATTGTAAGGTTTTATCTTCGGAGCCCTTGAGGACGTTCTGAAGTGTTGTAACCTTCCTCTTGAGACGATTGATTTTGAACTCATTGGAAGTCGCTGCTGCTCTAGCAAGGACGAATTGCTGCAAAGAAGCAAAGTGAGTACAATGCAATTTTTATTAACTAAGTATACTTGTTGTGTGTTGCATACCTAGAGGGTAGCCTTTTCGAGGGCCAAGTTAAGCTTCGATCCACTGGGCTCACTCAATATGGAGACCAGCTAGGAGCTCCCGACCTCTTGGCACTTATCCACCAAGGGTTCCAAAAGGGTTCAGAGCCCTATCCGATGCTCCAGGAATGGAGTCAGTAGAGGGAGCCAGCACAGGGCCTATTGATCGTCTTTAGTGGGATCTTCTAATGATGTGCCCACCTAATGATCGTTGGACAATGGCATCGTCGTCAAAGAGGGGAGAGGGCCAAGACCTATGTTGCCCTTACCTCTTCCTGGTACAAAAAACGAAGATGCTACCTCGGCCGGAGTAGGTGCTCCGTTGAGCGTTGCTCCTACAGGCAGAGTCGCTTCACCTGAAACAACCCCGGTCATCGGAGCCACAACCTCAACCATAGCCTCATCTCTGAGTGGAGCCGAAGCTCCATCAGTGGTTGGAGCCACACTGCTCCTTGATGCATCTGAAAAAGTCAAGGTATTCGTTAAATAGTTGTTGATATAGTGAAGTCATTTCAGGAATTTCAAAGGAAGAGTTTGGAGGTATACCTCCATCTAGTCTTTGAGGAAGAATTTTGGGGTCCCCTAGAAACTCGTACATCTGGAGGTATTCGTTGAGGTCATCCCTCGAAGTTTGTGCCGGAGTAGCTAACATTGAAGCCCTGACTTCTTTCGCCACTACTCCGATCATGGGCGAGCTAGGATATCCTAACTCCGGCTCTGGTTTAGCTCCGGCAGATTCGGATGGGGCTACCACTATGGCTTCCAAAGTCTCCCGAGGGGGGTCTTCGGCTGCGGCTTGAGACTCACCCTCGTCACCGTGCAGCAAGTACTCTTCCAGCTCCCTTCCCATCTACACATTTGACTCTCTATCTTCTGACTCCTCCGAAGAGGAGCTCCGGATGTCGAGTGAAGATGGAGAGGACGAAGGCATGGGGGGCTTGGCTGTCTTTTTCCCTCTCTTGATGGGAGTCTTAGTGACCTTCTTGGAGGTCTCGGCGGTGGCTTTTCTCTTCTGGGAGACCGCTCCCATCGAGTCAAAGTCCAGCAGTGTAGGAGGCTCCATTCCAAGAGCACTCCACACTCGATTGGAGCGTTCCCAGCTCCCAACCAGCTTCACCCTCTGCTACTTCTCTACTACACTAGGGGCTCTGAGCACCCTTTCTGTAGCCCTGGCTATTTGCTCCAGAGCTAATGCCAGCGGAGCCGCTGAAAAAGGTAGCATTCTGTTAATCATGTCATTTGTTCTCTAATCAGTGTTAATGCTGAAGGTGCGAAGACTTACCTAGGCTTCGAAGCTCTCCCTCCAAAGCATTCTGAAATGCAATTGGCCACTCAGCTCTGAGAGGAGGGATCCGGAGGGCGATGAATTCCTCGACCAGGTCTTGCATACTCATGTGCCTGGCCACCGAAGAAAGTAACCCAATCCACGTTGAAAGCAAGGTTGGGTGTGGAGTAACTTCGGCTTCCTTCTGGTACCATATCTCTTGCAGAGGCCCCGCAAGGCTGGAATCTTCCCCGACTTCGGTGTAGAACCACCGGAGTATCCAATTGGTGTACCACCGGTCATTGATTACCTTTGCCGGAAAGCTCTTCAAGTGCTCCTTCTAGAGCTGGAAGTTGACGCTTCCGAAGGCCACCAGCACCTTGGAGTCCTCGGGCCCGTCTTGCGGCTTCGGCTGGCATGATGCTTCGTGGGTAGCAGCGAAGATCTCTGACCTCACTTCTCACCCTTCAGCCCAGAGGGCCCATTCGAAGACAGCCAATCTGGCGATGACATTTGGAGATAGTTGTGGCAAGGTGATGTGGAACATATCCAGTATCTCGGTCAGGAAGTTGATGGCAGAAAGACCCAGCCCTACTTCGAAGAAGGCCTCGAAGACCACCACCTCTCCGCTCCACGGCGCCGCGGTCGCTTCTATTCTAGCGACCCGAGTCCTCATCCCTAGGCCCAGCTTCCCGTTCACAGCTTCCTCGATGTACTCCGCCGAGCTCGTCCATTGCCCAAGCAGGAAACTTTGCTTCAGCGGCTTCTTCGGCGGCAGGCGGAGCTCTCGTGGATTTTTAGGCCAAGAACCCTCCTGGGGCTCCCGCCATTGCTGCCGCTGCCGACGCAGCCCAGGCCTGCCTCTGCTCCAAGGTTCCTGCTGCTGCCGGCAATGCCACGCTAGTCCTCACCATTTAATTGGCTGCTCAAGGGAGTTGGGGAAAGTTTGAAGGTTAGAGAAAGGCGGCTTAGAACCAAGGCTCTGTAAAGGATTCCGCTGCGGTTCGAGTCCCCTTTTATAACCTCTTCGCCTTCGTTTGCTATTATTCGCATGTGCATTCACATTGCAGGTTCGACTTCTGCTACTAACGAGTCAGCCCAGAAGGTAAAAGGGTGTGAACCCACACTTAACCTTGTGCCTGTTACTTTCTAGAAAGAGCCTAACGGCTATTTGAGGGGTAATGGCTTAAATTTAACGGCTCTTTCCGATGCTTTACCTTCGCAATGGTCCATTTCCCTACGAAGCTTTCACACGGGAATTCAAGTTCGAAGCTTCTGTCAGATATACCTCCGATGTTGAAGACACTTCGAATGGTTATAGTACCTTGAAGTTTTTCTAAGCCCCTGAGCATGATAATATTTCTTGCGTATACTGCTCTCCTGCCATACAGGTTATTCGGAGAAGCGTATTTGAGGGGCTACTATTGGAGGGAAATACTTCATCTCCAGGATCTTCAAGATTACGAGACAAAGCCAACTTTTAAGCTCTGAGTCCAAGGCTAGTATCCGAACTGACGAAGGGTCAAAGCCGGAGGGTCCGTCTAGACTCCGGTCCGAAGATACCCTCCGAAGGCTTCCCTTCCGCAGTGGAAAACAACCAGAAGGATGGGACGTCTACCTTATCTACCTCCTTCGGAGATACTTTACCATTTTAGCCCTATTCGGGGTTCCGAAATAGTTTCCACTATGTCAGTTGTAATTGAGGGGTAAAAATGTCTTTTCCTTAGAGTTTTTACCTATAAATACCCCCTTCCCGTTCTGTAATAGGCATTGAATATTCAGATATTCAATACACAACTTTGAACTACTTCGAGCTATTATCCAATACGGAGGCTTGAGATAGTCTGCTTTCACAAACACTTCGTTTGTTAGTTATTAATCTTAGAGAACATGTTAGCGTAATCCATTGCACCAATAGTACCAAGCTCCATCAAGCGGCTCTAGTAATAAGCGCCAGCAAGCAACGACAGCCATCAAGCAAGACAGGTCCATTTCTAGGTTTCGTACTTTTTTCTGAAATTGCTATTGTACATGTCTACACACATCCTTCACAAATGGTGAAATGTATCTGAAATTCCTACTGTACATATCTTTGGATTAAAGGATTTGTTGCAATGAATTCCAGAGGAATACTATTTATTCATCCATATTTCACAGGAAATAAAAAATCTAATCTAACCTCATTTTAAGAATCCTGTGCACAAAAAACAAAAAGTAATCTTCATTGTTTACTCTCATTGTTCAATGGGCCCATTAGGAGGTAGTGCAAATATGGTATATTATTACATGTTAGAATAAAATCAAAATAAGATTACTGCTGAATCAAAAAATTCCTACATTATTTCATTCATGTGTTCCAAACACCATATCCTATAAATTTCCTATGTTTTCTAATCCTTTGTTTCATACATATAATACTATCATATTCCTATATTTTTCCAATTCCTCTGTTTTTCTTCCCTACATTCCAAAGGAGCCTTGATCTTGTTGCAGGTTAATTCAGAAGGCAGAAACAAGAGAGAGATATCTTTTGAAAAAGTGAGTGAGAAGCTTCATGTCCTCAATGATAAAAATTGATGCATTGAGTGAGAAGCTACATGTCCTCACTGAGAAGATTGATGCACTGATTGACAAGCTCTTCAGGAAATGATGGATGCATCACAATTTTGGGCATCAACCATGGAGCTATCACTACTTATGAGAAACCAAGGGTGGTTTCGGTCTTTGTGATGAGTGATTGACAGGTTTTGTACCCTCTGTTCGAAGGGTACCTCCGAAGGGGCTTCGGAGGTGGTGTTCTCCGAAGGGTGTTCGGAGGTGTTTCACCGGAGTGTGTTCGGTGTTTGCTTGCTGCAGCTGTGCAGCGGAGTGTGCCTGTCGGAGGGGTCCGGCAGTACACGATGACTGGGTTCGTACCGATGGCTTCGGTACTTTGGGCGGTACACCGGAGTGTGTGCCGGAGGTTGCTAACCCGGAGAGGTCTCCGGAGTACTGGATACACTTGTTTGCTTGTCGGTGGTGCGCAGGGACTTCGGAGGCGACGGACAGGGTTCGAGCCAGGTGAACTTGGGTCAAGCGGGTGGCTTGATGCCAGGGGAGCGGGGAGCTCCGTCACGGTGGCTGCGAAGGTGGTCCGGGTCGGTCCTCGGGTCGAGGCGTGCCAGGTGAAGGCAGAGAGTGCGGAGCGTGGCTCCGGCTGAAGGTACTCCGAGACAAAGTCCTCGGAGGTGAGGCACTTCGAAGGTACTCCGAATGGAGTGACTTCGGAGTTGGTGGACCAAGTCCTCTGCGGAGGCAAGGAGTTCGAAGTGTGCTCCGGAGGGAGACACTCGAAGGTTGCCCGACGAAGGTCTCAGAAGTCGAGGCGCATCGAAGGCATGGTCCGGGTGAGGCTCGTCGAGGAGTGTGCTCGGAGTGAGACACTGCGACGGAGTGCTCATGGGATGCTTCATGCGGAGGCCTTGGACGAAGGAGGGACTTCGAAGGGTGGTACTCCGAAGGTGGGCTTCGGAGTGAGGATGACTTGTGGTGCTTCGGCCATGCATGGCTTCGGTACACGGACGGACGGTGTTCGAGCTCGGAGTAGCTGCGAAGCCGTGGTGTTCCACTCCGAAGGTGGTGGTGCGAAGGCCCAAGGGCTTTGACGGCTTCGGCTTAAAACCGTCACTGTATCGAAGGACTTCTTCGGCGGAGCGAAGGCCAACAGGCTGCAGGCTTCTCGCCGAAGCTTCCGCACCCCTCGCGTGCGAAGGGAGGTTCCAGAAGTCAACACTGTAAAGGCTGACACTGTCTGTTCTGAAAAAGGCTGACACTGTCCCCTCTGCAGCTGACAGAGAAGCCTCCAAAATAAAGGTGGACTACCTTTTGTACCCCTTAGTTCTATAGAGACAAATCTGTTGTAAACCCTAGGGGTAAAGTAGTCACTTCCTTAGGATGAAGCCGTGGGCTATAAATATGGGGGCTCGGTAGGTAACATTTAACACTTTGAGCATTTACTGTTGAGCTCCTGTAGACAGACCTCGCTGTATTCATTCTGAGTTCATTTTATTCAGTGTTCCGTGTTCAAGCGGCGAAGCCCTGCTTCTTTGTGCTTTTGCTTGAGCTCGTGTTGCATACCTCGCTAGTTATTAGTTCACCGGAACCTGTCTTGGCGAAGGGTGTTTTTATCGCGAAGTGTGCTTTACAGTGTGCTGTCGCTCTGTGTAACTCGAGGCAAGACCTCGCTGCTTACTAGCGAAGCCCTGTTCTTTTCCCGTAGTGCTTCTTGTGTCGAAGCCCTTAGCGTGGTCCGTTTTGTGTGCGTGTAGACCTTCGCGTACGAAGTCCAGCACCAGTTGCTGTCGCTAAGTATTTGGTCGAAGTCCTCAGAGGGCTGTCCACTCTTGCGAAGGGTGAAGTGCGAAGCCTGCTCGAAGCACCCTGTGTGCGGAGCCTGCACTGACTTAGCAGAGTAGACTTTCGAGGGTTGTAAGTGGAGCGAAGTCTTCTTGGCTTCGAACTTTTGCTCCTCCGAAGCCTGTGTTCGAAGGTGTCGAAGTACCTCCGAACCCGACCTTCGAAGGTAGTGTTCGAAGCCTGTTCCGCAGAAGACAGAACCGAACCGAAGGATAAGTTTTTAGGCCGAAATTTTAAAAGCTCCCATTCACCCCCCCTCTGGTCGCCGTTTCCGGTCCAACAATTGGTATCAGAGCGGGTTAAGATCACCAGTTGACCTTAACCGGTTTTGTGATCTGTTGGCGACATGGATAGAGGCAGTAAAATTCCTCTGTTCGATGGGACAGATTTTGCGTACTGGAAGGTGCGCATGGAGGCTTACTTGTTAAGCCAAGGAAATGCAATTTGGGAGATTGTGGACTCACAATACTCCATCCCTGATACCCGCACCACTCAAACCGAAAAAGATCAGTATATTGCCAACTCGAAGGCAAGGAACATACTGTTCATTGGTTTGAGTCGAAGTGAGTTTGACAGGGTGCAGCACCTTAGGACTGCTAGGGAAATTTGGACAACACTCACTGTTTTTCATGAGGGCTCTGCTCAGATTAAGGCCAGGCGCCAAAGCACCTACAATCAACAGTATCAGCTGTTTGTGCAGGCACCTGGTGAATCTGTAGATGCCATGTTTTCTCGCTTTGACGCGATAGTGAGTAACTTGCGATCCAACGGGACGCTTGCTTACAGTGATCACGATAGGGCTATCAAGCTTCTCTATGCTCTTGACCGTAGCATATGGGAGGTGAAGATATCCAGCATTGAGGAGTCCACAGGCTATGACACATTGACCTGTGACGAACTCTTTAGCAAGCTGAAGTCCACAGAGATTGCCAAGGCATCTCTTGCAGTGCACAGAAGCTCTTTGCCACAGCCATTGGCATTGGTTTCTAGCACTAGCCGTGGCACCACTGCAGAACCAAGCACATCAGGCACTTGTGTTCTTGCAGATGGTTTTGCTTTGTCCTCCCTGGTCTCCGTCACAAAGGAGCAGGTGGACACTCTAGCTGATGATGAGCTTGCTCTCATTGCCCGGAGGTTCACCCGCTTTCATCATGAGAGACGGGATCAGAGGAGAAGTGGTTTTAGTGGCTGCTATGAATGTGGCGACACCTCTCACATTAAGGCCAATTGCCCCAAGGTCAAGAAGAGAGATGAGAGTGAGCGCCCCAAATTCCACAAAAAGGAGAGGAAGCCCTTTGTGAAGGGCAAGCGCGGCAAGATGGCTAAGAAAGTAGCCAAGGCCGCTTCCAGAGCTTTTGTTGCTGCTCTCAGCGACATCGACACGTCCTCAACTGAGGAGTCGAGCTCTGAGGAGGAGGAGTCCCCAAGGAAGGAGGACAAGAAGGATAAGAAGGGACGTGACTTCACCGGCCTTTGCTTCATGGCCGACAGCGATCACAGCGGCGATGAGCTTGACTCATCTGAGGTAAACCTATCATCTGACCAGCTTCTAATTAAATTAGATGAGCTGAATGAAGTAGTGCTTGGTCAGGATAGATTACTTGTGCAAGCCGCTAGAGAAAGAAAAGACCTTAGACTTAGGCTAGAAAATATGTCTACTGAATATGCCATGCTTAAGTCTAAATTTGATGATGCTGAATGTGAATCATGTTCTGTTGTCATGAGTGAGCTTGCTCAGTTGCGTTCTGTTCATGCTCAAACTCTTTCTGAGCTTGAGACTGCACAGAAGCAGCTTTTGGAGGTGGATTCTAGACCTCATGATGTTGATTGCATGAACTGCTCTTTATTACGCGATAGCATTAATTTACGTGATAAGCATGTTCATGATTTGGAGGCTAGATTGGAGAGGGCCGGTAGTTCTAAGGATGTGCAGCCTGTGTGTGACACATGCATTACCCTTAAGGACCAGCTAGGCACTGTCAGAGAGCGAGCTGAAAATCTCATGTCTGAAAATGAATACCTTCTTTCTGTGGTGAATAAATGCACTGAAGGGAAGGGTAGGATGGATTTGCTCTTGGCCAAGACCAAGTTGTGTGCTGATAGAGCCGGGGTAGCTCTAGGTTTGGGTTTTGAGAGGATAGCTTCAGACAGTAAGGCCAAAACTGTTTTTACCTCTCCTACCACCCTAGAGAAAGAAAGAGCTCTGTTGGACACCCCTCCAGCCAAAAAGCCTACCCATCCACAAAAGAAAACCACTTCTCCTGCCAAGAAAAATCCTCCCAAGAAAACCACTCAAAAGAAACCCAAGGAGCCTGTGAGAGTTGCTCCTATGACCCATGAGAGTGCCCCCAGGAGAGTGTTTCACTGTTCTTATTGTCAGAGGGCGGGTCATTTGATTGGTTTCTGTTTCCGTCGCATCAAGGATGAGCGACGTGCACAGGCGATGAGCTATCAGGACATGCATTACCCATCTTTAGGTATGCGTGAGTCTGAGTTTTACTCTCGTCCTGTTTTCGAGGCTCCTCGTGCTTCTCGGAGAGGCTTTGCTCCTCGAGGTGTTCACCGTGTTCCATATGGTGGTAGACCTCGGGCGAGTAGCTTTGTACCTCGTCAGAGTAGGAGACCTCGACATGCTTTGCGTTCTTTGCATGTTGGTAGACCTCGCACTTTGCATCGTCCTGATTATTATGTGCGTAGACCGTCTACTTTTACTGTGCCTACTACTCGTGTCACTCAGTGCTGGATGCCTCGCCATTATTTTACTCACCCCAGCACTGAGCGATCGAGGCGTTCTTATCATGTGTAGGCAACAGGTCGAGGCTTGGAGGGCACGTGGATAATGGACTCCGGTTGTTCGCGCCACATGACCGGAGATGCAAATTGGTTCTCCAGCCTCACTACAACCAAGCAAAGGGAACACATCACCTTCGGAAACAATCGAAGGAGTAGAGTGAAAGGTAAAGGTGTGGTAAGAATTAACGCGAACTTCACTCTCAAAGATGTTGCTTTGGTTGAAAACCTGGGATACAATTTGCTGTCTGTATCTCAGTTGCTTGATGAGGGCTTCGAAGTGCGATTTCATCGCGATACTTCGCAAGTGCTCAATTCTGATGGCGTTGTGGTGTGTAAGATCTTTAGAGTTGGGAGAGTTTTTGGAGCTGATTTTTCAGAGTCGTCTGGTTCTTCTCATTGCCTTGTTGCTCATTCGACTTCTGAGCTTTGGAAGTGGCATAGGAGACTAGGGCATATGAGCTTTGAGTTGCTTGCTCGTCTGAGCGCCCTAGGTTTGATCCGAGGATTGCCCAAGCTCAAGTTTGAGAAGAATTTAGTTTGCGCTCCTTGTCGACATGGTAAAATGATTGCCGCTTCGCATTCGCCAGTCACCACTGTGATGACTGAACAGCCCGGAGAACTTCTCCATATGGACACTGTAGGTCCCTCTCGGGTTAGTTCTTTAGGCGGCAAGTGGTATGTACTTGTTATTGTCGACGATTTCTCTCGCTACTCTTGGGTCTACTTTCTTGCCAGCAAGGATGAAGTGTTTTCACACTTTCGGAGCTTGGCTTTGAGACTTTTCACTGAACTCCCAGGTGCATTAAAATTCATTCGAAGCGATAATGGCACCGAGTTCAAAAATAGTCTCTTTGTTGACTTTTGCATGGAGCATGGCATAGAACATCAATTCTCTGCTCCGCGGGTTCCTCAACAGAACGGTGTTGTTGAGAGGAAGAACCGCACTTTGGTTGAGATGGCTAGGACGATGCTTGATGAGCATAGGACTCCTAGAAAATTCTGGGCTGAGGCCATGAACACAGCATGTTACATCTCAAACCGAATTTTCTTGCGCTCAATTTTAAATTTGACATCTTATGAGCTGCGTTTTGGGAGACAGCCCAAGGTTACTCATCTTCGAGTTTTTGGCTGTCGCTGCTTTATCCTAAAACGTGGTAACTTGGATAAATTTGAGTCGCGATCTTCTGACGGGATCTTTTTGGGTTATACTACTCATGGTCATTCTTATCGTGTTTATAACTTGGAAACTAACACTGTCATCGAGTCATGTGATGTGACTTTTGATGAATCAACCCCCTCTGTTAGTTCTGCTTTTGAACAGGCAAATGAACACGACATGGAACAGACCTTATTCGAAGACGAAGATCCCGGAGAATTCGAGGATGATCCCCTGCTACCCTCGACATCGACCCCCGAAGCTGACCCCGCTTCAACTACTTCGGCACGAGGTCCCAAAGCGACTACCTCAACATCGGTCATCTTGGACCACTCCAACGCACAAGTTGAGGGGGAGACTGCATCCCGCCGCGAGGCTCCACATCATGTCCAAAGGATGCACCCTCCCGAGCAGATCATTGGTGAGCTTGATCAAAGGGTAACACGTTCTCATGCCCATTTCACTAATGCTGCTTTTGTTGCTTCTTTCGAGCCCTTAGATGTTAGTCATGCACTTTCTGATTCTAGTTGGATCAATGCCATGCATGAAGAGCTTGAGAATTTTGAAAGAAACCAAGTCTGGACTTTAGTTGATCCTCCACCTAATGTTCATTTCATTGGAACAAAATGGATTTTCAAAAACAAACAAGGGGAGGATGGGACAATTGTTAGAAATAAGGCTAGACTTGTAGCTCAGGGCTTTTCTCAACTAGAAGGGATTGATTTTACTGAAACTTTTGCACCTGTTGCTCGCCTTGAGGCCATTAGGATTTTGCTTGCCTTTGCGACATCCCGGGGATTCAAACTCTATCAAATGGATGTCAAAAGTGCTTTTCTTAATGGCTTCATAGGTGAAGATGTTTATGTAAAACAACCCCCTGGTTTTGAAAACCCCAAGTACCCACATAAAGTCCTTAAACTTCATAAGGCTCTTTATGGACTCAAGCAGGCCCCTCGGGCTTGGTATGATAGACTTAAGTCTTTTCTGCTTGAGCGAGGGTATTTGATGGGCTCTGTTGATAAAACACTGTTTACTCTCAAGCATGGCAAAGATTTCCTCCTAGTTCAGATTTATGTGGATGATATCATCTTTGGTGGCTCTTCTCATGCTTTAGTTGCCGAGTTTGCAGATACCATGAGCAGGGAATTTGAAATGTCGATGATGGGTGAACTCACCTTTTTCCTTGGTTTGCAAATCAAGCAAAGCAAACAAGGTACTTTCGTTCACCAGACAAAGTACACCAAGGACCTGCTCAAGAAATTCGACATGTCCGATGCGAAGCCCCTCGCCACTCCAATGGCTACATCTGTAGCATTGGACCCTGACGAAGATGGAGAAGCCGTAGATCAGAAGGAGTTCCGAAGCATGATCGGCTCCCTCCTCTACTTGACTGCCACGAGGCCGGACATACACTTCGCAGTATGTCTGTGCGCTCGTTTTCAGGCTTCACCACGAGCTTCGCACCGCCAAGCGGTTAAGCGCATCCTAAGGTATCTCAAACACACCCTTGAATTTGGCATATGGTATTCATCGTCTTCATCTTTATGTCTTAGAGGTTATTCAGATGCGGATTTTGCTGGGTGTAGAATTGATAGGAAAAGTACCTCTGGTACTTGTCATTTTCTGGGTACATCTCTGGTTTGCTGGTCTTCCCGCAAACAGTCTAGTGTTGCACAATCGACGGCTGAGGCCGAATATGTTGCTGCAGCTAGCTGTTGCTCTCAGATTTTGTGGATGGTTTCCACTTTGCGGGATTTCGGGTTAGATTATAAGAGTGTTCCACTTTTCTGTGATAACACTAGTGCTATTTGTATTGCAAACAACCCGGTTCAGCACTCCAGAACCAAACACATTGATGTACGGTATCATTTTCTCAGAGATCACAATGAGAAGGGTGATATTGAACTTCAATATGTTGATACCCAACACCAGCTTGCCGACATTTTTACAAAACCCCTCGATGCTTCTCGATTTGCTTACTTGCGTGGGGAACTTGGCATTTGTCACCCTTACGGCATTTTGTGAGGGGGAGCTGATTTTAATTGTCTTGCATATGCTCATTATGTGTGGAATTGCACTTACATCTTTTGCTATTATATGCCTGCTTTTAATTCAAAGAAACCATGACTGCTCAGCTCTATGAAATATGTCTGGAACATTGATTGTGCATGATGTTTTATTTTAATCAAAACTTGCTCACCGCACAATCTTGTATCTAGCTTGTTTAGGCTGGACTGCTTTTAGCTATCTTTTATCTCCTTGACAGCAAGACACTGTTCCTTGGATGCTAAAATTTGCAACTTGAAAAATTGTGTTCTTTATTCATGGATCTTCATCAAAATATCTCATTTATCTGAATCAAAATCAAAAATCCATGATTTGCCTGGTTTAAATGAAAAGATCCAGGAGGGTTTGTTTGTCGCACTACTCTATTCTAGACTGCTTACCATTGCACTTTGGTCTGAACTGGGATAGTGTAGTGTATGCCAAAATCACCGCCTTAAGCTTCAGATGGCTTTCATGCCTAGGCTTGGCCTGATTGGAAAGTATAAGGTGGACAAAACAAATAACCCCTGGCATTAAGAAAAGAACAACAAATTTAATTGCTCATCAAGTTTGCTTTCACAGCTCCTTTTGAACAAGACTTGTCTGTCTAGGGTAGAATTTGTTAGCTTTGCGCAGTCCTTGCCTTCACATGTCTAGCTGCTTTGATTCAGTGGTGATGCTTTTTACTTCCAAATGACAAAATCACATGCCGTCATCTTGTTTCACAGATTGTTAAATTGAGCTGAGCACATGATCATTTGTGTTAAGTTTGGCATATTTTTGCATTATATGTCTTTGCAATTCTATTCATTTCGCAGCTTTGCATCTTTTGAATGCTCCTTGATGCTTGCATTGCCAAAGGGGGAGAGATTTTGCTATGTTCTCTGCTGCAAGAAGGCATTATTTCTAAAGGGGGAGAGATTTTTGACATAAAGGGGGAGAAACATTTGCTCAACTCAGGGGGAGTTTTTTATCCAAAGGGAGTTTTGCCAAAGGGGCTTTTATTCTTTTTCAAAGGGGGAGAAAAAATTCTTTTATCAAGTGACATGCTTTGGCTCTTTTCTGAGTTTTTATGGTCACTTGTGTGCTAAAATTTTTACATTTTCTTGAACTTCGATTTGGTTGTCAATGCACTCATCAAGGGGGAGATTGAGAAACCAAGGGTGGTTTCGGTCTTTGTGATGAGTGATTGACAGGTTTTGTACCCTCTGTTCGAAGGGTACCTCCGAAGGGGCTTCGGAGGTGGTGTTCTCCGAAGGGTGTTCGGAGGTGTTTCACCGGAGTGTGTTCGGTGTTTGCTTGCTGCAGCTGTGCAGCGGAGTGTGCCTGTCGGAGGGGTCCGGCAGTACACGATGACTGGGTTCGTACCGATGGCTTCGGTACTTTGGGCGGTACACCGGAGTGTGTGCCGGAGGTTGCTAACCCGGAGAGGTCTCCGGAGTACTGGATACACTTGTTTGCTTGTCGGTGGTGCGCAGGGACTTCGGAGGCGACGGACAGGGTTCGAGCCAGGTGAACTTGGGTCAAGCGGGTGGCTTGATGCCAGGGGAGCGGGGAGCTCCGTCACGGTGGCTGCG
This sequence comes from Zizania palustris, assembly GCA_019279435.1. Taxonomy (NCBI): domain Eukaryota; kingdom Viridiplantae; phylum Streptophyta; class Magnoliopsida; order Poales; family Poaceae; genus Zizania; species Zizania palustris. Next base: position 54,639,146 of record JAAALK010000081.1, read on the forward strand.
AAGGTGGTCCGGGTCGGTCCTCGGGTCGAGGCGTGCCAGGTGAAGGCAGAGAGTGCGGAGCGTGGCTCCGGCTGAAGGTACTCCGAGACAAAGTCCTCGGAGGTGAGGCACTTCGAAGGTACTCCGAATGGAGTGACTTCGGAGTTGGTGGACCAAGTCCTCTGCGGAGGCAAGGAGTTCGAAGTGTGCTCCGGAGGGAGACACTCGAAGGTTGCCCGACGAAGGTCTCAGAAGTCGAGGCGCATCGAAGGCATGGTCCGGGTGAGGCTCGTCGAGGAGTGTGCTCGGAGTGAGACACTGCGACGGAGTGCTCATGGGATGCTTCATGCGGAGGCCTTGGACGAAGGAGGGACTTCGAAGGGTGGTACTCCGAAGGTGGGCTTCGGAGTGAGGATGACTTGTGGTGCTTCGGCCATGCATGGCTTCGGTACACGGACGGACGGTGTTCGAGCTCGGAGTAGCTGCGAAGCCGTGGTGTTCCACTCCGAAGGTGGTGGTGCGAAGGCCCAAGGGCTTTGACGGCTTCGGCTTAAAACCGTCACTGTATCGAAGGACTTCTTCGGCGGAGCGAAGGCCAACAGGCTGCAGGCTTCTCGCCGAAGCTTCCGCACCCCTCGCGTGCGAAGGGAGGTTCCAGAAGTCAACACTGTAAAGGCTGACACTGTCTGTTCTGAAAAAGGCTGACACTGTCCCCTCTGCAGCTGACAGAGAAGCCTCCAAAATAAAGGTGGACTACCTTTTGTACCCCTTAGTTCTATAGAGACAAATCTGTTGTAAACCCTAGGGGTAAAGTAGTCACTTCCTTAGGATGAAGCCGTGGGCTATAAATATGGGGGCTCGGTAGGTAACATTTAACACTTTGAGCATTTACTGTTGAGCTCCTGTAGACAGACCTCGCTGTATTCATTCTGAGTTCATTTTATTCAGTGTTCCGTGTTCAAGCGGCGAAGCCCTGCTTCTTTGTGCTTTTGCTTGAGCTCGTGTTGCATACCTCGCTAGTTATTAGTTCACCGGAACCTGTCTTGGCGAAGGGTGTTTTTATCGCGAAGTGTGCTTTACAGTGTGCTGTCGCTCTGTGTAACTCGAGGCAAGACCTCGCTGCTTACTAGCGAAGCCCTGTTCTTTTCCCGTAGTGCTTCTTGTGTCGAAGCCCTTAGCGTGGTCCGTTTTGTGTGCGTGTAGACCTTCGCGTACGAAGTCCAGCACCAGTTGCTGTCGCTAAGTATTTGGTCGAAGTCCTCAGAGGGCTGTCCACTCTTGCGAAGGGTGAAGTGCGAAGCCTGCTCGAAGCACCCTGTGTGCGGAGCCTGCACTGACTTAGCAGAGTAGACTTTCGAGGGTTGTAAGTGGAGCGAAGTCTTCTTGGCTTCGAACTTTTGCTCCTCCGAAGCCTGTGTTCGAAGGTGTCGAAGTACCTCCGAACCCGACCTTCGAAGGTAGTGTTCGAAGCCTGTTCCGCAGAAGACAGAACCGAACCGAAGGATAAGTTTTTAGGCCGAAATTTTAAAAGCTCCCATTCACCCCCCCTCTGGTCGCCGTTTCCGGTCCAACAACTTAGTTAATTCGGTACCTACTTATTATATGTTAATTCAGTACCATGGAGCTATGTATGAAGACTTGATTCAATCTCCATATTCTTAAGATTTAAAATGTGAACTGGAGTTGCCACATTCTGAAATGGAGTTTCCAGAATTTGAGGTTTTGGAATCTGGAATGGAGTTTCCAGATTGTAAAATTTTTAACATTGAAAATTGAGTTTTGGACTCTGAAGTTCTGGACTCTGAAATGTCCAGATTCTCAAGTTTTGGACTCTAAAATGTCCAGATTCTGAAGTTTTGGGCTCTGAAATGGAGTTTGCACATTTTGAAGTTTTAGTTGTTGAAATGAGCACAAAACAATTTTGTTATACATATCATTGCATAGCATTACAAAATTGAGTGAACAATAATCTTTATTTATATAAAAAAATATTGTCATCGCCATCAGCATCATAGGCAGGTGCAACAACTCCATCAACCAAATCATCGTCATCAACATCATCATCTTCATCTCCCAAGTCCTCATCCCTCTGTCTTCTATAGTTTTAGCCATCGCCTTCTCACTGACAGATGCACTACCACTAACACCTTCAATGTCTGCCCTTACCCAATCTGTCAATTCTCCTTGCCTCCCTGAAACATTCATAGCTTCCACACCAACATCAAGTGAGTCTATATCAATTTCTTCATCATTTTGAAAACCTGCAAAAGCTTTCTGGGTTTCATCCTAACAACACTGCACCAATCTAGTTTTTTCACATTATTCACATAGAACACCTACTCTGCTTGTGTTGCCAAGATGTAAGGATCATCTAAATAAGGAAAACAAGAATTATGAATATAAATAATCTCGTATTGATCCCTACTGTAACCTCTGCCCTTGCCCTTAGTGCTTGCAGGTACATCAAACCAGTCATAATGGAAGAACACCACTTCCTTCTCATCTACAAAATCTAAAGAGATTATCTTTTTAATCACACCATACCAGTCCATATTGTCAGTACTATCATCGCCCTTAACAATAACTCCACCATTTTGAGTAGTTAATTTGTTCTCCATGCCAGTCATCCAGAACAGAAACCCATCTATTTAGCATTTACTGTACACACGTGCCCGATGGTCTGACCCACGCGAGAGGGCATATATCAACTCACTTGTTTTGCCTTGTGGATGTATAATGTGGATCTGCATTGTATACAACATAAAAAATACAAGTTACTAAAATGATTCCGAAACCAACAACTACCAAGAACTATGGATTTATTTTTCATAAACTTACTTTACCCTGAAACCATTCAACAAATTGGTCCTTGTGACACTTTTCAATATTCCTTGGATTTATTCTCCTAAGTTCGTCCAAATGCTCACTACAAAGAATCAATAAAGTATGAAAACATGTAATTAATAAAACAACAACGATAGACATTAAAAGGCTAACAACAGTACTGACTTCATCAATGGCTTTACATCATCACAATTTGTTAGTATGTAGTGCCCCATCCGCTTCAACTCATCTGGATCAACTATCTCCGTGGTACATCCTTTCCTGTTGTAGTCAATGCTTCGAAATACACTAAGCCCATATGGCGGCTCTATAACGGCAGCACTTTCATGACACTATGGTCTATTAAGCTTGGTCTTAACATCTTCAAAGAAGCGAGAGCAAAATGTCAGACACTCCTTTGATATGTATCCCTCGGCTATTGAACCTTCAGGGTACGCTTTGTTCCTCACATTCATCTATAGCACATAGGGCCTCCAAGTCTAGCCTCTTCAGCAAGATGCACAAGCAAATGTATCATTATGTCAAAAAATGCAGGTGGGAATATCATCTCAAGCCGACAAAGGGTCTCTCTAATCTTGTTGTCTAGTTGCTCAGTGTCTTTTTTCTGTAACCCCTTTGAACATATTGCGTTGAAGAATTTGCTAAGTTGAATCAATGCGATCACTACATCTGCAGGCAATATGCCGCGTACTACTAAACGAAATAGTTTCTACATAATAACATGGTAGTACTCTTGAGTTTTCATTCTGGACAAATTACACCCCTTAACATCCACGCATCTCCTGATATTGGAGGCATATCCATCAGACATCTTCACTCCTTCAAAAAATTTGCAGAGTTGTCTTCGCATCCTTGCCTAAAGTGTACAATGCTAGTGGCAAAGTATACATACCATTCTCCACAACAGGATGTTGATCCTTCCTTATACCCAAATGCTCCATGTCAAGATGAGTGTTTTCACTGTCCTTACATTTACCTTCCTTGTCAAGCAAAGTTACTAGTATGCTCTCACATATATTTTTCTCGATGTGCATGACATCCAAAATATGTCTTATGAGCAATAATTACCAATAAGGTAATTGAAAAAATGCTCTTCTTCCTCCCGTTGTGCAATCTAGTTTCTTCCTCGCGCTACTTTCTCTCTCTTGTATGCAACCAAAATTTCACTTGATCAAAACTCTCATATTGCGCTAGCACTTGCTATCCAGTGAGGGGCACTAGAGCCTCCCTTCTTTCAACCTCATTATTGAAACTAACTTTGTTCTTTTGCCACTTGTGATCTAAAGGCAAAAAATGGCGATGTCCCAGGTAGGAATGCTTGGAGCCATATTTTAGCGACAAGTAGTTGGTGTCCTCATGGCAGTAGGGACATGCAAACTTGCCTTTTGTGCTCCAACCTGATAGCATAGCATACGTAGGAAAATCATTAATTGTCCAAAGTAAAACTGCACAGAGATTAAAATTATTTTTTGCCTTTGCATCCTATGTTTTAACACCATTCTCCCAAAGATCCTTTAGCTCATCAATTAGGAGTTGCAGGTACACATCAATATTCATCCCACGAGATTTTTGACCAGGGATCAACATTGACATCATCCAATACGATTGTTTCAAACGTAACCAAGGAGGCAAGTTATATGGTATCAATATCACTGGCCATGTAGTATATGTCACATTCAACATACCAAATAGATTGAACCCATCAGATGCAAGACCAAGGCTAACATTGCGTGGATCCATTGCAAAGTGTGTAAACTTATTATCTACATGATTCCACAACAAAGAGTTAGCAGGTGCCGCATTTTTCCATCATTGACCAATTCCTCCTTGTGTCATCGCATATATGATGTTGTTTCCTCTCCCATAAATAATCTTTGGAGTCAAGGAATAAGCGGAAAATATCGTAGAATTTTCCTTGGATGATGATTCTTTGTCGCAATGCCGCTAACTTCACCATCTTCAGCACAATCTTTCATTTTCCACTGAGACTCACCACATGTTGGGCATGTATCCGTATGTTCAAAATCACCTCGAAACAACACATAATCATTCATACATGCATGAATATTTTGGTAGTCCAGTCCTAGATCACGAACAACCCTCTACACTTTTTCCAAGGTATTTGGGATACAGTGTCCTTCAGGTAGCACTAGTGAGAATAAAAGAAGTATAGCCTCCAAGGCACTGTAACTCAGACCAAACATGCTCTTAATCTGAAAGAGCCTCACAATGAAAGAAACCTTAGTGGCCTCTTTGCAACTCGGTTACAGTTACTTCTGCACCTCTCGCAATAAGTTAAAGAACTTCTTGGCACCCTCATTTGGCTCTTTATTATTACCTCCCGCAATTTCTCCACGTATATCACCCCTAATTAGTGAAGTCACCAGATTACGCACAGGAGGACCATCACCTATTGCATCATCATCATTGCAATCTGCATCATCATGATCATCTTGAAGTTCACAGTCCTAGATGAAACTTTCATCAAACCCTTTCATCTGCAAATGAACCTGAAAATCCATTTTGTTCATGAATGACATGCCACTGCACCTTGAACAGGGACAAGCTATAGTCTCTCATTTACTTGTGCCTTCAAATATGTCATCAACAAATTTCTTGAAATGTTCTTGCCAATCAGAGGTTGACTTATCCATGTGCATCCAACTTCGGTCATGACGCGACATCTTATCTCTAAACAAGTAGCGTCACATTCAATTATTTCTCACACACAATTGACACCAAACCCAGCTGATCATGCATGAATAGCAGATATTGATGTTACATAAACGTTTAGGATCACTAACCAAGCAGATTGGATCATTGGCACCGGTGATGGAGGAGATTGCTGGAGGCACACTACACGGCTGGAGTCGAGGCCACAAGGGTGGGTGCACACGGTGCCGAGTAGAGAGCAACGGTGGAGGCGGCGGAGAGGAGAGGTGGAGGCTCACGGCTAGGGCATCGAGAGAAGGTAAGGGATTGGGCTAAATTGCGGGGTGTGGAGGTGTGCAACGCGGCGTAGGGAGGAGGGAAATATTTGGCGGTTTGGTAATTTTTTTTATTCTCCATATAGCAAACACTACTTCCTACACACCACAATCAAAAACCACACGTATCCTACTGGAAAATCTGATACCTTCTAACCACGAGCGCTGGTTCAACTCTCCCCTGCTTTCTTTTTTTTCTTTTTTTCAATGTTCAGAAATAGTGCAATTCACAACGTATTAAATTTTCGTTGCTAAAGATCAACAACTTATGCAATGATTATACATGCATGGCAATATCATTGTTTTGCCACCAACAATTTCATTGTATCCCAATGGATAAAATGCGTGGTAGTACCTACCTAATATAGGCAACGTAATAATATTGTGTTGCTAAAGATCAAAAACTTATGCAACGAAATTTATAATTCACGGAACACAATATACATGTTGCTAGTTTTATAACGTCTTGCAATGATCATCGAAAACGTTGCAACAACGCCTACGTATTTCAACCAAATATCAAATTTTCACAACCTATTTATATCATAGCGATAACCACAACCACTTGCGACCCAATTATATGTTGTGGCAACATCATCTTTTTATTGCCACGATTTTAATGGGAATCACAATGCAAATATAATCGTGGAAACATTGTCCACTAATGCAATCAAAACTGAGAACAGTGGTAATAACACTTACATATTGCAACCAAATATCAAATTTTCACAACCTGGTAATATCATGACGATAACCACAACCACTTGCGACCAAATTATATATGGTGGCAACATCATCTTTTATTGCCACGATTTTAATGCGAATCACAATGCAAATATAATCATGGCAACATTGTCCACTATTGCAATCAAATTGGTGTCGTTGTCGTGTGGACCATGGCTAATGGGTGGAAATCTAGTAGTTTATATATTTGGACTTCTGGTGTGATCTAGTCTCCTTGGCTTGCGCAATGGCACCACTATTATCACAATAGAGGTCCACTGGACTGGACGCACTAGGAACAACACCCAGCTCAAAAACAAACTTCCTGATCCAAACGGCCTCCTTCGTCACTTCTGAAGCAGTGATATACTCAGCTTCTGTTGTAGAATCGGCCACCATCTCTTGCTTGGAACTCTTCCAACTCACTGTGCCTCCATTGAGGCAGAACAATAAACCAGATTGCGATCAAGAATCATCTTTATCGGTCTGAAAGCTAGCATCCATGTAACCACTTACAACGAGCTCCTCTTCACCACCGTAAACCAGGAAAATTTCCTTAGTCGTTCTGAAGTACTTGAGGATACTCTTTACTACATCCCAGTGACTTTCACCCGGGTTCAATTAGCACCTACTCATAACACTTAGAGCATATGACACATCTGGGCGTGTACATAACATGGCATATAGGACAGATCAAATTGCGGAGACATACGAGATCACACTCATCTTCTCTAGCTCATCGGGCGTCACAACACATTGAGTCTTACTAAGAGAAATATCATGTCACATTGGGAGGAATCCCTTCTTAGAATTCTGCATTTTGAACCGTTTCAAAACCTTGTCAATGTACATATTTTGGCTTGATCCAATTAGCTGTTTTGATCTATCTCTATAGATCTTTATGCCCAAAATGTATGCTGCCTCTCCAAGATCTTTCATCGAAAAACTATTTTTCAGTGAAGTCTTGACATCATTCAACAAAAGAATGTCGTTTTCGATCAACAATATGTCATCCACATATAGGACAAAAAATACAAGTGAGCTCCCACTAGCTTTTTTGTAAACACAAGGCTCTTCTTCGTTCTTGATGAAGCACCGTCGGTCTAGCCGCGGCCCCAGGGTCGGTCAGACCACAGCCACCATCCCGGTCTGACCGTCCTACTATGGCCTATCCGACCGGCCTATTGTAGGAAACTGACACCAGTCAGTCCTACAGGCCCCCTATGGCCGCTCCAACCGATACATCCTAGTCAGACCGGCCAAATAAGGCTGGTCCGACCGACAGGAAACAAGAGCAAAATCCCGCCAAGCGCAAAATTTCTAAGGCTGATTCAGGCAATTCCCGTTCGGCCAAAAATTATAGGAACAAAGTGGTGGCGCCCGACACTAAGCCGCAACCTTCATGGGAACCCCAAGGATGACCAAGTCCTAGAAGAGACAACTACAACATCTTTGAGCTCAGGAGATGCGTGAGAAGAAGGCCGAAGACGTGCAGGACACCGTATTCAAGGAGATCTGTCCCCGACTAGTAGCAAAATAGGTATGGAAGCTGAAGCGGGTTGCCATAAACAACTCGGCTCCTACTCCAAGCGACGAAGAGGATGACATGATGGACGATGACTACACGCCGATCTCTGAGGGGCCCACTACTCAGGCGATGGACATAAACTTCGTCATGTTACTCGCTGAGTTTGCTCTTCCATAGGATGGGGCCGAGGTCGCTCAGTTGAGCCTCGGCCCACGGGATGACATTTTTGAGAAGCCTAAGGATACACTCTTCACCTGAAGCTTCTCTACGTCATGGGGCACATCGACGTGAAGCTGATCTCAAGGATTGCAGTAGATGGAGGCACCACCATAAACATGATGTCATATTCTCTCTTGAAGAAGCTCGGCAAGAACGATGATGACCTGATGAGGACTAACTTGACTCTCAATGGCTTCAACGGCGAGAGCTCCGAGGCCAAGGGCATGCTTTCTCTAGAGCTGATGGTAGGCAAAAAGACATTGCCAACAAAATTCTTCATCGTCGATGTGCAAGGTAACTACAGCGTACTTCTTGGGCGTGATTGGATTCATGCCAATTGTTGCATCCCATCTACTTTGCACCAGTGCCTGATTCAGTGGGATAGCGATGATGTGGAGGTTGTACCAGCTGACACTTCAGCCCAGGTTGCTTTGGCCGATGTGTCTATCGACGCTATCCACGATAAAGTATAGTGTTTGTCAGGTAGAGATCTATCAGATTATGACTTTGTTAGCGTGTTTGAGGGTCGCTTTGTTCTAGTGTATATAAAGTCAGCTGGTGTAGCACGGTTATCTCTAAACTAGTAGTCATGTCTAGTAAGAGTAATCTTGATTGGCTAAAGTCTCGTCTGGAGCAATATCGATCTTCTAAAGACGGTATTGCCAAAGACATTGAAGATTTTAGCGAAGTAGAAAAGTTAGGTCAAGGTTTTGCGTCGGTCGATCCTCTAGAAGAGGTCGATATAGGTGATGGTAGTATTCAAAGGCCGACTTAAATTTGTTAGGTATTGAATTGTTGAACTCCTGTGGTGTTAAATTTGTTCATGCATATGGTGATTCGCTATTAGTAGTGCAACAAATAGCTAAGGATGCTCAATGTTTTAATGGTTTGCTAAACAACTACTTGGATAAATGTTTAGACATAATTGCTACTCATGATGACTCTGAGATTTCACATGTGTCTAGAGAAGACAATTCAGTAGCAAATGATTTGGCTCAGCAAGCATTAGGTTACCAAATTAAAAGAGGTAAATTTTTCGCATAAGAAAAACCGATGTTTGACTTTATTTCATAACCTGAGTCAGAACACATCGGTCTGATCACCCTAACATGGCCGGTCCAGCCGCATGTGTTTGGTCGGTTTGACCCGCCATGCCAGGATGGTCTGACCGCCCTGTGCCAACCGTCCGTCAACGGCTGCTCTGACCAGCCCTCTGTGGCCGGTCTTACTGCCTTGTTTCAGGAAGCTTCGGAGCACAAGGGACCGGTTCAAATTTACGAGTCAAACGCCAATTCTAATAAGGATTTGGCGAGTACTTTAAGAAATCACGAGGATGATTGGAGAACTCCAATTATTCAATATTTGAGGGATCCTAGTAAGCGGGTTGATCAGAAAGTTCGGCAGCAAGCATTTAAATTCATTTTACTCGACGATGAGTTGTATCGCCAGACTATTGATGGAGTACTTTTGAGATGTTTGAATGCCGATCAGTCTAGACTTGTTGTGGGTGAAGTACATGAGAGTCTTTGTGGTACTCATCAGTCGACCTTGAAAATGAGTTGGATGCTTAAAAGAGCGGGTTTTTATTGGTCGACTATGACTGAGGATTGTTATAAGTATTATAGAGGATGTGAAGGATGTCAAAGGTTTGGTAATATTCAGCTTGCTCCCACATCTTTACTTAACCCTATTATCAAACCATGGTCATTCCGAGTTGGGTCTTGGACTTCATCGACCAAATTTATCATTCCTCTTCAAAAGGGCATCAATTCGTGTTGATGGTACATATTACTTCACCAAGAGGACCGAGGCCATGCTTCTCAAGAACATGATGCAGAATGAGGCAATTGATTTCATCTTGAAGCACATTATACATAGATTTGGCATTCCCCGAACTCTTACTACATATCAGGGTACTTCATTTGTTTCTAAAGAAGTATGTGATTTTGCCAAATCTTATGGTATAAAGTTGGTAAACTCTTCACCATACTATGCTCAGGCCAATGGTCAGGCCGAGTCTAGTAATAAAACTATGATTAAGCTCATTAATAAAAAGATTGAAGAGTTCCCTAAAAGGTGGCATGGAGTGCTTTCTGAGGCATTATGGGCATGTAGAGTTGCAAAGCATGGTGCCACCAAAGTAAGTCCATATGAGTTAGTATATGGACAAGAAGTTGTTTTACCTGTAGAGGTGAATCTTGGATCTTTAAGATTACTTAAGAAATATGGCTTATCGGTCGATGAGTATGAAACTCTTTTGAAGGATAATTTGGAAGAGATGACCGATAAGACGTTAAGAGCTCTAGAGGCAATAGAAAGAGAAAAAAGAAGAGTGGTTAGAGCTTATAACAAGAAGGTGAGAGCAAAATCGTTTCAAGTTGGTAACTTGGTTTGAAAGACGATTTTGCCTTTAGGCACTAAGAGCACAAAATTTGGCAAATGGTCGCCTAGTTGGGAAGGTCCTTTTAGAGTTGTTGAAATCGCTCCAGGTAATGCATATTTGCTAGAGTCTCTGGAAGGAGAGTGATTTCATACGGCTTTGAATGGTAGATATTTTAAAAATACTTCCAAAGTGTGTGGAAAAACGATTGAAGTGTCAAAAGGTCGATATAAAACATATCGCCCTTAGCTCATTGTGCTTTTGGCTCACTAGAGATTGCCAAAACGCAGGGGGCATGTGTTGATACCAAAAAATGGCATTAATGGTTAAAGTTGTCAAAATGTAAAGTTTTGGTAATTTAGCTAAAAATATGCTAATCTTGGCATAGGCCGGTCTGACCGTCCATGTACTGCTGGTCTGACCAGCCCACTTCGGTCAGTCCGACCATAGGTCCGGTCAGATCGGCCTACTCTGTATCCGATTCAGATTAGCTAAATCTGGATCTTTTTTATCTCTAATTAATTATTGACGACTTTGAACCCATGTCTAAGTCCATTTAGAGCCCAGGCACTCATGACCAACCTCTATAAATAGAGGCAAGGCCGATTCAAGGAAAGCCCCCCCCAAAACCCTAATAGATCCAATCTATTATCTCTTTGAATCGTACCTTTACTTTTCTTACCCTAGATTCAATTCAGCACGTAGATCTTTGTGAGTTTGCACTCAAAGCTCTCCATCCGCGGCATCGTAATCAAGCTAAGTCCTTGTCAATTCGCTCCTGAATCATCTGTTTCATCCAGATAATGGATTTCTATCGTTTTATTAGTGTTTATCGGTAATTCGGTCTCCTGGCCGAATTACCTTTTGTTCTTTGTTTCTTTTGCAGTGTTTCATCATAAACATCTTCTCCAAGAAGTTTGGTTGCTATTCATCCACAGGAAGACGGTCGTCGGAGCCCGGATGCCATCCTCCAAGAACTATCAGTCCGACCGGAGGCCACCCTTTGGTCCAACCGGCCTATGCTGCATTGTCATCTAATGTGCCATCACACGGTGGTCTGACCGGCGGCACGAAGCCAGTATGACCGGGTCTCGCAGGGGACCCCGGGAGTTCTCAACATATGTGCTAGAGGCCACTCTTCGAGGATTACACACACCCTTCGGTCCGACCATGCACTAAGCACTGGTCTAACCGGCCGAGGGATCGAACCTCATTCGTTCATCTTCACGACGCACTTCGACAAACCCTTCACACCGAAGGCCACTTAATGCCATAGTCCCTTCGGGCCCTTCAGCCACCCGTGGTTTGACCGGAGGTATAGCCTCGGTCCGACCGGCCGAAGGGTAGAAGTGACCCTTCGCACCGCACGCCGAAGCCCTCTTCAGCCGAACAGTTCGTACCATCGGTCTGACCGTCAGCATAGCGTTGGTTCGACCTATTTCCCTTGGCCAGTTTGACCGCCAGGTCCCTCGGTTGAACCGGCCCTATTCTGGTCGGTTTAATTATTTTATATTAATATTATTTGATTGCCTGGCAACTGCATTATTTCCTTACCACTGTTTAAGGATCGTTGGAACATGACGTCGATGTGGTGTTAAGTTCAGGGGTTTACTCCTAAATATTCGCACGCTTTTGGATCGCCGGATCGCCGGATCGGCGTCTGTGTGTTTGTCGCATTTTCATGTCAACACTTCCGATCCGCCATCGGAACTTCCAATTTGCCATGGACAGAAATAGATCTAATCTATTTTTCCACCATGTATGTCCATACATGAGGGATCCAGATCGAACACTATGCACATAGGCTCTGATACCACTATTGGGGAATAGGGGAGCTACGCTAGCCGACAAATTCAAAATTTCCGCCCTAAAGCCCAAGACCCATGCGCGTGTGAGATCATAGATCGGTACCTTCTAGCACTTGACACGCTAGGTGCAGTGGAAGAAGAGGTTGATGAAGCTTGTCAAGCCTATCCTCTCCTTGTCCCAACCGATCCTCACTGATCCAATCAATGAAGAAGTCACTTTCCTCGTGGTGATGGCCACGAGCGTCTCTTATGGAGCAATGCCTCCACGGAGTCCACACATATAGGGATGGAATTCCTCCCATGGCAGCGTGCTAGCACTGCACGTGAGAAACGGGGAGTCCTTGATCTCAACGTTTGAGATCAAGAAAGGAGGAGAGGACTTTCTAGTGGCTAGGTCTAATCTAGGGTTATTCCTCTATTCCAAGATGTCCTCCTCCTCTCCTTTTATAGGGCTGAGGGCCCCCTGGTCGTGCTCATCCCAAAACCCTAAAAACCGTAACAGATCAAATCTGTTTGCCCACGTCAGAACTTCCGATCCTGGATCGGAACTTCTGACAAGGTATTTTAGGTCTCCTGATACAGTACGACGCCCAATAGATTCAACCTGTTATCGTCCACCTCAGAACTTCTGATCAGTACAAAATTCCCCGATTCCGAATCAAAACTTCTGGCTCTTTGGAACTTCCGATAGCATAACGGAACTATCTAAGCAACATTTTCTCTCTATATCAAGACCAGAAAATAACTGGAACTTCCTATACTTCCTATTCGAACTTCTGATACACAGAATTTTCTTGAGCATATCCTTAATGGAAGGTGCGCATGGAGGCTTATCTTAAAAGCCAAGGAAGTGCAATTTTGGAGATTTTGAATTCACAATAATCCATCCCTGAGACTCGCACTACTCAAACTAAGAAAGATCAGTATACTACTAACTACAAAGCTAGAAATATAATATTCATTAGACTGAGTCGAAATGAGTTCAATATGGTGCAACACCATCAGACTGCTACGGAGATTTGATCCACTGTTAATGTTTTTCATGAAGGCATATCTCAAATCAAGATCAGGCGCCAAAGCACTTATAACCAATAGTACTATTGGGAGAAATAATCCCGACAAGGTTTGATGTTCCGAAGAGATACTCCGAAAGGGGGGAATTGTGAAGCCATAAGATATCACTTCTATGCTCTAGAGGGAAGAACTCGAAGTCTCTCATCAAAACTGAAGTGCGTGCGTGACACTATGGCAGGCTTTGATCTTAGGGCATGTGGCCTTCTTATAAGCCCCATCACCAGGGAATACCTGGATTCTTCTACTCAGAAGGGGCGCCACCAAAAGGGACATTATGTCTGCTTTATCCAAGTGTTCACACGACATTTGTCTTGTTTACCCCTACGAATCAGCCAAAATAGTGCACACTATGGTAGTTGTAACTAGAGGGCATGATAGTCTTTTTCTATTGTATCCATGCTTATAAATAGCCCCCTTTTCTACTGTAAAGGGACATCGAATACTAAGACAAGAAAATACACTTCGAACGGATCCAAGGTTATTATCCCCAGTGGAGGCTTGGATTGGTTCTCACTTAGGTACTTCATCCAATTAACCCTTCGAAGTTATTATAAACCTGTTGGCGCAATACTTTGTGCCAACAGTTGGCGCCGTCCGTGGGGACATAGTACAAAAATTAACGTCTCTACCTTATTTCACTTCGAGCCATGCCTCCAGGAGGAGCAAGGCCACCGTCACCACCCGAAGATCCACTCAGATCTCCGGGCTGGAACCCCTAGATACAGCTACGGGGACTACTGTAGGACCGAAAGTAGCGACCAGAGGGGGTGAATGGGCGCCTAAAAATTTCTTGCTAAACTATATCCTAATCCCAACACCCAAACGAACTTAACCAGACAAATAATATTAGCAAAGCAAATTACAAGAACTAAAGTTGTCTAACCTAAAAATGACCGCTATATCACCTAGATATATCATGAAATATTTATATTGTAGTCTAGAAATAAAATACTAATCAAGTGAATAAAACTTGGATAATTAAAAAATTAATTCAGAAATAAGCCTAAAATATTTCACGTAAAAACTAGAATAAAAATATTACCGCGACTAATAAATTTTTATTTTATATAAGCAGATTAAAAATATTTAAATACGAAATTACTAACTAGATGTAATCTACCTAAAAATTAAGTAAATATTGATTTAATCAAACCTGCTGAAAAATAGTAGATTAGATTAATAAACTTACCTGTGTTTGCTTCGCCTCGCTCGTCGCAGTTCGCTGCATGCGCCTAGACGCCGCGCCGTGTACTGTGCGCAAGAAAGCACTTGGGCTGCCGTGCGAAAAAAGAAATTTGTGCAAGCTGCTTGTTGTGCGTTCGCCAAAACAAAAACCAGCCATAGGAAATAAGAAACTCGTCAGGCCATTGCTTCATGAATCAATACCTCGGGAAACGTGCGCCAAAACCAAAAGCAAGAAAAAAATTGAATGTTTGTTGTATGTTCCGCCCGTTGGTTTTGTTCTTTTTCTTCTGCCGCCTATGCGCTAGCCTGCTAGGTAGCCAGCTAGCCTGGATGCTGCATAGCTTTCTTATTCCTTGCGTGCGGAAGAGAGGAAGCCGACCGTGCCGCAGGCCATCAAATCCCACGCCGATTGAAAAAATCCTGCCCTGCCAGAGGAATCCTTGCTCTTCTGAGTGAGGAAGAAAAAAAGGAGGGTGATGGCTGAAGTCCCAGCGCGCGACGGCGGCGGAAAAACTACACAGATGACGACCTGGCCAGCGATCTGGAGCAAGAAAATGGTTGCAGCAGAACGAAAAATGGACTGTAGATTAATATCATGAAAAATAGTCATCCTATCCCCAGGGGGTAGGGGCCTATTTATAGGCGACTCCTAATACATGAAAAGACTAATTTACCCCTAGGGTAAATTAACACTGACTCTAAAATAAAAATATTCTGGACTTAAAAACTAATATTAATATCCTAAAAAAAATAATCATAGGTCGATAGTTTTGCGCCGAAACTGACAAAGTGTCCACCGTCTTCGCACCGGGTACCCGGATTGGGACGACCTGACCCCGCAGCTTCCTCAGCCCAGCAATCGGCCGCCGCCCGTGTACCTGAGTCAAACCCAGTCAACAGACCAGTGGATCCTCTGCCGCTCCTAGCCCATGTACCCGGATTGGGCCAGCTCGACTCCGCGGCTCCTCTGCCCGGCAGTCGCTCGCTGCCCGTGTACCTGAGTCACACGCGCCTCAGACACGACATGTCTTCATTTCTCTTTCTTTGACTTCCGTTGACAATCACTCATCACATCTGGAGTATCAAACCCATGTTCTTCAACATGGTTTCTCAATCTCCCCCTTGATGAGTGCATTGTCAACACCATCTTCAGCACTTCTTGAGAACCTACAAAAACATGTGGAAACACGAAAACAAAATCAAAAGAAAAATAGAAGGAAGAAAATAAAAGTTTAACCCTAATGACCAAAAGCCAAACAGAAGCAAGAAAATGGTCATAAATAGAAGGAAAAAAATAAAAGTTTAACCCTAATGACCAAAAGGCAAATAGAAGCAAGAAAATGATCATTATGGTTAACCAAAAAATAAAGACTCAAAAACAAGTGCAATCTCAGAACTACCAAAAAGACTGAAATACTCCGCCTGAAATAAATCCCAGAGAAAGCCAAAAATGTCCCCTAAACTCCAAAATTTCTCCCCCTTGTTGACAATTGGACTCATCAAGTGAGACTAAATGCACTCTAAAGAGACATGGACACAAACTCCCCCTGAAATGCAGCTCCCCCTCGAAATATGCCATGAATGCAGATGGGGTGCAGGTGGAGTGTGAAAAGCATGCTTCTTAGATATGATTAACTGCAATTACAACATCTAACAGGTATAACCAAAGATATACTGTCTAAGATACATGCCATGATCAGTGCAACAGATGATATCTAGAGAGAGTCATTAGCACACATTTTTCAATTTTTGCAAACAAAAGAATCACCACATTTTCTAGTTGACAAGCAAAGTAAAGCATGAGATGCAAAAGCTAACTGATATCTACCAAGATAAGCATTGTCCAAATCAAAGTGCTTCAGCAAACTTGTCATCTTTTAAAATTTTTCAGACTTTTTCTTTTTCCTTTTTATTTTTTCATTTCTGCCAGGGGTTATTTCAATGTCAAACCTTATGCTAACCGACCAAGTCAAGCCTAGGACAAAACTGGACCATCAGAAGCTTAAGACATTGGTCTTGGCATACATTACACCGTCCTAGTTCATACCGAAGTGCTATGGTAAGCAGTCCAGAACAATGCAATGCGACAAAGCAAACCCACCTGGATCTTTTCTAATAATCATAAAAATGCATAAATTTTTCATTTTTCTGAATTTTTTTATCATTTTTATAACACATTTTTCATATTTAAAGCATATAGATGTCCAAGTTGCATATCTGCATCTAAGTAAGGATCTAGCTACAAGGCATGTAAAAGATAGCGAAAGTATTTAGCCTACACAAGCTAGTTACCAGAAGCAATGGTGATCATTTTTCAATTTTAAAACACAAAAGCCATGCATATGAAAAATATCAAATATATCATGTGAACTGAAATAGAACCTGATCATTGACAAGTAATCAAAAGCATATACTAGCTAGAGAAAGTAAAGCAGATTAATCATATAACAAAAGCAAGCTCAATATGTGATTGATGATTATGCATGATATGAACGCACACAAAAAGACTCAATAAAAAATAAAGAAGAAAGAAAAAAACTGACTCAAAGTATCCTAAAAAGGATACACGACTCCCAAATCAATATTAATAATCATGAGTGGGAGCAAACGATCCAACGCCAGGTTTAGCAAAAGTGCTAAACCAGTGTCGAGCCATCTGCTCGTATGTAGGAAAGTAGAAGGAATCATATGAGTCTGGACCAAAACGCGGCTCAAAGCACGGTCCTCTGTTCTGCCTAAAATCACGGCCACGAGGTCCAAAACCATATCCATAATGATCTGGAGCTCTACCGGAACGAAAACCACCCTCCGGAACGGCCACGAGGTAAAAGTTCTCATTCTGAACGTCAGCTAGCTCCTCTCTCACGGAATCTAACACCTCCACCTGAGACAAGCAGATCTCACACTATCTATCAACTTCGACAGACTTGTTAGCTTTTAGCTTGATCAACTCTATTCTCATGGACAAGCAGTTCTCAAGCTGTACTAGCTCTAGCTTAGTCTGCTCCAGCTTAGCTTTCACTCCAACTAACTCACCCAACTACTCATCACTCTTGGATCTTAGCTCAGCTATACTAGCTAAAAGGGATGGGCAGTCTACACAAGATACGACGACAGTGGCATGAGCATTTTTCAGCTCCAGCTGAGCGCTTTCAAGCTCAGTGGCCATAGCGTCTCTCTCATCTACTCTCTCTGTGTACATGGACTTAAGAGTTGTCAGGTCACACAACAACACCTCACAGTTAAGGCACTCACTACTATCACCCAAGCAAGGGGAAGACGATAGACTCTCAATCTTGCAATTCGCCATGGCAAGCTCACTCTCAAGCTCATCTATCCTCTTCTTAGCCCCTCTAAGCAGTTTCTCCCGATACTTCAACTCCTAACAATTTTGTTTTAGTAAATTAACAACTTGTTGTTCATAGGAAGATACCTTCTCATCGTCGTCGTTAGAGGAGCCCTTGTCTTTCTTATCCCCAAGAGCCATTGAACAGAAGCTCTTGCGGGCTCTTTTGCTGTGACGCGAGTAACTCTTCGGCTTGTCTCTAAAGGCCATGAAGCAGAGGCCCGTCGGATTGTCCCTGTCCTTCCCCTTCCTGATCATGAACTCTTCATCACTTGAACTTGAAGACGAGGAGGAAGACGAGGATCTCTTGGAGTATCTTTTCTCCATCTCATCGAAGAAGGTCTTGTCTCGCTTCTTGTTCTCACGCCTGTAATCCTTCAAAGCCTTTCGAAAGAATCTTGTCTTGGGCTTGCCATTTGTGGAAGTGGAGTTATCGTACTTGCCAAAGTCATAGGAGTTGCCGCCGGTTCCCTTCTTGTAATTCTTTTGGTTGGGGCAGTTGGCGATGAAATGACCTGGATCACCACACTCAAAGCATCCGGACTTTGTGCCGTGTCTTTTAACCATTCGTTTATCATAGACACGTCGCACCTAGTTGTTAAACAAACACAGATCATCATCTCCTAGCGAATCAAGTTGTTCCTCAGAGATAGACATGAATGAAAAAGCAGTACAGCTCAAGGCAGTAGGATCAACAGATGGTGTCGCAAGTGCTAGAGTCTCTGAGCCAGAACCAGTGAGATTGAATCTCAACTGGATATCGACCTCTGTGGCCTTGAGCTTACTAAAAAGCTCTGCGACAGTCAAGGTATCATAAGACGCACTCTCAACAATAGAAGAAACCTTGATCTCCTAGATCTTAGGGTCCAAGGTATGGAGAACCTTGAGCGCCTGTTCATGATTTGAGACCAGCTGATCACCCTCGGTCTTGTTGACCCGAAGCTTGTTAATGATCGATTGAAATCGACCAAACAAAACCTCCACAGTCTCACCTAGTTTCTGTGAGAAATTTTCATACTCACACTGGTAGGTCTGATAGAGCCTAGCCTTGACCTGAGCTATCCCCTCATGGTGTGCCTAGAGGGTAGCCCAGATCTCACGAGCAGTGGTGAGATGGCTAACACGCTCAAACTCACTAGGACCTAGACCAGAGAATAAAATGTTCACCGCTTTACTATTGTTTTGATGTTGGGCAATTACATCAGCAGAAGTACCCTCAGCAATAGGCACTATGGTGAAAGTAGGATGAACACAAATATCCCAACTATCCGAGGTCTGGCTCATAAGATAGGCTCGCATGCAAGTCTTCCAATAAGTGTAGCCGAAAGCTTCAAGGGACGGGATTTTACCAGAAGACGTCATGATCGCTACCTGGGTTTAAACTCCACCAGAAGCCTATCTCTTCGATGGCCCAGTTAATGACGTACTTTGAGGAGTATGCCAGGTCTGAAGAAGGAAAACTCCATGGAACCTCTTCGGTAGCCCCTACATTTGTCCATGAGGCAAAAGTCATCGAAGCAAGGGCTCCGAGCCCTATAAGGGCTTCTCCCTTCGAGAATCGTCCGCATGACTCGCGAAGAGGATGAAAGCACCACCACTCGGAGGTGCTAAATATCGCCCCCTCCATCCAAAATCAGCAGTAGCATAAGTATCAGTAGAATAAAGGAGGCTGGGCCAGCGGCTTGAAGCCAGCTACGAGGACTTCTAATTCGAACCAAACTTTTTTCTGTAACATACATGGAGAGAATCAGAGTCATAACCCTGATTCATGTAAATCCATTTTGGCTCTACGAAGAGAATACCTTGAGCGGAGGTCTGGTCGAGGTATCACCGATCGGGCACCCCTTGCTATCTGTCTAGAGTTGGTGCAAGCTGTCGGACGGATCGAAGGATGTGAAGTCCTCGAACACTCCCCTATGTTGAAAGCCTTGCCCCCGCCAAAGGCTGAAGACCCTCAGGATCACCAGAAGTGCGTCGTTTTGCCCGTCACCGTAGGTGGTCCCCTGGGCAGCATGTCCAAGCATCAATGAGGGCAGTACGTACGTGAAGTTCGGCACATTGGGACATCGGCCTCGGTGGCATCAATGCCTGAGTGGGCTATAACAGCCCAAATTTCCCAAGGTAAAATAAATGAGGGAAATAAAATTCCTAAATTAAAAAGAATTATTTTAATTAGAGAAAATGGATTAAACACCCAAATAAAGAAAAACATGGGGAAATAAATCAAATTCAGAGTTGATAAAATTATGATGGATTCTATAAGAAAAGAGGTATTTTGAGAATTTTTACAATGTTTTAGTGCCTTTGCCTCTAGCTCTAAATATATAAACTAATTTCTGGAATTATTTTAATTGAAAAATGAATTAAACATAACTTTGGGCCACATCCCTCAAATCTCCCTCGGCCCAGTCCAGTTCAAGCGTTGCGACACTGATGGGTGGGACCCCCCTGTCGGCGTACGCCCCCTCTTTCTCTCCCAACCACGGCCCGCCTGGTCCCACCTATCGGTAACCTGCGCATCACTGCTAGTCGAGGCCCGCCTGTCGGTGCGCTCGCTGGCATGTTGACCCCACCTGTTGGAGTCGATGTCCCAGATGGAAATGGATGCCCTTTCCATCGCCGGTGACCCCATCTTCCAAATTCGTCGTGCCACGCCACTTTCCTTCAAATTGGCCGCACGGTTCTGCTTGCCATAATCCGGGGATCTGTTTCCCTCTAGTTCCTTGTGAAATCAGGCCTGAATCACCAGACATCGAGTCTATGGAAAGCTCGCCGACATTTTTTAGTAATTCCTCAGGTTTACCTCTATTAACCTGCCATACTCGACGCCGGCGACCCCTTTAAATACCCTGGTCTTCACCGCAACTTAGGCCACACGCTTTAGCCCTAGCTACGCCCTCCTGAGCCGCTGCTCTGGTTTTTAGCCCCTTTGCTCTGCTCCCGCTCTGGCAGCCCCTCGCCATCGCTTCAGACCACTGCCGCCCTCACCGACTGCATCACCAGAACCAGCGTCGTCGCCCCGTCCTCGGCCACACCTCCATTGGCCCTGACGACCACTAGATCGCCGTCGCTACCGTCAACCCAAGACGCTTCGCCGCCTCTACTCATCGTCAGTCACTGCCATATCCGGTACCCTCGTGCTCCCCATTCTGCCCTCTTTCCATTTTGGACAATATCTCGGCCTTCAGGCCATCGCCGTCATCGGTGTCTCTTGCCATCGCATCGCCGGAGCCGGGGACGAAGCCTTTGGCTTCACCCGTGTCGTGCGCGTGCTGGACGAGATCCTGGCCATGCGATCGCATTTGAGCAGCGCAGATTAAATCCCCACATAAACCCCCGGGTTCAACTCGTGCATCCTTGTGGTACCCCTTCACACGTTTTAATCTCAGCCGCATGATTTCATTTAAAACCCAAATCCCGCCGCCAGCCGTCGGATCTGGATCCAACAGCCTTGGTTAGCCTGGTCCACGCGCACAGTGCGTGGTCCATGGTGGGCCTAGCTCACCGTGGACCAGAGGCCGATTTAAATGTAAATAAAATCTAGAAATTCAGTTTAAACTTCAAAAATTCATATCTCACTCATTTTAACTCCATATTTCACCACTCAAATTTCAGAAAATTCTAAATTTAATTCTCTACAAGCTTAGCCCATTTAATCCATATGTTTTGATCATAATTGATCCCACCTTCACCCTTTGCTGATAAAGGCAAGTCACAACCCCTATTTTGATCATAATTGAGCCCATTTTTAATAATTACCGCTATAACACATAGGATTATAATTGCATTAGCTTAATCGAGAGCCCTACATTATATTTATTAGATCCCCGTCCTTGTTGTGCAATCCCAAGCCATGCTTATTGAGCCTAAACTCCTTTTCACCTTTAAAAGTATAATATTAGCTAGTGTCCAATGTATCGACACAACTGCTATAGGGTAAAAATGAGTCATAGACAGTTGGATTCTATTATATGATTTTCCCCGTTATATCCCTCGTCTCTAGAATTCTGTTGGATTATGGAGTTTTGGTTAAGTTATAAGTATGGTGGGTTCCGGGTGCAAGCTAGGGCATTGGTGTAACACCCCAAATTTTCAAAGAAATTAAAATATCATTTAATATATTTTTCTGAAATTGATTGATTTGAAAATACCTTTAATGCCCTCCTTAGCTTATTTAAACTAGAACATAGGTGAAATGACCAGACCAGGGGCTAGAAAATTTTGTATATGATCCCTAGGCCAAGATATATTTTTGAGAATTTTTAAAAAATTTTATCACCCTTGGAAGTAGCCCAAATATTTTAAATCAATTTTAACAATTAAATTTATTCGGAAAACATTTTGAACAGTAACTGGCCCCTTCCCCTCTCCTCCCTCCACCGGCCGGCCCAGCCCACTCCCTCCCCACGCCCCGCACTGACACCCGGGCCCCGCTCGTCAGTGACTCCCTCTCCCACCACGCGCGCGCCCGACAACCCGACCCCACCCATCAGTCACCACACCCGTACGCTCGTGCTCGCTGACCACCTTGGCCCACCTGTCCGATCCGTCTTCCCCGCAAGATCCGCCCCAAAATACCCCCCTCACCGGCCAAAGCCCTAGCCCCACCACGGATCCGCCCCCGCCGGCCCCCTCCTTTTAATCCATCGCCGGCATTGAATTCCCCGCGTCCCGCCGACCGTTTCCCCCATTACTCCACTGCGTCATCGCCCCGGAACCGTCGTCCGCATGCATGGAAAGAATATCGCCGGCGTTGAAGCGCTTTAATTCTTGGCCTCCCTCAATTGCGCCCCCTCTGCCCCCGCTGGTGACCCTATTTAAGCCCCCTGGTACCCCGCATCCACCCCTCGCTAACAATTGCACCGGAACCGAACCGAACACCCGTGACGCTCACTTTAACGCCGCTCTGCCGCCCTCACTCCAGCCATCGCTCGCCGTCTCCGGAGCCCACCATACTCCTCGGCGACCGCACCACCGTAACCATCGTGACCTCCCCGACCTCGGCCACCACTTCGACGTCGACGAACCCTGCCGGAGCACCATCGCCGACGAGGACCCGAACTCCTTCACCGCCCCCGCTCATCGCCAGCCACGCTCCGACGACCTCTCGCCTCGCCTAAGGTACGCTCGTGATCCCCGTAGTCCCCTCCATTCATTTTAGCCCTTAGATCCAGCCGCCACCACTCGCCATGGCCCCTGGCCCGCCCGTCGTCGCTGGATAAGACGACCGGCATGGGCTGAGTACACGTGCCGTGTCGGATTCAACCACGACCATGCGATTACGATCGGGCGGTGTAGGTAGTACCACGTGGTTGATTTAATCGGATCCGTTGGATCCCTGCGAAGGGGTATCGTGTAATCTCGCGCGTCCATTTTCATTTAAAACCCCTGCCTCGCCCTCGCGCGTCCGATCGCGATCCAACAACAGATCTGGATCCGGCGCACGCGCACAGTGCGCGGGTTCACAGTGGATCTGGTTCACCGTGGACCCGAGGCCATTTTTGATTTAATTTAAAATCCATAAATTGTTTTAAACTTATAAAATTCATATCTGGCGCATTTTAACTTCAAAAATTATCATTTCAATTCCAGAAAATTTATAATTTTATTCTCTACATTTTAATGCGATAAAAACAGTAGGTTTATATTGGGTATTTTATTTTTTGTTTAATAATATATTTAAATGCACTTTAGGATATATTAGAAAATGATTCATTTCAATTGTAGCAAAATTTATCTTTTATCCTTTTCATGTTAGTATAATAAAACCACTAAGTTTACACTGAACCTCTTATTTTAAATTAGTTAGAAAACTTAAAATAGAATGGTTTACATTATTATCCCTTGTAGAAAGAACATTTTTTCATTAAAGTTCATTTTTAAATATTCATAAAAAAAATTTCAGAAACTTAACCACTTTATTTTCTTTGGTTCAAACAAATCAAAACCTATGTGCTTATTGTGTGATTTTGGAGTGTTTATTGAGTGTTATGTTTATTATTTTTGTCGAAAAGACTACGACGCCGCCGAGGAGCCAGAATATTACCCGGGAGTTCCCCCGTCACCCTTCGTTGAACAAGGCAAGTCACCAAACCAAATCTTTTGAGCATATTGAACCCATGTTTTACTCAACTATCACTAAAACACATAGGATATACATGCATTAGTCAAATGAAACCGTTACAATATATTTATTA
This sequence comes from Zizania palustris, assembly GCA_019279435.1. Lineage (NCBI taxonomy): Eukaryota > Viridiplantae > Streptophyta > Magnoliopsida > Poales > Poaceae > Zizania > Zizania palustris. Next base: position 54,663,416 of record JAAALK010000081.1, read on the forward strand.
GGATCCTCTGACCTTGATGTGCAACCCAAGCCATGCTATCTAGCCTAAACTCCTTGTCACCATATGATTAAGTACTATTAGCTAATGTCCAATGTATCGACACGATTGCTATAGGATTAAAAATGAGTCGTAGCAACTTGGTTCTACTATATGATACCCGTCATCCTTATCTTTGGAATTCTGTTGGTGATAGAGTTTTGGTTGTGAGTGTATGCATGGTGGCTTCTGGGTGCAAGCTAGGGCATTGGTCGGTAGCACCCAGGGCACTATAAGGACCGCTCTGAGGGATCCGTTGCAATACACTTCCGTACTAACGACAAGTCTAATGAGTAAGTCCTAACTAAGGTATGGAGTGTTCCAAACCGAGGCCACCATTTGGAGATGGGTCAAGCTGCACCTACGGGTGGCTTGTACTGACATGGCGCAAAAGGGTGTGCGACGTTAGCCGGGATGCGGCCCAGCGCGCCGGCGAAACCTAGAGTGGGTGGTTATCGATTGGAGCATTTCATGCTAAGGTTTTGGCACGAGTTCTCATGGTATGGGTCATCTCGTTACAATTTGGTGTTTGGGATGAGTGCGTGCCTTGTGGGTACAGTAGTACACCTTTGATCAGAGTCATAAATCTTTTCGAAAAGCCGAGCCCACGGTTAAGGGCGGGTTGTGTGACATCCCACAGTTTGTTTACTTTGGAAATGAATGTGCATGATGGTTTGACATGTAAGGACTGTTGTGCGGGGAGGGAAAACGTGCTCCTCGAGTTAGATGGTATCATGTTGTTCATGTTTATTATTCTGCATGATTAAATTTGACTACACTAAATGCAATAACTGAAAAATGTACTTTTCCGCACTTTTAGCCATTATCCTTCCTTTGTTATTATCTTGCATTACTACTTGCATTTGCGGTGGCTTTTTGAGTACTCTTTGTAATCATACCCGTTGGACATACAATTCAGAGGATGCCTACTATGAGGATGGTCTGGAGTAGCGACCCAGTCAAGAAGAAAGATCATAAAGAAGGCGTTCGTCATGCAGTTTATTTTTATTACTTTAATTTCACTCTTATGTAATAATATGGTCTGCGTACCATGAATGCTTGCCGTATGTACGTTGTCGCATGATGAACCTCTTGTATTATTGTTTTTCGTTGGAAATTCAGTAATGTTCCGATTTCGACTTGACTGTAGGAAGCCAAACGGACCAGCCTAGCCATTAGCTGTAGAAAACTATTTCTCAAAAACATACTTTATAAACTTTGTTCCTCTCCTCATTTTTCTCCAACTTGTTGTTTTTGTAGATGCCGGTCTACCAAGTTCACAGGTTCTGCTGCCACTTCGAGGGCTTCATCAGGGAGCTCCGCATGATGGTCACCTTCCTTGGGTTCCTCTTTGATCCCGAGTTTCATGGAGTTTACATGGAAGAATTCGCGGGGCCATGTGACGTCTCCCTCACCATCCATGGTTCCGGCGAGCACCTGCCGTTCTTCACGGCATCACTTGGAGGCCCAACCTTCGACGTCGCGTGCCAACGCGTCGCCCTCCAAGCCCTCATGGAGCTGAGAATGATCTATGATGATCGTCTTCAGAACTCGTCCTTCCGGCTCATGCCGAAGCGCACTCCCGGTGCCCACCGTAGCATCTACATCGGAGTTCACTCCGATCGCGATCCGGTCATGGCTCGGCAGACGCGCCTTCTTCAAGCCATGGATGATCTCCATACCGAGGTCGTGATGGACGCCGAGGAGCACAGTGAGGCGGTCGAGTTCCTTCGTCGGGAGATGAAGATCTTGATCCAACAGAATGGCGAGCTGCAGCGCAAGATTATGCAACTGCAGAAGGACATAGTATAGATGGTCCCCCTCGTCCCGAGGAGGAAGAAGACCATCCACGAGCCTACCCATTGCCCAAGAGGATCCCGCCACACCCCACGACCACCGAACTGTCCAGCTCCAGCGCCCCTGCACCGCACCCCGCCCTCGTCTCCGACCCCATCATCGAAAATTTTCTCGAGCCCACCATCCCTCAGGACCCTCGTGGCTCTGAAAGCACGGAGACCGCCCCGGGCGACCAGTAGGCGGTAGCTATCATTGAGTGATTTCAATAATGTTGAGATTGTGGTACCACCTGCAACGAGTTGTGTTGTGGGTGGATTAAAATAAGAACATGGATGCAATGAACATTTTATACCACTTTGAGATATATATATATATGAGCTTCTATTGGCTATTTTGGCTAAATGTTGGTTTCACAACCTTTTATCTTATGGCTAAAAATCTTGTATGATCATAAGATGGCCGACAACCAGAACACCGGATCTAACAACGGAGAAGGGACAAGCAACGGTTTGCCCGGAAGTGTTGTGCCCAACTGCGGTGCAATGGGCCAACATCAGACTGGGCCACCGTCCGCCAACCACCCCACCTTGGCGGAAATGATGGCGAACCAAAACCAACTGATCACCGCCCTCCTCACCCAGATGCAGCACCAACAGGCATAGTTGGACCGGCTGTAGAATGTGGAGCCCGCCCCTCGTGCACCAGCCCCCGCACCCACGCCTCAACTCTCAGAGTTCTTGCGCGTGCGTCCCCCGATCTTCTCCAGCACCACGAACCCCATGGAGGTCGGAGATTGGCTCCGCACAATAGGGAAGAAGTTGGACCTCCTCCCCTACACCGACAAGGAGAGAGTGGCATTCGCCACTCACCAATGCTAGGGTCCCGCCGTAGAATGGTGGGACAACTACCGTGAGTCCCAACTAGGGGACCACGTGGTGACATGGGCGGAGTTCACCATCGCCTTTCATGCCACCCACGTCCCCGCTAGAGTCATCACGATAAAACAGCAGGAGTTCCGTGACCTGCAGCAAGGCAACCGGACAGTCATGGAGTACCTCCATGAGTTCAACTGCCTGTCACGCTACACGCCAGAAGAGGTGCGAACTGACGCCCTCCGCCAGGCCAAGTTCCTCCGGGGACTCAAGGATGAGCTGTCCATCCAGCTCATCGCCACCGACTACGCCGACTTCCAACGGTTGGTGAACATGGCGCTCATCCAAGAGACTGAGCAGAACAAGTTGGACCTCAAGAAGAGGAAGATGATCGCGTTCAAGCATCACCAGGCGAACTCTCAGAGGCCCCGCTTCGTCCCTCCGCCACCAGCGCCCGCCTATCATCCTCGGCCCGCCTACAGGCCACCTCACGCCATCGGTGGATCCAACGTCGGGCATCCCCGCCCCACTCCACCAGCTCCAGCCGCTTAGCCGACGCTCGCCGCCAAGGCCCCGATCATGAGGGACCGTCAAGGGAAGCCGATCGTCTGCTTCAACTGCCGGAAGGAAGGGCACTACTCGCATCAGTGTCCTCACCCCAAGCAGCCCCAAGGCACGGCACCCAACCAGGCGGTTCGTGCCCGCGTCAACCACATCAGCGCGGAGGAAGCTCAGGAAGCTCCTGAAGTCGTACTTGGTACGTTTACCGCAAATTCCTTACCGGCTATAATACTATTTGACTCTGGGGCAACACACTCTTTTATCTCGGAGGATTTTGTGAAAACCAACAACTTTGAAGTGCTCCCTCTATCAGCCCCCATGATGATTGCCACCCCAGGCAATAAAACCATAGCCCACTTGTTCAGCCCTAAGGTAAAATAGAGATTCAAGGGATATTATTCCGGGCCAAGCCAGTCCTCATCAAGTGTACCGGACTCGACCTCATCCTAGGGATGGATTGGTTGATGAAACACAAGGGAGTGATCGATTGTGCCAGCAAGTCCGTAACGGTGACCAACCCCGAAGGCGAAACAGTCACTTTTCGGATGACCAACCGCAAGCCTCGTGAGGTGTCTCTCCACTCGCTATCCCTTGAGGAAGTGCCCGTAGTCAAGGAGTTCATGGACGTCTTCCTAGAGGACCTACCAGGAATGCCTCCCAAGCGGGACATTGAATTCAGGATCGAACTTGTCCCCAGGACCACTCCAATCTCCAAGCACCCATACCGAATGGCCGCAAAAGAACTAGCCGAAGTCAAGAGCAACATTGAAGACCTAGAAAAAAGGGTACATCCGACCGAGTACCTCACCCTGGGGTGCACCGGTTATCTTCGCCATGAAGAAGGACAAGACTAAAAGGATGTGCGTGGACTATAAAGCCCTGAATGACGTAACCATCAAGAACAAGTACCCATTGCCTCGGATCGACGACCTGTTCGATCAGCTGAAAGGATCCTCGGTGTTTTCCAAGATTGACCTTAGATCAGGTTATCATCAATTGAGGATTAGGGACGAAGACATCCCCAAGACAGCCTTCACCTCTCGCTATGGACTCTACGAGTATATTGTGATGTCGTTCGGACTCACGAATGCCCCAGCCTTTTTCATGAACATGATGAACAATGTATTCATGGAGTTCTTGGATAAGTTCATCGTGGTATTCATCGACGATATCCTCGTCTACTCCAAGACCAAGGAAGAACATGAAACCCACATCCGTCTGACCCTTAGAAAGTTAAGGGAACAACAATTGTATGCCAAATACAGCAAGTGCGAGTTTGGTCGTCAGAGGTGAAGTTCCTCGGTCATGTCTTATCTACCGGAGGAATAGCTATGGACCCAACCACCGTGGAAGCAGTGACCAACTGGCTACAACCCACGAACGTGACCGAGATTCGGAGTTTTCTCGGATTGGCCGGATACTACCGCCGGTTCATCGAGAACTTTTCATAGATAGCCAAGCCTATGACCAGGCTGTTGCAGAAGGAAGTAAAGTTTGAATGGACCCCAGATTGTGAAGAGAACTTCCAAACCCTTAAGAAGAAGCTCGTGTCCACCCCAATTCTAACCCTGCCAGACATCCGGAAGGACTTCCACGTCTACTGTGATGCCTCTCGCCAAGGATTGGGATGTGTCTTAATGCAAGATGGGAAGGTGATATCTTACGCCTCTCGATAGCTGAGACCACATGAGCTGAACTACCCGACCCATGACCTAGAATTGGCAGCCGTGTTTCATGCCTTGAAGATATGGAGACATTACCTTGTGGGAAATCGGTGCGAGGTCTTCACCAACCACAAGAGCCTCAAGTATATATTCACCCAACCAAACTTGAACCTCAGGCAGAGGAGATGGTTGGAATTGATCAAGGATTATGACTTGGGCATCCATTATCATCCAGGCAAGGCCAATGTGGTGGCAGACGCCCTTAGTCGAAAAGGGTACTGCAATGCCATCATGATACAGGACCAGGCCTCCTTGCTATATAAGGAAATGGAAAGACTGAATTTAGGGATCGCCAATAGAGCGTATCTTGCTGCTTTGGAGTATAGACCTGTCTTGGTACACTAGATCCAGGAAACACAGAAGGAAGACCCAGACATCTTGGAGATCTAGCAGAACATGCGGAAGGGTAAAGCCCCCGGATTCTCCGAGGATGAGCACGGTACCATCTGGTTCGGAGATCGGATATGCATACCCGACAAGCCTGAGCTAAATGCTCTCATCCATCAAGAAGCCCACGATACTCTATACTCCATACATCCCAGGAGTACAAAGATGTATCAAGACCTAAAGGAGAAATATTGGTGGGTCAGCATGAAGAGGGAAATAGCTGAGTATGTGGCCAAGTGCGACACATGCCGGTGAGTCAAGGCAGAGCACCAGAAACCTGCTGGACTGTTGCAACCCCTCAAGGTCCCCGAATGGAAGTGGGAAGAAATAGGAATGGACTTCATCACAGGACTGCCCAAGACCCAAGCCGGTCATGATTCTATCTGGGTGATCATCGACCGACTCACCAAATTAGCTCACTTTATCCCGGTCAAGACAACTTACACTGTCGCAAAGTTGGTTGAGTTGTATATGACCTGGATTGTCTGCCTGCACGGAGTGCCAAAGAAGATTGTATCTGACCGTGGGAGTCAGTTTACCTCTAAGTTTTGGAAGAACCTTCAAGAGGAGCTCGGCACCTGGCTAAACTTTAGCACCGCCTATCATCCACAGACCGATGGTCAAACTGAAAGGGTCAACCAGGTATTGGAGGATATGCTTAGAGCTTGTGCTCTAGACTTTGGCAAAATGTGGGACAAGAACTTGCCTTATGCGGAGTTCTCCTACAACAACAGCTACCAAGTTAGCCTGCAGATATATGGGTGTAAGTGCAGAACACCGTTACTTTGGGATCAGACTGGAGAGTCACAGCTGTTCAGGATAGATATATTAAGAGAAGTTGAGGAGAAGGTCAAGGTCATCAGGAATAGATTGAAGATAGCCTAGTCCCGATAGAAGAGCTACGCCGATAACCGACGAAGAGACCTAACCTTTGAGGAGGTTGATTATGTCTATCTCTGAGTCATTCCCCTTCGTGGTACTCAAAGGTTCAACATGAAAGGCAAGCTAGCACACCGCTATGTCGGACCTTTTTGGATCCTCCGACGGCAAGGAGAAGTGGCATATTAGCTCGAACTTTCTCCATCTTTGGTAGGAGTCCATGATGTGTTCCATGTCTCTCAGCTGAAGAAGTGTCTCCGTGTGCCTACCGAACAAGCCGACCTCCAACAACTCAACGTCCAAGAGGATTTGACCTACATTGAGAAACCCATCAAAATCCTGGAGATTAAGGAAAGAGTAACCAGGAGCCGTGTGGTTCGCTTCTGCAAGGTTCAGTGGGACAACCATCCCGTTGAAGAAGCCACATGGGAAAAAGAAGACGAGTTGAAAGCCCAATACCCCGAGTTACTCGAGTAACGTTCCAATCTCGAGGACGAGATTCTTTGTAAGGGCATAGGTTTGTAACACCCCAAATTTTCAAAGAAATTAAAATATCATTTAATATATTTTTTCTGAAATTGATTAATTTGGTAATACCTTTAATGCCCTCCTTAGCTTATTTAAACTAGAACCTAGGTGAAATGACCAGACCAGGGGCTAGAAAATTTTGTATATGATCCCTAGGCCAAGATATATTTTTGAGAATTTTTACAAATTTTTATCACCCTTGGAAGTAGCCCAAATATTTTAAATCAATTTCAGCAATTAAATTTATTCGGAAAACATTTTGAACAGTAACGGGCCCCTTCCCCTCTCCTCCCTCCACCGGCCTGCCTAGCCCACTCCCTCCCCACGCCGCGCACTGACACCCGGGCCCCGCTCGTCAGTGACTCCCTCTCCCACCGCGCGCGCGCCCGACAACCCGACCCCACCCGTCAGTCGCCACATCCGTATGCTCGCGCCCGCTGACCACCTTGGCCCACCTGTCGGATCCGTCTTCCCCGCAGAATCTGACCCCAAATCCCCCCCCCCTCTCCGGCCGAAGCCCTAACCCCACCTCGGATCCACCCCCGCCGACCCCCTCCCTTTAATCCGTCGCCAGCATTGAATTCCCCGCGTCCCGCCAACCGTTTCCCCCATAACTCCACTGCGTCATCGTCCCGGAACCATCGTCCGCATGCATGGAAAGAAGCTCGCCGGCAATGAAGCGCCTTTATTCTCATCCTCCCTCAATTGCGCCCCCTCTGCCCCCGCTGGTGACCCTATTTAAGCCCCCTGGTACCCCACATCCACTGAACCGAATCGAACGCCCGTGACGCTCACTATAACGCCGCTCCACACCGCCCTCACTCCAGCCATCGCTCGCCGTCACCGGAGCCCACCATCCTCCTCGGCGACTGCACCACCGTAATCGTCATGACCTCCCTGACCTCGGCCACCACTTCGACATCGACGAACCCTGCCGGAGCACCATCGCCGACGAGGACCCGAACTCCTTCGCCGCCCTCGCTCGTCGCTCGCCACGCTCCGGCGACCTCTCGCCTCGCCTAAGGTACCCTCATGATCCCCGTAGTCCCCTCCATCCATTTTAGCCCTTAGATCCGGCCGCCACCGCTCGTCGTGGCCCATAGCCCGCCCGCCATCACCAGAGAAGACGACTGGCATGGGCTGAGTACCCGTGCCGTGTAGGATTCGACCGCGACCGTGCGATTACGATCGGGCGGTGTTGGTAGTACCACGTGGTTGATTTAATCGGATCCGTTGGATCCCTGCGAAGGTGTATCATGTAATCTCTCGCCTCCATTTTCATTTAAAACCACCGCCTCGCCCTCGTGCGTACGATCACGATCCAACGGCAGATCTGGATCCAGCGCACGCGCACAGTGCACGGGTTCATGGTGGATCTAGTTCACCGTGGACCCGAGGCCGTTTTTGATTTAAATTAAAATCTAGAAATTGTTTTAAACTTATAAAATTCATATCTCACTACTAGAAAACCCCCCTGTAGCTACGCCATAGTAGTAACGCCATGTAAAAGCATCTCTACATCCACATATAAAGATGCTTGTTGACACAATTTTGAAAGCATATTAGATAGTTACGATAATAGACACGCTTATACTGTTACGAATCATACGAAGACATTTTTGACACGCTATTGAAGTCATCTCAAAATGACACGACATTAGACACGATTTAAAGCGTCATTATCACACAGAGACGTTGTAAAGTGTATCAAACATTTGTTTATAGCTAGGTATAGATGCTTTCTAACTTGATTAGAAAAGCGTATTGAATTGATACAAAGTTTAACATGCTGTCATTCCGCGAATAGCACGTAGATTAGTCGTAAATCGTATCAAATAACCATCAATAGAAAATGACACGGACATAAACACGCTTTGAAGTGTCGTTATCCTCTTGACACATTTTAAAGCATATCAAACAATTGTTTGTAATCGCGCCTCACTCTTTAGTCCCACCTCGCTAGTTTGAAGCAGTGTGAGTGGTGGGCTGCCTATAAAACTAGGGCGAGGGGCACACCTTAGCAGCACAAATGTAATGCGTTTTGCATTAGTATTATGTCAAGAAATAAAATTATGTTTGAAGTTTGATACACATATTAAGTAATGATTTATTTTATGGTTATTTTCTATAGATAACCATGTTGATTTCGGATATCCGGATAAGATTTTTTCGGATTCGAACGGAAACTATCCGATTCATTTTCATCCCTAGCCATGTCACGTGACACATCATCTGCCACGTCACGTTCCGCGCTCTACAAATTCGTCTCTATACTTATTACTGCGCAATAAGGCGTCCTTATAAAACGCATCTATATTATTAGACATGATTTGTATATGTATTTATAAATTGTATCTACATTTATTAACGCGAATGAAATGTCACAATACTACGTAACTACACCACTACAGACGTTTTATACATGTGTCTACTAAATTGTATCTAACTTTATAGATATGCAAATAACGTGTTTATAGACTGTCTCTTTATTTCATAGCAGCGCATAAATAATTCATCTCTACAAGGTCTGACGCGGTACGTACGAAGACGCTTCTAACACGCTTTATGAACGTGTGTCTATATTGACATAGAGATGAAATAAAGCATGTCTACACCCTAATTCTGGCGTAGCTACAGGGGGAGTTTTCTAGTAGTGTCTAGCGCATTTTAACTTCAAAATTATCATGTCAATTCTAGAAAATTTATAATTTTATTCTCTACATGTTAATGCAATAACAACAGTAGGTTTATATTGGGTATTTATTTTTGTTTAATAATATATTTAAATGCACTTTAGGATATATTACAAAATGATTCATTTCAACTGTAGCAAAATTTATCTTTTATCCTTTCCATGTTAGTATAATAAAACCACTAAGTTTACACTGAACCTCTTATTTTAAATTAGTTAGAAAACTTAAAATACAATGGTTTACATTATTATCCCTTGTAGAAAGAACATTATTTCATTAAAGTTCATTTTTAAATATTCATAAAATAAGTTTCAGAAACTTAACCACTTTATTTTCTTTGGTTCAAACAAATCAAAACCTATGTGCTTATTGTTTGATTTTGCAGTGTTTATTGAGTATTATGTTTATTATTTTTGTCAAAAAGACTACGATGCCGCCGAGGAGCCGGAATATTACCCGGAAGTTCCCCTGTCACCCTTCGCTGAACAAGGCAAGTCACCAAACCAAATCTTTTGAGCATATTGAACCCATGTTTTACTCAACTATCGCTAAACACATAGGATATAGATGCATTAGTCAAATGAAAACATTACAATATATTTATTAGGATCCTCCGACCTTGATGTGCAACCCAAGCCATGCTATCTAGCCTAAACTCCTTGTCACCATATGATTAAGTACTATTAGCTAGTGTCCAATGTATCGACACGATTGCTATAGGATTAAAAATGAGTCATAGCAACTTGGTTCTACTATATGATCCCCGTCATCCTTATCTTTGGAATTCTGTTGGTGATAGAGTTTTGGTTGTGAGTGTATGCATGGTGGGTTCCGGGTGCAAGCTAGGGCATTGGTCGGTAGCACCCGGGGCACTATACACCTCGTCTCCATTAGATAGCACTAGAAGAGGTACCGGTAGCTCAAGAATATCCGGACGTCTTTCCCGAAGATTTGCCTAGGATGCCACTCAACAGAGATATCAAGTTCAGGATTGATCTAGTACCTGGGACCACCCCCATCTCTAAGCGACCCAACCGGATGGCCGCAAATGAGTTGGCAGAAATGAAGCAGCAGTTAGAGGACCTTGAGCGGAAAGGGTACATTAGACCCAGCACATCCCCGTGGGGAGCCCCCGTCTTCTTCATCAAGAAGAAATAAGATAAGGCAAAAATGATGTGTGTGGATTATAGGGCCCTAAATGAGGTGACCATTAAAAATAAGTACCCACTACCCAGGATTTACGATCTGTTTGATCAACTAAAAGGGGGCACGGTATTCTCCAAGATTGATCTCCGGTCAGGATATCACCAATTGAGAATACGAGAAGAAGACATACCCAAGATGGCCTTCACGTCCAGATATGTGTTGTACGAATGTACGATCATGTCATTTGGACTTACCAATGCCCCCGCCGTCTTCATGAACATGATGAATAAAGTGTTTATGGAATACTTGGATAAATTCATATTGGTGGTCATTGATGACATCCTAATTTATTCCAAGAGCCGAGAAGAGCATGAGACCCACATCCGGTTGACCCTAGGAAAACTCAGGGAACACCAGTTGTACGCCAAGTATAACAAGTGCAAGTTCTAGACGACAGAAGTAAAATTTTTGGGGCATATCATCTCGGCAGAAGGCATCGTGGTAGACCCCGTCACCGTGGAAGCAGTAACAGATTGGCTGCCACCCACCAACGTATCAGATATACGGAGTTTTCTAGGACTAGTTGTATATTACCGTAGGTTTATTGAGAATTTCTCAAAGATAGGGAAGCCCATGACCAAGTTGCTGCAGAAAGGTGAGAAGTTTGAATGGACTCCGGAATGTGAGGAAAATTTTTGGACCCTCAAAATGAGGCTAGTATCAGCCCCAATATCAACATTGGCGGACATTCGGAAAGACTTCCATGTTTATTGTGACACACCACGACAAGGTCTAGGATGTGTCCTAATGCAAGATGGGAAGGTAGTCTCGTACGCCTCCCGACAGTTGAGACAGCACTAACTAAACTACCCCACGCATGCACGCCCTTAAGATTTAGAGGCACTACCCTGTTGGAAACCGATGCGAAGTCTTCACGGGCCACAAGAGCCTGAAGTATATCTTCACGTAGCCAGATTTAAACCTCATACAAAGATGATGGTTGGAACTAATAAAGGATTATAACTTAGGCATTCTCTACCATCCCAGCAAGGCGAACGTGGTGGATGATGCTTTAAGTCGGAAGGGATATTGTAATGCCATCATGGTCTAGGATCATGCCCCTTTGCTATATAAGGAAATGGAGAGGTTGAACCTCAAGATAACTACCATAGCCTATCTATCCCCTCTAGAGGGTAGACCTATCTTAATCGATCAGATTCGCGAAGCTCACCTGGAGGATCCTGATATAGCCGTGATCAAGAAAAACATGAGGGAGGGTAAGGCCCCAGGGTTCTCATGAGATGAGAATGGCACCGTGTGGTTTGGAACCCAGTTGTGTGTGCCAAATATGCCAGAGCTAAGGACCTTTATTTTGAGAGAGGCCCATGATACTTTGTACTCCATCCATCTCGGGAGTACCAAGATGTACCAAGACATAAAGGAAAGATATTGGTGGGTTAGTATGAAAATCGAGATCGCCCAGTTCGTGACCGAGTGTGACACCTGCCGGCGAGTGAAGGCTGAATATTAGAGGCCAGCAGGATTGCTACAACCCCTCAAGGATCCCAAATGGAAATGGGAAGAGATCAAAATGGACATCATCACTAGACTTCCAAAGACCCAAGCTAGGTATGTCTCCATAGGGGTAATCATCGACCGGCTTATGAAGTTAGCCCACTTCATAGCCGTTAATACGACCTTCAGCGGCCCTAGATAAGCGGAGTTGTACATAGCCCGTATAGTATTCCTTCATGGAGTACCAAAGAAGATAGTTTCAGACAAAGGGACTCAGTTCACATCTCGATTCTAGAAGAACCTCCAAGAAGAGATGGGGAAAAGACTGAATTTCTGCACCGCATACCAACCTTAAACAAATGGACAGACTGAGAGGGTGAAATAGATTTTAGAGGATAAGCTTAGGGAATGTGCCCTAGATTTTAGAGGAACATGAGACAAAAGTCTACCATACGCCGAGTTCTCCTACAACAGTAGTTATCAAGCTAGTCTGTAGATGTCGCCATTCAAAGCCTTATACGGACGCAAGTGTAGGACACTCTTATTGTGGGATCAGACCGGTGAGTCCCAAGTATTTGGTACGGACATTCTCCAGGAAGTTGAAGAGAAGGTAAGAATCATCCGGGATAGATTGAAGGCAACCCAGTCCTGACAAAAGAGCTACGCCGATAATCACCGCCGAGACTTAGCTTTTGAAGAAGGAGATCATGTTTACCTCAGAGTCACCACCCTCCGGGGCACTCAAAGGTTCAATATGAGAGGGAAGCTAGCACCCCGCTATGTTGGACCCTTCCAGATCATCTGACGCCAAGGAGAGGTGGCCTATAAGCTAGAGCTGCCACCCTCGCTTGCTAGGGTACACAATGTGTTCCATGTATCACATCTAAAGAAGTGTCTACGGGTACCAACTAAGCAAGTTGACCTCCAGTAGCTCAATATTCAAGAAGATCTAACCTATGTTGAGAAGCCTGTCTAGATATTGGAAGTCAAAGAAAGGATAACCAGAAGCCGGGTCATTCGCTTTTGCAAGGTCCAGTGGAGCAATCATCCGGTCGAGGAAGCTACATGGGAGATAGAAGATGAATTAAAAGCTTAGCACCCTGGGTTATTCAAGAATTGACCCGAATGTCGAGGACGAGATTCTCTGTAAGGGGGATAGAATTGACCCGTCCTCAGCCACACCTCCATTGGCCCAAACGACGGTCGGATCGCCATCGCCACCGTCAACCCGAGATGCTTCGCCGGCTCTACTTGTCGCCAATCGCCGCCGGTTGCCTTTTGCCGTGGTATCCAGTACCCTCCTGCTCCCCGTGCTCCCCTCTTTCTGTTTTGGCCAATAGCTAGGCCTTTAGGCCATTGCCACCGTCAGTGCTGCTCGATGTTGCACCGCTAGAGCCGGGGACGAAGCCTTCGGCTTCCCTCATGCCGCGCGCCTATCGGACGAGATCCTAGCCGTGCGATCGCATTTGAGCGGTGCAGATTTAATCCCCACGGGATTTAATCTGGGCCCTCGGATCTCGCCGAAATGGTATGGGCTCATCTGAGCTATTGATCCCTACTTAAACCTCTGGGTTCATCTCGTGCATCCACATGGTCCCCATTCCCAAGTTTTAATCTCAGTCGTACGATTTCATTTAAAACCCACGCCCCGCCGCCAGCCACCAGCTGCCGAATCTAGATCCAATGGCCCTGGTTGGCCTGGTCCATGCGCACAGTGCGTGGTCCATGGTGGGCCTGGCTCACCATGGACCAGAGGCTCATTTAAATTAAAATAAAATCCAGAAATTCAGTTTAAACTTCAAAAATTCTTATCTCACTCATTTTAACTCCAAATTTCACCATTCAAATTTCATAAAATTCTAAATTTAATTCTCGAGAAGCTTAGCCCATTGAATCCATATGTTTTGTATTGCTATTTTCTTGTTATTAATTGTTTGCGCTATTTTATTTTTGTAGGGGGAAGATTACGCCGCTGTCGAGGATCCAGAGTATTTCCCCGAGGTCCCACCTTCACCCTTTGCTGATCAAGGCAAGTCACAACCCCTATTTTGATCATAATTGAGCCCATTTTTAATAATTACCACTATAACTCATAGGATTATAGTTGCATTAGCTTAATCGAGAGCCCTACATTATATTTATTAGATCCTCGTCCTTGTTGTGCAATCCCAAGCCATGATTATTGAGCTCAAACTCCTTGTCACCTTTAAAAGTATAATATTAGCTAGTGTCCAATATATCGACACAACTGCTATAAGGTAAAAATGAGTCGTAGACAGTTGGATTCTATTATATGATTTTTCCCGTTATATCCCTCGTCTCTGGAATTCTGTTGGATTATGGAGTTTTGGTTAAGTTATAAGTATGGTGGGTTCCGGGAGCAAGCTAGGGCATTGGTCGGTAGCACCCGAGGCACTATAAGGACCGGTCTGTGTGATCTGTTGCAAAACATTTCGTACTAACCACAAGTCTAGTGGGTAAGTCCTAACTAGAGGTATGGAGCGTTTCAACTTGAAGCACCATAGTGGAGGGGGCAAGTGACATCTGCGGGTGACTTGTACAAACGAGGCTCAAGGGGAGGGGGGTACGTCATTGGCCCAACACGTTGGGGCGCCATTTGAAACCCATAAGAGGGTGTTATTGAGTTGGAGCATTCCATGCTAAAGGTTTTGGCATGAGTTCCTTCGGGGTGACGTGGTGTCATCACGACACACTTTGGTGTGCGGGAATGAGTGTATTGTGGGTACAGCAGTGCACCTCTGATCAGAGTATAATCTTTTCAAAACATTGTGCCCACGGTCAAGGGCGGGTTGGGCAATGTTCACCGCAGTTAGTTTACTTTTACATGAATGATTGCATGATAAATGGCATGTAAGGACTGTTGAGCGGGGCAGGCTGACTGCACCCCTCAAATTAGAAGATGATGCATTTACTCATGATTTAATTTTCTATACTAATAACGTGATTACATTAAATGCTTTACAAATATACTTTTCTGCAACCATGAGCCACTACCTTCCTTGTTATTACCTTGCATTATAATTGCATTTCGGTGGCTTGGTGAGTACGATTGTACTCACCCCCGTTGACTCACCACACCGGAGGTAGCGTACTATGAGGAGGAGGATGGTCTAGAGTAGCGACCTAGTCATGGCACGAGACTGGAAGACGGCGTTCATCTAGAGGATTTATTTTCCTAGTTTCTATTTCATTTAACTCTTTTGTAATAATATGTTCTACGAACCATCTTTTGATTGGCGTATTGTACGCGGTCGTGTGATGAACATCTTGTATTTATTGATTTTCTATGGAAATTCAATAAAGTCCCGATTTTATTAAATCCGAGCGTTACATGGGCTCATGTACCCATAACCTTCACCTAAGAAGATGCAGTTGGGATCAAGTTCCCCCATGCCGACCACCTCGTCATCATGTTCGATATCACCGGTGTCGAAGTCCGGAGGGTGTTGGTCAATGGAGGGAGCTCTGCCGATATTATCTTTGTCGAAGCTTTCTATCAGCTTTGCATATCATGAAAGCACCTACTCCTAGTAGCTCGATCATTGCAAGGTTTCTCCAGTTTCCCCCTCCATGCCCTCGGCAATATAGGCCTTGAGGTCACATTCGGGCAAGGGCACCTAGCGAGGTCCGAGGAGGTCATCTTCGATGTTGTCGACGCTCCGTATGCATATAATGTCATCTTCGGGAGGGGCATGCTCAATCAAGTCAGGGCTATAACCCGTCATAATTATTTATGCTTGAAAATACCCACTCAAGGAGGAGTACTTACCATCCTCAAAGATCAAGTGATGGTGTTAAGGGTGGACTATGGCCATGTTGCCCCTCTAGAAGCCCGGCAAGTTAATAATGTACAAGAACACCCGGAGGGTGTGCAAGTGACCCAGGTGTTGATAGCAAAAAATGGCATCAATGATTAAGATTGTCAAAATATCAATTTTGGTAATTTGGGGCAAAATTGCACATGTCCCAGATTAGGCCGAAGCCCTACAGGGCCGAAGGCCCACTGGGCTACAGGCTCCAGAATCTTCCAGCCAGCCCATAGCCTTCAGCCAGGAGGCCTTCGGAGGCCCACTCTGCCGAAGCTTTGGCCCGAGGAGCAGACATCGATGGGCCTGGCCAAAGGCCCACTTCAGGCAGAGATAGAGTTAGATCCAATTATGGCTAAGTGTTTATCTCCATGTGTGATTTAGCCGAGTCATAACAGATTAGACTTAGAGATTAGAAGTCTAGCCCCTATAAATATAGGGGTGAGGCCGGTTCAGAGGACCCTCCCACAAAATCAACCACAAAGCCCTAGCTTTGAATCGTATTTACTTTATATTTACTTTTCTGTACTCTTCATGGGTTTGCCTGGAAGCCCTCCGACGGCCACTTCAGAATAGTGGTAATCCTTGTTACTTCACCTATGAAGTATCTGTTAATCTAAGTAATAGATTGCTATCGCCTTGTTAATTTGCCTATAAAGTATTCGCTAATCTGCGTAACAGATTGTTACCTTCGCTCCTTGTGCAACACTTAGCAGAATTTGGTCCTCAGGTCGAATTGGTACTTCGAATCTATTCTGTTGTAGGTTTCCACGTTCGGAGCTACTTCATCGGAGGTGTCTAGAGCCGAGATATTGGTTTCGGAGGTTGCCAGAACAACCTTCGGCGAGACTGCTACTTCGACCGCACGCCAACACGCTTCGCTAATAGACTTCATCACGATAAACTTTGCCACGCTCATACTCCACTCCAGACGAAGTCGTGCTCGCGCGTCGCGCCTAATTCAAAATTCTGTATCTTACTGTATCGGAGGCTTCACGCCGAACCCCACTGTTCGGAGGTGATTGTCGCGTCCAGATCTATTTGGAGTTCATCTTTGGCCAGATCAGTCCGAACGCCGAAGGTACCCTTCAGCGGGACACTTCGCATCAGACGCCAAAGGTACACTTCGGCGACACTCTTCGCACCATACTTCAAACAATCGGGCTTCGCTCGGTTTGCTGTTTTGTTCTGTTTAATATATTTCTTTCGGCTAATTAGATTATTTTGTGTGATCTGATTACCTGGTGACTCCACCCCCTTACCACTATTAAGGGTAGTCGGAACACGACATCAGAGCTATGTTACACTTAGGCTTGTCCCTAAGTATCCGTACACTTTTGGATCGTCGAACTGACCTAAGTGCGGGGGCACGTTTTCGTGTCAACACACTTTTTGGCGACTCCACTGGGGAGAAGCTACGCCAACATGACGAGTACTTCTACATCAGCCACCAGTACATCGACAACGACTACTACGCCTACACCACCGATGGACATCGTAGGAGGTGCGAATATCGACAACCGCAACATACTAACACCTACTCTTGAAGAAATTCCCACAGAATACCAAGCAGAGATCGAGGCAAAGTTGAAGGCAGTCCAAGACATAATGCTTGGGAGCTATGTCAAGACGTGCACGGGCTTCATCAAGAACGACATCGTCGTCCCTGACCTTGCTCGGATCCAGGTAACACCTGTATTTCCTCGTTTATCTTCTTTAGAGATTGAGCAAAAAATAGCCGCATCGGTAGATCAGGCCGTTAGTGCCTCGCTAGCCAACCGTTTAGATTCGGCAGTTAGCTCCCTAGTAGAGGCGACACTTAGAAGGTTTGGCTTTACTAAGGCCGTACCATCAACCCCTATTGCTAGTATACCTCCGGTAAATCATGTGAACAACAGAACTGACGGTAGCATTGGCAAGACCATTACGTCTCCGGCCTCAACACCCGTAGCCGAGACTAGTCATTATTCTTACAGCCAAGCTAGCACCGCGTACCACGCACCACCACCACCTGCGCCGGTGCTAGCCCTGCCGGTGCTGCCCGCACCACATGCACAGGTGGCTGGGCTCGAGCATGTCATGCAGCTAGCGCATAGGGAAGAGGCCCATGGCCGACACACCGATATACCACCGCGTGTCACGCCCTCGCACAAGAGACATGTGCAGGCAGCAGACCAAGATGACCTAGAGGAGTGAATCCGTGCAGTATTTAGGGAATGCGCTGGTTTCGTGCCTATGGGTCGAGCTAGGGTTTACCGGAAGCCATATCCCGATCATTTCGATACAATACCCTACCCCCGTGGTTATAGAATCCTCGAATTCACTAAGTTCGACAGCGAGGGTAACATAACCACACTAGAGCATGTTAGTCAATTTTTAGCACAGTGTGGAGAGGCTAGTGGGTCGGACGCTGTGAACCTTAGACTATTTTCTCTCTCACCACGTGTCTCTTGTGAAATGAAATTTTTCGGGGTACCGCACCAATCCGGAGGAGACAAAAGAAATTGAGCGCCAAGTACAGGACCTTCTTGATCGTGGGTACGTCCGTGAAAGCCTTAGTCCTTGTGCAGTACCCGTTCTTTTGGTACCTAAGAAAGATGGTAGTTGGCGCATGTGTGTTGATTGTCGTGCTATTAATAATATCACCATTCGATATCGACACCCTATTCCTAGATTGGATGACATGCTTGATGAGCTTAGTGGTGCCATTATCTTTTCTAAGATCGATCTCCGTAGTGGCTACCACCAAATTCGCATGAAACTAGGTGATGAATGGAAAACTGCTTTTAAAACAAAGTTTGGATTATATGAGTGGCTTGTCATGCCTTTTGGACTTACTAATGCACCTAGTACCTTCATGCGCTTGATGAATGAAGTCCTACGACACTTTATAGGACGCTTTGTGGTTGTATACTTTGATGATATCTTGGTTTATAGCAAGTCTCTCACTGAACATGTTGAACACCTACGTGCTGTTTTTGTTGCCCTCCGTGAAGCTAGAATGTTTGGCAACCTTGAGAAGTGCACGTTTTGCACGGATCGAGTTGTGTTTCTTGGCTATGTTGTCACTTCACAGGGTATTGAGGTCGACGCGGCAAAGGTAGAAGCAATCAACAGCTGGCCGCAACCCCAAACTATCACACAGGTACGTAGTTTTCTTGGTCTTGCAGGTTTCTACCGGCGTTTTGTGAAAGATTTCAGCACCATAGCCGGTCCTTTGCATGAGTTGACCAAGAAGGGAATTACTTTTGCGTGGGAGCCAGCACATGAACAAGCTTTTGCCACACTCAAAGATCGCCTTACACATGCACCTCTACTTCAGTTACCCGACTTCGGTAAGCCTTTTGAGTTAGAATGTGATGCTAGTGGGTTTGGATTAGGAGGTGTGCTGCTGCAAGGAGGTAAACCCGTGGCCTATTTTAGTGAGAAATTACATGGCCCACAGTTGAATTATTCTACCTATGATAAGGAATTATATGCCTTAGTGCGTGTGCTTGAAACTTGGCAACATTACCTTTTGCCTAAGGAGTTTATTATTCATTCCGATCATGAAGCATTGAAGCATATACGTAGTCAAGCAAATCTGAATAAACGACATGCTAAATGGGTAGAATTTATTGAGACTTTTCCATATATCATTAAGCATAAGAAAGGGAAAGATAATGTGATTGCCGATGCTTTATCTAGACGTTATACTTTGCTTTCTCAACTTGATTATAAGATCTTTGGTTTAGAAACATTGAAGGACATGTATGCTACTGATTTGGACTTCAAAGATGCTTTTGCAAATTGTACCGATGACCGTGCTTGGAACAAATATGTGCTGAATAATGGATATCTTTTTCGTGCTAACAAGTTATGTGTGCCGGCTAGCTCTCTCCGCTTGTTGTTATTACAGGAAGCACATGGTGGTGGTTTGATGGGTCATTTTGGATCAAAGAAAACTGAAGATGTGCTGTCCACCCACTTCTATTGGCCTAAGATGAGACGAGATGTTGAGCGCTATGTGGCACGATGCACTACTTGCAATAAAGCTAAGTCCCGACTAAACCCACATGGTCTTTATATGCCTCTGCCCGTTCCTAGTGTACCTTGGGAGGATATTTCTATGGATTTTGTGTTAGGGTTACCTAGAACTAGGAGGGGGAGAGATAGTATTTTTGTGGTGGTAGATCGTTTCTCTAAAATGGCGCATTTTATACCTTGTCACAAGAGCGACGATGCTACAAATGTTGCTGATTTGTTTTTCAGAGAGGTCGTACGCTTGCATGGAGTTCCCAATACCATCGTTTCAGATCGTGATGCCAAATTCTTAAGTCATTTTTGGAGGACGTTGTGGCATAAGTTGGGGACGAAGCTGCTATTTTCTACTACTTGTCACCCCCAAACGGATGGACAAACGGAGGTCGTCAACCGCACATTATCCACCATGTTGAGGGCTGTTTTGAAGACCAACTTGAAGCTTTGGGAAGAGTGTCTACCTCATATTGAGTTTGCATATAATAGGTCAGTACACTCCACTACTAAGGTAAGTCCGTTTCAAGTGGTCTATGGCTTTAATCCGCGTGCTCCTATTGATTTGCTACCATTACCACCATCTGAAAACTTGAATTTTGATGCTACTACACGTGCTGAATTATTGCTTAAGATGCATGAAACTACTAAAGCAAACATAGAGAAAATGAATGAGAAATATCGTGCTTATGGTAGTAAGGGTAGAAAAGAGATAACATTTGAACCGGGTGATCTTGTTTGGTTGCACTTGCGCAAGGATCGTTTTCCTGAATTACGAAAGTCTAAATTGATGCCCCGTGCTGATGGTCCTTTCCGTGTGCTTGAGAAGATAAATGACAATGCATATAAGCTTGAGTTGCCTGCAGCTTTGGTAGTGAGACCAAACATCGGCTTCTCCTGTACAGAAAATTTTCCTCTCCTGACTTGGTAACCAGATGCTTACTAAGCCAAATCATTTGCAACTAAATTGGCGTCTCTTGACACATGAGAAATTTTGAAGTCATCAAAAGTAGAAAATATGTCCAAGCACTTATCCAAGTAGTTGTTCAGCAAGCCATTAAAACATTGAGCACTCTTAGCCACTTGTTGCACCACTAACAGGGAATCACCATGTGCATGAACATGTTTAACACCCATGGATTCTAACAATTCAAGCACTAGCAGTAAAGCCTCGTATTCAGCTTGGTTGTTGGTAGAGGGAAATTCTAATACCTTGGCCATTTTGCTAGCTGAACCATCAAAGTAAAGTTTCCACGGCATTACCTCAATCAAAGCAACATTGTCGCTCAAACTAACGTCTATGTGGTGATCAACTATAAAGTTGGCTACGATCTGGCCTTTCATAGCTCTTAGGGGTTCATAAGCCAAATCATATTCAATCAAACCGTAAGCCCACTTTCCGATTCTTCCACTTAGAATCGGTTTTTGCAACATGTTTTTTATAACATCGGTTTGGCAAACGACAACACATGTAGTAGGGAGAAGATAGTGGTGCAATTTGGTACAAGCGTAGTAAAGTGACAAACACAAACGTTCCACAAACGCGTACCTGGTCTCGGCGTCCAGCAGGCGGCGGCTCAAGAATGTGATGACATACTATTTTCCTTCTACCTCCTGGGTTAGCATGGTCCCGATCATGCTATCTTTAGTAGCGATGTACAGCCGAAATGGAATCCCGGCTTTGGGTGCTCTCACCACGGGCGGTGATGACAAGCACTCCATGATTTTCTCAAAGGCTCTTTGCTCGCTTGCCCCCCAAGTGAACTTGGCCTCGTTCTTTAGTCGGAGTATGGGGACAAAGGCATCAATCTTGCTAGACAAGTTCGATATAAAGCGATGCAAATAATTCATCTTGCCCAGCAACATTTGCACATCTTTTTTTCATGTCAGCGCCGTAATATTTCTAATCTTCTCAAGTCTCTTGGGATCAATCTCTATGCCTCTTTTATGAATCATGAAACCTAAGAACTTACCCGCTGACACGCCAAAAGCACATTTGAGTGGGTTCATTTTTAAGCCATACTGTCACATCCTATCAAAAGCAACTTTCAAATTGGCTAAATGGTTTCCCATAGCGTCCGATTTGACTACAACATCATCAATATAGACTTCTAACATAACTCCTAGCAAGTCATGAAAGATCAAGTTCATAGCATGCTGATACGTGGCGCCAGCATTTTTCAAACCAAAAGTCATAACGAGCCACTCGAATAAACCGACAAAACCAGGGCATCGAAAGGCTATCTTGTAGACATCCTCTTCGGCCATAAAGATTTGATTATAACCAGCATTGCCATCAAGAAAACATAGTAACTTGTGTCATGAAGCATCGTTGATTAGCATGTCGGCTATCGACATTGGATACTCGTCCATCGGAGTGGCCTTGTTCAGATCCCTGAAATCAATACATACTCATATCTTGTCGCTCCCTTTCTTATCTATAGGCACAATGTTAGCGGCCCACTATGCGTACCTGCATGGCCTAATAAATTCAGCTTTGAGCGATCATTCTACATCTTCTTTAACTCGGCCATAGACGGCCGAGTTAAAGCAACAAGGAGGCTGTTTATAAGGCCTAAATCTGGATTTGATAGGTAGCCGATGCTCCACGATCTCATGGTTTAGTCCCGACATCTCTCTATACTCCCATGTGAAACAATCGACATACGACCAAAGCAACTTTATTACTCCGGCCTTTTCATCAGGTTGTAAATGTTGGTTTACAAAAGTTGGCCTCACGACGCTACCATCCCCTATGTCAATTTCTTCTAAGGGATCGGCCGATGCGAAACCTTGTCCTAATTTCTCTACTTCGCTAAAGTCCTCGATGGCTTTGGCGATAACGTTTTTAGTAGACTGATACTGCTCTACACGAAACTTTAGCCAATCTAGATTACTCTTGCTAGACATGACTACTAATATAAAAACAGCCATGCCACATTAGCCGGCTTTACAGACACTGGTACAAAATGCTCTCCGGACACGTTGACAAAATCACAATCCGAAAGATCTCTACCTGACAGACACTCTACCTTGTTGTGAACGGCGTCAACTGACACATCGGCCAATGCCACATGGGCCGAAGTGTCTGTGGGTATGACTTCTACTTCATCGCCATCCCACTGCATTAGGAACTAGTGCAGAGTAGAAGGAATGCAGCAATTTGCTTGAATCCAGTCTCGCCCAAGCAGCACGCTGTAGTTACCTTGTACATCGATGACGAAGAATGCTATTGGCAACGTCTTGTTTCCTACTGTCAAGTCCATGGAGAGCACGCCCTTGGCCTCAGAACTCTCGCCGTTGAAACCGTTGAGCATCAAGTTGGTCTTCTTCAGATCATCCTTGCCACTACCAAGTTTCTTCAACGGCAAGTAGGGCATTGGGTTGACAGTGGCGCCACCATCAACAATCATCTGAGAAATCGGCTTTCCGTCAATGTGACCTCTGATGTAGAGAGGCTTCAGATGGCGAGCAGAGTCCTCGGGCTTCTCAAAAATAGCGTTGCACGTGTTGAGGTTCAACTGAGCGACCTCAGCCTCATCCTATGGTAGAGCAAATTCGGTGGGAAGCATGACAACGTTGATGTCCATTGCCTGGGGTGCAGGCCCCTCGGAGACAGTCGAGTAGTCGTCGTCGAGCATGTCTTCTTCGTCGTCACTCGGACTAGGAGCCGGATTGGTTATCTCAATCGGCTTAAATTTCCATATCTGTCTCGTAGTTGGTCGAGGGCGGATTTCTTCAAAAATAGTGTCGCACTCATCCTCGGCCTTCTTCTCGTGCATCTCCTGTGCCCGTAGTCGTTGTAGGAGCCTCTTTTGTGATTTGGACATGCCTGAGGGTGCCCAAGATGGTTGTGGCTTGGTGCCAGGCGCCATTGCCTAGATCCTGTCAACTCTAGCCAAAGTGGTACTGCCCACCTCAGCCTCGCGCACTCTGTACTCAGAGGAGCCTTCACTACGGACACCGGCAATAGGACCGGCCTCGTTCGGCCGATCGAACCAGGCTCCGGCGCGGTCTTCGGCTGAAACAGGGAACTTACCTCCGTCAGACTTCGGCCATGGGGCCTTCGGGATTGGGACTTCCTAAGACCCTAGTCTGACTATGATAGCTTCGAACTCCCTGTCCTTTGCCCCTTCGCGCCTGTATCCTTCGACTTCGCTTAGCTGGCTCAAAGGTACTACAGACAGCCTGTGGACGATGCCTCCCTCCACTGCGTCTATTTGTCCCTGCCATTCATAACACTCTGAAGGAAAATAAGGCACAGTGTTAAGTTGCAGAGGGTACTCCAGCTGTAATACATATGGAGCCCACGGAGTCCCTACCTAGTTGTACGATGGAGCCTCGCCCACTGTGAGTCGAACCCGTTACCCAAAGGGGGGTTCGATAGAGTCGATGATGTCTCGGACCATATCAGTGAGGGGTCCTGGTAGGCTGGAGGTACGTTCGGCCAGTGCAGGCCGAAGCCTCCTGTCGAAGGGTTCGTCCAGAGTGGTGCGGGGTTAGGCCATTGGGGGCCAAACTCGCTCCGCATGGGGTTCAGCCACTGGGGTCCGAAGCTACTGTACGGGGGGTTCGGCCACTGAGGTCCGAAGCCACTGTACGGATTGTTAGGACACTGTGGCCCGAAGTCACCGTGCGGAGGGTTCGGCCATTGCGGTCTGAAGCCATTAGGAGGAGGGCTCGGCCACTGCGGTCCGAAGCCACCCTCCGGATGCCTTGGGCCTTTCGGCTGACTTACTTTCTTAGTGCAGGGGCCTGTTCCCTTGGCTTTTCTTTGGTGCTTGTTTAATAGCATCTCATATGTTACCTTTGGCTTCTTGCGAGCCCTATCCAAAGGAATGCTAACATTTTGCTTCCACACTCCTACCTCGGGGTTCTTAGGTATGAGTGTGCGTGTGCGTGGCTCTCCAACAATTAATGCCTTCCCTTTAGTCAACTCGGCCTATTCTGGCCGAATCAACACCTTCTTCTCGCCGAGGTCGACGGCGTTGATGGGGAAGGGATCTTTGTCCAGCTTCATCTTTGGATTGTGGTCTATTTTCAATCATCATTCTTCTATGGCCGATTGAACCTACTGCTGAAAAACATTGCAGTCGTTAGTATTATGTGAATGCGAGTCATGCCACTTATAGTATGGATGTTTCTTCAACTCATCGGCAGATGGAATGACTTGGCCTTTAGGCAACCTAAGAAGCTGGTTCTTTAAGATAAAATCAAATATTTTATCACACTTAGTTATGTCAAATGAGTACTTGACCTCACTAGGCCGATTCTTCATGGGAGATGGTCGTAACTCGGAGCAAGTGATAGGTTTACTCTTAGCGTTCCAAACCTATTCAGTCGCGTACATGTCGGCCGAATCCTCCTCTTCTGATTCCTCCTCATCGGAGTGTTCCATGACGTGGATTTCAGCCCTAGGCTTGTTAAACGTCTTAATAAACTTTTTATCTTTGGCTCGGCCTTCCTGGACCAGAGCCTACTGCAAGACTTGGCTAACCTCTAAGAAGCTCTAGTTGTCTAGATCTGCAAAATCTCTTTCTAAAATATTAAGTCTAAAACATCGGTTTCTAGTGTCCCTAAAATGCTTGATATACTCAGAGACACCCTCATTAGACTTCTGCATAACCGATGTCAAGTGTGAGAGCCTAACTATTACATGAATGATTGCATGATAAATGGCATGTAAGGACTGTTGAGCGGGGCAGGCTGACTGCACCCCTCAAATTAGAAGATGATGCATTTACTCATGATTTAATTTTCTATACTAATAACGTGATTACATTAAATGCTTTACAAATATACTTTTCTGCAACCATGAGCCACTACCTTCCTTGTTATTACCTTGCATTATAATTGCATTTCGGTGGCTTGGTGAGTACGATTGTACTCACCCCCGTTGACTCACCACACCGGAGGTAGCGTACTATGAGGAGGAGGATGGTCTAGAGTAGCGACCTAGTCATGGCACGAGACTGGAAGACGGCGTTCATCTAGAGGATTTATTTTCCTAGTTTCTATTTCATTTAACTCTTTTGTAATAATATGTTCTACGAACCATCTTTTGATTGGCGTATTGTACGCGGTCGTGTGATGAACATCTTGTATTTATTGATTTTCTATGGAAATTCAATAAAGTCCCGATTTTATTAAATCCGAGCGTTACATGGGCTCATGTACCCATAACCTTCACCTAAGAAGATGCAGTTGGGATCAAGTTCCCCCATGCCGACCACCTCGTCATCATGTTCGATATCACCGGTGTCGAAGTCCGGAGGGTGTTGGTCAATGGAGGGAGCTCTGCCGATATTATCTTTGTCGAAGCTTTCTATCAGCTTTGCATATCATGAAAGCACCTACTCCTAGTAGCTCGATCATTGCAAGGTTTCTCCAGTTTCCCCCTCCATGCCCTCGGCAATATAGGCCTTGAGGTCACATTCGGGCAAGGGCACCTAGCGAGGTCCGAGGAGGTCATCTTCGATGTTGTCGACGCTCCGTATGCATATAATGTCATCTTCGGGAGGGGCATGCTCAATCAAGTCAGGGCTATAACCCGTCATAATTATTTATGCTTGAAAATACCCACTCAAGGAGGAGTACTTACCATCCTCAAAGATCAAGTGATGGTGTTAAGGGTGGACTATGGCCATGTTGCCCCTCTAGAAGCCCGGCAAGTTAATAATGTACAAGAACACCCGGAGGGTGTGCAAGTGACCCAGGTGTTGATAGCAAAAAATGGCATCAATGATTAAGATTGTCAAAATATCAATTTTGGTAATTTGGGGCAAAATTGCACATGTCCCAGATTAGGCCGAAGCCCTACAGGGCCGAAGGCCCACTGGGCTACAGGCTCCAGAATCTTCCAGCCAGCCCATAGCCTTCAGCCAGGAGGCCTTCGGAGGCCCACTCTGCCGAAGCTTTGGCCCGAGGAGCAGACATCGATGGGCCTGGCCAAAGGCCCACTTCAGGCAGAGATAGAGTTAGATCCAATTATGGCTAAGTGTTTATCTCCATGTGTGATTTAGCCGAGTCATAACAGATTAGACTTAGAGATTAGAAGTCTAGCCCCTATAAATATAGGGGTGAGGCCGGTTCAGAGGACCCTCCCACAAAATCAACCACAAAGCCCTAGCTTTGAATCGTATTTACTTTATATTTACTTTTCTGTACTCTTCATGGGTTTGCCTGGAAGCCCTCCGACGGCCACTTCAGAATAGTGGTAATCCTTGTTACTTCACCTATGAAGTATCTGTTAATCTAAGTAATAGATTGCTATCGCCTTGTTAATTTGCCTATAAAGTATTCGCTAATCTGCGTAACAGATTGTTACCTTCGCTCCTTGTGCAACACTTAGCAGAATTTGGTCCTCAGGTCGAATTGGTACTTCGAATCTATTCTGTTGTAGGTTTCCACGTTCGGAGCTACTTCATCGGAGGTGTCTAGAGCCGAGATATTGGTTTCGGAGGTTGCCAGAACAACCTTCGGCGAGACTGCTACTTCGACCGCACGCCAACACGCTTCGCTAATAGACTTCATCACGATAAACTTTGCCACGCTCATACTCCACTCCAGACGAAGTCGTGCTCGCGCGTCGCGCCTAATTCAAAATTCTGTATCTTACTGTATCGGAGGCTTCACGCCGAACCCCACTGTTCGGAGGTGATTGTCGCGTCCAGATCTATTTGGAGTTCATCTTTGGCCAGATCAGTCCGAACGCCGAAGGTACCCTTCAGCGGGACACTTCGCATCAGACGCCAAAGGTACACTTCGGCGACACTCTTCGCACCATACTTCAAACAATCGGGCTTCGCTCGGTTTGCTGTTTTGTTCTGTTTAATATATTTCTTTCGGCTAATTAGATTATTTTGTGTGATCTGATTACCTGGTGACTCCACCCCCTTACCACTATTAAGGGTAGTCGGAACACGACATCAGAGCTATGTTACACTTAGGCTTGTCCCTAAGTATCCGTACACTTTTGGATCGTCGAACTGACCTAAGTGCGGGGGCACGTTTTCGTGTCAACACACTTTTTGGCGACTCCACTGGGGAGAAGCTACGCCAACATGACGAGTACTTCTACATCAGCCACCAGTACATCGACAACGACTACTACGCCTACACCACCGATGGACATCGTAGGAGGTGCGAATATCGACAACCGCAACATACTAACACCTACTCTTGAAGAAATTCCCACAGAATACCAAGCAGAGATCGAGGCAAAGTTGAAGGCAGTCCAAGACATAATGCTTGGGAGCTATGTCAAGACGTGCACGGGCTTCATCAAGAACGACATCGTCGTCCCTGACCTTGCTCGGATCCAGGTAACACCTGTATTTCCTCGTTTATCTTCTTTAGAGATTGAGCAAAAAATAGCCGCATCGGTAGATCAGGCCGTTAGTGCCTCGCTAGCCAACCGTTTAGATTCGGCAGTTAGCTCCCTAGTAGAGGCGACACTTAGAAGGTTTGGCTTTACTAAGGCCGTACCATCAACCCCTATTGCTAGTATACCTCCGGTAAATCATGTGAACAACAGAACTGACGGTAGCATTGGCAAGACCATTACGTCTCCGGCCTCAACACCCGTAGCCGAGACTAGTCATTATTCTTACAGCCAAGCTAGCACCGCGTACCACGCACCACCACCACCTGCGCCGGTGCTAGCCCTGCCGGTGCTGCCCGCACCACATGCACAGGTGGCTGGGCTCGAGCATGTCATGCAGCTAGCGCATAGGGAAGAGGCCCATGGCCGACACACCGATATACCACCGCGTGTCACGCCCTCGCACAAGAGACATGTGCAGGCAGCAGACCAAGATGACCTAGAGGAGTGAATCCGTGCAGTATTTAGGGAATGCGCTGGTTTCGTGCCTATGGGTCGAGCTAGGGTTTACCGGAAGCCATATCCCGATCATTTCGATACAATACCCTACCCCCGTGGTTATAGAATCCTCGAATTCACTAAGTTCGACAGCGAGGGTAACATAACCACACTAGAGCATGTTAGTCAATTTTTAGCACAGTGTGGAGAGGCTAGTGGGTCGGACGCTGTGAACCTTAGACTATTTTCTCTCTCACTATCCGGCACTGCTTTCACTTGGTTTTCGGCACTCCCGCCGAATTCCGTCCAGACGTGGGACGAATTAGAACAAAAATTCCATGACTACTTTTATATGGGTGAGACAGAAGTTAGGCTCTCACACTTGACATCGGTTATGCAGAAGTCTAATGAGGGTGTCTCTGAGTATATCAAGCATTTTAGGGACACTAGAAACCGATGTTTTAGACTTAATATTTTAGAAAGAGATTTTGCAGATCTAGACAACTAGAGCTTCTTAGAGGTTAGCCAAGTCTTGCAGTAGGCTCTGGTCCAGGAAGGCCGAGCCAAAGATAAAAAGTTTATTAAGACGTTTAACAAGCCTAGGGCTGAAATCCACGTCATGGAACACTCCGATGAGGAGGAATCAGAAGAGGAGGATTCGGCCGACATGTACGCGACTGAATAGGTTTGGAACGCTAAGAGTAAACCTATCACTTGCTCCGAGTTACGACCATCTCCCATGAAGAATCGGCCTAGTGAGGTCAAGTACTCATTTGACATAACTAAGTGTGATAAAATATTTGATTTTATCTTAAAGAACCAGCTTCTTAGGTTGCCTAAAGGCCAAGTCATTCCATCTGCCGATGAGTTGAAGAAACATCCATACTATAAGTGGCATGACTCGCATTCACATAATACTAACGACTGCAATGTTTTTCAGCAGTAGGTTCAATCGGCCATAGAAGAATGATGATTGAAAATAGACCACAATCCAAAGATGAAGCTGGACAAAGATCCCTTCCCCATCAACGCCGTCGACCTCGGCGAGAAGAAGGTGTTGATTCGGCCAGAATAGGCCGAGTTGACTAAAGGGAAGGCATTAATTGTTGGAGAGCCACGCACACGCACACTCATACCTAAGAACCCCGAGGTAGGAGTGTGGAAGCAAAATGTTAGCATTCCTTTGGATAGGGCTCGCAAGAAGCCAAAGGTAACATATGAGATGCTATTAAACAAGCACCAAAGAAAAGCCAAGGGAACAGGCCCCTGCACTAAGAAAGTAAGTCAGCCGAAAGGCCCAAGGCATCCGGAGGGTGGCTTCGGACCGCAGTGGCCGAGCCCTCCTCCTAATGGCTTCAGACCGCAATGGCCGAACCCTCCGCACGGTGACTTCGGGCCACAGTGTCCTAACAATCCGTACAGTGGCTTCGGACCTCAGTGGCCGAACCCCCCGTACAGTAGCTTCGGACCCCAGTGGCTGAACCCCATGCGGAGCGAGTTTGGCCCCCAATGGCCTAACCCCGCACCACTCTGGACGAACCCTTCGACAGGAGGCTTCGGCCTGCACTGGCCGAACGTACCTCCAGCCTACCAGGACCCCTCACTGATATGGTCCGAGACATCATCGACTCTATCGAACCCCCCTTTGGGTAACGGGTTCGACTCACAGTGGGCGAGGCTCCATCGTACAACTAGGTAGGGACTCCGTGGGCTCCATATGTATTACAGCTGGAGTACCCTCTGCAACTTAACACTGTGCCTTATTTTCCTTCAGAGTGTTATGAATGGCAGGGACAAATAGACGCAGTGGAGGGAGGCATCGTCCACAGGCTGTCTGTAGTACCTTTGAGCCAGCTAAGCGAAGTCGAAGGATACAGGCGCGAAGGGGCAAAGGACAGGGAGTTCGAAGCTATCATAGTCAGACTAGGGTCTTAGGAAGTCCCAATCCCGAAGGCCCCATGGCCGAAGTCTGACGGAGGTAAGTTCCCTGTTTCAGCCGAAGACCGCGCCGGAGCCTGGTTCGATCGGCCGAACGAGGCCGGTCCTATTGCCGGTGTCCGTAGTGAAGGCTCCTCTGAGTACAGAGTGCGCGAGGCTGAGGTGGGCAGTACCACTTTGGCTAGAGTTGACAGGATCTAGGCAATGGCGCCTGGCACCAAGCCACAACCATCTTGGGCACCCTCAGGCATGTCCAAATCACAAAAGAGGCTCCTACAACGACTACGGGCACAGGAGATGCACGAGAAGAAGGCCGAGGATGAGTGCGACACTATTTTTGAAGAAATCCGCCCTCGACCAACTACGAGACAGATATGGAAATTTAAGCCGATTGAGATAACCAATCCGGCTCCTAGTCCGAGTGACGACGAAGAAGACATGCTCGACGACGACTACTCGACTGTCTCCGAGGGGCCTGCACCCCAGGCAATGGACATCAACGTTGTCATGCTTCCCACCGAATTTGCTCTACCATAGGATGAGGCTGAGGTCGCTCAGTTGAACCTCAACACGTGCAACGCTATTTTTGAGAAGCCCGAGGACTCTGCTCGCCATCTGAAGCCTCTCTACATCAGAGGTCACATTGACGGAAAGCCGATTTCTCAGATGATTGTTGATGGTGGCGCCACTGTCAACCCAATGCCCTACTTGCCGTTGAAGAAACTTGGTAGTGGCAAGGATGATCTGAAGAAGACCAACTTGATGCTCAACGGTTTCAACGGCGAGAGTTCTGAGGCCAAGGGCGTGCTCTCCATGGACTTGACAGTAGGAAACAAGACGTTGCCAATAGCATTCTTCGTCATCGATGTACAAGGTAACTACAGCGTGCTGCTTGGGCGAGACTGGATTCAAGCAAATTGCTGCATTCCTTCTACTCTGCACTAGTTCCTAATGCAGTGGGATGGCGATGAAGTAGAAGTCATACCCACAGACACTTCGGCCCATGTGGCATTGGCCGATGTGTCAGTTGACGCCGTTCACAACAAGGTAGAGTGTCTGTCAGGTAGAGATCTTTCGGATTGTGATTTTGTCAACGTGTCCGGAGAGCATTTTGTACCAGTGTCTGTAAAGCCGGCTAATGTGGCATGGCTGTTTTTATATTAGTAGTCATGTCTAGCAAGAGTAATCTAGATTGGCTAAAGTTTCGTGTAGAGCAGTATCAGTCTACTAAAAACGTTATCGCCAAAGCCATCGAGGACTTTAGCGAAGTAGAGAAATTAGGACAAGGTTTCGCATCGGCCGATCCCTTAGAAGAAATTGACATAGGGGATGGTAGCGTCGTGAGGCCAACTTTTGTAAACCAACATTTACAACCTGATGAAAAGGCCGGAGTAATAAAGTTGCTTTGGTCGTATGTCGATTGTTTCACATGGGAGTATAGAGAGATGTCGGGACTAAACCATGAGATCGTGGAGCATCGGCTACCTATCAAATCCAGATTTAGGCCTTATAAACAGCCTCCTTGTTGCTTTAACTCGGCCGTCTATGGCCGAGTTAAAGAAGATGTAGAATGATCGCTCAAAGCTGAATTTATTAGGCCATGCAGGTACGCATAGTGGGCCGCTAACATTGTGCCTATAGATAAGAAAGGGAGCGACAAGATATGAGTATGTATTGATTTCAGGGATCTGAACAAGGCCACTCCGATGGACGAGTATCCAATGTCGATAGCCGACATGCTAATCAACGATGCTTCATGACACAAGTTACTATGTTTTCTTGATGGCAATGCTGGTTATAATCAAATCTTTATGGCCGAAGAGGATGTCTACAAGATAGCCTTTCGATGCCCTGGTTTTGTCGGTTTATTCGAGTGGCTCGTTATGACTTTTGGTTTGAAAAATGCTGGCGCCACGTATCAGCATGCTATGAACTTGATCTTTCATGACTTGCTAGGAGTTATGTTAGAAGTCTATATTGATGATGTTGTAGTCAAATCGGACGCTATGGGAAACCATTTAGCCAATTTGAAAGTTGCTTTTGATAGGATGTGACAGTATGGCTTAAAAATGAACCCACTCAAATGTGCTTTTGGCGTGTCAGCGGGTAAGTTCTTAGGTTTCATGATTCATAAAAGAGGCATAGAGATTGATCCCAAGAGACTTGAGAAGATTAGAAATATTACGGCGCTGACATGAAAAAAAGATGTGCAAATGTTGCTGGGCAAGATGAATTATTTGCATCGCTTTATATCGAACTTGTCTAGCAAGATTGATGCCTTTGTCCCCATACTCCGACTAAAGAACGAGGCCAAGTTCACTTGGGGGGCAAGCGAGCAAAGAGCCTTTGAGAAAATCATGGAGTGCTTGTCATCACCGCCCGTGGTGAGAGCACCCAAAGCCGGGATTCCATTTCGGCTGTACATCGCTACTAAAGATAGCATGATCGGGACCATGCTAACCCAGGAGGTAGAAGGAAAATAGTATGTCATCACATTCTTGAGCCGCCGCCTGCTGGACGCCGAGACCAGGTACGCGTTTGTGGAACGTTTGTGTTTGTCACTTTACTACGCTTGTACCAAATTGCACCACTATCTTCTCCCTACTACATGTGTTGTCGTTTGCCAAACCGATGTTATAAAAAACATGTTGCAAAAACCGATTCTAAGTGGAAGAATCGGAAAGTGGGCTTACGGTTTGATTGAATATGATTTGGCTTATGAACCCCTAAGAGCTATGAAAGGCCAGATCGTAGCCAACTTTATAGTTGATCACCACATAGACGTTAGTTTGAGCGACAATGTTGCTTTGATTGAGGTAATGCCGTGGAAACTTTACTTTGATGGTTCAGCTAGCAAAAATGGCCAAGGTATTAGAATTTCCCTCTACCAACAACCAAGCTGAATACGAGGCTTTACTGCTAGTGCTTGAATTGTTAGAATCCATGGGTGTTAAACATGTTCATGCACATGGTGATTCCCTGTTAGTGGTGCAACAAGTGGCTAAGAGTGCTCAATGTTTTAATGGCTTGCTGAACAACTACTTGGATAAGTGCTTGGACATATTTTCTACTTTTGATGACTTCAAAATTTCTCATGTGTCAAGAGACGCCAATTTAGTTGCAAATGATTTGGCTTAGTAAGCATCTGGTTACCAAGTCAGGAGAGGAAAATTTTCTGTACAGGAGAAGCCGATGTTTGGTCTCACTACCAAAGCCAGTGACTTCGGACAGGCGCACCCTCCGGGTCGGACCCCTCCAGTTGCTGGAGACTACCGTGTGCCGAGGTCCCGGAGTACTCCGCCCACCGAAGGGTCTGGCACACCGAAAACCGTGAGCCAAAGTCATTGGGACGATGAGGGCTTCCGGGAGCCAGGACCCTCCAACAGGGGGCTTCGGCCTGATGCGCTCTGCGCAGCCAGTCTAGCTAGGCTTCGGCAGAAGCAGGAAGGGCTTGGGGGGCACCCCGAAATCAGTAGCCTAGATATTTTTTTAGGGAGTGAGCTAGAGAAACCCTCAGAAGCCCATAAGGGTGATTGGAGAACTCCAATCGTCCAGTATTTGAGAGACCCTAGCCAAAGGGTTGATCGGAAAGTTCAGAGGCAAGTGTTTAAATTTGTGTTGCTAGATGACACACTGTATCACCGAACCATTGACGGAGTACTGTTAAAGTGTCTAGACCACGAATGATCCCAGGTGGCTATGGGAGAAGTCCATGAAGGACTTTGTGGCACTCATCAGTCGGCCCAGAGAATGAGTTGGATGCTCAAAAGAGCGGGCTTCTACTGGCCGACTATGATTGAGGATTGTTTTATGTATTATAGAGGGTGTGAAGCATGTCAGGAGTTTGGCAATATTCAATTAGCTCCTGCTTCATTACTTAACCCTATTGTCAAGCCATGGCCTTTCCGAGGTTGGGGTTTAGAATTCATCGGCCAAATTCACCATCCTTCCTCGAAAGGGGATCGGTTTGTGTTGATGGCAATGGATTACTTCACCAAGTGGACTGAGGCCATACCTCTCAAGAACATGACTAATGCTGAGGTACTTGACTTTATCTTAAAACACATTATACATAGATTCGGTATTCCTCAAACTCTCACTACAGATCAAGGTTGTTCATTTGTTTCTAAAGAAGTGAGGGACTTTGCCGAATATTATGGTATTAAGTTGATAAACTCTTTGCCCTACTATGCTCAGGCCAATGGTCAGGCCAAGTCTAGTAATAAAACTGTGATTATGCTCATTAGAAAGAAAATTGAAGAATTCCCTAAAAGGTGGCATGAAGTGCTCTCCGAGGCACTATGGGCTTGTAGAATTGCAAAGCACGGTGCTACCAAAGTTAGTCCATATGAGTTGGCGTATGGACAAGAAGTTGTTTTACCTGTAGAAGTAGACCTTGGCTCTCTAAGAGTGTTAAAGCAAGATGGCTTATCAGTCGACGAGTATGAAACCCTTTTGAAAGACAATCTAGAAGAAGTGACCGATAACAGATTGAGGGCTTTAGAAGCCATAGAAATAGACAACAGAAGAGTAGCTAAAGCCTACAATAAGAAGGTTAAACCAAAATCGCTTCAAGTAGGTGATTTGGTTTGGAAGACTATTTTGCCCTTAGGCACTAAGAGTCCCAAGTTTGGTAAATGGTCACCTAGTTGGGAAGGCCCTTTCAGAATAGCCGAAATCGCTCCTAGCAATGCATGTGTTAGAATCTCTGCAAGGAGAGCGGTTTCAAAGAGCATTGAATGGAAGATACTTGAAAAGGTATTTCCCAAGTGTGTGGCAAACGGCTTGAAAGATGTCGAAAGTGTACCACGTGATGAAGTATACTTCAAACAGCCGAAGCCTGAACAACCAGAGGTTACAAGCCAAAATTCCGAAGTCTACGAAAAACCAAACAACCTTTGTTTCCACCCTTCGAACAGCAAAGTAAAACACAGATCAAGTCAAACTACCGAAGCCGTATAACAAACTACGTGCACCTTGAAGACTCTGTTGAAGAACAGTAAAAACCTCTGCAGCAAATAAAAAACTAACACTTGGAACTAGGCCATGCAGACTAGCTGCAGAAAGCTATCGGAGTATGCTTCGAAGAAGTTGTAGTGTATAAGAAAGACCTTCGAAAAATGCATAATTCGAACCGAAGTCCACAAATGCCGGAGTCATTGAGAGTAACGAAGTTCCTGCACCCTCCGAACAAAACGTAACGAAGCCAGTGCTTTGAATGGACCTCGCTTGAGAGCTTCGAACAGTCTACTCCGAACGAATCTTGGACTCTTACACGCGCAAGTGGTGTGCTGCTTCTTCCGAGCGATAAACAATGAGCTAAAGGAACAGCAAAGCTAGAAAGCCTAGCAGCACAGGCTATGAATAGAACAGCCCGCCGCACAGCAGCTAGACATCTGCTGCTAAACACAAGAAAACGAGAACAGCTAGCCGAAAAAGACAATAGCTTCAGACGCTAGCTAGAAACATAGGTCCTACTATGCCGCGGTAAAAACGAGAACATTAGGCTAGAGAGAGAATCTGAAATGCTCCATTCAAATAATAAACTAAACAGAAAAACAGTGAAGAACTGTAGCTGCCCAAAAAGCTGTCGCACAAAAATACTCAATCCAGGCACGTAAAAACATCGAGGTGATCAAAACCTGAGAGATGAAACGACAAAACCTGATTCAGTGATTTCTCAAGGTGCTAGAAACACAGGCTCGGTTGGCTCGCAAGGAACAGCGGTGGCGTGCGCAGGAAGATGAACTCCAAAAGTGACCCAATCTTTTTGTATTAGGAAAGTGATTTCAGAAAGGGTAACCCTAACCCTAGGCATTGGGGCCCTATTTATAGACAGCCTAATAGCCTAGGAAAATACCAAAAGACCCTTAGGGTTTTTACAAACGCTGAAATAAAATGGAAAAGACCAAAATGCCCTTAGGATATTTTTACAGACTCGACTGACAGACTATGGGCATAAAGGCAAAATTGTAAGCTCCTAAATATAGATGACTTATCCTGAAGTGGAGCTTTAGTAGCGACTACGGCTTCGCCTCAGAACGATCAGATCCGAGATCAGCGGTTGTCAGTTTTGCGTCGAAACTGACAATGCGTCCACCAACTTTGCACCAGGTACCTGGATTGGGTCGGCCCGATTCCATAGCTCTCTCAGCCCGGCAATCGCTCGCCGCCCATGTACCTGAGTCAATCCTAGTCAACAGCCCAGTGGATCCTCTGCTGCTCCTAGCCCATGTACCCGGATTGGGCTAGCCCGACTTCGCGGCCCCTCTGTTGACAATTGGACTCATTAAGCGAGACTAAAATGCAGTCTAAAGAGATACAAACTCCCCCTGAAATGCAACTCCCCCTCAAAATATGCAATGAATGCAACTGGCGTGCAGGTGGAGTGTAGAAAGCATGCTTCTCAGATATGATTGACTGCAGTTACAACATCTAGCAGGCATAGCAAAAGACATACTTTGTAAGACACATGGCATGATCAGTGCAACAGATGATATCTAAAGAAAGCCATTAGCACACATTTTTCAATTTTTGCAAACAAAAGCATCCCCATATTTTCTAGTCGACAAGCAAGGTAAAGCATGAGATGCAAAAGCTAACTGATATCTACCAGGATAAGCATTGTCCAAAACAAAATGCTTCAGCAAACTTGTTATCTTTTTAATTTTTAGGCTTTTTCTTTTTCCTTTTTCATTTTTGCCAGGGGTTATTTGCATGTCAAACCTTATGCTAACCGACCAAGTCAAGCTTAGGCCAGAACTGGACCATCGGGAGCTTAAGACATTGGTCTTGGCATACATTACACTGTCCTAGTTCATACCAAAGTGCTATGGTAAGCAGTCCAGAGCAATGCAATGAGACAAAGCAAACCCACCTGGATCTTTTCAACTCAAGCATAAAAAGGCATGGAATTTTCATTTTTCTGATTTTTTTATCATTTTATAGCACATTTTCCATGTTAAAGCATATAGATGTCCAAGTTGCATATCTGCATCTAAGTAAGGATCTAGCTACAAGGTATGTAACAGATAGCAAAAGCATTCAACCTACATATGCTAGTTACCAGAAGCAATGGTGATCATTTTTCAATTTTTAAAGCATAAAAGCCATGCATATGACAAATATCAGACATATCATGTGAACTGAAGCAAAGCATGATCATCAACAAGTAATCAAAAGCATGTACCAGCTAGAATAAGTAAAGCAGATCAATCATGTAATAGAAGCAAGCTCAAAGTGTGATATGTGAATATGCATGTTATGAACACACACAAATAGGACTCAAGAAAAGAGTAAAGAAGAAAGAAAATTGACTCAACATATCCTAAAAAGGATACACAACACCCAAATCCCCTCGTAAACGCTCAAAAGTAGACTGATCTAGGGGTTTGGTGAAAATGTCAGCCAACTGATGATGGGTATCAACATGAACAAGGTCAATGACAGCTTTCTCATATTGATCCCTCAGAAAGTGAAAGTGCACATCAATGTGTTTGGTTTTTGAATGGAGACAAGGGTTTTCCCTACACTAATCGCACTGGTGCTGTCACAAAACAGAGGAACTCTAGTAGGAAAGAACAACCCAAAGTCTTGCAAAGTGGAAATCATCCAAACCAACTGTGAGCAGCAGCTAGTACCAGCTACATACTCAGCCTCAGTGGTCGAAAGTGCAACTCCAGACTGCTTCCGAGGAGACCAAGAAACAAGAGAACCAAGAAACTGGCAAGTACCGGAAGTCGACTTGCGATCCAAATGGCACCCACCAAAGTTAGCGTCCGAAAAGCCAGATAAATCAAGAGATGATGATGCTGAATAAAAAAGACCTAGATCAGGAGCATAGGTAAGGTACCTGAAAATGCGCTTGACAGCCTGCCGATGAGACACGCGTGGTGAAGACTAGAAGCGCGTGCACAGTCCTACGACAAACTGTATGTTTGGCCTCATTGCCGTCAAGTATAGCAGCGAACCGATCATCCCTCGAAACTCTCTCTCGTTGACCTTGACACCGCTCTTGTCCTTGTCCAGGCCCCCATATGTACCCATTGGAGTAATCTGAGGCTTCAGCTCTCCACCAAAGTCGAACTTCTTCAACATGTCCCGCGTATACTTACTCTGGTGGATGAAGATGCTGTCCTTGGTCTGCTTGATCTGGAGCCCTAGGAAATACTTGAGCTCACCCATGAGGCTCATCTCAAACTCGTTGTGCATCTGCTCAGAAAACTTGGACACAAGCATATCAGTAGAACCACCAAAAATGATATCGTCCACATAAATCTGAGCAATCAAGAAGTCTGATCCATCTCTGAGAAAGGAAAGAGTTTTATCCACAAAACCATCACAAAGCCCTTCCCCAACAAAAACTGCTTCAACCGGTCATACCAAGCCCTAGGGGCTTGCTTCAGACCGTATAAAGCTTTTTGTAGATTAAAACACATGTCGAGGAAACTTAGGGTTCTCAAAACCGGGGGGCTGCCTAACATAGACCTCCTCCTCTATGTACCCATTCAGAAAAGAACTCTTGACATCCATTTGAAAAAGCTTAAAACCCTTCGAAGCGGCAAAAGCTAAAAGAATGCGAATGGACTCAAGATGGGCAACATGAGCAAAAGTCTCTTCAAAGTCAACACCCTCTTTTTGGCAAAAATCCCTGGGCAACTAGTCGAGCTTTGTTGCGCACCACCACCCCATCTTCACCTTGCTTGTTTTTGAACACCCACTTGGTGCCTATGGGGTTGCATCCAGGTGGCAGCTCAACCAGTGTCCAAACCTGATTGCGGACAAAATTCTCAAGCTCTTCTTGCATAGCATTAATCCAATTCGAATTAGAAAGAGCGTGAGAAACGTCTCTGTGCTCAAAAGATACAACAAACACAGACTCAGCAAACACAGTAAGTGAGTCAACAGAAGAGCACAAAGTCCTCTCAAACAGATCACCGATGATGAGCTATGAGGGGTGATCATGCTGAACTGCTCGGGATCCTTGGTGATCTGAAGTCACCTCACCGGAGTCAGCAGCTGGCACCTCTTGACTCGACTGAGGGGGCTCGATCGAAGTGTAAGAAGTGATTAGAGGTCCGTCCTCGTCCTCAGTCGAAGTCTCAGAAGGTGTGGGGTCTGTAGGCTGTGTAGAAGGCCACCCTCATAAGTAGCTGGAGCATCATCATCTTCCTCGAAGATGGACTCTCCAAGCTCATCATCTCCTGAAAGCTCAAAAGAAGGAGTCAAAGAAGGCAAGGACTAATAAAAAAACCTCGCAAGTCTCTACAAGCTGCTAGGAGTCGAGGTTCCAAACACGAAAGCCTCGAGAATGCAAAGCATAACCAAGAAAGACTCCATCCCAACAACGAGACTCAAACTTGTCCAAATGCCCTCCCTTCTTGAGCACAAAGCACTTGCAACCAAATGCTCGCACGTGGCTCACCTTGGGCTGTCTGCCAAACCACAACTCATATGAAGTCTTACCTAGGTAAGCTCTAAGAAAAATGTGGTTGGCCAGATAGCAAGCCGTGTTCATGGCTTCAGCCCAAAAGCGCCTAGGAGTCCCGTGCTCATCGAGCATTGTCCTGGCCATCTCGACTAGCGTGCGGTTCTTTCGTTCCACAACGCCGTTCTGTGGGGGAGTGTAAGGAGCAGAAAACTGATGATCAAGACCCTGATCACTACAGAAGCTGACGAACTGAGAGTTCTTGAACTCAGAGCCGTTGTCAGAGCGAATTGCTCACATCCGACCATTGTTCTCATTCTTCAGCTTCAAAATCAGGTCATGAACAAACTGAAAAGTCTCATCCTTAGACTCCAAAAAGAAAACCCACGAGAATCGAGAAAAATCATCAACGATCACAAGCACGTACCACTTCCCACTGACTGAGCGTACCCGAGCTGGACCAATGGTGTCCATGTGTAACAGCTCTCCCGGGTATGAAGTCATCACCTGAGTCACAGGTGAGTGAGAAGCGGCAACCATTTTCCCGTGATGACAGGATGGCAAACTAGATCCTTCTCCATCTTAAGCTTGGGCAATCCTTGGATGAGGTCCATAGATCTCAATCTGACAAGCAGATCAAAACTCAAATGGCCTATCCTCCTATGCCACTTCCAGAGCTCAGAGGAGGATCCAGCAATCAAACAGCGAGAAGGGTCAAAAGAGCTAGAGAAGTCAATCCAAAAAACCTTACCGAAGGGTAAGATCTGGCAAATCAAAGACCCTCTAGAATCAACCACAGAAGACATGCCCTTCTTAAAACGAACATCCAAACCATCCTCAATAAGCTGCGAAACAGAAGTCAAATTGAAGTTCAAATTTCCAACCAAAGCAACATTCGTCAAACAGAAATGGTCTGAGATGCGAATTGAGCCAATGTCGTGTACCTTCCCTTGACCACTGTTCCCGAAGGTGATGTATTCCTTGGAGCTCGGGGGAGAGAGACTGGAGAACCATCTGCGATGTCCCGTCATGTGGCGACAGCATCTTAAGTCCATGATCCATACATCCTCCAGTCCCCGATCCTGCACAGTCAGTGGCCGTAAGGGGGAGCAAATGGTCCGGCACCAGGTTTAGCAAAAGAACTAAACTAGTGTCGAGCCATCTGCTCAAAAGATGGAAAGCAGAAAGCATCATAAGAGTCTGGACCAAAACGCGGCTCAAAGAGTGGTCCTCTGTTCTGCCTAAAGTCTCAGCCACGAGGTCCAAAACCGTATCTAGAACGGCCTGGAGCTCTTCCGGAGCGAACACCACCCTCTGGAGCATGGGCATGAAAGTCATCTCCTCCACCACCACCTACATGACGTGGCCTGGCCTCTAGCCTCTCCCCGCATCGAGGAACTCTCAGTCTACCACCCTACTGGTAGAACTGCTCTTGCCCACCACGAGCTCTCTCTGCTCTCTCAACGTGCTTCCTCCTGAAGCAAAACTCCTCAAGATGCCCATCTCTCTGACAGTACTCATAATGGTAAGTGGGCTTCTTGGGATGTGGTTGAGGCTTGGGGTCCTTGGACTTGGTGGTGTTGGGTGTAGACTTTTTGGTGTGAGAGGGTCCAAGTAGAGAGTCTAGAGAAGTGCAGAGGTGTTTGGGCTTTGGAAGCCAGATGGGCTTCTTGGGTGGAGCTTTAAGCTCCTCTTGAAACACTCCAT
Organism: Zizania palustris; assembly: GCA_019279435.1. Classification (NCBI taxonomy): domain Eukaryota; kingdom Viridiplantae; phylum Streptophyta; class Magnoliopsida; order Poales; family Poaceae; genus Zizania; species Zizania palustris. The sequence goes on from JAAALK010000081.1 coordinate 54,705,288, forward strand.
CCTTGGGCTAACTAGCCTGGAAAGACTCAGTGGAGTGAGTCTTGGGGTATCTCTGTTCCGGAGTCATTTTACTCCACTCCACTGCCCGACTAATAGCACTCTCAAAATCAGTCTTGGTGTAGGTGTAGCCTACCCCCAAACCCATCCTGCCTTTTAAACTGCTGGATCATCATGTCGAGCTGTGGCTCTCTGGCACTTACCCAACATAGGATCTGACGAAGGTAAAAGTTCACATTCTGAACATCAGCTAGCTCCTCTCTCAAGGAAGCTGGTACCTCCACCTAAGACAAGCAGGTCTCACACTCTTTATCAACTAGGACAGACTTCTCGACTTTCAGCTTGATCAACTCCAATCTAAGAGACAAGCAGTTCTCACATACAGTGGGTGGAACTGACGGTGTCTCAAGCTCTAGCCTAGTCTGCTCCAGCTCAGCTCTAACTCTCTCCAACTCGCCCAACTGCTCATCACCTTGGCTTTCAGCTCAACTACACTAGCTAGATGGGATGGGCAATCAACATAGGGCACGACGACGGTGGCATGAGCACCTTTCATCTCCAGCTGAGCGCTCTCAAGCTCAGTGGCCAAAGCATCCCTCTCATCTACCCTCCCTGTGTACCTGGACTTCTGAGTCGTCAAGTCACACAGTAACACCTCACAATTCGGGCATTCACTGCTACCACCCAAGCAAGGGGAAGAAGATAGACTCTCAATTCTACCGTTGGCCACGACAAGCTCACTTTCAAGCTCATCTATTCTCTTCTTAGCCCCTCTAAGCAGTTTCTCCCGATATCTCAACTCCTGACGGTTCTCTTCAAGTAAATCAACGATTTCGCGTTCATAGGAAGATAACTTTTCATCGTCATCGTCGGAGTCATCGGGGGAGCCCTTCTCTTTCTTATCCCCAAGAACCATTGAGCAGAAGCTCTTGTGGGATCTTCGGTGGTGATGTGAGTGGCTCTTCGGCCTGTCCCCGAAGGCCATGAAGCAGAGACCCGCCGGATCGTCCTTGTCCTTCCCCTTCCTGATCACGATCTCCTCATCGCTTGAGCTTGATGAACAAGAAGAAGACGAAGACCGCTTGGAGTAGCTTTTCTCCATCTCGGCGAAGAAGACCTTGTCTCGCATCTTGTTCTCACGCCGGTAGTCCTTCAGGGCCTTTCTGAAGAATTGGTCTTTGGCTTGCCCTTTGTGAAGGAGGAGCTGTCATGCTTGCCGGAGTCGTAGAAGCCACCATCGGTACCCTTCTTGTGACCATTGTGCTTGGGGCAGTCGGCAATGAAGTGGCCTAGATCACCACACTCAAAGAATCCGGATTTTGTGTCGTGTCTTTTGAACATTCACTTATCATAGACACGATGCACCCGGTTGTTAAACAGACACAGGTCATCATCCCCTAATGACTCAAGCTGATCCTTAGTGATAGACAGCAAGGAGAACCCAGCACAGCTCACAGAAGAGAAGTCAGCAGAGGATGTAGCAAGGGCTAGGGTCTTTGATCCAAAGCCAGTTAGATTTGATCTCAACTAGATATCGACCTCTGTGGCCTTGAGCTTGCTAAACAACTAAGAAATTGTCAAGGTATCATAAGAGGTGCTCTCAATGATAGAGGATACCTTGATCTCCCGAATCTTAGGGTTCAAGGTATGGAGAACCTTTAGTGCCTGCTCGTGATCTGAGACCAGCTAAACTTCCTCGGCCTTGTTGGCCCAAAGCTTGTTGATGATCGACTGAATGCGACCAAACAAGGCTTCAACAGATTCACCCGGCTTCTTTGTGAAATTCTCATATTCACGCCGGTAGGTCTGATAGAGCCTAGCCTTGACCTGGGCTGTCCCCTCATGGTGGGCCTGGAGGGTAGCCTAGATCTCTCTAGCAGTGTAGAGATGGCTCACACGCTCAAATTCAGTGGGACTTAAACTAGAAAACAAAATGTTCACTGATTTGTTGTTGTTCTGAAGCTGGGCGATAATATCTGTAGATGTATCCTCAGCAACAAGCACTATGGTGAAAGTAGGGTGAACACAAATGTTCCAAATGTCTATGCTCTGGCTCATGAGATAGGCTCGCATGCGAGTCTTCCAATAAGTATAGCCATAAGCTTCCAAGGACGGAACCTTTACAGAAGAAGTCATGATCACTACCTAGGTTTAGAACCGGTTAAGGTATGGAAAAACCCTAACCAGGCTCTGATACCACTTGTAGGACAGAAAGTAGCGACCAGAGGGGGGGTGAATGGGCACCTAAAAATTCTTACGAATCAATGGCCTTTTCCCAACACCCAACACACCTCAACAGACAACTAACAGAAACAAAGACAGTCCATAGGTCCAAACATAATCTAGCCTAAAAACAACCAGTGACATAGAAATAAGGACCCAAAACAGTGCTTATAGGCAGATTAACAAAGCATTTAAAACATGGACTTATCAAGCTTCACAAAAGTAGATCATCACAGATGTTTAATTTGAGTGCACGTAAAACGAGGAATCTTACTGTTCAAGGTTGTCTCATGTTCGATACAAGCCGAAGCCTGTTCAAAGCAGTCGTGCGAAGCCTGTAGTCTTAAACGTTGAGGTCTGCTTTCGTTGTCGATGTGTACCATGTGACGAAGTATACTTCAAACAGCCAAAGCCTGAATAGCCAGAGGTTACAAGCCAAAACTCCGAAGTCTACCAAACACTAAGCAACCTTCTTTTCCACCCTTCGAACAGCGAAGTAAAACACAGATCAAGTCAAACTGCCGAAGCCGTATAACAAACTACGTGCACCTCGAAGACTCTGTTGAAGAACAGTAAAAACCTCTGCAACAAATAAAAACTAACACTTGGACTAGGCCATGTAGACTAGCTGCAGAAAGCTATCGGAGTATGCTTCGAAGAAGTCGTAGTGTGTAAGAAAGACCTTCGAAAAATGCATACTTCGAACCGAGGTCCACAAATGCTAGAGTCACTAAGAGTAACAAAGTTCCTGCACCCTCCGAACAAAACGTAACGAAGCCAGTGCTTTGAACGGACCTCGCTTGAGAGCTTCGATCAGTCTACTCCGAATAAGACGGAGTACAGAGCAAGAAATCCTGGCGAGATTGCTTTCTTCGGAAAACGTGACAGTAGAAATAAAACTAGCAACTCCTAGACAGCTAGCGGGACCCACAGAGTTCAACGACAGAGACTATAGATGACAAATGCTAGCTCTTGGACTCTTACACACGCAAGTGGTGTGCTACTTCTGCCGAGCGATGAACAACGAGCTAAAGGAACAACAAAGCTAGAAAGCCTAGCAGCACAGGATATGAATAGAACAGTCTGCCGCACAGCAGCTAGACATCTACTGCTAAACAAAAGAAAACGAGAACAACTAGCTGAAAAAGACAATAGCTGCAGATGCTAGCTAGAAACATAGGTCCTACTTTGCCGCGATAAAAATGAGAACATTAGGCTAGAGACAGAATCCAAAATGCTCCATACAAAGAATAAACTAAACAAAAAAACAGTGAAGAACTGTAGTTGACCAAAAAGCTGTCGCACAGAAATACTCAATCCAGGCACGTAAAAACATCGAGGTGATCAAAACCTGATTCGGTGATTTCTCAAGGTGCTTGAAATGCAGAATCGGTTGGCTCGCAAGGAACAGCGGCGGCGTGCGCAGGAAGATGAACTCCAAAAGTGACCCAATCTTTTTGTATTAGGAAAGTGTTTTCAGAAAGGGTAACCCTAACCCTAGGGATTGGGGCCCTATTTATAGGCAGCCCAATAGACTAGGAAAATACCAAAAGACCCTTAGGGTTTTTACAGACGCTGAAATAAAATGGAAAAGACCAAAATGCCCTTAGGATATTTTTACAGACTCGACTGACAGACTGTGGGCCTAAAGGCAAAATAGTAAACTCCTAAATACATATGACTTATCTTGAAGCAGAGCTTTCATAGCGACTACGGCTTCGCCTCAGAATGGTCAGATATGAGATCAGTGGTTGTTAGTTTTGCGTCGAAACTGATAAAGCGTCCACTGACTTTGCACCAGGTACCCGGATTGGGCCGGCCTGATTTCGTAGCTCTCTCAGCCCGGCAATCGTTCGCCGCCCATGTACCTGAGTCAATCCTGGTGAATAGCCCAGTGGATCCCCTGCCGCTCCTAGCCCATGTACCCGGATTGGGCCAGCCCGACTTCGCGGGCCCTCTGCCTGATAGTCGCTCGCTGTCTGTGTACCTGAGTCACATGTCGCCCAAACACAGCAAGTCTTCTCTTCTCTTCAGTCTTGTTTGACTTCCGTTGATAATCACTCATCACATCTGCAGCCATGAGGCCAATACTCTTTAGCATGGCTCCTCAAGCTTCCAGCCAGCCCACAGCCTTCGGCCAAGACGCTTTCGGAGGCCCACTCTGCCGACGCTTCGGCCTGAGGAGCAGACTTCGGTGGGCCTGGCCGAAGGCCCACTTCAAGCAGAGATAGAGTTAGATCCGATTCTGGCTATGTGTTTATCTCCATGTGTGATTCAGCCGAGTCATAACAGATTAGACTTAGAGATTAGAAGTCTAGCCCCTATAAATATAGGGGTGACGCCGGTTCAGAGGACCCCCCGCCAACGAAATCAACCACTAAGCCCTAGGTTTGAATCGCAATTACTTTATCTTTACTTTTCTATAATATTCGTGTGTTTTCCTGGAAGCCCTCTGATGGCCACTTCGGAATAGTGGTAATCCTTGGTACTTCGCCTGTGAAGTATCCGTTAATCTATGTAATCGTTAGTCTACGCAATAGATTGCTATCGCCTTGTTACTTCACTTGTGAAGTATCCGCTAATCTGCGTAACAGATTGTTACCTTCGCTCCTAGTGCAACACTTAGCAGAATTCGGTCCTCAGGCCGGATTGGTACTTCGAATCAAATTTGTTGCATGTTTCCACGTTCGGAGCTAGTTCGTCGGAGGTGTCTAGAGCTGAGAGATTGGTTTCAGAGGTTGCCAGAACACCCTTCGGTGAGACTACTGCTTCAACCGCACGTCAACACGCTTCGCCAACAGACTTCATCATGATAAACTTCACCACGCTGATACTCCACTCTAGACGAAGTTGCACTCGCGTGTCACGCCTAATTCATTATTCTGTATCTGACTGTATCAGAGGCTTCGCACCGAACCCCACTATTCGGAGGTGATTGTCACGTCCAGATCCGTTTGGAGTTCATCTTCGGCCAGATCAGTCTGAACACCGAAGGTACCCTTCGGCGGGACACTTTGCATCAGATGCCGAAGGTACACTTCGGTGACCCCCTTCGCACCATACTTCGAACAATCGGGCTTCGCTCGGTTTGTTGGGTTGTTCTGTTTAATATATTTCTTTTGGCTAATTGGATTATTTTGTTTGATCTGATTACCTAGCGACTCCACCCCCCTTACCACAGTTAAGGGTAGTCGGAACGCGACGTCAGTGTTGTGTAACGCTTAGGCTTGTCCCTAAGTATCCACACACTTTTGGATCGTCAAACTAACCCAAGTGGGGGGGGGAAGTTTTCGTGTCAACACCAGGTCCTAGAGAAGGGACTAGCTCTCAAGCCAAGCCTCAAAGGAGAAGTCATCACCAAGGTCATCAACAAGGAAGACAAAGAGTACCCCATCCAGTTTGGCAAGGGTCTATCTCCAAAGGTCATGCCATCACTGGAAGAAGTGATCAAGGAAAATTGAGATGTCTTCACCTGGTCAGAGGAAGACATCCCTAGAGTTAATCGAAGCATCATCATACACTACCTGCTTGTCAACCCAAGGGCCAGAGCCGTTCGTCAAGGGCTCCATAAGTTGTCTACCAAAAGAGCAATCCTCACCAAGGAGGAAGTGGAGAAGCTACTCCGAGCTAGATTCATTAGGGAGATAGGCCATATGGAGTGGTTGTCCAACCATGTCTTTGTTAAAAAGAAGAACTCCATAAAGTGGCGCAGGTGTATAGACATTACTTTGTTGAATAAAGCACGCCCTTGTGACCCCTACCCCATGCCTCGAATAGATCAACTTATGGATTCTATAGTTGGGTCTTAACTTTTGAGCTTCCTCGATGCATACTCTAGATACCATCAGATATGGCTCAGATGCTAGGATGAAGCCAAAACAAGTTTCGTTAGACCCTCCGGGGTCTTTTGTTATGTAAGAATGCCCTTTGGCTTGAGAAATGCTAGAGGCACATTCTCTAGATTAATAGCTAAGGATTAGGTCACCAGATATGCCGAAATGCTGAGGCCTACATGGATGACATTGTAATAAAAAACAAAAAAGGCCAGCATAGCTCTGACCTAGCGAAGACCTTCAAGAGCCTCTAAGAGTGCGGGATCTGCTTAAATCCAAAGAAATGTGTGTTTGGGGCACAAGTAGGGAAGATGTTGCGGTATTTGGTTTCGAGTCGAGGTATCGAAGCTAGCCCCATGCAAATAAGCGCGCTCCGAAGAATGGCTCCCCTAGAGAATTTAAAACAGGTTCAGAAGCTAGCAGGCCGTCTCACTACCATGAGCAGGTTTCCTTCCAAGTCTGTAGAGTGAAGCCTCCCTATTTTCAAATCCTTGAAGAGCTCAGAGGACTTCGCCTGGACCCCAGAATGCTAGAAGAGTTTCAAAGATATTAAAGACTACCTCGCCAATCTATCAACACTAACAACCCCCTCATCGATGAGACCTTCCTACTGTACCTCATGGTGACAGGCTTTGTCGTAAGTGCAGTACTTTATGGGAAGCGGAAGAAGATGGGAAACTAGTACAAAATCCGGTATATTTCATTTTTGAAGCACTATCGGGGGCAAATATGAGGTACTCCGAGCTTGAAAAAAATGTGTACACACTTGTAATTGCTTCGAGGAAGGTGTGTCATTATTTATTATCCCATAATGTAATTGTCCTAACATATTATCCCCTTGGAGACATATCCTTCACCGCACGAACGACCATTAAATCATCGCATGAACGACCATTAAATCACAGGTGGTTGATGACATCATCACAGAGTGGACCCCATGTATCGCCCGGATTAAATAAAACCCAGACTTTATTGAAATTCCAGAGAAAATCCATAATCACAAGATGTTCATCACACGACAACGAACGTATGACAATCATTCATGGTTCGCAGACCAGATTACTACACAAGTGTTAATATAGAAGAAACTAAGAAAATAATAATCTAAATGAACATCTTCTCCAGGGTCGCTTCCTTGACTAGGTCGCTACTCTAGACCATCCTCGTCATAGTACGTCGTCTCTGAAGTGGGTTTTCCAACGGGTATAAGTACAAAAGTACTCAACAAGCCACCAAGAAATGCAATGATAATGCAAGGTAATAACAAGGAGGGATAATGGTTTAAAGTGCAGAAAAATACATTTTTATTTTGCAGTCTTTATTGTGAGTCATATTTAATCATACATAATAATTAAATCATGGATGATGCAACATCTTCTAAATCGAGGAGTACAGTCAACCCTCCTCGCTCAATGGTCCATACTTGACCAATCAACATGCAACACTTCTCAATCATATACTAACTGTGGGATGTCACGCAACCCGCCCTTTACCGTGGGCTCGACTTTTCGAAAAGATTTAGACTCTGATCAGAGGTGTACCACTGTACCCACAAGGCACTCATTCTCACACACCGCAGTGTGTCCAAATGACCCAACTCACAAGAACTCATGTCAAAACCTTTAGCATGAGGCGCTCCAACCCAATGGCACACATTATAGGTTTCACCGGTGCGCCAGCGTACTGAACCAATGTCGTGCCCACTTTTGTGCCACATGGTACAAGTCACCCGCAGATGCTACTTGACCCTCTCCACATAGTGTCTCGAGTTGGAACGTCTCATACTTCCAGTTAAGACTTACCCACGAGACTTGTGGTTGGTATGATAGTGTATTGCAACGGATCCAATGCCCCGAGTGCGACTAACCAATGCCCTCGCTTGTAGCTGGAACCCACCATGCTAACACACTTAGCCAATTCCAAGACCAACAAAATACCAAGGGTGAGATAAATACGGGGATCATTTATCAGAATCCAAATATCTCGACTCGTTTTTAATCCTATAACAGTTGTGTCAATACATTGGACACTTCTAATATAGTAATTATCATGGTGACAAGGAATTCAGGCTCGATAGCATGGCTTGGGTTTGCACATCAAGGTGGGGGATCTGATAAATATATTGTAGGGTGTTTGATTGGACTAATGCAATTATAACCTATGGATTTTAGAGATATTTAATTAAAAACTAGGTTCAATATTCTCAAACATATGGTTGGTGACTTGCCTTGTTCAATAAAGGATGGAGGGGAGACTTCAGGGAAATACTCCAACTCCTCAAAGGCGTTGAAATCTTCTCGGCACACAAGACGAGAAGAAATAAACAATTAAAAACAATAAAACCAACATTACAATCATATAAGTTTTATTGTCTAAATATGTAGGGTATAAAAAGATAAACTCTTTGAAATTTGAATGGTTAAATTTAGAGCTAATTCGAAGAAGTTATGAATTTTTGACGTTTAAAATAATTCCTAGGACTTTATTTTAAATTCCAATTAAAACCATAAAAAAGTTCAGTATAAACATATGAATTTTATTGGATAAACATGAAGATAATAAAAAGACATGTTTCTTGAAATTGAAATGGTAATTTTTAGAGTTAATTCCAAGGAGTTATGAATTTTGGAAGGTTAAATTGATTTCTTAAATTCTACTTTAAAGCTCAATTAAGACAATATAAAATGTTCAGTGTAAACATATAAATTTTACTAGATGAACATGAACAGAATAAAAACATAAATTCTCTGAAATTTGAATGGTCAAATTTGGAGTAAATTTGAGGAAGTTATGAATTTTTAAAGTTTAAAACCATTTTTGGAATTTATTTTAAATCCTAATTCAGCCTCTAGTCCACGGTGAACCGGGTCCATGGCACTGTGTTGTGAGCCGATGGGTTTTAAATGAAAATGGACGACTGAGATGTGTCGATACCCCTTTGATCTAGATGGACGACTGAGAGTAAATCTCAAACACGAAATAATCTCCTCCGTCCGATCGAGATCGGGCGACCGAGACGGGATTCGGCATGGTAGCAGGTTTTTACCCATGTCGGCCATCTTCTTCGGTGACGGCCGAGGATGGCGGTGAACACAGTGGTGATGGCGATGACTGGCGGTAGGATTTAAGGGCGGAAATGGAAATATGAGAGGACCGCGAACACGAGGGTACCAGAGATGAGGCTCGGGGTCGATGGGTTGAGGTTAGCGACGAGTGAGGTGGCAGCATAGCTTCGGGTGCTCGTCGGCGATGGTGTTCCGGTGGCGATGAGCCTAGACGGAGCGGTGGCTGGGGTCGGGGAGGCGACGGTGGTCATGGAGTTGTAATTGACAACGGCGGAGATGTACTCTAGCGGCGGCGAGCGGCGGTCGGAGGTGGAATAGGGGAGCAGCGCGAAAATGAGCAATGTGATTGCTCTAATATGGCTAAGGGGGGCAGGTGGGGTGTGGCTGGATGCTGTGTGCTGAGGGCCTTTTTATAGTGCAATGGAAGTGATGGAGGGGCCGAGGCGCTGTGAATGCCGAGAGGGGTGTAACTCTGGCGAGGTTGATTATGGCGATTAAGTGTATTAAACATGACGGAATCCAAGGGGAAACGTGCGGTGGATTACATCGATTAACTCCTGAGCGTTAATCAGAGCTTGGGCACACGGTAGAGGCAAATCCAAGGCGAGGGATTTGGCCGGAGTTTTTGGGGCGACGGCGATGCGAGGAAGAAGAACCTGACAGGAGGGGTCCATCGGTCAGAGAGCGTGCGGGGTAATGGTCAGCGCCGACAGGTAGGCTAGGGCTCAGGCATGAGGCGAAGCGTGTCGACAGGCGGGGTCCATCTGCCAGTGAGGGGCTGCGGGGGAAATGGGTTGGGCCGGCCAGAGAAAGAGAAAGGAAGGGGGTGGCTCATTACTGTTTAAATCATTTATGAATAAAAATAATTGTTGAAAATAGTTTAAAAATTATAAGCTACTTGCAAGGGTTCTAAAAATCTGTAAATATTCTCAAAAATATATCTTGGTCTTAGCATCGTAATATAATTTTCTCAAACCATGACTAGAGTTATTTATTAGGATTTTATATATTTGGACATTTTCATCTTTAAAGAAAATCAAAATAGTCCTTTTTCTAGAAATTCATTATTTCAGGATTTATTTTTACCTTTTAAAAATTAGGCGTGTTACACCGTGCCTGTCGTATGGGCCCTAGAGGGACCAAGCGAGGGAGTGTGAACCATCTACTCCGATGGTGCATACCAAGTTTTCACAGAAGGTGCTCGGGCTTTGATTATTTCGCCATCGGGGCAGAAGGCAATGTACTCCACGAGGTTCAAGCCACCAATAATATAGCAGAGTACGAAGGAGTTTTGCTGGGCTTCCGGAAAGCGCAGGCACTTGGCGTCGCTCGGGTTATTGTCCAAATGCACTCCCAGATTGTTCTGGGACATTTGGATAGAAGATTTCAAGCTAGGCATCCTGACCTTGCAACATACTTGTGTTGACAACCAAATTTGGCATTAATGGTCGAAATTGTCGAAATATCAAGTTTTGGTAATTTGGGCCAAAAATATGCCTTCCCTAGCACAGGCCGGTCCAACCATCCATAGTAGGCCTGTAAAACCGGCAATGTAGGCCCGATCAGACTGGCACAAGTCTAGAGTTAGAGATAGAGTTTGATTACATGTTGTTTTTATCTATAAAAAAATCCAAACAACTTTTCGCCAAATCCTACTCAGTTTAGGAGTCGGGGAACTTGAGACCAGCCCCTATAAATATAGGGGTGAGGCCGATTCAAAGGGCATCTCCACAGATCAACTCAAAACCCTAGTTTTGAATCGTACCTTTACTTTTCAATCTACCTTTTGCCCTGGCATTACTTTACTCCTAGCAGTAGATCTTTGTCAATTTGATCAGCAAATTGTCCGTACTTCGCCACACTACAGCGAGTTCTTTGTGGGTTTGTTCCAAAAACCTTATATTTCACCCTCGTACGGGTTTTTATCATTTTTATCGGTTTTTACCGATGATTAGGTCTCCAGGACGAATTTCCATTGGTTTCTTGTGTTTTGCAGGAGTCAAGGTGTTCGTCTACATCGCCAAGAACCCCCTGCACCAAGCCCCCTCAGTCAGAGCACCCACCGACAAAACCGAGGTGTTCACTGCATCATCGGCCTGTCTGACTGGCCAACTCCAGTCGGTCCGACTGGGCCTTGCCAGCACAAGCCGTTCTTATCGGTGGCTCAAGGCTGGTCTGACCGATGACACCCGATCGGCCTGTTTCTCCTCTTGGCTGATTTGATTCGGAGGCTTCCTCGGCTTACTTCGCACTGAAGGTCTTCATCGTGCCAAAGCCCTACGCGCTGAAGCCTCAGACCTCACACCAGAGCTCTTCGCGGAGTACTCCAGAACCCTGGTTCTCCGAGCTAAAAATGGGGACAGTAGAGGGAGCTTCACTAGTGCTCTCCGATTGTCCGTAGTAGGAGAAGGCTCTGAGCGACGAGAAGTCCCTTGTGAGGCCTCCTCTATGTGGTCCTCGTCATTTGAGTCAGACAAGGTTACCACAATGACAGGAGTTTTGCCCTTTGGCTAGACTCCCTTTGTCGCGGGTGAAGAAACCATCGAGGGGCCCTCCGCTGGTATAACTAAAGCATGTTTAAATATGTATGAATGCTTAATTAAATTAATTTGTCTAAGAATAACAGGTATGGAGCTAAGACAGGAAAAGAAAAGTACTCTATTACCTCCAATAGGAGATTGATCCAGACTATTCGTTTGTTCGAACATCCGGAGGAAGTCCTCGCCGGAATCCTCTAAGGCCCTAAGTGGTGAATGAGCCACTTGAGGTCAGTCTCCTCCGTTGCAACTACCTCAGCCCCCGCATACGTGAGAAACCATGTTGTAGAATATGGTTTTGATATTCCAGATGTGATGAGTGATTGTCAACAGAAGTCAAAGGAAGGGAGATATGAAGACCTGCCAAGTCTAAGGCGCATGTGACTCAGGTACACGGGCAGTGAGCGACAGGCAGGCAGAGGAGCCGCGGGGTCGGGCTGGCCCAATCCGGGCACGTGGCTAGGAGCGGGAGTTGATCCACCGGTCTGTTGACTGGGTTTGACTCAGGTACACAGGCGGCGAGCGATTGCCGGGCTGAGGAAGCTGCGGGGTTGGGTCGGCCCAATTCGTGTACCCGGTGCGAAGACGGTGGACGCTTTGTCAGTTTCGACGCAAAACTGACAACCTATGATTAATTCGTTTTTAGGATATTAATAGTCAGTTTTTAAGTTTAGAATATTTTTATTTGAGTCAGGTGATTTTTTTAAGAATATTTTGGTAATTTTTGGAATTTATTTTAGAGTCAGTGTTAATTTACCCTAGGGGTAAATTAGTCTTTTCCTGTATTAGGAGTCGCCTATAAATAGGCCCCTATCCCCCCTAGCGATAGATGACTGTTTTTCACAAATCAATCTACAATCCCTTTTTTTCTACCGTCATATTCCTCTCGGTGATTTTTTCTGCAGCAGCACACATTCACGTGCGATAGGCAAAGCAAGCGGCAACAATTGGCTTTTCAGGCACGCGGATCGAGGCTGTGTAAGCGTCCGGCTGGCAGGACTCGCCGGTGCGGCAGGCAGCAGGCGGCTGCACAAATTCGCCGGCCTGGGCGGACAGCCTGGCGCAAAGCCTCTCCACCGGGCCCCACGCGAGAAAGCCTGCTGATCGGCGGCACAGGAAAAGATGAACAGGCAACACAAGAGCTAAACAGCAGCTATGTTTTTTATGTAAAATCCCACGACAACTTAGGAGTGGCCAGCGGCTGCGTTTTTTTTGTTTGTTTGTTTCGGCTGGCCGACATCCAGCAGCAGGACTTCTGTTTTTTGGCTGGCTCCATTAGAAATTTTTCCACGGTGACTTCGTCGGGCTGCAGAACGACAGCGAGATTGATAAATGCATGTAAGTAGTTTTAATCTGCTATTTTTCAGTTAGTTAATTAAATAAATGGTTATCTCCTTTAATTAGCCGCAAATAATTTTATCTGCTAGAAATTATTATTTAACCTGCTTATTAATTATCTCGTATTATTTATTTAAATATATTTGTTTAATCGGCTGATATAAAAATAAACCAGAAAAATTTATTAGCCGTAGTAATATTTTTATTCTTGACTTACATGCAATATTTTAGGTTTGTTTCTGAATTAATTTTTGGATCATCCACGTCTTATTCATTTGATTAGTATTTTATTTTTAGACCACAATCTGAATATTCTATTAATATATTTAGGTATTTTGCTTACGTCATTAAATATTTCTAGTACCTATTTTTATTCACTGCAGTTATTTTATTTAGTTTAGTTTATTTTATATTTGAATATCATTTTAATTAGGATACCAGTTATTTTTAAGCTAGACAACTTTAATTCCTTAAATTTGCTTTGCTAATATTATTTGTCTGGCCAAGTTCGTTTGTGTGTTGGGATTAGATCATAGTTTAGCAAGAAATTTTTAGGCCCCCATTCACCCCCCCTCTGGTCGCTACTTTCGATCCTACAAGTGGTATCAGAGCAAGGTTATGGTTTTCTAATATCTTAACCGATTCTAAACTTAGGTAGTGACCATGACATCTTCTGGTAAAATCCCGTCCCTAGAAGCTTTTGGCTACACTTATTGGAAGACTCGCATGCGAGCATACCTTATGAGCCAGAGCTCGGACATATGGGAGATTTGTGTTCATCCTACTTTCACCATAAGGACTATTGCTGCGGATATTGCTGCAGAGGTAGTTGCACAACATCAAAATAATAGTAAAGCGGTGAACATTTTATTTTCTGGTCTAGGTCCTAGTGAGTTTGAGCGTGTTAGCCATCTTACCACTGCTCGAGAGATCTGGGCTACCCTCTAGGCACACCATGAGGGGACAGCTCAGGTTAAGGCTAGGCTCTACCAGACCTACCGGCGTGAGTATGAAAATTTCTCACAGAAGCCGGGTGAGACTGTTGAGGCTTTGTTTGGTTATTTTCAATCGATCATTAACAAGCTTCGCGTTAACATTGCCGAGGGTGATCAGCTGGTCTCGGATCATGAACAGGCGCTTAAGGTACTCCATACCTTGGGCCCTAAGATCTGGGAGATCAAAGTCTCTTCTATTGTTGAGAGCACGTCTTATGATACCTTGACCATCACAGAGCTTTTTAGTAAGCTCAAGGACTCAGAGGTCGATATCCAGTTGAGATCAAATCTGACTGGTTCTGGGTCAAAGACTCTGGTGCTTGCGACACCATCTGCTGATCCTAATGCCATGAGTTGTACTGCATTTTCCTTGATGTCTATCTCTGAGGAACAACTTGATACTCTAGGAGATGATGATCTGTGTTTGTTTCACAACTGGGTGCGACGTGTCTATGATAAGCGAATGTTTAAGAGACACAACACAAAATCCGGATGCTTTGAGTGTGGTGATACAGGTCATTTCATTGCCGACTGCCCCAAGCGGAAGAATTACAAGAAGGGAACTGGCGGCAACTCCTACGACTCGGACAAGTACGACAACTCTACAAAGGGCAAACCCAATACGAGATTCTTTCAAAAGGATTTGAAGGACTACAGTTGTGAGAACAAGAAACGAGACAAGGCTTTCTTCACCGAGATGGAGAAAAGCTACTCCAAGAGATCTTCGTCTTCCTCCTCATCGTCAAGCTCAAGTGATGGAGAGATCGTGATCAGGAAGGGGAAGGACAGGGATGATCCGGCGGGCCTCTGTTTCATGGCCTTCGGGGACAAGCCGAAGAGACGCTCACGTGATAGCCGAAGACCCCACAAGAGCTTCTGCTCAATGTCTCTTAGGGAGAAGAAAGAAAAGGACACCTCTGACGACTCCGACGATGATGACGATGAGAAGGTATCATCCTATGAACAAGAAGTCTTTAATTTACTAGAACAAAATCATCAGGAGTTGAAGTATCAGGAGAAACTACTTAGAGGGGCTAAGAAGAGGATAGATGAGCTCGAGAGTGAGCTTGCCATGGCGAATGGCAAGATTGAGAGTCTATCGTCTTCTCCTTGCTTGGGTGATCATGGTGAGTGCCCTAACTGTGAGGTGTTGTTGTGTGACTTGACGACTCTTAAGTCAAGGTACAAAGAGAGAGTAGATGAGAGAGACGCTTTGGCCACTGAGCTTGAAAGCGCTCAGGAGGAGCTAAAAGATGCTCATGCCACTGTCGTCGCACCTTGTGTAGACTGCCCATCCCATTTAGCTAGTATAGATGAGCTGAGAGCCAAGAGTGATGAGCAGTTGAGCGAGTTAGCTAGAGTGAGAGCTGAGTTAGAGCAGACTAAGCTAGAGCTTGAGACCTTGTTAGTTCCACCCACTGTTTGTGAGAACTGCTTGTCCATTAGAATGGAGTTGATCAAGGTAAAAGCTGAGAAGTCTGTCGAAGTTGATAAAGAGTGTGAGATCTGCTTGTCTCTGGTGGAGGTGTTAGCTTCCTTGAGAGAGGAGCTAGCTGATGTTCAGAACGAGAACTTTTACCTACGTCAGATTCTGAGTTGGATTAGTGCCAGAGAGCCACAGCTCGGCATGATGATCCAGCAGTTCAAGAGACAGGATGGGTTTGGGGTAGGTTACACCTATACCAAAGCTGATTTTGAGAGTGCTATTAGCCAAGCAGTGGAGTGGAGTAAGATGACTCCTGAACAGAGATATCCCAAGACTCACTCCACTGAGTCCTTTAAGGATAGTCAGCCCAAGGATGGAGTGTTCCAAGAACAACCTAAAACTCTTCACACTTCTCTTGATTCTTTACCTGGACCCTCTCACACCAAAGAAGATACACCAAACACCACCAAGCCTAAGAATCCCAAGCCTCAACAACATACCAAGAAGCCTACCTATCACTGTGAGTTTTGTCAAAGAGACGGGCATCTTGAGGAGTTTTGCTTGAGGAGGAAGCAGGTTGAGTGAGCAGAGAGAGCTCAAGGTGGGCAGGAGCAGTTCTACCAGCAAGGTGGTAGACATAGAGTTCCTCGACGTAGAGAGAGGCTAGAGGCTAGGGCACGTCGTGTAGGTGGTGGTAGAGGAGACGGTTTTTATGACCATGCTCCGGAGGGTGGTTTTCATTCCGGCAGAGCTCCAGATCATTATGGATACAGTTTTGGACCTCGTGGCCGTGATTTTAGGCAGAACAGAGGACCATGCTTTGAGCCGCGTTTTGGTCCAGACTCATATGATTCCTTCTGCTTTCCTACATACGAGCAGATGGCTCGACACTGGTTTAGCACTCTTGCTAAACCTGGCATTGGACCGTTTGCTCCCACTCATGATTATTGATTTTGATTTGAGAGTCGTGTATCCTTTTTAGGATATTTTGAGTCAGTTTTTTTCTTTTCTTCTTTACTTCTTATTGAGTCTTTTTGTGTGCATTCATATCATGCATTATCATCAATCACATTTTGAGCTTGCTTCTATTATATGATTGATCTGCTTTACTTTCTCTAGCTACTATATGTTTTTGATTACTTGTCGATGATCATGTTATGTTTCAGTTCACATGATATATCTGATATTTGTCATATGCATGGCTTTTATGTTTTAAAATTGAAAAAAAATGATCACCATTGCTTCTGGTAACTAGCATGTGTAGGCTGAATGCTTTCGCTATCTTTTACATGCCTGGTAGCTAGATCCCAACTTAGATGCAGATATGCGACTTGGACATCTATATGCTTTAAATATAAAAAATGTGTTATAAAAATGATAAAAAATTCAGAAAAATGACAAATTTATGCATTTTTATTATTATTAGAAAAGATCCAGGTGGGTTTGCTTTGTCGCATTGCATTGTTCTCGACTGCTTACCATAGCACTTTGGTATGAACTAGGACGGTGTAATGTATGCCAAGACCAATGTCTTAAGCTTCTGATTGTCCAGTTCTAGCCTAGGCTTGACTTGGTCGGTTAGCATAAGGTTTGACATGCAAATAACCCCTGGCAGAAATGAAAAATAAAAAGGAAAAAAGAAAAAGTCTAAAAAATTCAAAAAGATGACAAGTTTGCTGAAGCACTTTGCTATGGACAATGCTTATCTTGGTATATATCAGTTAGCTTTTGCATCTCATGCTTTACATTGCTTGTCAACTAGAAAATGTGGTGATGCTTTTGTTTGCAAAAATCGAAAAATGCGTGCTAATGACTCTCTTTAGATATCATCTGTTGCACTGATCATGTCATGTATCTTAGACAGCATATCTTTTGCTATACCTGTTAGATGTTGTAATTGCAGTTAATCATATCTAAGAAGCATGCTTTTTACACTCCACCTGCACCCCATCTGCATTCATGGCATATTTTGAGGGGGAGCTGCATTTCAAGGGGATTTTGTGTCTATGTCTCTTTAGAGTGCATTTAGTCTCACTTGATGAGTTCAATTGTCAACAAGGGCGAGAAATTTTGGAGTTTAGAGAACATTTTTTTAGCTTTCTCTGGGATTTATTTCAAGGGGAGTTCCTTGTTGGTAATTCTGATATTTGCACTTGCTTTTGAGTCTTTATTTTGGTTAACCATAATGACCATTTTCTTGCTTCTATTTGGCTTTTGGTCATTAGGGTTAAACTTTTTCTTTCTTCTATTTTCTTTTGTCTTTGTTTTCCTGTTTCCACATGTTTTGCAGGTTCTGAAGATGAGATGAAGAGGGTGTTGACAATGCACTCATCAAGGGGGAGATTGAGAAACCATGTTGAAGAATATGATTTTGATATTCCAGATGTGATGAGTGATTGTCAACGGAAGTTAAAGGAAGGGAGATATGAAGACCTGCCGAGTCTGAGGCGCATGTGACTCAGGTACACGGGCAGTGAGCGACAGCCGGGCAGAGGAGCCGCGGGGTCGGGCTAGCCCAATCCGGGTAAATGGCTAGGAGCGGCAGTTGATCCACCGGTCTATTGACTGGGTTTGACTCAGGTACACGGGCGGCGAGCGATTGCCGAGCTGAGGAAGCTGCGGGGTTGGGTCGGCCCAATCCGGGTACCCGGTGCGAAGACGGTGGACGCTTTGTCAGTTTTGGCGCAACACTGACAACCTATGATTAATTCATTTTTAGGATATTAATAGTTAGTTTTTAAGTTTAGAATATTTTTATTTGAGTCAGGTGATTTTTCTATGAATATTTTCGTAATTTTTGGAATTTATTTTAGAGTCGGTGTTAATTTACCCTAGGGGTAAATTAGTCTTTTCCTGTATTAGGAGTGGCCTTTAAATAGGCCCCTATCCCCTGGGATAGATGACTGTTTTTCACAAATCAATCTACAGTACCTTTTTTTCTACCGTCATATTCCTCTCGGTGATTTTTTCTGCAGCAACACACATTCACGTGCGATAGGCAAAGCAAGCGGCAAGAATTGGCTTTTCAGGCACGTGGATCGAGGCTGTGCAAGCGTCCGGCTGGCAGGACTCACTGGTGTGGCAGGCAGTAGGCGGCTGCACAAATTCGCTGGCCTGGGCGGACAGCCTGGCGCAAAGCCTCTCCACCGGGCCCCATGCGAGAAAGCCTGCTGATCGGCGGCACGGGAAAAGATGAACAGGCAACGCAAGAGCTAAACAGCAGGTATGTTTTTTTATGTAAAATCCCACGGCAACTTAGGAGTGGCCAGCGGCTGCGTTTTTTTGTTTGTTTCGGCCGGCCGACGTGCAGCAGTAGGACTTCTGTTTTTCGGCTGGCTCCATTAGAAATTTTTCCACGGTGACTTCATCGGGCTACAGAACGACGGCGAGATTGATAAATGTAGGTATGTAGTTTTAATCTGCTATTTTTCAGTTAGTTAATTAAATAAATGGTTATCTCCTTTAATTAGCAGTAAATACTTTTATCTACTAGAAATTATTCTTTAACCTTCTTATTAATTATCTCGTATTATTTATTTAAATATATTTGTTTAATTGGCTCATATAAAAATAAACCAGAAAAATTTATTAGTCGTAGTAATATTTTTATTCTTGACTTAAATGCAATATTTTAGGTTTGTTTCTGAATTAATTTTTGGATGATCCACGTCTTATTCATTTGATTAGTATTTTATTTTTAGACCACAATCTGAATATTCTATTAATATATTTAGGTATTTTGCTTACATCATTAAATATTTCTAGTACCCATTTTTATTCACTGCAGTTATTTTATTTAGTTTAGTTTATTTTATATTTGAATATCATTTTAATTAGGATACCAATTATTTTTAAGATAGACAACTTTAATTCCTGAAATTTGCTTTGCTAATATTATTTGTCTGGTCAAGTTCATTTGTGTGTTGGGATTAGATCATAGTTTAGCAAGAAATTTTTAGGCGCCCATTCACCGCCTCTGGTCGCTACTTTCGGTCCTACAATACGCTGAGGCTCCAGGCTCTGTTTCTCGGGCTCCCCCGACAACCTCTAGCTTTGAGGCTTCCGATTCAGCTACCTAGACCCCCTCGGCATCCGCCTTCTTGGGGTCCCCTAGCTCCGCCATCTGGATTTAAAGTGTGAGCGCCTACCCGAGATCCTCTAGCTCTGCCACATGGGCCTCTCCGGCCCGTTCCACCATTGTTGTTGTTGGGGAATAGGGAAGCTACACTAGCCAGCAAATTCAAAATTATCCCTATGGCACTAGGCTCATGCGCGTGTGAGATCATAGATCGGTATCTTCTAGCACTTGACGCACTTGGTGCAGCGAAAGAAGATGTTGGAGCAGCACGTCAAGCATCTCCTCGCTTCTTCCTTGTCATCCTTCGCTGATCTGATCGATGAAGACAACACATTTTTTCACATGTAGACGTTCACGAGCACCGCTATTGGAGCAACACCTCCACTGAGTCCACACGTACATGGATGGAGTACCTCCCATGGCAGCGTGCTAGCACCGCATGTGAGAGACGGGGATCCTTGACCTCAACGTTTGAGATTAAGAAGGGGAGGAGAGAACTCTTGGGTGGCTAGGTCTAATCTAGGCTTATTTCTATACCCAAGACATCCTCCTCCTCTCCTTATATAGGGCTGAGGGCCCCTAGGTCATGCTTATCCCAAAACCGTAATAGATTCAATCTATTTGCCCACGTTAGAACTTCCGATCCTGCATCGGAACTTCTGACAGGGTATTTCAGGTCTCCCAATACAGTACGACACGCAACAGATCCAATTTGTTATCACCCACCTCAGAACTTCCGATACCATATCGGAACTTCCGATCAGTACAAAATTCCTCCAATTCCAAATTGGAACTTCTAGCTCGTCGGAACTTCCGATACCATATCGAAACTTCCGATTAGTACAAAATTCCTCCGATTCCAAATCAGAACTTCTGGCTCGTCGGAACTTCTGATACCATATCGGAACTTCTGAAGCAACAATTTCTCTCTGTATCGAGACAAAAAATTAATCAGAACTTCCGATACTACCTATTAGAACTTCCGATCCACGGAATTTTCTTGGCCATATCCTTCAATCTCCCACTTGAACAAGAACCTATTCTTTGCATGTTTTAATCCACCCCCTTAAGTGTGTGACCCGATAGGTTCATAAACTAATGGTTGTTCACTAGAAACCATTTCTGACACACTGATCAATAGCGGTACCTAGCCGCACATATTGACCCCCAAAAGTGTAAAAATCAAATTTTCATGAACCTTGATATATGCATGCACTAGTCCCTTTACCATGCGCCGTTAGTCAAGCTCAAGGCGAGATACGTGCCACCCTTGTTGGTTAACTTGACATTTCACTCGATCAAGTATCAGATTCAAATCTTGACTAACTCCTTAGTCATAGTGGCATGGCCATGCACTTTTCCAATCCAATACCTCGACGGGCCCATAGATGACTCGCCCGTTATTAGGAGGGGTAAATTCCATCTTGACCGCTCATATCCCAAGACATGTTTCAAACCACACCTGAAAACAACCCTTATTACTACCCTGTTATGGAGTAGCGTTAGGAAGCACCTAAGTGTGTCACTACGCACTCTGGAATCAAATGACAATCTTAGGTCCAAGGACTCCTCTGTAGGTACACCATTTGAGATGAAAACTGTTGGCACATAACAATCTCAGCGGTATCTCAAGTGGGTTTGTCCAACACCATGTTCACCAACATGTGTCCACCTCACTGATTTGACAACTCTATGACTATGTTCTGTGAAACACAATCATCAATCAGTCGGATGTGCTAATCCATATATCATCACTATCCCACATGATGACAAGATTAGGGACCCTTTTGAACAACATCGTCATAAAGCAAAAAGTTTCACATAATAAGTCGTACTCATTAATTCAATGCAAACGATATTTATTCAAGGAACAAGATAACAATTATCCTCATACAATAGCATAGACTCTACTAGCATCTTCCACAAACACATGACTCAATCACACAAGTATGTAATACCCATGGAGCTCATATGCGCCTCATGCTTGGGATGTGGAAGAGGCTTCATCAACGGATCTGCCATATTCAAATCCGTGTGCACCTTGCAAATCTTCACATCACATCTCTCAATGATCTCGCGGATTAGGTGATATCGCCGAAGTATATGTTTGGATTTCTGGTGCGACCTAGGCTCCTTGGCTTGGGCAATGGCACCACTATTATCACAATAGAGGTCCACTGGACTGCACGCAGTAGGAACAACACCCAGCTCAGAAACAAACTTCCTGATCCAAACGGCCTCCTTCGTCGCTTCTGAAGCAGCGATATACTCAGCTTCTATTGTAGAATCGTCAATCGTCTCATGCTTGGAACTCTTCCAACTCACTGCTCCTCCATTGAGGTAGAACACAAAACCAGATTGTGATCAAGAATCATCTTTATCGGTCTGAAAGCTAGCATCCATGTAACCACTTACAACGAGCTCCTCTTCACCACCATAAACCAGGAACATTTCCTCAGTCCTTCTCAAGTACATGAGGATACTCTTTACTACAGCCCAGTGACTATCACCCAGGCTCGATTGGTACCTGCTCGTAACACTTAGAGCATATGACACATCTGGGTGTGTACACAACATGGCATACATGATGGATCCAATTGCGGAGGCATACGAGATCACACTCATCTTCTCTAGCTCATCAGACGTCATAGCACACTGAGTCTTACTAAGAGAAATATCATGTGACATTGGAAGGAATCCCTTCTTAGAATTCTGCATTTTGAACCATTTCAAAACCTTGTCAATGTACATACTTTGGCTTAATCCAATTAGCCATTTTGATCTATCTTTATTCCCAAAATGTATGCTACCTCTCCAAGATCTTTCATCGAAAAACTATTTTTTAGTAAAGTCTTGAAAGCATTAAACAAAGGAATGTCGTTTCCGATCAACAATGTCATCCACATATAGGACCAAAAACACAAGTGAGCTTCCACTAGATTTTTTGTAAAAAAGGTTCTTCTTCGTTCTTGATAAAGCCAAACAATTTGACTACCTCATTAAAATGAAGATTCCAACTTCGAGAAACTTGTTTCAATCCATAAATGGACTTTAGCAACATATAAACATTCCCAGCATTCCCCATACCGTCAAGAACTTTAGGTTGTGTCATGTACACATCCTCATTTATGTTTCCGTTTAGGAAAGCCATCTTGACATCCATTTGCCATATCTCATAATCATAAAATGCGGCAATAGCTAGGATGATCCGAATAGACTTGAGCATAGCGACGGGCGAAAACGTTTCATCATAATCAACACCTTGAATCTGTTTGAAACCTTTCTCCACCAATCGTGCCTTATAAATGTGAACATTTCCATCAACATCTATCTTTTTCTTGAATATCCATTTACACTCAATAGTTTTTACACCATCGGGTGGATCAACCAAGTTCCAAACTTGATTGACATGCATGGACTCCAACTCAGATCCAATGGCTCCAAGCCATTTCTCAGAGTCTTGTCCCATCACTGCTTCGACATAGGTCTTGGGCTCGTCGTTGTCCAACAACAACACGTCGCGATGCCTAGTGGTCAAGAACATGTACCTCTCTGATGCATGGACTACTCTCCCAAACCTCCGTGGGGCTGGCGCATCTATAACAGGGTCAGCAACAACTTTCGCCTGCTGCTCTGATTTAGTGGGATCTGGAACACTTCTAGTGGCTCTCGAACCTCTTCGAAATGCACAATCCTCCCACTAAATCCTTTTGAGAGAAACTCTTTCTCAAGAAACACACCATTTCGAGCGACAAAGACTTTGCCCGCCTCTCTATTATAGAAATGGTATCCTTTGGTTTCCCAAGGATACCCCACAAAAAGGCAGTTGTCAGACTTAGGACTGAGCTTGTCAAATGTCATACGTTTGACATACGCCTCACATCCCCAAATCTTTAGAAAAGACAAACTGGGATGCCTCCTAGACCACATCTCATATGGTGTCTTCTCTACTGATTTTGATGGAACCCTATTAATCGTGAAAACTACGGTTTCTAGACCATCACCCCAAAAGGATAATGGAAGATCAGTGTGACTCATCATGGACCGCACCATGTCTAACAAAGTGCGATTTCTCCGCTCGGACAACCCATTCCATTTAGGCGTGCCGGGTGAAGTCAGCTATGGAACAATTTCACACTGCTTTAGATGATCACTAAACTCATGGCTAAAATATTGACCCCCACGATCCGATCATAGAAATTTAATTGTCTTTCCCATATGATTTTGTACCTCATTTTGGAACTCCTTGAACTTTTCAAAGGATTCTCACTTCTGCCTCATCAAGTAGACATAGCCATATCTAGTAAATTCGTTGGTAAAAGTAATAAAGTATTGAAATCCTTTCCTAGCCATGTGACTCATTGGACCACACACATCAGTATGTACTATGGCCAATAGATCACTTACCCTCTTACTCTGTCAAGTGAAAGGCATCTTTGTCATTTTGACAAGTAAACAAGACTCGCATGTGTCATATGATTCAAAATCAAATGACTCCAAAAGTCCATAACTATGGAGCTTCCATACACGATTCTCATTTATATGACCTAAACGACAATGCTAGATGTAGGTGGGATTCAAATCATTGAGTCATTGTTTCTTAGTACTAATGTTATAAACGTGTGCATCGTCAAGACTCAGAATATACAATCCATTCACTAATGGGAAAACACCATAGAGCATGCCATTCAAAAATATTGAACAACTCTTGTTCTTTATTACGAATTCAAAACCATCTTCCTCTAAACATGAAGAAGAGATAATGTTTCTGCCTGCGGCGGGAATGAAATAATAATTATTTTACTCCAAAACTAATCCTGACGGTAGCGACAGTGAATAGACGCCGACGGCCAACACTACAACCTTTGCACCATTCCCAATGTAGATATCCAGCTCGCCACCTACACACTTTCTTACTCTACTCAGCCCCTGTAACAATTTTCAAGTATGTATCATCGATCCAGTATCAAATACCCTTGAATCATTTGGACGAGTAGCAAGATTAATTTCAATAACATTAATATCTAAAGCGGAAGTGCCACTTCCCTTCTTGTTTTTCTGCTCTTCCAGGTACACCTTGCAGTTGCGCTTCCAATGCCCAGGCTTGTGGCAATGGTGGCACACATCATACTTGGTAGGACCAGACCTAGACTTTCCAGTTGGTTTAGACTTTGCAGTAGAGATCACATCTGTAGTCTTAGCCTTCTTCCTCCTATTTTGCCCTCATTCTGAACAACATCACATGGTTTAGAGCCTTCCTGATACTCTCCTAAGCAGATTTCAGCATCCCATGCAACTCAGCTAGTGTCCTCTCCAGTCCAACCATGTTGTAGTTCATGATGAACGTCTCAAAGCTCAGTCAGAGTGACCAGAGAATAACATCAATAGTGAGGTACGGATCTAGTGGGGTGCCCAGTTTCTCTAGAGTCTCCACGCAACCAATCATCTTGATCATGTGAGGGCTCACTAGGCTCCATTCAGCCAGCCTACTACCATACAAGCATTTAGACACATTGTATCTTTCTTCCCTTGCTTGGTCCTGAAACATGCCCTTAAGCCCTACGATCATATCATAGGCATCACGTTCCTCATACTGTTTCTGAAATTGAGAGAACATGCAGGCAAGCATCAGGCTGCTGACATCCACAGAATCACTAGCATGTTTCTCATAAGTATGCTTATCTGCTGCAGAAGCATCCTCTCCTGGTTCATCAGGGTGGGGTTCCTCTAAAACATAATCCTTTTTCTCTTGCTTAAGAATAATTGTCAAGTTTCGATACCAATCCATAAAGTTTGTTCTAGACCATTTATCTTGTTCAAAGAATAGATCGCAAATTAAAAACTGGAGTGCTCTTAACAGTAGACATAGTAGGTGCCATGATCTACAAAAGATCGAATGCGAGGTTTAGCACTATGCAATGTTTATCTTCTATCCAATAAAAGATGTTCCACTATCTAAACCAGTCACTTTCCCTCTCATGACTAATAGTGGCACAAGATCCATGGTTACACTATCTCCTAGTGAGCTTTGCCATCACTGCTAGAAGCTAGTTGTATAGGTAAGCAACTCCTTGCTAATCACATCGTATGTGACTCTTGTCGTTGGAGAAGCATCAAATGCTCGACCCCAACTCCTATGCTCCAAGGCCCAAAACCATTTTGATAGCCTTGTCAAGTGAACCAACACTATGCGTGCAGAAGTCCGACTTCCGCCCCAACTGGTGGAGATAAAAGATAGCACCCTTCTTTGGTATCGATGAGCACAAACTCTGGTGGGTGAAGCTATTGGGAAGAGTATCAACACTTAATTTTATGAGGGAAAACTACTCTAGCATCATAACATCCCTAGCGCACACGAAACATGCAAGAATAGAATAATAGGAACATAAGAAAGCATCACATGCAATCGTATTAATTGTGTCATAGCATGGCCTTCTTCACATGGCGATCTCCATCTCCATGGCTCCCGTCTTTGAGTGCGTGCTCCCGGCCTCCATGAAGAGTACTAGTCCATCTCGCATAGGCTATACTAATTACATGAGCCGAAGCACCGTGGAAACGACATGCAAGTCGTAATAAATTTTACATCAACCTTGGGCTATAAATAACCATGACACGCAGGCCATATTTAATTTACATTCATTGCATGCATCTCATACATCATATTTTAACTAAGGCCATTCTAGTCATGACATTCTCTGCAAACACAAAGTTTGGCGAGCAATCTACAAATGACTAGATTTTGGATCTAAAAAACACGGGTCAGCAAGCTCGGTTTTTCAAAATCATGCGTGTCGGAACTTCCGATCTGGCATAGGAACTTCCGAACTTTATCGGAATCCTACATCGCAACAATTGCCTTCTCTATCGAATCATTATTCGACATCAGAACATCCGATCAGTATCGAAAATTCGGATCCACCATCGGAACTTCCAATAACATCGGAACTTCTGATCTGCCCCGGACAGAAACAGATCTAATCTTTTTTTCCGCCCAATATCTCCATACATGAGGGATCCAGATCGAACACTATGCATGTAGGCTCTGATATCACTGTTGAGGTATAGGGAAGCCATGCTAGCCAGCAAATTCAAAATTTCCGCTCTATGGCCCTAGGCTAATGCTCGTGTGAGATCATAGATCGGTACCTTCTAGCACTTGATGCGCTTGGTGCAGCGGAAGAAGATGTTGGAGCAGCGCATCTAGCCTCTCCTTGCTTCGTCCTTACCGTCCTTCACCGATCCGATCGATGAAGACGATGTAGTCATTCGCATGTAGACATTCACAAGAGTCGCTAATGGATCAATGCCTCCACAGAGTCCACACGTACAAGGATGGAGTACCTCCCACAGCAGCGTGCTAGCACTGCACGTGAGAGACGGGGATCCTTGACCTCAACGTTTGAGATCAAGAAGGGGAGGAGAGAACTCTTGGGTTGCTAGGTCTAATCTAGGCTTATTGCTATACCCAAGACGTCCTCCTCCTCTCCTTATATAGGGCTGAGGGCCCCTAGGTCGTGCTTATCCCGAAACTGTAATAGAACCAATCTGTTTGCCCACGTTAGAACTTTCGATCATGCATCGGAACTTCTGATAGGGTATTTCAGGTCTCCTAATACAGTACGACACGCAATAGATCCAATCTGTTATCACCCACCTTAGAACTTCCGATACCATATCAGAACTTCCGATCAGTACAAAATTCCTCTGATTCCAAATCAGAACTTCTAGCTCGTCAGAACTTCCGATACTATATCGGAACTTTCAAAGCAACAATTGCTCTCTGTATCGAGACCAAAAATTAACCGGAACTTCCGATACTACCTATCGAAACTTCCAATCCACGGAATTTTCTTGGCCATATCCTTCAATCTCCCACTTACACAAGAACCTATTATTTGCATGTTTTAATCCACCCCTTAAGTGTGTGACCCGATAGGTTCATAAACTAATGGCTATTCACTAAAAACCATTTCCGACTCACTGATCAATAGTGGTACCTAGCCACACATATTAATCGGAACTTCTGATACTACCTATCAGAACATCCAATCCACGGAATTTTCTTGGGCATATCCTTCAGTTGTTTGGGCCCTCTCAGCCCCCTCCAGCTCTGTGTCCTCCGGCAATGCCGCCAAGACTTCCTCGGCCGCTTGCTTCTCTTCGGCCATTTGCTCCTCCACCACCACCGCTAGAAGAGGGTCTGAAGCAGGAGGAGGTAGAGGAGGCCCCCTCCCAGCTGGTCTCTTCGACTTCCGAGCTGTCTTCTTCGAAGGGGGCTTTTGGGTGGTGACTGGCCCCGGGTCTACCTTTCTTTTCTGAAGGATTGGGTCGGGGATGTCTAGGTCTGGCAGAGTAGGCCGCTCGCCCTCGAGCATGCTCCATACCCTATTAAACCTCTCCCAGGCCCCTACCAACTCGAGCCTCAATTTCTTCTCTTCAGTAGTAGGAGCTCCAACTACTTTTTCTTTAGCCCAAACTATCTGCTCTAGAGTCATCGTCACCTGCAAGCCTATATAAAGCCAAGGTATAAATTTTATTAAAAAGATATAAATGGAACACTAGAGAAAAATATCTGAAATGCCGGAGGAAATCAAGAAGTGTACCTATGGACTTGGATGGGATTTCCCGAAGACCTTTGTCCTTGGACCCCTGGAAGGCTACTAGACAGCTAGCCTTGAGGGTGGAATTTAGAGGGCAACAAACTCCTCCATCAAATCCCGCATACTCATGCGGTGCGCAACGATGTCCGTGAGGCGAAGGCGGACCTGAATGTAACTTGCCTCCGCCGAGACCTCCGCTTCACTTCAGTAGGAGATCTCCTAGATGGGTCCCGCCAGCCCGGAGTCTCCCCCTACCTTGGCATAAAACCAGCAAAGTATCCAATTAGAATACCATTGCTCGTAGGTGGCCTTCGCTGGGAATTTCTTCTTTTACTCCTTCTGGAGCTAGAAATTTATGCTTCTAAAGGCCAATATCATCGTTTAGCCATCAAGCCCATACCGTTTCTTCGGCTGACAGCTATCTTCGTGCATCATCACGAAGACCTTTGCCCTCCCTTCACACCCCTCCACTCACATAACCCACTCAAAGATAGCTAGGTGGGTGAGGGCATTCAGGGAAAGCTGCGGGAGCTCCACATGGAACATCTGTAAAACATCGGCCAAGAGCTCTAAAGATAGTAGCCCAAGCCCCACATTGAAGAAGGCTTTGAAGACCACTACTTCTCCTTCGTGTGGCATGTAGAATACTTTGTCACTAGGGATCATCACCGCAACTTCAGGTACCACCCGCTCGCTTATTGCTTCCTTGATCGTCCACTCTATGCTAGTAGATCGATCAAAGATAAAGGTCTGGTCGGGGAACTTATCAAAGGGAGGTATGAGATCCCTAGGGCCGTAAACCCTAGGAGCCCCGGAAGCCCCCAACACTGCCACAATCGATGCCGCGGTCACCGCAGTCGCTTGCTACTAGACCAAAGAAGACCTTGGAGCGGGCGCTTTGGAGCTTGTCTTAGCCATTTGTAGAGGATGTTTTTTTGAAGAAGATGTAGGTTTCACGATAGTGGGGCATGCCCTCTCCCTTTTATAAGGGGTCGGTGGCTTACACCGCAAGTACTGAAAGTAACGGTTGTTTCCACTCAGAAGATGAAGCACTCTTTCGCTGATAAGTAGGGCCACCAGAAAAAATGTCTGAATGCATGGGCCAAGGATATCTGCGGTGGTTGGTATCCAAGGTAGTAATTCCTCATCAGGAATGGTGATCGGTTGCCCGAGGAGGTTTACGACAGTTATTAAGATGAACATTTGAAAAAACGGCAAAGCTAACTGCTCTCCGAAGCCATGAATGAGGGATTCTTTTCGAAGTACCTCCCTTGACGTTCGAAGCTGTTTTAAACCATATGTAAATAAATTTGGTTTTTTAAGTTCGGGAGAATTGATTATTTCTTGTGCATATTGCCTCCTCATCATGCAGAGCATTCGGAGAAGGGTTATTTGAGGGGCTACTATTGGGGGAAATAATCCCCACAAGGTTTGATGCTCCGAAGAGATACTCTGAAAGAGGGGAAGTGCAAAGCCATAGGATATCACTACTACATTATGGAGGGAAGAACTCAAAGCCTCTTGTCAGAACCGAAGTGCGTACGTGATCCTGTGGCAGGATTCGAGCTCGAGTCATGTGGCCTTCTTATAAGCCCTATCACCAGGGAATACCTAGATCCTTCTACTCTAAAGGGGCGCCACCAAAAGGGACAAGACCTCTGCTTTATCTAAGTGTTCACACGACATTTGTCTTGTTTACCCCAACGGTGCCGCAAGAATATTGCCCACTATGGCAGTTGTAACTAGAGGGTAGGATAGTCTTTTTCTATTGTATCCATGCCTATAAATACCCCTTTTTTCTACTGTAAAGGGACATCAGATACTAAGACAAGAGAATACACTTCGAACGGATCCAAGGTTATTATCCCCACTAGAGGCCTGGATTGGTTCTTAGTTAGCCACTTCATGCATTTAACCCTTTGAGGTTATTATAAACCTGTTAGCGTAATCCTTTGCGCCAAGAAGTACCAAATGTTTGTGCAGAACCTTGGTTAATCTATTGATGCCATGTTTTCCCGTTCAGATGCCCTCGTGAGTAATCTTCGTTCCATGGGTGTGCTTGCTTATTCTGATCATGAGAGGGCTATCAAGCTTCTCTATGCTTTTGGTCGTAGCATATGGGAAGTGAACATATCTAGCATTGAGAAACACACAAGTTATGACACATTTACTTGTGATGAACTCTTTATCAAGCTGAAGTCCGCTGAGATTGCCAAGGCATCTCGCTAAGGACTTGGAAACTCTTTGCCACCATCCATGGCACTAGTTTTTGGTTCTAGTTGAGGCACCTCATCTGGAGGTATTACAGCTGGTTCTTCTGGGTCTTGTATCTTTGCTGGTGGCTTTGCTTTGTCATCTCAGGTCTCTGTCACAAAAGAGCGCGGGAACACTATGGATGATGAGGAGCTTGCTCTCATTATCAAGAAGTTCACCCGTTTTTATAATGATAGATGCGATCAGATGAGAGGAGGCCCTCAGGAGTGTTTTTAGTTTGGGGATACATTGCATATTAAAGCTAACTACCCTAAACTCAAAAAGAAAGATGAGAATGAGCACAGACACCAGAAGAGGGACAAGAAGACCTACTTCAAGAAGAACCGCGACAAGCTGACTAAGAGAGCAGCTAAGGCAGTGTCCAAAGCATTCATGGCTGCATTAAGCGACATCGACACATCTTCAAGTGAAGAGCGAAGCTCTGACGAGGATGAACCACAGAAGAAGGAGGAGAAGAAGGAGAATGACTTTACCGGTCTTTGCTTCATGGCGAACGGCATCCACAGAAACGATGAGCTAGACTCATCAGAGGTAACTTTATCCCATGACTAACTTTTCTTAAAGTTGATGAATTGAATGATGCTTTAATTGGTCAGGATAGGTTACTTGTGAAATCTGCTAGAGAAGGCAAAGAACTTAGACTTACACTTGATTCTGTTTCCACTGAATATGTCATGCTTAAGTCTAAGTTAGATGTTGAATGTGAGTCCTGCTGTGCTGTCATGAGTGAGCTTGCTGAGCTACGGTTTGTGCACACTCAAACTATCGATAAGCTTGAGATTGTACAGAAAGAGCTCACTATTGTGTAGTCTAGACCTCTTATTTCTGATGCTTGTTCAAACTACCCCTTCCTCATTGAAATTATTTAACTTAGGGACAAGCATGTTAGGGAACTACAGGCTACATTTGAGAGTGCTAAGAGTTCTAAAGATTTGCAGCCTAAATGTCCCACCTGCATTATGCTAATTTTTAACTTAGCTTTGTTAGAGGGCAAGCTGAGAAACTCATGACTAAAAATGAATACCTTCTTTTTGTGGTGAACATGTGTACCGAGGGAAATGGTAGGATGGATTTGCTCTTGGCCAAGACCAAGATGTTTGCTGACAAGGTTAGGTTAGCTCTAGGGTTGGGTTTTGAGAGAACCACTTCAAACAATAAGGGCAAAACTATGTTCACTCCACCTACTACCCTTGAGGAAGAGAGAGCCAAGTTAGACACTCCGCGGAAAGCCAAGAACCCCATCAAGCCTTCCAAGAAAGTACCTCCTCCACCCATGAGAGTTGCTGAGCCAAAACCTAGAGAGCTTGTGACAAAAGCCCAAGTTTCCAATGCCCCAACCTCTAAGAGGATTTTTCATTGTTATTATTGTCAGAGGATGGGTCATTTGATTGGATTTTTCTTTCATCGCATGAAGGATGAGCAACATTCTTAGGAGATGAGTGCACTGGACATGTGTCAGCCACCTATTGGTATACATGAGCCTGTCTCTCATTATCCTTCTCGTTTTCGTGAGGCTCCACGTTTTCATTCTAGAGGATTTGCCCAGCGTGGTTTTCACCATGCCTAATATGGTGCTATACCACGTGTAAGAGGTTTTGATCCTCAACAATTAGGAGACCTTGTCGTGATTTTGGCTTTCATCATGATGGTAGACAACGTTCTTTTTTTTGTGATTTGTATTACATTGATGTGCAGTCTACAACTTTTAGTTCTGCCCCTCAAGTTTCTTAGTGCTGGATACCTAGAAAGTTTTTCACATACCTCAGCACTGAGCATTCGAGACGTTTTCTTCATGTGTAGATGGCAGACGGAGGCCTGGAGAACAAGTGGATCATGGACTCCGGTTCTTCATGCCACATGACCAGAAAGACATCAAGGTTATCTAGCCTTACCTCGACCCAATGATGTGAGTACATCACCTTCGACAACAATCGAAGGAGTAGAGTGAAAGTCAAAGGTATGGTTAGAATTAATGAAAAATTCAATCTCAAAGATGTCTCTTTGCAGTTGAGGATTTGGGATATAATTTGCTTTCTGTATCTCAGTTGCTTGATGAGGGCTTGGAAGTGTGTTTTAGACGTGTACTTCATAAGTTCTCAATTCTTCTGGCACTTTGGTTTGTAATTGTTGGGGGAAAATATTTAATTCTCTAGAGGTCAAGGAAGCTTCCATATCAATACAAGCAGAAGAAACAAAGTCAGAAGCTTTATCTCCGAAGATGCTAAAAGCATCAAGACTTTGCAGTATTCGGAGCTCTCTACAATGAAGGCCTTCGTCAAGACTTCGGCGTAACGGAGCCTCCCGAAGCCTCTTCACCCGCAGGGGTACTGCCTATGAGGACAGAAGAACTATCTTCTCACTGATTAGACTAGTCTTTTACTCTTTTAACCCTATGAGGAATATTAAACAGTATCTTCTTAGTCGGTTGTAATTAGAGGGTAAATAAGTCTTTTTCCTATGTATACTGAGATATTCAATACACACTTCGAACTATCTCAAGCTATTATCCTATTCGGAGGCTTAGAATAGTATTCTTAAACAGACACTCCGTTTGTTAATGTCTCTAGTTCTTTAAACCTGTTAGCGTAATCTTTCGCACCAACAGTTGGCGCCGTCCGTGGGGAACCTAGTACAAAAACTTCATTCCCTATCAATCCTTTCCTAGAGCCATGCCTCCTAAGTAGAGCCTAGGCACTAGTCCCCTCCAGAGGTCTTCTAGGACGTCTGGGTTGAGGTCTTCAAACACCACCGAGGTCGGAGGACCCTCCATTGTCCCCCCACCTCAAACTCCCGAAACGAATACTCTTCCTCGAGCATACGGAGCCCCTCTTGAGACTCTGTCCATGCTCTGAACTAACAGAGTCTCTCCTATGGCCCCGTTTGTGCTTTGAATTGATTTCTTAAGTTCTCAAGACCTGGAGGTCCCCTCCGGAGGAAATGAAGACCGTCCTGATGGCGTGGCAACCCAGATGGCTCCTCTTTAGGCCGAAGTAAGAAGATGGAGACAGGAAGCTACCAATAGGCTTCGCCCTCAGGCTAGCCCTGTCGTCTTCGAGGTGCCTCAAGACGACGGTCCTATCTACTATCCCGAAGCCTCCAAGGTTCAAAGAAGCACCGAGAATGCTTCCTTCGATGATGAATCTCCGCTCCACCCAGACTTGCAAAAGGTGCGCTTCGACCTCAAATTTAGGACTTCGAAGCTATGCAAGTACTCCGAGGAGGAAGATCCCGGAGAATTATCTTACTCTTATGCTCTAGCAATTGAAACCAGCGGAGGGGTTCGAGACACAATGGTGAAGTGTTTCCCCCTCACGCTCAAAGGAGTTGCTCTACGGTGGTTCTGGTCTTTGAAACCAGGATCGATTGGATCCTGGGAGCAGTTGAGGAAGAAGTTCGTGAGCACCTTCGTGCCCCCTATTGAGAAACCATGTTGAAGAATATGGTTTTGATACTCCAGATGTGATGAGTGATTGTCAAAGAAAGTCAAAGGAAGAGAAATGAAGACATGCCGAGTCTGACGCGCGTGAGACTCAGGTACATGGGCAGCGAGCGACAGCCGAGCAGAGGAGCCGCAGAGTCGGGCTTGCCCAATCCGGGTATATTGGCTAGGAGCGGCAGATGATCCACTGGTCTGTTGACTGGGTTTGACTCAGGTATACGGGCGGCGAGCGATTACCGGGCTGAGGAAGCTGTGGGGTCGGGTCGGTCCAATCCGGGTACCAGGTGCGAAGACGGTGGACGCTTTGTCTGTTTCGGCGCAAAACTGACAACTTATGATTATTTTGTTTTAGGATATTAAACTTTATTTTTTAAGTTTAGAATATTTTTATTTGAGTCAGGTGATTTTTCTAAGAATATTTTAGTAATTTTTGGAATTTATTTTAGAGTTATTGTTAATTTACCCTAGGGGTAAATTAGTCTTTTTATGTATTAGGAGTCGCCTATAAATAGGCCCCTATCCCCCGTGGGGATAGATGACAGTTTTATTTTCCCTCAGATCAATCTACAGTCCAACTTTTATTTTTTCGTCGTCACAATCTGTTTCCTCGGCGAAAATTTTCCCACAGCGTTTCTTTTGTTTTCTCCAGCGAAGCTGCAGCCGCTATGGTATTTGGCCCTCGGTCATCGTGCAGCAGCCCGCTGCCTTGATTCATTCTAGGTGCCAGGTCGTCACGCACGCGACAGCAGCAGCCTGCCGAAGCTTTTTTCTTGGCACTTTGAGCAGGCTACGGCGGCAGGCCCTGTGGCAATAAATTGCATCTGTGCGGCTGCAGCAGCACCTACACGGAGGCCAGCTAGCGCCTATGGCAGCAAGGTAGGAGATTACAAAGCTAGCCGCCTTCAAAAGCCTGCAATGGCTGGCGGATGTTTTTGAGGCAAACGGCGGCGCGGTCTTCAACACAGCCAAGGCGGGTCTTCGGCGGAATACAGAGCAGGGCGACGGACACACGGCGGCAAGTGTGCAGCGACGACGACAATGCAGGTAAGCTGTTTTTTTGATCCCCTATTTTTCAGCAGGTTTAATTAAACTAATATTTATCAGTTTTCTAATTAGCTACAGATCTGTTTAGAAAATTCAGAATTAATTTTTATCTGTTAAAATATTAATAGTGTTCCCATTTTTTTAATTAAGTATTTTTTATCTGCGCAAAAATAAATATATATATAGTCGCGGTAATATTTCTATTCTAGATTTACATGAAATATTTTATGTTTATTTGTGAATAAATTTCTGGATGACCCATATTTTATTCATTTGATCAGTATCATAATTTCTAGACTGCATTTCGGATTATCATAGACTTATTTAGGGATTTTGCCGCTGTCATTAAATAATTCTAATATCCATTTTTATTCACTGCAGTTATTTTATTTAGTTTAGTTTATTTTTATATTTCATTTTATTTAGGACACCAGTAATTTTTAGACTAGACAACTTTAATTCCTGTAATTTCCTTTGCTAATATTATTTGACTGGTTAAGTTCGTTTGTGTGTTGGGTTTAGGATAGAGTTTATCAAGAAATTTTTAGGCGCCCATTCACCCACCCTTTGGTCGCTACTTTCGGTCCTACACCTATTTCTACCAGAAGTCTTTTTCAGGTGAAGC
Source organism: Zizania palustris (assembly GCA_019279435.1). Taxonomy (NCBI): domain Eukaryota; kingdom Viridiplantae; phylum Streptophyta; class Magnoliopsida; order Poales; family Poaceae; genus Zizania; species Zizania palustris. Next base: position 54,740,765 of record JAAALK010000081.1, read on the forward strand.
AGCAACCTAGAGAAACTCTGCGGCAATTTTTCAAGAACTTCGCTCATATGAAGTCACTGATAAGAGGGCTATCTGCATCATTTGTTGTTGATGCATCACAGGAAGGAGTAACAAACGCAAGCCTCCTCGACAAGCTTCACCGAAAGCATATTTCCTCAGTAGCACAACTAATGGCCTACTTCAAGGAATTTGCTAGGTCGGAAGAGGGATGGCTCCGAAGGAGGGCTTCGTCTTCACCAACCGTCCTTCAAGAAGTCAAACTTGAGGTGAAGACTTCGACCCCACCACAGGTGTACCACTTCGACAACAATTCACATGACGGACGAAGAGGGCGAAAGCATCCTCGCTCCGAGGTTTTGAATATTGCCCCCTCTTCTTCGAAATTACTCCCAAAAAATCCACAGGCTTTGGGAAACAAGGTCAGCGGTTGGAGACCGCTAGGGAAGTCAGCTGGCCAAGGCTAGACCTTCTTCTATTGTGTAAATGGCGAAAACCGAAGCCATGCTACCGATGCATGCAAGTCTATACTTGGTTTAAAGAGCGAGTATCTCGAGAGGAGCTCCGGTCGAGGCACTACTGACCGAGCTCCCCACGAGACACGTCTTGAGCCAGTACAGATTGTCGGACACGTAGACAGCTTTGAAGCCCCAAGGTAGCCTTTGGTGGCAAGTGTTATGCCACCTCTAAAGCAAGAAGATACACAAGACCACGACAAACAAATAGTTCTCCCCATCTCTAGAGGAGGGACCCTGGGCGGCATGTCAAAATGACAACGAAGAGAATATGTTCGCGAAGTAGGGCATATTGGGACCTCCTCATCGGCTGCTGAAATGCCCGAGTGGTCTCACGTGCCCATATCTTTCTCCACAGCCAATGCAGATGGTATTAAATTCCATCATGTAGACCCCCTTGTTATTACAACTTACATTGCAGGAACAGAGGTTTGGAGAGTGCTGTTTGATGGCGGAAGCTCCGCATATATTATCTTCGTCCAGGCCTTCGACCAATTGTGCATCCCGCAGAAGCATTTACTTCTAGCAGCTTGTCTGTTTCAAGGCTTTGTAGGCCCTCCTCTCGATGCCCTTAGCCAAATAGGTCTTGAGGTTGCCTTCGGAGAGGGGCTCTTGGCTAGATCGAAGGAGGTGATTTTTGACGTCGTCAACACCCCTTACGTCTATAATGTTATCTTCAGAAGGGGAATGATAAATCAATTCAGAGCTGTGGTGCATCATAATTATTTATGCCTGAAAATGCCCACACAAGGAGGAGTGCTTACAGTCCTCGGCAACCAAGCTACGACGCGGAGGGTGGATTATGGCCATGGTCCACCCCTTGATCCTAGACAGATAAATAATGTACAAGATCATTCGGAGGATGCCTTTGTGTCAAGTGAGCCCTCAAAGATATCTTCCCCTGGGCCAAGTCCCGAAGGTGAAATTATAACGAGGATCATTGTCAAGGATGGCAAAGACTATCCCATCCAGTTTGGCAAGGAACTGCCTCCGGAAATTTCCACTTCGCTGGAAGAAGTAGTTAAAGAAAACCTGGATGTCTTCGCTTGGTCCGACGAAGATATTCCCGGAGTCGACTGAAGCATCATTGAGCACAGCCTACTCATCAACCCAAGGGTTCGACTTGTTCGCCAGGGGCTCCGCAAATTGTCGTCGGAAAGGGCAGACCTTGCTAAAGTAGAGGTGGAGAAGTTGTTAAAGGTCGAGATCATTAGAGAGGTGACCCACATGGAGTGGTTAGCCAACCCCATCTTTGTCAAGAAAAAGGCCTCCGACAAGTGGTGCATGTGCATTGACTTCACATCCCAGAATAAAGCATTCCCACGTGACCCCTACCCCATGCCCTACATTGATCAACTCGTCGACTCCACTGTGAGCTCCGAGATTTTAAGCTTCCTCGACGCGTACTCCGGATATCATCAAATATGGTTAAAACATGAAGACGAAGCCAAGACATGCTTTATAACTCCTTCGGGAGTCTTTTGTTATGTTAGAATGCCCTTCGGCTTAAGAAACATTGGGGCAACTTTTTCAAGGTTGATTGCTAAGGCTCTAGGTCACCAGATAGATTGCAATGTGGAAGCCTATATGGATGATATTGTAATAAGGAGTGCTTTAAAGCACCAACATAGTCTAGACTTAGCAGAAACTTTTTGAGAGCCTCCGAGCATGTGGAGTTCGCCTCAACCCCAAAAAATGTATCTTCGGGGCTCAAGCTAGAAAATTGCTAGGGTATTTAGTCTCAAGTAGAGGGATCGAAGCTAGCCCAACATAGATAAGTGCATTGCAAAGAATGGCTCCGCTAGAAAATTTGAAGCAAGTCCAGAAGCTCGTTGGACGCCTCGCATCCCTTAGCAGATTTTTGGCAAGGTTCACAGAGCGGAGCCTCCCAATATTCAAAGCCTTAAAAGGCTCCGAAGATTTTGCATGGACATCAAAGTGCTAGAAGAGTTTCGATGATATCAAGGACTATCTCGACAATCTTGTAACACTCACTGTGCCCATCACAAATGAAACTCTTCTTCTCTATTTTGCAGCCACAGGCTCCACTGTCAGTGCGGTCCATGTTCGAGAAATGGATGTCAACAGGAAGTTGGTACAAAATTTGATATATTTTGTATCAGAAGCCTTATATGGAGCAAAAACTCGGTACTCTGAGCTAGATAAATTTACTTATTGAGAAACCAAGGGTTGGTTTCAGAGTCTGTGATGAGTGATTGATAGGTTTTACCTTCTGTATTCAAAGGGGTCCCTCCGAAGGGGTTTAGAGGTTGTTTCACTGAAGGGTTCGGTGGGTTCGGTTGATGCGGATGTTGCAGCGGAGTGTGACTGTCAGAGGGGTCCGACAGTACACAATGACTTGGTTGTACCGAAGGGTTCGGTATTTTGGGCGGTACACCGGAGTGTCTACCGGAGGTTGTTTACCTAGAGAAGTATCTGGGGTACTGGATGCACTTGTCTGTTTGTCTGTGGTGCGCAGGTGACTTCGGAGGCAACAGACGGTTCGTAGCAAGTGAACTTGGGTCAAGCGGGAGGCTTGATGCCAAGCGAGCGGGGAGCTCAGTCACAAAGGCTGCATGTGGTCGAGGTCGGTCATCGGGTCAAGGTGCGCTAGGCGAAGGCAGAGAGTGCGGAGCATGGCTCTGGCTAAAGTGTACTCCGAATGGAGTGACTTTTGAGTATGGTGGACAATGTCATCAGCAATGAGGCAAGGTGTTCGAAGTGTTCTTCGGATGGAGTCACTCGAAGGTTCACCCGACGGAGGTCCCAAATTCGAGGTGCATCGAAGGCATGGTCCAGATGAGATTTATCGAGGAGTGTGCTCGGGGAGAGACATTGCGATGAAGTTCTCATGTAATGCTTCATGTGGAGGCCTTGGATAAAGGAGGGACTTCGAAAGGTGGTACTCCGAAGGTGGGGCTTCGGAGTGTGGTTGTCTTGAAGTACTTCGGCCATGCATGGCTTCGGTACACAGACTAACGGAGTTTGAGCTGGGAGTAGCTACGAAGTTGTGGTGGTCCACTCCGGAGGTGATGGCGCGAAGGCTCAAAGGCTTTTATGGCTTCGGCTCAAAACCATCACTATATCGAAGGCTGACTTTGGTGAAGCGAAGGCTATATGGCTCAAGGCTTCTCACCGAAGCTACCACACCCCTCGCGTGCGAAGGGGGGCTTCAATAGACTCCAAAACTGCAAAGGCTGATCATGTGTGCCCTGCAAAAGATGATGTTGTCTCCTCTGCGAAGTTGACAAAAGAAGCCACCAAATAAAGTAGACTACCATCTGTACCCCCTGTCCTGCTGAGACAAAACAGTGTAAACCCTACGGGTAAAGTAGTCTATTCATAGGGCTGAATAGTGCCTATAAATAGTGAAGGCTGGCTAGACCTGAGTAACACTTTGAGCAGCCATTTCAGAACTCCTGTGCTAGCCACCACACTCTTGTATTCAATCTATGAGTTCATTTTGTGTCCCCTGTTTAAGTAATGAAACTTTGATTTTGTTTTCCATTTACTGCTTGAACTTGTATGCTTGCTTTACACTGCATGTCTTGATTTCTTTGTGCTCCACTTCTTCCTGGTTCGAGTTTGTGCACTGAAGTGTTTTTGGAGAAGTGTGTGAATGATCAGTATGTGCGAAGTGTGTTTTTCAGAGTGAGTTCGCTCTGTGTAAATTCAAGTCTAGTCCTCTCTGATTACTAGCGAAACACTGTGTATGGCTAAGATCGAAGCCTGTTTTTCTTCCATTGTTGAAGTCCTCAGAGGGAAGTCATCTCTTGCAAAGGGTGAAGTGCAAAGTCTACTCGAAGGCACCCAGTGTGTGGAGCCTGCACTAACTTAGCAGAGTTGAGTTTTTGGTGTTGTGGGTGGAGCGAAGTCTTCTTGACTTCGAACTTTTGCTCCTCACGAAGCCTGGTTTCGGAGCTGTGAAATACCTCAGAACTAGACCTCCGAAGGGTGTGTTCGAAACATGTTCCGCAAGAGACTGTTTTAAAATAGAAGGCTGTTTTTAGTCTAAAATTTTAAAACCTCCGATTCACCCCCTCCCCCTCTGGTCACCATTTCCGGTCCAACAATTGGTATCAGAGCGGGTTAAGATCACCAGTTGACCTTAACTGGTTTTGGGATCTTTTGGCGACATGGACAGAGTTAGTAAAATACCTCTGTTCGATGGGACTGGTTTTGCATACTAGAAGGTGCGCATGGAGGCTTACTTGCTAAGCCAAGGAAATGCAATTTGGGAGATTGTGGACTCACAATACTCCATCCCTGAAACCCACACCTCTCAAACAAAAAAAGATCAGTATAATTCTAACTCCAAAGCTAGAAACATATTGTTCATTGGTTTGAGTCGGAGTGAGTTTCATAGGGTGCAGCACCATAGGACAGCTAGGGAGATTTGGACTACACTCACTATTTTTCATGAGGGCTCTACTCAGATTAAGGCTAGGCGCCAAAGCACATACAATCAATAGTATCAATTGTTTGTGCAAGCGGCTGGTGAATCTGTAGATGCCATGTTTTCTTGTTTTGACGCTATAGTGAGTAACTTGCGGTCCAACGGGACGCTTGCTTACAATGACCATGATAGGGCTATCAAGCTTCTCTATCCTCTTGATCGTAGCATATGGGAAGTGAAGATATCCAGCATTGATGAGTTCACTGATTATGACACATTGACCTGTGATGAGCTCTTAAGCAAGCTGAAGTCAACAGAGATTGCCAAGACATCTCTTGCAGTTCACAGAAACTCTTTGCCATAGCCATTGGCACTAGTTTCTAGCACTAGCTGTGGCACCACTGCAGAACCAAGCACATATGGTACTTGTGTGCTTGCAGGTTGTTTTTCTTTGTCCTCCCTAGTCTCCGTCACTAAGAAACAGGTGGATACTCTGGATGATGAAGATCTTGCTCTCATTGCCAGAAGGTTCACCCGTTTTCACAATGAGAGACGGGATCAGAGGAGAAGTGGATTTAGTGGTTGTTTTGAGTGTGACGACACTTCTCATATAAAGGCCAATTGTCCTAAGCTCAAGAGGTGAGATGAGATTGAGCGCCCCAAATACCACAAAAAGGAGAGGAAGCTCTTTGTGAAGGGTAAGCACGACAAGGTGGCTAAGAGGGTAGCCAAAGCCGTTTCCAGCACATTTTTTGCTGCTCTCAGTGATATCTACACTTCCTCAATTGAGGAGTCGAGCTCTGATGAGGAGGAGGAGTCCCCAAGGAAGGAGGAGAAGAAGGACAAGAAGGGACAAGATTTCACTTGCCTCTGCTTCATGGCCAACAGCGATCATAGCGGCGATGAGCTTGACTCATCTGAGGTACCTCTATCCTATGACCAGCTTTCAATTAAGATAGATGAACTGAATGAAGTAGTTCTTGGTCGGGATAGCTTGCTTGTGCAAGCTGCTAGAGATAGAAAAGACCTTAAACTTAGGCTAGAATCAGTTTCTACTGATTATGCCATGCTTAAGCCTAGGGTTAATGATGCTGAATGTGAATCTTGTACTTTTGTCATGGGTGAGCTTGCTCAGTTGTATTTTGTGCATGCTCAAACTCTTTCTGAGCTTGAGACCGCACAGAAGCAGCTTTTGATGGTTGATTCTAGTTCTCATGATGAAAATGAATGCATGAACTGTTCTTTATTACGTGAGAGCATTGATTTACGTGATAAGCATGTTCAGAATTTAGAGGCTAGATTGGAGAGGGATGATAGTTCTAAGTATGTGCAACCTGTGTGACACTTGCATAACCCTTAAGGACCAGCTAGGCACTGTTAGAGATCAAGTTGAACACCTCATAACTGAAAATGAATACCTTCTTTCTTTGGTTAACAAATGTACTGAGGGAAAGGGTAGTATGGACTTGCTCTTGGCCAAGACCAAGATGTGTGCTGGCAGGGCAGGGTTAGCTCTAGGATTGGGTTTTGAGAGGATTTCATTAGACAGTGAGAACAAAACTGTTTTTACCTCACCCACTACCTTAGAGAAAGAAAGAGCCCAGTTAGACACTCCATCAGCCAAAAAGCCTACCAAAACTTCAAAGAAAACCACTCCTCTTGTCAAGAAAAATCCTCCCAAGAAAAACCCTCAGCAGAAGCCCAAGGAGCATGTGAGGATTGCTCCTATGACCCATGAAAGTGCTCCTCGGAGAGTGTTTCACTGTTCCTACTGCCATCAGGTGGGTCATTTGGTTGGGTTCTATTTTCGTCGCATCAAGGATGAGCAACGATCGTAGACGTTGAGGTTCCAGGACATGCATTATCCATCTCTAGTTATGCATGAGTCTGAGTTTTACTCACATCCTGTTTTCGAGGCTCCCCATGCCACCCGGAGAGGCCTTACCCCTCGAGGTGTTCACCATGTTTCATATGGTGGTAGACCTCATGTTAGTGGCTTTGCACCTCGACAGGTTGGGAGACCTCATCGTGTTTCTAGTATTCATCAGGTAGGTAGACCTCACACTTTGCATCATTTAGATTTTCCTATGTGTACACAATCTACTTTTACTGTGCCTACTACTCGTATCACTCAGTGCTAGATGCCTCGTCATGCTTTCACTCACCCCAGCACTGAGCGATCGAGATTCTCTTATCATGTGTAGGCGCCAGACCGAGGCTTGGAGGGCACGTGGATCATGGACTCCGGTTGTTCGTGCCATATGACCGGAGATGCAGCATGGTTCTCCAGCCTCACCAAAACCATGCAAAAGGAACATATCACCTTCGGCAATAATCGAAGGAGTAGAGTGAAAGGTAAAGCTGTGGTAAGAATCAACTCAAATTTCACTCTCAAAGATGTTGCTTTGGTTGAAAATTTGGGATACAATTTGCTTTCTGTATCTCAGTTGCAAGATGAGGGCTTCGAAGTGTGATTCCATCACGATACTTCGCAAGTACTCAATTCTGATGGCGCTGTGGTTTGTAAGATCCTTAGGGTTGGGAGAGTTTTTGGAGCTGATTTTTCAGAGTCATCTGGTTCTTCTCACTGTCTTGTTGCACATTCGACTTCTGAGCTTTGGAAGTGGCATAGGAGACTAGGGCATATGAGCTTTGAGTTGCTCGCTCGTCTAAGTGCCTTAGGTCTGATCGAGGATTGCCCAAGCTCAAGTTTGAGAAGAATTTAGTTTGCGCTCCCTGTCGACATGGAAAAATGATTGCCGCTTTGCACTCACCTATCACCTTGGTGATGACTGAACAACCTGTAGAACTTCTTCACATTGACACTGTAGGTCCTTCTTGGGTTAGGTCTTTAGGCGGCAAGTGCTATGTGTTAGTCATAGTCGATGAATTCTCTTGCTACTCTTGGGTCTTCCTTCTAGGAAGCAAGGATGAAGTGTTTTCACACTTTCGGAGCTTGGCTTTGAGACTTTTCACTGAACTCCCTGGTGCATTGAAATTCATTCGAAGTGATAATGGCACTGAGTTCAAGCACAGTCTCTTTGTTGACTTTTGCATGAAGCATGGCATAGAACATCAATTCTCTGCTCCGTGAGTCCCTCAACAAACTGGTATTGTTGAGAGGAAGAACCGCACTTTGGTTGAGATGGCTAGGACGATACTCGATGAGCACAGGACTCATAGAAAATTCTTGGTTGAGGCCATGAATACTGCTTGCTACATCTCAAACTGAATCTTCTTGCGCTCAATTTTGAACTTGACATCTTATGAGCTGCGTTTTTGGAGACAGCCCAAAGTTACTCATCTTCGAGTTTTTGGCTGTCGATGCTTTATCCTAAAACGTGAAAATTTGGACAAATTGGAGTCGCGCTCTTCTGACGGGATCTTTTTGGGATACACTACTCATGGTCACTCTTATCGTGTTTTCAACTTGGAAACTAACACTGTCATCGAGTCAGGTGATGTGACTTTTGATGAATCAACCCCCTCTGTTAGTTCTACTTTTGAACAGGCAAATGAACACGACATGGAGCAGACTATCTTTGAGGATGAAGATCCCGGAGATTTCGAGGATGAACCCCTACTACCCTCGACATCGACCCCCGAAGCCAACCCCGCTTCGACCACTTCGGCCCAAGGTCCCGAAGCAACTACCTCGACATCGATCATCTTGGACCACTCCAACGCACAAGTTGAGTGGGAGACTGCATCCCTTCGTGAGCCTCCACATCATATTCAAAGGATGCATCCTCCCGAGCAGATCATTGGTGAGATTGATCAAAGGGTAACACGTTCTCATGCTCATTTCATTGATTCCGCTTTTGTTGCTTCTTTCGAGCCCTTAGATGTTAGTCCTGCACTTTTTGATTCTAATTGGATCAATGCCATGCACGAAGAACTTGAAAATTTTGAGAGAAACCAAATCTGGACTTTACATGATCCTCCACCAAATGTTCATTTCATTGGAACAAAATGGATTTTAAAAAACAAACAAGGGGAGGATGGGACTGTAGTTAGAAACAAGGCTAGACTTGTAGCTCAAGGTTACTCTCAATTAGAAGGGATTGATTTTACTGAGACTTTTGCACCAGTTGTGCGTCTAGAGGCCATTAGGATTTTGCTTGCCTTTGCGACATCCCGAGGATTCAAACTCTATCAAATGGATGTCAAAAGTGCATTTCTTAATGGCTTCATAGATGAAGATGTCTATGTAATACAACCCACGGGTTTCGAGATCCCTATATAGCCACATAGAGTCCTTAAACTTCATAAGGCTCTTTATGGACTCAACTAGGCCCCTCGCGCGTGGTATGATAGACTTCGGTCTTTTCTGCTTGAGCGTGGGTGCATGATGGGGTCAGTCGACAAAACCCTTTTTACTCTCAAGATTGGAAAAGATTTCCTGCTAGTTCAGATTTATGTGGATGATAACATATTTGGTGGCTCTTCTCATGTTTTGGTTGCCGAGTTTGCAGATGCCATGAGCAGGGAGTTCGAGATGTCCATGATGGGCGAACTTACTTTTTCCTTAGTTTGCAAATCAAGCAAAGCAAAAAAGTTACCTTCATTCATCAAACGAAGTACACCAAGGACCTGCTCAAGAAGTTCGATATGTCCGATGCGAAGCCGCTCGCCACTCCAATGGTTACATCTATAGCATTGGATCCTGACGAGGATGGAGAAGCCGTAGATCAGAAGGAGTTCCAAAGCATGATCGGATCCCTCCTCTACTTGACTGCTACGAGGCCGGACATACACTTCACAGTTTTTTTTGCGCTTGTTTTCAGGTTTCGCCACGTGCTTCGCACTTACAAGCGGTAAAGCACATTCTCACGTATCTCAAGCATACCCTTGAATTTGGCATTTGGTATTATGCGTCTTCCTCTTTGTGTCTTCGACGTTATTCCGATGCGGATTTTGCTGGGTGTAGGATTGATAGGAAAAGTACCTCCGGTACTTGTCATTTTTTGGGTACCTCGCTGGTTTGCTGGTCTTCCCGCAAACAGTCTAGTCTTGCACAATTAACGATTGAGGCCGAATATGTTGCTGCAGCTAGCTATTGCTCTCGGATTTTGTGGATTGTTTCCACTTTGCGGGATTTTGGGTTAGATTATAAAAGTGTTACACTTTTCTGTGATAACACTAGTGCCATTTGTATTGCAAACAACCCAGTTCAGCATTCTAGAACCAAACATATTTATGTGCGATATCATTTTCTTAGAGATCACAATGAGAAGGGTGATATTGAACTTCAATATGTTGATACCCAACACCAGCTAGCCGATATTTTCACAAAACCTCTTGATGCTTCGTGTTTCACCTACTTGCGTGGGGAACTTGGTGTTTGTCACCCTTATGGCACTATGTGAGGGGGAGCACATTTTCAATGATATGATATGCTTCTTGTGTGTGAAATTGCATTTACATATTTTGCACTAATAGGCCTTATTTTAATTCACGTAATCATGACAACTCAGCTCTATTTAATATGTCTGATTCATTTTGTGCATGATTTTCTCTTTTCAAAATTAAATCATGATCACTTATTAGTCTTGAATCTAGCATGTTTAGGCAGGACTGCTTTAGCTATCTTTTATCTGCTTGGTAGCAAGAATCCTTTTCTCTGGATGCAAAAAATTGCAACTTGAAAAATCATACTGCTTACTCATGGATATTCTTCAAACAAGTGCTAAACAATCTGTTAAGTTATCAAAAATCCAGAATCCATGATTTAAAATGCTAAGAGTGAAAAGATCCAGGTGGGTTTGTTTGTCGCACTACTTTATTCTAGACTGCTTACCATTGCACTATGGTATGAACCGGGATAATTTAGTGTATGCCAAAATCACTGCCTTAAGATTCTGATGGCTTTCTTCCCTAGGCTTGGCTTGATTGGAAAGTATAAGGTAGACGAACAAATAACCCCTGGCATTATGACAAGAATAGCAAGTATAAATTCATTGTCAATAAAGTTTGCTTTCCATACTCCATTTGATCTGGACTTGTCTGTCTAGAGTAGAAATTGACTAGCTTTGCGCGGCCCTTTCCTTTACTTGTCTATTTAACTTGATCGAGTGGAGATGCTTTTATTCCAAAATGATAAAATCACATGATGTCATCATGCTTTTAGATCATGTTAAATTAAGCTGAGCACATGAAAACTTGCATTCAATTTGGCATATTTTTGTTTTATATGTCTTTGCACTTCAGCCCATTTCAAAGCTTTGCATCTTTTACTTGCTCCTTGATGCTTGCATTGCCAAAGGGGGAGAAATTTTTGAGTTCTCTGTAGTTAGGGGGAGAAATTTTTGAGTTCTCTGCAGTCAGGGGGAAAATAACTTAGGGGGAGTCTTTATTGCACAAAGGGAAGTCTGAACTTTTAATGCCTTACAAAGGGAGAAATGTGTTGAAGGGGCTTTTACTCACTTTTACTCTTTTGAAAAAGGGGAGAGGAATTCATTTGTCAAGTGACATGATTTGGCTCTTTTCTGAGTTTTTATGGTCACTTGTGTGCTGAAATTTTTCAAATTTCCTTGAACTTAAATTTGGTTGTCAATGCACTCATCAAGGGGGAGATTGAGAAACCAAGGGTTGGTTTCGGTGTCTGTGATGAGTGATTGATAGGTTTTACCTTCTGTATTCGAAGGGGTCCCTCCGAAGGGGTTCGGAGGTTGTTTCACCGAAGGGTTCGGTGGGTTCAGTTACTGCGGATGTTGCAGCAGAGTGTGACTGTCAGAGGGGTCCGACAGTACACAATGACTTGGTTATACTGAAGGGTTCAGTATTTTGGGCGGTACACCGGAATGTGTACCGGAGATTGTTTACCCGGAGAGGTCTGCGGGGTACTGGATACACTTGTTTGTTTGTCTGTGGTGTGCAGGTGACTTCGGAGACGATGGATGGTTCGCAGCAAGTGAACTTGGGTCAAGCGGGAGGCTTGATGCCAAGCGAGTGGGGAGCTCGGTCACGAAGGCTGTGTGGAGTTGAGGTCGGCCCTCGGGTCAAGGTGTGCCAGGTGAAGGCAGAGAGTGTGGAGCATGGCTCCGGCTGAAGGTACCCCGAGACGAAGTCCTCCGAGGCGAGGCACTTCGAAGTGTACTTTGAATGGAGTGACTTCTTAGTATGGTGGACAAAGTCCTTAACACTCAAAGGTTAACCCGACAGAGGTCTTAGAATTTGAGGTGCATCGAAGGCATGGTTCGAATGAGATTCGTCGAGGAGTGTGCTCGGAGAGAGACATTGTGATGAAGTGCTCATGGAATGCTTCATGCGAAGGCCTTGGATGAAGGAGGGACTTCGAAGGGTGGTACTCTGAAGGTGGGGTTTCAGAGTGTGGTTGTCTTAAAGTACTTCGGCCATGCATGGATTCGGTACACGGACTGACGGAGTTCGAGCTAGGAGTAGCTGTGAAGCCGAGGTGGTCCACTCCGTAGGTGATGGAGCGAAGGCTCAAGGGCTTTGACGGCTTCAGCTCAAAACCATCACTGTATCGAAGGCTTACTTCGGTGAAGCGAAGGCTGTATGGCTCAAGGCTTCTCACCAAAGCTACCGTAATGCTCGCGTGCGAAGGGGGGCTTCAAAAGACTCCAAAACTGCAAAGGTTGATCATGTTTGCTCTACAAAAGCTGATGTTGTCTCCTCTGTGAAACTGACAAAATAATGCTCCAAGTAAAGTAGACTACCATCTGTACCCCCCTATTCTGTTGAGACAAAAACAGTGTAAACCCTAGGGGTAAAGTAGTCTATTGACAAGGCTAAATAGTGCCTATAAATAGTGAAGACTGGCTAGACCTGAGTAACACTTTGAGCAGCCATTTTATAACTCTTGTGCTAGCCGGCACACTCTTGTATTCAGTCTGTGAGTTCATTTTGTGTTCCCTGTTCAAGCAATGAAACATTGATTTTGTTTTCCATTTACTGCTTGAACTTGTATGCTTGCTTTACATTGCATGTCTTGATTTCTTTGTGCTCCACTTCTTCCTGGTTCGAGTTTGTGCACTGAAGTGTTTTTGAAGAAGTGTGTGAGTGATTAGTAGTACGTGTGAAGTGTGTTTTTCAGTGTGAGTTCGCTCTATGTAAACTTAAGGCTAGTCCTCTCTGATTACTAGCGAAGCACTGTGTATGGCTAAGATCGAAGCCTGTTTTCTTCCCTTATTGAAGTCCTTAGCGATGTGTGCTCTGTGTGAGTTTAGACCTTCGGAATACGAAGCCTAATACTAATTGCTAGAGCAGAGTATCTGTTCGAAGTCCTCAGAGGGAAGTCATCTCTTGCGAATGGTGAAGTACGAAGTCTGCTCGAAGGCACCTAGTGTGTGGAGCCTACACTGACTTAGTAGAGTTGGGTTTTTGGTGTTGTGGGTGGAGCGAAGTCTTCTTCACTTCGAACATTTGCTCCTCGCAAGCCTGGTTTCGGAGCTGTGAAATACCTCCGAACTAGACCTCCGAAGGGTGTGTTCGAAGCCTGTTCCGCATGAGACTGTTTTAAAATAGAAGGCTATTTTTAGTCTGAAATTTTAAAAGCTCCCATTCTCCCCCTCTGGTCGCCATTTCCAGTCCAACACTTATGCTCTGGTAACGGCTTTAAGGAAATTACGACATAATTTTTGGCACATAATGTAATTGTACCAACTTCTTATCCTCTAGGAGATATGCTCCGAAACAAGGATTCTACAGGGAGAATTGGAAAGTGGGCCGTTGAGCTAGCCTTCTTTGGTATCTTTTTCATAGCAAGAACAACAATCAAGTAACAGCTGGTGGCTAATTTAGTTGCAGAATGGAATCCTTCTGTAGTATGGACTCCAGAAGAATCAAATGAAGGCATATGGACCATATACTCTGATGGAGCTTTTCAAGCATACGGAGCAGGTGCCAGAGCAGTCATAATTTCGCCTTCAGGGCAGAAATCAATGTACTCTGCAAGGCTCAACTTTAAGTCCACCTATAATATTGCGGAGTACGAAGGAATTTTGCTAGGCCTTCGCAAGGAGCGTGCCCTTGGTCCAAAGTTGTCAAGACTACAGTTAAGAGTCCGGAACTATCATATTGTCAACGGTATTTTATACAACGCCGGAGTATGTTCTCCCCTGATCCGATGTATTTCCCAAGCCAAAGGCCAAGGCATACTCCGAGAAATTCATGAAGGCCTTTGTGATAGCCATCTTTCCCCTCGAGCTTTAGCAAGAAAAACAATTCACTAGGGGCTCTATTGGCCTACAATAGTAGCTAATGTGGAAGCTTTAGTCCACACTTGCCAAGGTTGTCAATGGATGGTAATACGGAGTCATCGTCAACCAACACATCTTCAAGTTATTACTCCGGTGTGGCCAATGGCCCAGTGGGGGATGGATCTTATCAGCCCCTTCCCAATGGCAAAGGGCAGTCTAAAATTTGTAGTGGTAGCAATTGAGTATTTTTCTAAGTGGGTCGAAGCAGAACCCCTCACCGCTATCACTTCAAAGAATGTGCAAAAATTTTTCTGGAAAAATATTATTTGTAGATTCGGAGTGCCCAGACAGCTGACAATTGACAATGGCACTCAGTTCGATGTCAAACCCTTCAGAGAGTTCTACGAAGGTCTTGGTATTGAAATATGTTTTGCAGCTATTTGTCATCCACAATCCAATGGAGCCGTCGAGCAAGCGAATGGTAATATCTTGTTAGGCTTAAACAAACAATAGTAGGATTAGCGAAGGGGCTAGGACCGATGAACATCCAAAGATTTTGTGGTCCATTCGGACCACTTAAGCAAGGTCCACAGGTTTCACCCCTTTCAGGTTATTATTCGGAGATGAAGCCATGACACCGACGGAGCTCACGGATCCCTCTGCTCTATTTAATATGTCTGATTCATTTTGTGCATGATTTTATCTTTTCAAAATTAAATCATGATCACTTATTAGTCTTGAATCTAGCATGTTTAGACAGGACTGCTTTACCTATCTTTTATCTGCTTGGTAGCAAGAATCCTTTTCTCTGGATGCAAAAAATTGCAACTTGAAAAATCATACTGCTTACTCATGGTTATTCTTCAAACAAGTGCTAAACAATCTGTTAAGTTATCAAAAATCCAGAATCCATGATTTAAAATGCTAAGAGTGAAAAGATCCAGGTGGGTTTGTTTGTCGCACTACTTTATTCTACACTGCTTACCATTGCACTATGGTATGAACCGGGATAATTTAGTGTATGCCAAAATCACTGCCTTAAGATTCTGATGGCTTTCTTGCCTAGGCTTGGCTTGATTGGAAAGTATAAGGTATACGAACAAATAACCCCTGGCATTATGACAAGAATAGCAAGTATAAATTCATTGCCAATAAAGTTTGCTTTCCATACTCCATTTGATCCGGACTTGTCTGTCTAGAGTAGAAATTGACTAGCTTTGCGCGGCCCTTTCCTTTACTTGTCTATTTAACTTGATCGAGTGGAGATGCTTTTATTCCAAAATGATAAATTCACATGATGTCATCATGCTTTTAGATCATGTTAAATTAAGCTGAGCACATGAAAACTTGCATTCAATTTGGCATATTTTTGTTTTATATGTCTTTGCACTTCAGCCCATTTCGAAGCTTTGCATCTTTTACTTGCTCCTTGATGCTTGCATTGCCAAAGGGGGAGAAATTTTTGAGTTCTCTGTAGTTAGGGGGAGAAATTTTTGAGTTCTTTGCAGTCAGGGGGAAAATAACTTAGGGGGAGTCTTTATTGCACAAAGGGAAGTCTGAACTTTTAATGCCTTACAAAGGGAGAAATGTGTCGAAGGGGCTTTTACTCACTTTTACTCTTTTGAAAAAGGGGAGAGGAATTCATTTGTCAAGTGACATGATTTTGCTCTTTTCTGAGTTTTTATGGTCACTTGTGTGCTGAAATTTTTCAAATTTCCTTGAACTTGAATTTGGTTGTCAATGCACTCATCAAGGGGGAGATTGAGAAACCAAGGGTTGGTTTCAGTGTCTGTGATGAGTGATTGATAGGTTTTACCTTCTGTATTCGAAGGGGTCCCTCTGAAGGGGTTCGGAGGTTGTTTCATCAAAGGGTTCGGTGGGTTCGGTTACTACGGATGTTGCAGCAGAGTGTGACTGTCAGAGGGGTACGACAGTACACAATGACTTGGTTATACTGAAGGGTTCAGTATTTTGGGCGGTACACCGGAATGTGTACCGGAGATTGTTTACCCGGAGAGGTCTGTGGGGTACTGGATACACTTGTCTGTTTGTCTGTGGTGCGCAGGTGACTTCGGAGACGATGGACGGTTCGCAACAAGTGAACTTGGGTCAAGCGGGAGGCTTGATGCCAAGCGAGCGGGGAGCTCGGTCACGAAGGCTGTGTGGAGTTGAGGTCGGCCCTCGGGTCAAGGTGTGCCAGGTGAAGGTAGAGAGTGTGGAGCATGGCTCCGGTTGAAGGTAACCCGAAACGAAGTCCTCCGAGGCGAGGCACTTCGAAGTGTACTTTGAATGGAGTGACTTCGGAGTATGGTGGACAAAGTCCTTAGCAATGAGGCAAGGTGTTCGAAATGTGCTCCGGATGGAGGCACTCAAAGGTTCACCCGACGGAGGTCTTAGAATTTGAGGTGCATCGAAGGCATGGTTCGAATGAGATTCGTCGAGGAGTGTGCTCGGGGAGAGACATTGTGATGAAGTGCTCATGGAATGCTTCATGCAAAGGCCTTGGATGAAGGAGGGACTTCGAAGGGTGGTACTCCGAAGGTGGGGCTTCAGAGTGTGGTTGTCTTAAAGTACTTCGGCCATGCATGGATTCGGTACACGGACTGACGGAGTTCGAGCTAGGAGTAGCTGTGAAGCCGAGGTGGTCCACTCCGTAGGTGATGGAGCGAAGGCTCAAGGGCTTTGACGGCTTCAGCTCAAAACCATCACTGTATCGAAGGCTTACTTCGGTGAAGCGAAGGCTGTATGGCTCAAGGCTTCTCACCAAAGCTACTGTAACGCTCGCGTGCGAAGGGGGGCTTCAAAAGACTCCAAAACTGCAAAGGCTGATCATGTCTGCTCTACAAAAGCTGATGTTGTCTCCTCTGCGAAACTGACAAAATAATGCTCCAAGTAAAGTAGACTACCATCTGTACCCCCCTATCCCGTTGAGACAAAAACAGTGTAAACCCTAGGGGTAAAGTAGTCTATTGACAAGGCTAAATAGTGCCTATAAATAGTGAAGACTGGCTAGACCTGAGTAACACTTTGAGCAGCCATTTTATAACTCTTGTGCTAGCCGCCACACTCTTGTATTCAGTCTGTGAGTTCATTTTATGTTCCCTGTTCAAGCAATGAAACATTGATTTTGTTTTCCATTTACTGCTTGAACTTGTATGCTTGCTTTACATTGCATGTCTTGATTTCTTTGTGCTCCACTTCTTCCTGGTTTGAGTTTGTGCACTGAAGTGTTTTTGGAGAAGTGTGTGAGTGATTAGTACGTGTGAAGTGTGTTTTTCAGTGTGAGTTCGCTCTATGTAAACTTAAGGCTAGTCCTCTCTGATTACTAGCGAAGCACTGTGTATGGCTAAGATCGAAGCCGGTTTTCTTCCCTTATTGAAGTCCTTAGCGATGTGTGCTCTGTGTGAGTTTAGACCTTCGGAATACGAAGCCTCGTACTAGTTGCTAGAGCAGAGTATCTGTTCGAAGTCCTCAGAGGGAAGTCATCTCTTGCGAATGGTGAAGTACGAAGTCTGCTCGAAGTCACCCAGTGTGTGGAGCCTACACTGACTTAGCAGAGTTGAGTTTTTGGTGTTGTGGGTGGAGCGAAGTCTTCTTCACTTCGAACATTTGCTCCTCGCAAGCCTGGTTTCGGAGCTGTGAAATACCTCCGAACTAGACCTCCGAAGGGTGTGTTCGAAGCCTGTTCCGCATGAGACTGTTTTAAAATAGAAGGCTATTTTTAGTCTAAAATTTTAAAAGCTCCAATTCTCCCCCTCTGGTCGCCATTTCCAGTCCAACACTTATGCTCTGGTAACGGCTTTAAGGAAATTACGACATTATTTTTGGCACATAATGTAATTGTACCAACTTCTTATCCTCTGGGAGATATGCTCCGAAACAAGGATTCTAGAGGGAGAATTGGAAAGTGGGCCGTTGAGCTAGCCTCCTTTGGTATCTTTTTCATAGCAAGAACAACAATCAAGTAACAGGTGGTGGCTAATTTAGTAGCAGAATGGAATCCTTCTGTAGTATGGACTCCAGAAGAATCAAATGAAGGCATGTGGACCATATACTCTGATGGAGCTTTTCAAGCATACGGAGCAGGTGCCGGAGCAGTCATAATTTCACCTTCAGGGTAGAAATCAATTTACTCTGCAAGGCTCAACTTTAAGTCCACCTATAATATTGCGGAGTACGAAGGAATTTTGCTAGGCCTTCGCAAGGAGCGTGCCCTTGGTCCAAAGCTGTCAAGACTACAGTTAAGAGTCCGGAACTATCATATTGTCAACGGTATTTTATACAACGCCGGAGTATGTTCTCCCCTGATCCGATGTATTTCCCAAGCCAAAGGCCAAGGCATACTCCGAGAAATTCATGAAGGCCTTTGTGATAGCCATCTTTCCCCTCGAGCTTTAGCAAGAAAAACAATTCACTAGGGGCTCTATTGGCCTACAATAGTAGCTAATGTGGAAGCTTTAGTCCACACTTGCCAAGGTTGTCAATGGATGGGAATACGAGTCATCGTCAACCAACACCTCTTCAAGTTATTACTCCGGTGTGGCCAATGGCCCGGTGGGGGATGGATCTTATCAGCCCCTTCCCAATGGCAAAGGGCAGTCTAAAATTTGTAGTGGTAGCAATTGAGTATTTTTCTAAGTGGGTCGAAGTAGAACCCCTCACCGCTATCACTTCAAAGAATGTGCAAAATTTTTTCTGGAAAAATATTATTTGTAGATTCGGAGTGCCCAGACAGCTGACAATTGACAATGGTACTCAGTTCGATGTCAAACCCTTCAGATAGTTCTACGAAGGTCTTGGTATTGAAATATGTTTTGCAGCTATTTGTCATCCACAATCCAATGGAGCCGTCGAGCAAGCTAATGGTAATATCTTGTCAGGCTTAAACAAACAATAGTAGGATTAGCGAAGGGGCTAGGACCGATGAACATCCAAAGATTATGTGGTCCATTCGGACCACTTAAGCAAGGTCCACAGGTTTCACCCCTTTGAGGTTATTATTCGGAGATGAAGCCATGACACCGACGAAGCTCAGTGGAGGATCCCTCTGCACCATCGAACCTGGAATGGATAATGAAAGACACACTTCGCTGGACTAAACTGAAGAAACAAGGCTTTGAGTTGTTGCTAACCGAGGATTGCCCAAGCTCGAGGTTGAGAAGAATCTTGTTTGTGCTCCTTGTCGACATGGAATGATGGTGGCCGTATCTCATTCACCAATCAGTGTGATGATGACAGAAAAACCTGGAGAACTTCTCCATATGGACACTGTAGATCCTTCTTGGGTTAGTTATTTAGGTGGAAAATGGTATGTCCTTGTCGTGGTGGATGACTACGCCCATTATTCTTGGGTATTCTTTCTTGCAAACATGGATGAAGTTTTTTCACACATTTAGAGCTTAGCTTTGAGACTATTCACTGAACTCTCTAGTGCATTGAAAGCAATCAGAAGTGATAATGGCACCTAGTTCAAGAATAGTTTATTTTTTTATTCTTGCCTTGAGCACAACATTGAACATCAATTTTCTGCTCCATAGGTTTCTCAACAAAATGGATTTGTTGAGAGAAAGAACCAAACTCTAGTGGAGATGGCTAGGACTATGCTTGATGAGAATAGGACTCCTAGAAGATTTAGGGCTGAGGCCATGAGCACTACTTGCTACGTCTATAGCCCGATTTTCTTGCGCTTACTTTTGAATTTCACATCTTATGAGTTGTTTTTTTGAAGGAAGCACAAAGTTACTCATTTGAGAGTGTTTGGATATCGGTGCTTCATTCTGAAACATGGTAATCTTGATAAATTTGAGTCGCGTTCTTCTGATGGTATGTTTTTGGGTTATTCACTTCATGGTCATTCATATCATGTTTTTAACCTTGATACTAATATTGTCATCGAGTCATGTGATGTGACTTTTGATGAGTATTCCCCCTATGTTAGTACTTCTTTTGAGCATGCCAGTAAGTAGGATATTGATGAAACCATCTTTGAAGAAGAAGATCCATTAGAATTTGAAGAGCTTGAGGACGAAACCCTACCTCCTACTATGGCAACCCCTAAAGCAGATCATGCATCCTCTACTTCAGCAAGAGGGCCTGAAGAATCGAATTCAACAATCATCGAGATCACTCTGGCAAGTGTTGAGGGGGAGATTCTCTCTCAACGAAAAGCCCCTCTTCGCATTCAGTGACATCACCCTCCTGAGCAGATCATCGGTGAGCTAGATAAAAGGGTAACTCGATATCATGCTGATTTTTATGATTTTGCATTTGTCGCTTCTTTTGAACCTCTTGATGTTAGTCATGCTTTATCTGATTCAAGTTGGATCAATGCCATAAATGAGGAGTTAGAAAATTTTGATAGAAATCAAGTCTGGGTTCTTGTAGATCCACCTCATAATATTCATATCATTGGCACAAAATGGATTTTCAAAAACAAACAGGGGGAGGATGGGTCTATTGTGAGAAACAAGGCTAGGCTTGTGGCTCAGGGTTACTCTCAAGTCGAGGTGGCTGATTTTAGAGAGACATTTGCTCTAGTAGCTCGACTTGAGGCCATTAGGATTTTTATTTCTTTTGTATTGTCTCACGGTTTCAAGCTTTATCAAAGGGATGTTAAAAGTGCATTTCATAATGGTTTCATAGGAGAGGATGCTTATGTTAGACAACCCTCAAGCTTTGAACATCCCAAGTACCCCCATAGGGTCTTTAAGCTTTACAAAATTTTGTATGGGATCAAGCAAGCTCCTAGGGCCTGGTATGACCAACTTAGGAACTTTTTGCTTGAGCATGTGTACAAAATGGGCTCTATTGACAAAAAAATGTTTACTATGAAGCATGGCAAAGACTCCCTTCTTGTTCAGATTTATGTCCATGATATTATTTTTGGTGGCTCTGCTCATACACTTGTGGCCGAGTTTGTTGATTCTATGAGCAGGGAATTCGAGATGTCGATGATGGGCGAGGTGAACTTCTTCCTTTGTTTGCAAATAAAGCAATGCAAACAAGGTACTTTCATGCATCAGATGAAGTACACAAGGACTTGCTGAAGCGCTTTTATATGAGCGAAGCAAAGCCTCTTGCCACTCTAATGGCTACTTTAGTAGCGCTTGACCCGAATAAAGATGGAGGAGAAGTGGATCAAAAGGAGTTCCAGAGCATGATCGTCTACATGATGGCTACGGGGCTGGACATACACTTCGTAGTATGTTTGTGCGCTCATTTTTAGGCTTCTCCAAGGGCTTCACATCGTCAAGCGGTTAAGCGCATACTAAGGTACCTTAGACACACTCTTGAATTCAACATTTGGTATTTTGCATCATCTTCTTTATGCCTGAGAGGTTTTTCCGATGCTAATTTTGCTGGGTGTAGAATAGATAAGAAGAGTACCTCTGGTACTTGATGGGGGCAAGGGTGGTCCAATCTTTCGGTGAGTAGAGGAGATAAGTTCGATTGGTGGGAGACGACGTTGACGACCTGACTACAACCATACGAGACGTCGTGTTGCACCTTAGCGATCGATACACCAACTCCAAGGGTTGTTGATCTTATCAGTGATCAACCTTGTTCCTGCAAGCAATCGAAGAACGAGTAAGAACAAGATAAAGGAGCAACTATAATTGCTAGATATGAAAGACGCACAAAGGATAGTTGGGGTTCTGAAACGTAAAACCGGCGATCTAACCGATCACGGGTTTACACGTACAATTAGCATTGGCTAAACTTTTATCTGATAAAAACCCCAAATTATAACTGAAGTCTCTAGGGGTATTTATAGCCCTAGGGACGTCCCCAAACTTTAGAAACTTATTACATATGGAAACTACTAATTATTTCCAAAATAGAATTACTAGAAAAAAGAAACTTAGATCCTTAAGCCTTGGCCAGGATTGTTTCGGTGGAATAAATATATTATCTTCCATATATACATCCTCAGTTTTCCAAAAAATCCAAGATCATCTAAATCGGAGCTTCCATGTGAAAGATATGCATGTGTGAATCTCGTGCTCTCCTTGAAGTCCGAATCTGAGTAACACACATTGTTTTAATTATTGCAATCTCCTCGTATCGAATCTGGAAGTGTAGCTGTATCCGTTGGAAAGAGGACGTCTCAAGCTTTCCAAAAAGTCCGAGATCATCCAAATCGGAGCTTCCATGTAAAAGTTGTGCACGTTTGAATTTGTTGTTGTCCATGTAGTCCGAATCCGAGTCGAAAACGTGTAGAAGTTAATCTCCACTTTCTCTTGGCACATAAATAACGTCCAAAAATTGTATATTATGTTTTCATGGCCTTGACTTGGTCCCCAATCAACTTCCATGATGTTCCATGCCCTTTGTGCGCTCTCAACGCGTCGCTTGATCCATGTGAGAATTTCTGTAATTGAAATTAAAAGTATCTCATGGTGTAGCATCCATGGTTCAAATAAATAAAATTTAAATCTAAAGTAGAAAGAATGCACTTTAGTTTTTTTGCTCACAATCATGGTAATATCTGAGCTAGTGATGTCCTCATCAGTACTTGTAATTTTCTAGGTTCATCTCTTGTTTGTTGGTCTTCTCGCAAATAGTCTAGCATCGCGCAGTCTACAGTTGAGCTGAGTATATAGCTGCTACTAGTTGTTGTTCTCATATTTTGTGGATGGTTTCTACTTTGCGAGATTTTGGGTTGGATTTTAAGGGCGTTTCACTTTTCTGTGATAACACTAGTGCCATTAGCTTAGACAACAACCCAGTTCAACATTCCAGAACCAAACACATTGATGTGTGTTATCATTTTCTGAGAGACCACAATGAGAAGGTGATATTGAATTAAGATACATTAATACCTAGAACCAGCTTGCTGACATTTTTACCAAGCCTATTGATGCTTCTCGATTTGCATTTTTGAGAGGAGAGCTTGGTGTTTGTCATCCTTATGGCATTTTGTGAGGGGGGGGGGGTTGTGTGTCATTGCTTAAGTTTCTGTCATATGATTAACTACTTTTACATGCACTTGCCTATATATGCCTTTGAAATATTCTCTTTAGTCATGATGATTTTGCTCTGTTGAATATGTCTAATATATGTCATGACCGTGGCTTTGAATTCTAGAAATTTAAAACATGATCACTGCTTAGTCTTGTAACTAGCATGAGTAGGCTAAGTGCTTTTGCTATCTTTTACATGCCTGCTAGCTAAGTCTTTTACAGTTAGATGCAAACATGCAACTTGAACATTTTAATGATTTTCATGGAAATCTTGTATTGAAAATTGATAAACATCATGAAATTGATATCCATGTCTTTTGTGCTAACATTGAAAAGATCCAGGTGGGTTTGCTTTGTTGCACTGCCTTGTTCTAGATTGCTTACCATAGCACTTCGGTATGAGCTGAGACACTGTAGTGTATGCCAAGGCCAATGCTTTAAGCTTGTGATGGTCTTTCCTATACCTAGGCTTGGCTTGGACGATTAGCATAAGGTTGACATGCAAATAACCCCTAGCATTAAAATCAAAACGAAAAAAGTAAACAAAAAGCTTGAAAAATATTGTATATCAAGTTTGATGAAGCTCCATGTTCTTGGTCTTGCATATCTAGGTAGTATTTTCTAGTTTTTGCATTCCATGCCTTACCATATCTAGTATGTTAGTCTAAGTGGTGATGCTTTTGTTTGCTAAATCCTAAAAATGCTTTCTCTTGATTTTCTTTGGATATGATTCATCTGAGCTTATTGATCGGTCGGTTTTGCCTTGCTAACCTCTATCGTACAACACTTTATACGAAAACATACAATACTTTGAGACAATATTCAAGGCAAATGCTTGTTTTGTACCGTAATTGCTGCTAATCATGTTTTAGAAGCTTGCATATACATTTACCATCACATTTCTTTTTGCATCATTTGTTACCACCTTGATGCTTGCATTTCCAAAGGGGAAAAATAGTGTCTTGCTTCTATCAAAGGGGAGGATCTTTTGTCAAGGGGGAGAATTTTAAAATCAAGTGACATGTTTATGCTCTTTTCTTAGTTTTTATGGTCACTTGTGTGTTGAACTTCAACATTCATCTCTGTTTCTTTTGGGAGTTGTCAATGCACTCATCAAGGGGGAGAATTAGAAACCAAGTGAGTTTGCACTGTGGTTTTATCTTTGTGATGAGTGATTAACAAGTATTCCAATCCTAATTTAATAGTTTGGTCTTGTGTTTGGTTGTGTGTGTTCATTGAGGGGATCAGTGTGTGTTCTGCATAGAGATTCATGTTTTGCTTGTTTCATTGTGTGCATGGTTGAGATGCGAGTCAACTGTCAACGGCGGGTGATTAGGGTCAAGCGGGGAGCTTGATGCTAGAGGATCAAGGGTGCCGGGTGAAGTTGAGGAAGATCTCGGGCGTACACATGAAGATAAAGCAAGGCATGGGCGGACGGATGATCGAGACTGCATGTTGACCAAGTTAATGAAAGGGAGGCCAGCGCAAGTTACAAGGCGACTTGAGAGATCCAGAGCGGGAAACACTTGCTACTAGTCGAGTTCGTGGATTAGTGACACGTGTCGGCGATATGGTGGGCTTTGTCGGTTTTGCCTCAAAACCATCATATCGATATTGAAGCATCCTGAAGCGAATCCATAGTCGTTATGATAGCTCCATGTCAAGACAAATTACCTTTTGATAGGATTTTTCTATTTTGCATGTTAGGCCCATGTCTATATTTTTGCATTTGTAGGTAAAATATCCTAGGGGTATTTTGGTCTTTTCCTGTTTTTAAACTGCCTATAAAAGACCATGTAGTCCTAGGGTTTCTACCAACTCAACCACTTTCAAATCAGAGTTCACTATACCAAATTAGATCTCCCTTCAGAATTTTCCTCCTATTCTTTGTGCTTCACTTCTGATTTCTTCCTGAAAATCGCTACATCTTCATCCAATCGCTCCTGGCACCAAGCACTCACCGGTTTTCTCTTCTGTGCCATTTACCAAGCACTTCTACCGGTTGTCTTTGGGCATAGTATGCCAAGCGGTCTGCTAGATTTATCCTCTAGATGAAGCAGCGCATTTGGCACAGGGAGACAGTTTGACTCGGTGGCGGTGGTGTGAGGTCTTTCGGCGCGATGGTGGCGCTGGATGCAGAAATGCATGCGTGAAGCACTCGGAGTGCTAGGCGGTGGTTTGAGCCAAAGATGTGAGCAAGGCCATGCGTGCAGGGCATTCGGCAGCGGCCAGAGGAGAATAGAAACACAATAATTTATTTCTCAAACCCATGATCATCTGCAGTATTATTTCCCTTGTTTATCCTATGGTTGATTCAATAGGTTCAAGCACATTTTATGTATTGCATTTATTTTGTTCAAATTAAATGCATTAATTATTGGGCTTTCTCATACTAGATTAAATACCTGTGAACTGTGGATGCTTCCCATGTGTTTGATGAAATTTCTGTGTTTTGTCATGATGATTATAGATTTGTCATCCAATCTTTGAGTAGATTGTTAATCTGCCTTGAGTGCTATGTATGGGTGTCTTTTCAATCAGGACAATGATTTGTCTTGAAGGCTAGATTATTTTCAGTGCTTGTGATCTCTCAGATTTTTAGATCATATCATATTTGACGAGATATTGATAGCACTGGATTTTGGGGGGATTTTTCTTTGTGATAGTTTATTTGCTTCCGCTTTTTCTATTATAGGAGGGTTGGGTTTTTAGAAAAGGCCATCATTTCGAAAGAATTTGTTGAGGCGCCTATTCACCCCCCTCTAGTCGCTAGTTTTGGTGCTACAGCAGTGCGCTATGCGCTCAAGCCGATCGATAATCCCCGATGTTAATGAGATGACACATAGAATTAAAAGGTAACCTATCAGCTTTCACCACAAGAGATCGATCGAAGCGATGTAGCCTTGAACAACACAAACTCAATCGAAACAATCACCAGGGCGGCAGGACTCACCTCTTCGCTGGAGATCGAAACGATGCACCCCAGCTTCGAGTGCTAAGTGCCGCCAGAATTAACCTTGAATAAACAAGGGTGGTGATGTGCCGAGTGTAGTTTTGTGGTTGTAGTTGTGTATTCTCTAATCTACTTACTAGGTACATATTTATATTATGGAGAGTCGTTGTTTGCTACAATCACAACCGATTCTATTTTATCTCTATCTTTATCTTCATCGGCTCCTCCATATCCGGTGACGTGCAACAGGCGAAATCCTTTGACCGTACTTTTTTGACTTCTGTTGATCATACCGGGTCCTTACTGGGCTTGGGCCTCAACCAAGTTTTGCCATCATCTAGAACAGAGCAAGGACATGCTTCCCCAACATCTTCTTATGTTGCACAAGGGTGTCTCGTGTTAGAATGAAATGATCCATGATCTTGTCATGTGCATTGTTCCTGAGCTAATAGGGTTAAAATTTTAATTTACTAGCTACCATAGACTCCCCATGTCCCAATAGTTGTATCAGAGCCTACATGCATAGTGTTTGATTTAGATCCATCACGTATAGAGATACGTGGTGGAAATAGATTGGATCTATTATTCGTTGCATCGAATTTTCAAAAGTTCCGAGTTCGAACTATAAATCGCTACTGTAGTGGTGTTGGAGTTTTCCTCTGTAGTGGTGGGCCATTAGATGGTCGCCACTAGAGTTGTTGGTGCTGATGGCAACACCAGTGCCCGCCAATACTATTGGTAAAGTAGTGGCGGTCGGTGCTGACGTCATCTCGGACCGCCACTATTTTACCTATAGTAGTAGCGGGCGCTAGTGCTGCCCACCGCTGCTACGCTGTCCGCCACTAAAGTATTGATGATATCACTTGCAACCGCCACTATTATTCTAGCTATAAATGTGCACCTTCTTCCTCCCCGAGCTCTATCAGAGTTCACATTTAATTTTGTTCGTACAATGGCGACAAAAATCTAGATAAAGAGGGGATGCTTTGTTTTCGTTTCTTTTGAAGTATTTCATTCTAGGAGGTAAATCCATGCCGAATCTCACATTTATTTTGTATTTAATCATGTATATAATGAGTTATTAGCATTTTACTAATTTAGGGTTTGTGAATAGAAATTTTCAAATAATCTTCCAATTATAGTGTTTCTTTCTCCCAAATGAACAAATATGACCCTCCTCACAATTATTCATCACTTGTATAAATTTTTACGTCGTTTTAATCACTTTTTTAATTTGATTTATGATTATAGATCTAGAGTTATGTTGTTTGGAGAGAGAAACCAATGTAGTTAATTTATTTAATAATTTTTTCTACTTAATACATAGTTTGAATTAAAGCATTTTTAATTAATGTTGTTATGAGCGATAATAAATCAATATATTTTCAATTTGTAAATTACTAAAATTAACAATAATGAATTTATTAATATTTTTTAAAATAATATATGTTTTAGATGGAGCACAGGTACTGGATGTACTCGTCCAACGACGGAGATATGGTGGCATATTTTAACAGAGCAACTGAATTTACTGAAGCTGCCGAACAATATGCTTTCCGTCAGAGTGAAGCGGCAATATATTGTCCTTGTAAAGTTTGTAAAAATGACGCGATGTATCCGTGTTCAGATCGTGAAACCATACGATTTCACTTGTTGAAAAATGGTTTCATGAAGAACTATTATATATGGACGAAACACGGTGAGATGGGCCAAAACCCTCCTGAAGATTCTGATGTGTCGTAAGATGCTCATCAACATAGAAGAGGTTGTGATCATACATCTGACATAACACATGATGTTGATCAACATGATGATGATGACGCCTTTGATGTGGAGGAACTGATGCGAAATGTTGCACCTGAGGTGCTGTTGCAGAGAACTACAACCAAAGGATACGATAACTTTGAAGAACTTGACAAAGCATCAAAAAACCTTCTTTACGAGGAACGCCACGGATGCGATAAGCAGTATACTGTGTTGTACACAATTCTTGAGCTTATGAAACTGAAGGCCAACAATGGATGGTCTGACACTAGTTTTTCAGATCTTTTACAACTCCTAAAAAAGGTTTTGCTAAAACCCAATGGTCTACCATCTGATACGTACCAAGCAAAGAAGATGATTTATCCATTGACTTTGGGCGTTCAGAAGATTCATGCATGCCCGAACCACCGTATCCTATATCGAAAAGAGTATGGATTGTTAGAGAGATGTCCGCAGTGCAACACAAGTCGATACAAATGTCCAAATGACTGTGTGGAGGACTACAATGACCACAAGAAGAAGAATAAGAGGTTGCAGCAGAGGAAGAAAAATGTTATTGCAGACCATCATGGATATAAGACGGAGAGGAAAATTCCAGCCTTAGTAATGTGGTACCTACCGGTGATTGATCGCTTGAAACGTATGTTCTCTAATCCTAGAGATACTAAACTATTAATCTGGCATTTCTATAACACCCCGATTTAATAAAACCGGGAATTTATTAAAATTCTAGAGAAAAATCAATAAATACAAGACGTTCATCACACGAGTGAGTACAATACGCCAATCAATCATGGTTCGTAGACCATATTATTACAAAAGAGTTAAATGAAAGAGAAACTAATAAAATAAATCCACTAGATGAACCTCTTCTTCTAGTCTCGCGCCTTGACTGGGTCGCTACTCCAGACCGTCACCCTCCTCATAGTAGACTGCCTCTGGCGATGTAAGTCAATGGGGGTGAGTACAATCATACTCAGCAAGCCACCGAATGCAATTATAATGCAAGGTAATAACAAGGAAGGTAGTGGCTTACTTTTGCGGAAAAGCATATTTGTAAAGCAATTAATGTAATCAAGTTTATTATTGCAGAAAAGTAAACATGAGTTCATGCATCATCTTCTAACTCGAGGGGTACAGTCAGCCCACCCTCGCTCCACAGTCCTTACATGCCATGAATAACACAACCATTCATTCATAAGTAAACTAACTGTGAGAAGTCACACAACCCGCCCTTGACCGTGGGCTCGGCTTTTCAAAAAAGATTAAAACTCTGATCAGAGGTGTACTACTTTACCCACAAGGCACTTATTTCTCGCACACCGCAGTTTGTTAAATGACTCCTGTCATGAGAATCTCGTGCAAAAACCTTCAGCATGGAATGCTCCAATTCGATAACACCCTCTTATAGGTTTCATATGGTTTCCCAGTCACTTCGGGCCACACCATACCCCCTTGAGCAACATTGGTACAAGTCACCTGCAGGTTGCCCCTTGCCCCCTCCACTATGGTGCTTCAAGTTGGTACGATCCATACCTCCAGTTAGGACTTACCCACTAGACTTGTGGTTAGTACGGAAGTGCTTTGCAACGGATCCCGCAGACCGGTCCTTATAGTGCCCCGGGTGCGACCAACCAATTCCCGAGCTTGCACCTGGAACCCACCATACTTATAACATAGCCAACTCCAACAGAATCCAGAGACGAGAAGAACGGGGAAATTCATATAGTAGAATCCAACTATCTACGACTCTTTCTTTTATCTTATAGCAGTTGTGTCGGTACATTGGACACTAGCTAATATAATAATGTAGAGTGACAAGGAGTGTAGGATCAATAAGCATGGCTTGGGTTTACACACAAGGATGGGGATCTAATAAATATAATGTGTAGGGCTTTGAGATTAGACTAATGCAATATTATCCTATGAGTTATAATGATAATTTATTAAAACATGGGCTCAATGATGATCAAAATGGGGGTTGTGACTTGCCTTGATCCATGAATGGTGAAGGTGGAACCTCCAGGTAAAACTCCGTTTCTTCGACGGCGTCGTAGTCTTCTCGATACGGAAAAGTAAATACGACGACATTCAATAAACAATCCAAAAATCAACCATACAAGCATACATGTTTTTGTTGGATTAAATAAAAGAGATAGAGTCTTAAATTCTATGAAATTATTACCTAATCATTTAAGATTAATTTTTAAAGAGGTATCTGAATTTTATAAATTGATATAAGTATTTTCCCTAAGGGGTTTTTATTTTCCCTTTTTAAGGGTGAAATAAAAAGGTATAAAGCAACCCTATTGCTTTTATTGCAGTAAAAATAGTGAAATTAAGTTATTTGGTCTTCTGAAGTTATTATATAAGTTTTTATGATATTTTTATAAAGTGTTGAATTTTTATTACATGCATTAATTACTTATCCTAAAAGAGCTTTTGAATTATTATTTAATAAAAATAAAATGGGCAAAATAAACATACTGTTTTTATTGCATAAAAGTGTATAGAATATAAAGAAAAATTTTCTAGAATTGAAATGGGCAAATTTGGAGTTAAATTGAGCAAGTTATGAATTTTTGAAGTTTAAAATATTTTTTGAATTTTTATTACACAGGAAATCAATCTCTGGTCCACGGTGAACTGGGTTCACCGTGAACCGTTGACTGCGCGCGTGGACCAGGCTGATCAGGACCGTTGGATCTCGATCCAGCGGTCGGCGGGGATGAGGGGGATTTAAATGAGATTGGAGGGCTCAGATTGGCCGATACCGGTCAACTCCGGTCAAGGCAATTTGGGCCCTTGATCTCGGGTTCTAATCACAGCCGTCCGTGTGGTATCCGATGGCCATGATCAAAACCGGCATGGTGGCGGCACGGGGGAGCCAGGGGGTTTTGTCCCCGACTCCGGCCAAGCGGCGGCGAGCCACGGCGATGACGAGCGGCGGCCTAATGCCCTAGGTGTCGACAAAAATGGACAGAGGGGAGGAAGGGGAGTGCAGAGGTATCGGCGAAGGCGGCGAACGGCGATTGACGGCGACCGGCGACGAGAAGGAGCGGCGAAGCTGTTCGGGTTCACCGGCAGCGATGGGCTCCGGTGGTCTTCACGGCGAACGGGGTGTTGGCCGAGGACGGGCGGGCTACGGGGGTTCCGGAGGTGGCGTCAGCGGGGACAGCGGTGGCTTGAATCACCGGTGATGAGCTGCTAGAGCGGAACTAGAGGGAAAGGCCGAAAACATGGAGTGGTGGCTCGGGACAGCGAGGGCTTGGCGATTTCGGTGTGGCAGGTCGCGTTGAGCACCGTGGGTTCTTATAGGGGGGTCACCGGCGTTTATTTGGCATGGAAACCAAAGGAACCCCGAAGGGATTCCTTGAATACTCCGATG
Organism: Zizania palustris; assembly: GCA_019279435.1. Taxonomy (NCBI): domain Eukaryota; kingdom Viridiplantae; phylum Streptophyta; class Magnoliopsida; order Poales; family Poaceae; genus Zizania; species Zizania palustris. Next base: position 54,771,905 of record JAAALK010000081.1, read on the forward strand.
AGCTTTCCTTTGCTCGGCTATGCTTCCATCTGGGCAAAAATGTGTCGTCTAGGGATGGAAAGAGGTCGCCGGTGGTCGGGGCAAGTGAATCCGCGGTAGGTTTGGCGAATCAAGGCGGCTGGCAGTGAAAAATGGCAATGGGGGCGCCGGTATGGAAGGGGGAGATCCCCTTCCATCGAAGAAGAAGGATATGATAGATGGGCTCCACCTGTGAGTGAGCGGGCGCGAGGGGAAAGGTGCCGACAGGTGGGGTCATGGTGGCAGTGACCTAGCGTGGGATGGGGCGACTGACAGCTGGGACCAGGCAGGCGCGGTGGGAGAGAGAAGAGGGCGGGGCACGCTGACAGGGTGACCCTAACTGTTAGTGGCCGAGCGAGAAGAGGGAAGGCGCCGACACACGGGCCCGGGTCATCTACGACTGAGGCGTGCAGAGCGGGACTGACTGGTGGGCTGGCAGACACGCGCGCGGAGTAGAGAGGGCGGGCAGCACTTACAGGGTGGCCCCACAAGGCAGCGAGAGTGGGACTGGACTGGGCTAGGTTTGGGAAGGATTCAGGGTTGCGGACCAATAAGATTAAAAATGCATTTTCGATTTAAAATAATTCCTGATAATACTTTATTTGTTTAGGGCTTGAAGTACTGTTGCTAAAATTTTGTGAAAATTCTCAAAAATATTTTTTAGCCTCTGGATTCCATCATAAATTTTTTAGCTTAAAATTTGAAATATTTCTCCCTGTTTTGTTTTAATTGGGTTCTTTCCACCTTTTCTTTAATTAAATAATGCCTTTTAATCTCAGAAAATTTATTTCCCTCATTTTTATTTTATTTTTAAATTTGGGTTGTTACAATCCTATCCCCCATACAAAGAATCTCGTCCTCAACACTAGAGAGTTAAATGAATTACTTAAACAAATGAGGAAGACTATGTGTCAGCTTGAGATGTGCTTTCATCCTTCATATTTTGATATTATGGAGCACTACATGATACATATAGCATACCAAATCATTGTTCTCGGTCCAACGTACCTGCACAATATGTATGCGTATGAGCGTCTAATGGTTATCTTCAAGGGTTACGTACGAAATCGTGATTATCTAGAGGGTTCCATGATAGAGGGCTACATGATTGAGAAAGTCATTGAGTGCTACACAAATTACATAAGAGATGGAAAACCAATAGGAGTTCCCGTGTCGCGGCACCATGGAAGACTCACTGGCAAAGGAACTGAAGGCAGGAAAATCATACGAGATAATAGCTACCAAACAATAAGAGAATCACATTACAGTGTAATGCATCAGTTGGCGATTATGAGACCATATGTTGAACAACACCTGCAAGAGCTTTGTGAAAAGAATGAAGATCGCGGTGAACAATGGATTATGAAATAACACAAATTTCATTTCACATCATGGCTGAGGGATCTAAACCTTTCGATTGGAGAAACCGATGAAGAGATGATGATAAATAAATTATCTTACGGTCCATTGAGCATGGTTAAAACATGGCAAACGTATGACATCAATGGTTTCGCATTCTATACCAAAGCAAAGGATCAAAAGAGTCAGCGCCAAAATAGTGGTGTCAGAGTAGATGCAGAATATAGCACTGGACAAAAGAATGCTTACTATAGATACATTGAAGAAATATGGGAACTCTATAGAAATCCCTGTATTTAAGTGCTAGTGGGTCAGACATCCAGAAGGTGTGGAGGTGGATGATTATGGGTTTATGATAGTTGACCTTAATAAGGTGGCCTATAAAGATGACCCTTGGATACTCGCTCAATCCGTGGCACGAGTATTTTACATACTTGATCCTAAAGACAAGAAAAAATACATCGTTGCTCTAGGAAAACAAAGAATTGTTGGAGTTGATGGAGTCGAAGACAAAGAAGAATACAATCAGTTTGATGAGGTGTCCTTTTTCGTTGACATATCAAGGATCAATGTGGTTGAAGCAAAACTGTCATTTGGCAGTGTCATTCCTTATCTACACACCGATGGCGATGGAAAATTAGTGCAAAGCTAGATCATTTATGTTTAGCGTGCGTATTTGTAAAATCAATTATGTCATTTTATTTAAGATATTGGTAATATATATATATATATTATATGTTATTATTTAATTATAGTTAATTAATAATACATGTCTAACGTAAACCGAGGGGGAAAATACCAATTTTTTAAAATTTGATAAGTTATGATGTATTTTTATTGTTAAAAAAATTAAAGTTCCAATGAGGATTTAAACATCAATACAAAAAAAATTAGATGCTAGCAGCAAGGTTCAAACCTCAAACTGCCTGCCGGCAGCAAGGTTCGAACCTCAAAGTGCATGGCACCAAAGAAACCCCCCGCACCACTGCGCTACAAAGTGTTTCTCGAAATGTAAGCATAACGTATATTAGATAATCCCTACCGCTATTAGTAGTGGTGGTCGAGTGTAATCAGGGTGGGCATGCTGACGTCACCAGGCCGCCACTGCTATTCCTTTTAGTAGTGGCGGTCAGTGACGTCAGTGGTCTGCCACTACTAAGTCGAGCACCAGCGGCGGGCAGATTAGTAGTGACGGGCTGGTGACGTCATCGCCTGCCACTACTAAGAGAAAATAGCAGTGACGGGTAGGATGACATCAGCATGCCCACCATTGCTAATACACCTATATAAATTTTTCACTCCCGCCGTCTGAAAAACACGTTTCATTTCTAAACACTAAACTCCTCCCGCCCGTTGCTGCCGTTCCCGGAGCCCACGCCACCGCCCTCGGAGCCCATCGATGTCATCCCTGAAGCCCGTCGCCGTCGTCTCGAAGCCGTTGGTGTCCCCAGACCCCTCGCCGCTGCCTCGGAGCCATCGCAGTCGTCCCCAAAGCCCGTCACCGGAACCCGCATCGGTGTCCCCGGACCCCTCGTCGCCGCCTCGGAGCCATCGCCGCCATCCCCATCCCCGAGCGCATGCCGCTGTCCCCATCCCGGAGCCTATGCCGCCGCCCTCGGAGCCCATCGCCGCCGTCGCCCCAAACTCCGCCCGTCACCGGAGCCCACGTCGCTGTCCCCGGACCCCGCGCCGCCGTCTTGGAGCCGTCGCTGCCATCCCCATCCCCGAGCGCAAGCCACCGTCCCCGTTCAGGTTGCTAAAAAGTTTCTAGGGTTTACTGTCCTTACATTTGGAGTGCCCATAATTCTTCAGTAATATTAATACATGACAATGTATAAAATATATTAGGTATTTCTATCTCTGTACAAAAAGATGGAAAAACAGGAAGCATGATTGAACAACATTTGAAAATTAGGACCTGGAAGTCTTAAAGAGTTTATCAATTTCAGAATTTCTAGGAAATAGTGGCTTATGATTCACTATTTGCACATATCAACATGAGAAGTCAAATTTGTGGTTAGTTATCATTTTGTTCTATGTTATCTCTATTACTAAGAACTTAACAATGTGTGTAGCAGCATTCTAGGTCCAGGAGATGTGAAAATTACTTTGTACCTATCCTAGTTAAATGACTAAAATTTAGGGTGCGAAATGTATGAAAAATGTGATCTCTTATGCACATATGCTTCTTTAGTATTAGTGTATGCATGCTTACTTCTTTAGTTTTGCATTTTGGTTAAAGGATCATTTGTAGAACCACTATATACTACTTTGTTACACCTGTTTTGGCATTGATTAATGGAAATGTACCATTCACCCAATATATATTAGTCTAATGTTGTATATAATACATAGTTGATGACTTGATTGATGCATGAATTAATGAAACAAAGTATATATATATTATTCATGTTGCTCTCCACTGCTAATACAACTATATATAGGTTTTGGCTCCCGCTCGGATGAAACCCTAGATCAATTGCAAATCAAATTCCTATGCCCGTCGCCACCGTCTCGGAGCCCTTTGCCGTGCGACACGTCCATTCGCTTCAACAACTTTTTTAGAACACTGCTAGGGATTAGATCTTCAACAACTTTTTTAGAACAACTTTTAGAGGCCTATGATGCAAATTGTAATTGAGTTATCTCATGTATGTCATCAAGTCGTGTGACACATGCATTCCCATCAATAACTTCTTCTTTCTCGTGTTGTTGGCAGTGAATGGATGTGCTCACGGTTCCATGGAAGCCATGAACATATTTCAAAAACAACACAAAATATGCTGAGGCTTCAACAACACTAGAGAGAGAGAACAACACAATCCCCTAACTTGAGTATTAATATAGTAGCTTCAGAAGTAATAGCTGACTATTGTAGCCAAGAAGAGTTTTCATACATTTCCCACCATTGACACAGTGATCAGTTTACTACTGCTATTACTTCTGAGGCTACTATACTAATCTTCAAGTTAATCCGGCTGAAGACCAACATTAGATTCTGCAATTCCTTTTAGAGGCCTATGATGCAAATTGTTATTGAGTTATCTCATGTATGTTATCAAGCCGTGTGACACGTCCATTCCCTTCAACAGCTTCTTCTTTCTTGTGCTGCTGGCAGGGAATGGATGTGCTCATGGTTCCATGGTGGCCATGAACATATTTGAAAAAACAACACAAAATATGCTTAGGCCTCAACAACACTAGAGGATTAATATAGTAGCTTTAGAAGTAATAGCTGACTACTTTGTGTATTGTTTCGTACATGAAAATATGACATCAGACCTTTTTTGCATAACCAAAATTCTGATACATTAACCTCTTAACTATGAATAGTTAATCTATAGCGGAAGAAGGACGTCCTGTCGAGGAGCTCATCTATGAGTCTCCCGCAAAAACAAATAAAGAGGGTTCATTTGAAGGATCCTCCGATAGTGAATCTTCGTACCACTCTCCGGAGAATGAACATCCAATGGAGCCTAGGAAGAAGAGAACAAGAGGATACGCCGATGAGGATTACATTCCTGAAGCTCAAGCGGAGGTAATTATTGCATTAGTAGCAAGTCAGAGCAGCTTCTAACCGAGGATTACAATCCTGAAGCTCACATTGTCTATCATCGTAGGATCATCCAAAGTGAGAAAGCAAGCATCGATTATTTCAAATCGAGAAAACAACAGCTATTGTCCTAGCTGTTGAGTCATCTGAGCCAACAGCCGTTGAGCCCACAGCCACTACATCCTCTGCAAATGCGAAGAGGAGAGGAAAAAGAGAGAAGAACAAGCTGCATATAGCCATCTACGAGGTTGAAGATGTGTATGTTGATGGGGCTCCAAAGAAGATGACAGAAATCATAGCTAAGTGGCGCAATCATTGTGGATGTCTCGCCAGGGAGCGGTGTAAAATAGTTTGGAAAAACTGGAAGATTGTCCCTGAAGTTACGAAGAATGAATTGTGGGAGCATATAAAAACACATTATAAATCCCCGGAAGATCGCTTTGAAGATGCTAAAGCTGCCACATTGAAGACTATCGAGATGTCTCTCCGTACGTTCAGGACTAGACTAAACACATAGTACCTTCAGAAAGGACAGTCGCCGCTCAACGACTATGAATTTATCACACCAAATGAGTGGAATGAATTCAAATTGTAGCATTGCTCGGAAGAAGCCAGACAAGAAATCATCATGTTCAAAGAACTTAATAAGAAAAATAAGTTCCCACATAAACTTGGCCCAGGTGGATATAAGGCCAAGAAGGATGAGTGGAGTAGAAAGGAGGAGGAGGATCATGCGGTTTGGTTACCTGAACAGTTTTCAGGTGCTGATCAGTGCACTAACAGATGGCTCATAGGTCGAGCTAAAAAAACACCCGAGGGCCAATATATGCTCTCCAACTCACGGACTAGTGAAGTATTTCATAAAGCACAGGAAATCGCTGAGTTGGAGAAGGCTAGAAAGTTCAAGCCGGAGGGATGTAATGACCAGCTTACATCTACTCTCAGAAATGAGGAACATCAAGGGCGCACCCGAGGTGTCTCTTCTATAGCACCCTGGAAAATACTTTTAAGAAATAGGAGGGTGCTACATACAAGAAGCGTCAAGGACGCCCAGATGACGCTGTAGAGCGCCGTGCAGAGTGGGAGCGACACTTTTTTCAATTTATTAATGAGAATCCCAACATAATGCAGGCTACAGCGGGACAGATAATTGTGCCAGAGGTACGACTTGACGTACCAAGCAGTGTTGGCTCAGTACATGAAAAGTTTCCTATAAATTATATTAAAGATGACACACCATGCAGCCTGCATGTACCGATAGGGTGCAAAGGGCATTCCCAAGAGGCTGCACGAGGCATTGCTATGCCTGGGGATTTATTTCACAATCGGCCTATTCCTACTGAGTATACCAAGGTTTAGGTCAATGAGATCACCAATGATAGATTTATTAATGACCTCTTGGATCTTCCAATGCCTGATGAGGGGATTGAGACAATCGGAGATGCACTGAATAACTTTGTCCTATGGGCGAGTCGAGATATCAAATTATTGTAAACAAGTTCTCAGAGTAAATCACCTATTGTCTCATCACAATCCCCCACATATCTTTCATCTCAGGATGTGCAAAATATAGGATCTTTATCACCTGTTGATGAGCATGAGATAGAGGAAGAGGCAGAGAAAGAGCCAGTGCCCGATAAAGTGGCAGAAGTGATAGAACCAAAAGTGGCCGAGCCTGATCAAGTTAAAGAGTCAGTTCCGGACGAGGCAAATCAAATGCCACTGCCAGTTTCAGCCAAACCTGAAGTGACAGAGCCAGTGCCAGTGCTTGAGCCCACTGAGCCCAACACAAAAGTGCCAGAGCCGAGATTAAATGCCAGTGCCAGTTCTGGCCGAGCCTCAAGTGCCAGTGACTGAGCCCACTGAGCCCAACACAAAAGTGCTAGTGCTAGTGGCTGAGCCTGAAAAACAAGATGCACACCGAAAGCCAGCAATCCACAAGACAATTTTTCAAGTTGTGCAGTGTTCTGCGCCGAAATCTGAAATGCTTAAATTTTTTACTACTATGCAGCAAACATGGTTTACGCCCATAGAGGCTCCCATAAAGGCTCCAGTACGAAAGCAGGCGGGCTCATTTTCTGTTGATAAATGGACCTACGGAGACAAGCATTACATCGAATACAAACCAGGCAAACCATTATTACCCCAATGAGTACTTAAGAGTATGTGTTGGCAGATGAGAATATTTCTTGACTGGTAACTCGAAGCGTCTTCGTTAGGAGTTACAGAAATAGAAGTGAAGATTCCAAACGAAATATTCAACTGCCCAGAGTTTACTCTTGCATTATTTTTCGATGACATCCATCGGATGTTCCGTCTGTAGTGAACCGACATCACAAGCATGATGCTCTGGTGCATGTAAGTACTTTTTACTTTGTCAATACAAAGCAAAAATCAATCATGTCTTATATTGACTATTGTTTCATAACATATGTAGTTTGAATTCATGTTGTGACACGTCTAATAAATATGGGTACTTGAACCCTTCATTGATAAGCCAAAGTGCACTAAACCCGGTACTAAACTAGAACGATGACAAGTACTGGACAGCGGGTCAGAAAAAATTTCAAAGGAAGATGTTCAATAAAGACAAAGACGAACTTAAGAAGAGTAAAAGAAATTGTGCCACGTTGTACATTGCGTGGTGCATGTTTCAATGGAAGGACAGAGAAATGATAAGTGGAGCATATAACTTTAAGTAAGTATACCCACTATATCCACTTAATCATGTTTTATCGATTATGAAACTAACATAGTCATATATTACTTCTTTCGATAGTGATCATTGGATTGCACTTCTAGTATACCCAAAGTACTCAAGGGTTTATGTGCTCGACTCTCTCTACAAACCCAAAAAAGAATATCAAGATATATTAAATGTTATTCAGAGTGCATACAAATACTACGTGGAAAGGTTAGGTGGCCCACATGATCCACAGAGGCTGAAAGATATGCTTATCAGAACCAACTATCCGGTAATATTATATTTTGAAATTTCTTAATTCAATTGATAAAGCCAAACTATATATCGTTCTAACTTTGTCTATTTTGAAGTGTCACAAACAATCTCCTGGTTCGGTGCATTGCGGGTATTATACTTGTGATTTCATGAGCAATAACTTAGGAAAGTTTGCGCGGACAGTATCTGAGGCTACTAAAGGAGTAAGTTGATTTATTGTGTGTTAATCTAATATAACTTGCATCGTATAAACTTATATGTTACCTATGCAGGCGTCAAGACCATCAACCGTTGCCCAAAAGAGTCAACTCTCAGAATCAGAAATGTACGACATTGTATCAAGGATGTGCCGCTTCACGATGCATGAGATTCTTCATGAGCTTGGAGTATTCTTCGATCCTGAGGGTGAAGTGGCCAAGCATCCAACTCTGTATGATTGGGCCGGAAGAATGAAAAGGCAAGTACAACAAATCGATAAGAATTTTGAAGTTGAGAAGCAAAAAAATGCGCAAGATATGAGTTGGCCTTCCAAGAAAACATAAACCGCACGAGCATGTATTTGTGAAACAATGGTTAATTTTGAAATTTTCATAGATGTAAACTTTTTAAACCTGATGTGTGATGAAATGTAAACTTTGTAAATTTATAAATTGATGAGATGGGTTGATGTTGTGTTGATGTGTTGCTGTTGTGGATGTGTATGTTGATATGTGGATGTTTTGCTGCTGTGTATCTGGGTGGCTGTGTAAAGCATATAATTTCTGTGTTTTGGTTTGTGGGACTGTGTGAATTAAGGTTTACAACATTCTGTGTAATAGGGTAAACACAGTAGTGGTGGCACGATGATGTAATTTGCCCGCCACTGCTGTTAGGAATAGTAGTGGCGGGCAGATGAGGTTAACGTGCCTGTTACTGCTGTTGACACAGTGGTGGCGGGCTCGCTGACATCATCTGCCCATCACTGCTATGGCTAACAGCAGTGGTGGGCAGATGACGTCAGTGTGCCCACCACTGCTATTGACACAGCGGTGGCGGGCACTCTGCCCGCCACTGCTAACCAGGGTTAGCAGTGGTGTTAGAGCAGTGGCGGGCTGGATGCCCGCCACTAAAGGACGTTTTTGCCCACCGCTACTGTGTCGCTTTGTAGTAGTGCTTGATGCTTCCATTTCCAAAGGGGAAAAATAGTGTCTTGCATCTATCAAAGGGGAGGATCTTTTGTCAAGGGGGAGAATTTTAAACTCAAGTGACATGTTTGTGCTCTTTTCTGAGTTTTTATGGTCACTTGTGTGCTGAACTTCAACATTCATCTTTGTTTCTTTTGGGAGTTGTCAATGCACTGATCAAGGGGGAGATTGAGAAACCAAGTGGGTTTGCACTGTGGTTTTATCTTTGTGATGAGTGATTAACAAGTTTTTCAATCCTGATTTAATAGTTTGGTCTTGTGTTTGGTTGTGTGTGTTCATTGAGGGGATCAGTGTGTGTTCTGCATAGAGATTCGTGTTTTGCTTGTTTCATTGTGTGCATGGTTGAGATGCGAGTCAACTGTCAACGGTGAGTGATTAGGGTCAAGCGGGGAGCTTGATGCTAGAGGATCAAGGGTGCCGAGTGAAGTTGAGGAAGATCTCAAGCGTACACATGCAGATAAAGCAAGGCATGGATGGATGGATGATCGAGACTGCATGTTGACCAAGTTAATGAAATGGAGGCTAGTGCAAGTTACAAGTTGACTTGAGAGATAGAGAGTGGAAACACTTGCTACTAGTCGAGTTTGCGGATTGGTGACACGTGTCGGCGATCTAGTGGGCTTTGTCGGTTTTGCCTCAAAACCGTCATATCGATATCGAAGCATCCTGAAGCGAAGCCATAGTCGTTATGATAGCACCATGTCAAGACAAATTACCTTTTGATAGGATTTTACTATTTTGCCCGTTAGGCCCGCGTCTATATTTTTGCATTTGTAGGTAAAATAGCCTAGGGGTATTTTGGTCTTTTCCATTTTTTAAACTGCCTATAAAAGACATTTAGTCCTAGGGTTTCTACCAACTCAACCACTTTCAAATCAGAGTTCACTTTACCAAATTAGATCTCCCTTCAGAATTTTCCTCCTATTCTTTGTGCTTCACTTCTGATTTCTTCCTAAAAATCGCTACATCTTCATCCAATCGCTCTTGGCACCAAGCACTCACCGGTTTTCTCTTCTATGACATTTACCAAGCACTTCTGTCGGTTTTCTTTGGGCATAGTACGCCAAGCGGTCTGCTAGATTTTTCCTATAGACGAAGCAGTGCATTTGGCAAGGGGAGACAGTTTGACTCGGTGGCGGCGGTGTGAGGCCTTTCAGCGCGATGGCGGCGCTAGATGTAGAACTGCATGCGTGAAGCACTCGGAGTGCTATGCGGTGGTTTGAGCCAGATATGCGAGCAAGGCCATGTGTGCAGGGCATTCGGCAGCGGCCAGAGGAGAATAGAAACACAGTAATTTCTTTCTCAAATCCATGTTCATTAGCAGTATTTTTCCCTTCATTATCCTGTGGTTGATTCAATAGGTTCAAGCACATTTTATTTACTGCATTTATTTTGTTCAAATTAAATGCATTAATTATTGGGCTTTCTTATACTGGATTAAATACCTGTGAATTGTGGATGCTTCCCATGTGTTTGATGAAATTTTTTGTTTTGTCATGATGATTATTTATTTGTCATCCAATCTATGAGTAGATTGTTAATCTGCCTTGAGTGCTATGTATGGGTGTCTTTTCAATCAGGACAATGATTTGTCTTGAAGGCTAGATTATTTTCAGTGCTTGTGATCTCTTAGATTTTTGGATCATATCATATTTGACAAGATATTGATAGCACTTGATTTTTGGGGGATTTTTCTCTGTGATAGTTTATTTGCTCCCGCTTGTTCTATTACAGGAGCATTGGGTTTTTAGAAAAGGCCATCATTTCGAAAGAATTTGTTGAGGCGCCTATTCACCCTCCTCTAGTCACCAGTTTTGATCCTACAGCAGTGCGCTATGCGCTCGAGCCGATCGGTAATCCCCGATGCTAATAAGGTGACACATAGAATTAAAAGGTAACCTATTAGCTTGCACCACAAGAGATCGATTGAAGCGATGTAGCCTTGAACAACACAAACTCAATCGACACAATCACCAAGGCGGCAGGACTCACCTCTTCACCGGAGATCGAAATGATGCAGCCCAGCTCCGAGTGCCAAGTCTCGACAGAATTAACCTTGAATAAACAAGGGTGGTGATGTGCCGAGAGTAGTTTTGTGGTTGTAGTTGTGTATTCTCTAATCTACTTAATAGGTACATATTTATAGTCCAGAGAGTTGCTGTCTTCTACAATCAGAACCGATTCTATTTTATCTCTATCTTTATCTCCATCGGCTCCTCCATATCCGGTCACGTGCAACAGGCAAAATCCTTTGACCGTACTTTTTTGACTTCTGTTGATCATACCTGGTCCTTACTGGGCTTGGGCCTCAACGAAGTTTTCCCATCAACTAGAACCAAGGAAGGACATACTTACCCAATATCTTCTTCTGCTGCACTAGGTTGTCTCATGTTAGAATGAAATGATCCATGATCTTGTCATGTGCATGGTTCCTGAGCTAATAGGGTTAAAATTTTAATTTACAAGCTACCATAGACTCCCCATGTCCCAATAGTCGTATCAGAGCCTACATGCGTAGTGTTTGATTTAGATCCATCACGTATAGAGATATGTGGTGGAAATAGATTAGATCTATTGTTCATTGCATCGAATTTTCAAAAGTTTCGAGTTGGACCTAGAAATTTCTGGCCGAAATAATTTTAAATACAGAGAGTTATTTTTGAAAGTTTTTGGTTGGACTCGGAAGTTCCGGGTAAAATCATTCTCGAAACAGAAGGTTATTTTCGGATGTTTCGGGCCAAATTTTGGGCCCTTAAGTCAGAAGTTTCATGCCTACTGGTCAGAAGTTCTAGGTCCAGTTCAATCACGCATAGATTCTTCGTCTAACTTGTTTTTTCGGAGAATGTTGTGACTGGTATGGCCTTGCAAATGTGTGAGATGCATGAATATAATTTCATGGCTTTTGTGTCATGGTTATTATAGCCCAAAGTTGTTCAATGATTGTACGACCTATGAGTCGACATGTGATACTTTCTTTTTCTAGTACATGTAACAATAATCGACTAGCATGTACTACGGGAACACTCACATTTGCCGAGTGCCTAGGGCACTCGGCGAACCCCACTCGGTACACTCCTTATCGGTGATGAGGGTGTTCGCCAAGTGCTTTTTATCGGGCACCCGACGAAGTCTTTGCCGAGTGCAATGTGGCACTTCACCGAGTGCCAAGTTGGCACTCGGCAAACCCGCACGTCTGACGGTCGGGTGGCCGTTAACGGACCTTTGCCGAGTGCCCCCCGTGGCACTCGGCGAAGGCGTTTTGCCGAGTGCCCACCGTGGCACTGGGCGAAGGGGGTTTACCGAGTGCCCTACGTGGCACTCGGCGAAGGGGGGTTTGCCGAGTGCCCACGTGGCACTCGGCGAAGGGGTACCATGGCACGCGTGGCAGGGTCTTTGTCGAGTGCCACGTGGAAGCACTCGGCAAAGCCACTCCAGAACACACAGAAACGTGCCACGTGGCACGTTTATATGCTAATTAGGTGGCTTTGCCGAGTGTGGCACTCGACAATTTTTTTTGATTTATTTAATGCATATTTCATCCCAAAAATCACATTCAATCACAAAATTCATCACAAATTCACATTTAATCACAAAATTCATTCCAAAATTCACATTTAATCACAAATATTCACATTCAATCACTATATGAATCACAAATTCACTCACATCACAAAAATCACATTCACATCACAAAAATCACTTTCACATCACAAAATTCACATTCACATCACAAATTCACATTCACATCACAAATTCAAGTTCACGTTCACGTCACAAATTCACGTTCACATCACAAATTCAAGTTGAAGTTCACGTTCACGTTGACAAGTTCAAGTTAATTCACAAGTTCACAACGGCAACTCACAGCACGCCTCACAAGTTAGGGAATCTCACATGTTAGTCTCACAAGTTAGCATTATTGCTATGCCCAGTGTGCGGAGATGGCTGCGTGTTTGATCCTGTTGCCGATGAATGAAACTGCAAAAAAAAAGAAAATAGTTAGCACAATTGTATATAACAAAAACAACAAAAATAATATTAGAAACTCACATTGCCGCTCTGTGGAGTCCGCGGAGATTGTTCAGGTTGATGAATTCCAGGCAGGTCCATATGACCTGAAAAAGATCCACCAATCTGCCAAACCACTGCTGCATATAGGCCTGCATCTGAGCCTACATCCGAGCCTCCATCTAGGTCTGCCACTCAGTCCTTTGTGATCTTTATTCATTTAGTTGGGCCTACAAAACATTAATTCATAGTCATTAATGTTCCAAAAGAAACAAATTGAAATGTTCGATGATTAATGAAAATGAACTAACTTGTAGATCGGCAATCAGACCCATAGATGTGTCTCGGCGAGGGCGTATACCCGGACCGGAGGTCGAGCTCCGAGCTCTCACCTCAGATAGAGAGGGGATACTATAGGTATCAATGGCGCCGTCGCCCATCAAATATCGCCCATGTCTCTTGCCTCCTCCAGCCCTCATTACCACCTCACCATCGATATCATGTGCGACTGGGTCATAATCGGGACCATGCACTTCCCTCGCCATCTCTGAATAGTCCTGGAGGCGTTGATATGCGTTCTGATTAGTGTACGACTCAGCGGGGTCATTTGGATTGTAAGTATTGCCTTCAACCGCCCTCCCTTTGTGAGCCAGAGCGTATGCCATGACTTGGGAGCATTCCTGACCCGCATTGGTCGTTGACTAAAACAAGAAGATAGTTAGAGTTATATTGTGCAATTAAGCGAAAAAAAGAAACAAGTAACTACATACCAATCTCGCCCTCAACTGGTCGAGGTTCAGCGAGCCTTGATGGGTGCTGCCCCCAGCATGAGTAGGCGTCTCTGGCGGCATACATTGTGACTGCTCTGCCACTCGGCAAAACACCACCTATCAACAATTTGGCCCCAACATTCGAGATGAGCGGCAGACCACTGTGGATGGACCTATTTGATGCAAGTGAAGTTGTTAATGACATAATATTAAGTATTGGAAGATACACGATAATACACTTACCATCATGTATTCCTCTCGTGTCAGAAAGGTGGTCCGGGCATCCTTTTTATTCTTGCTCTCTTGGTGGTGCTGAGCGTAGAAGTCGATAACGGCTTGAATGTGCGCCTCATAATGCATGTCGGTGACAAGCTTCTTGGCGGCTCTATTAATAACATCGGTAGCCTGATCCGCATACGTCTCATCACATCTATAAAAATCCTGCATATAGATGTAAAGATAATGTTATGTAATCTACATGTCAATAGTATTGACACATATATTAAGAAAATAAACTTACCCAGAGCTCAGCCCTGACTCGATCGGCTAGATGGGGAAATTGTCTCCCTTCCCGTTCAGGGGCGTCTAGTGCACTTTCGTAGTGCCTCTATGAGTACACCGGCTCCATCCTCCCATCAAAAGATACCAAACCAGGGAACTTTTCCTTTATAAGAAGTCTGAGGATGCCGTTTACGTGGCGTGAGCACTCACGACCTGCTCGTTCAACCATAATCCAGTTCCTACCCCGGTATCATTAAAAAGTATTAGTATGTGTTAAAAACTAAACTGGCGAAAGGAATACATTAGAGACTTTCTATAGCAACTTACCTATTTTTGTCGGGTCGAATGAGCGCACGATCAGCTGCTGCCACTGGTCGCCTCGGGAGTGACGAAGGACAACGCAACCACACTGCAACCGTTTCCATAGCCTGCTCCTCTCCCTTTGCCCCAACCTCCTCCCCACCCTCTGCCCCCACCTCCTCCTCCTCCGCCCTAGCCTGCTCCTCCTCCACCTCATCCAGCACGTAATCAACGTCGCGACGGGATGCTGGTATCTGGCTGGTAGTTTCACTCGAGGGCACGGGTGCCTTTCCTCTCACTGCTGACTTCTTCATTCTCCCACCTCGAGGTCTAGATGAGGACCCGACCTCATCTTGAGAGCGGGTGGATTTACCGCCTTTTCCTACAACTGCAATTATTATTTTCTTTAAACCCCCCACCATATTTCAATCACCTGCTACGAAAAAGAGTAAATCACTTTAGATAAATCGTGAAATGTGTTATAAACGCATTTAATAAAAAATTAAACATAATTCTCATACAGCTGCTAGAAATAGTCATCGCCGTCCGGATTTGCTAGATCATATGTACGTATCGTCATCACTATCACGTGATATGATATAATCGTCCAGCTGATCAGGAGGTGGAATGTTGTCATCACTTTGATTGCCTGAGTGTAATCTCTCTAACAGTTCTAAGTCTCTTCCATTCTGAATCTCGTATCCTTCATCGGCATCGGCACCACTTTCGTTATCTACTTCCATCGTCTCCATCAAGTCGATAACAAACATGCCTGATAGCCCATCTTCTTGAAAGAACTCTCCATCGTATGTGTTCGGGTCTATGTTATAGTCTTCGTTGTTCGGGTCTATAGGTTTAAACGCGATGAACATGTATATTAGTCGCATATAAGATAGGATTGAAAGGTAGAACTAACTAAAAGTTAAGTTAAGAAATACCTTTGTTTTGAACCAAGAAATGAAATCGGGATTGCCATTTCCCACGCCATACTTAAGAATGGCAGTTGATTCCTCAATGTTAGCCTCCCTCGAACCACGCCAAAATCGTCGATGAAATTCCTCAATGTATTGTTCCACTTCGGAAAGGTTTGTCAGGACATACAACATAATCAAATGTCACTCTTCATGCTGCAAGGTCTTGTTAGCAGCACCACTTGCACTTCCTAGTTGGCCCCTGAAGATGCTGAGATTTGATTCTTCTTCTGGAAGATTGTAATGGGAAGGTGGAATATGCACGCTAGGAAGATTGTCTGCATAATATCTAGTTGTGAAGTTTGACACCTCCTCCAAAACATATGCCTCAGCTATAGATGCTTCAATTTTGCATTTATTCTCACATTTATTCTGAAGAATCTTTTGGAATCTCTCAATTGAATAGCACCAATGGCTCTGGACCGGACCTCCCATCCGGGCCTCATACGGAAGGTGCAAGATCATATGTTGCATCGGATTGAAAAAACCGGGCGGAAAGATCTTTTCTAGCTTGCATAATAACGCGGGCGCTAGTGTATCCATGTCTGCTACCACGGTGTGAGACAACTGTTTAGCACAAAGTTGCCGGAAAAAATTGCTCAATTCAGCTAGAACTCGCCAGACATCTATGGGGACATAGCCACGAATCATTACCGGGAGCAGCCGCTCAATCCATATGTGATAGTCATGACTTTTGAGTCCGTTTATTCGCAGAGTAGCTAGATTAACTCCCCTCTTCAGATTAGCTACATAGCCATCAGGAAACATCAAGGTTTGAAACCACTCAAGTACTTCCCTCCTTTGTCCCCTTGTTAAAACAAAATCAGACTTTGCCTTCGTCCAGGATTTCACGCTTTTAGGAGGTATCATGTCGAGCTTAGGTCTGTTGCATATAGCCGCTTGATCCACTCGGGCCTTGACGATGTCTTTTGTCTTCTCAGGAATATCCATGATTGTGCCAAAAATGGCCTCGGCAACATTTTTCTCGGTGTGCATCACATCAATGTTGTGCAGAAGGAGAAGATCATCGAAATAAGGAAGATTCCATAAACATGGCTTGTGAGTCCATGCATGTGTTGACACGAAAACGTGCCCCCGCACTTGGGTCAGTTCGACGTTCAAAAGTGTGCGGATACTTAGGGACAAGCCTAAGCGTGACGCATCACTGACGTCGCGTTCCGACTACCCTTAGTCGTGATAAGGGGGTGGAGTCGCCAGGCAATCAGGTCACACAAAATAATCCAATTAGTCGAGAGAAATATATTGAACAGAATAAATCAGCAAACCGGTCGGAGCCTGTCTGTGTCGAAGTATGGTGCGAAGGGGGTCGCCGAAGTATACCTTCGGCGTCTGGTGCGAAGTGTCCCACCAAAGGGTACCTTCGGTGTTCGGACTAGTCCGGTCGAAGATGAACTCCGAACGGATCTGGGCACGACAATCACCTCCGAACGGTAGGGTTCGGCGCGAAGTCCCTGATACAGCGAGGTACAAAATAATGACTGAAATGCCGCGTGCGGGTGTGACTTCGTCCAGAGCGGAGTATGAACGTGGCGAAGCCTGTCGTGACGAAGTGTGCTGGCGAAGTGTGTGGTCGAAGCAGAAGTCCCAACGAAGGGTGTTCTGGCAACCTTCGAAACCGATCTCTCAGCTTCGGACACCTCCGGCGAAGCAGCTCCGAACGTGAAAACCTGCAACAGAGAGGATTCGAAGTACTAATTTGGTCTGAGGACCAAATTTTGCTAAGTGTTGCACTAGTAGCGAAGTTAGCAATCTGTTATGCAGATTAGCTGATACTTCAAAGGTGAAGTAACAAGGCGATAGCAATCTATTACGTAGATTAACGGATACTTCACAAGCGAAGTAACAAGGATTACCACTGTTCCAAAGTGGCCGGCGGAGGGCTTCCAGGAAAACCCACGAAGAGGTACAGAAAAGTAAAGGTAAATAAATGCGATCAAAGCTAGGGCTTTGTATTTGATTTGTGTTGGGGGGCCCTCTAAGTTGGCCTCACCTCTCTATTTATAGGGGCCAAACTTCTGATCTAATTTGCTATAATTCGGCTTGGATAGAGATAAAAACATAGCCGGAATTGTATCCAACTCTGTCTCTACCGAAGTGGGCTTCGGCCAGGCCCATTGAAGCCTGCTCCTCGGGCCGAAGCTTCGGCGGCGTGGGCCTCCGAAGGCTTCCTGGCCAAAGGCCGTGGGCTGGCTAGAGGCTTTTGGAGCCCACAGCCCAATGGACCTTCGGCCCTGTAGGGCTTTGGCCTGACCCCGGACATGTGTATTTTTGGCCCAAATCACCAAAATTGATATTTTGACAATCTCAGCCATTGATGCCATTTTTTGCTATCAACAGCATGATGCTCACCATATCCGATAAAACCAGCTCCTTGTGTATTAATTTGCAAAGACTCTAATTGAGCACGAACATCGGCTCCGGTCATTTTAGTTGGTGCTGAGCCTTTAACAAACACACCTTTTGTAAAATTCTTCTTATCCTTCCTAAATGGATGGTTTCGAGGAAGGAATTGTCGGTGCTTGTCAAACGAGGAATATTTTCCACCCTTAGCCAGCCAAATGAACTTCAGAGTCGACTGACAAATCAGGCATGCGAACTTCCCATGCACGAACCAACCGCAAGATATCGAATATGCTGGTAGGTCATGTAGAGAGTACATATACCAAACATGCATTCTGAAGTTTGTCTTTGTAGATCGGTCATATGTCAACACACCGTCTTCCCATACATGGACCAAATCATCCATCAAAGGCTCCATATACACACTCATATTTTCCCCGGGTATTCAGGCCCTGGAATTATCAAGGACAAGAAAATGTTTTGTCGTTGAAAGATGACGCCGGGAGGAAGGTTGAGGGGAATAACAAACATTGGCCAACAACTGTATGCGGCAGCCGTCATTCCATATGGATTGAACCCATCTGTTGCTAGAGCAATTCGTACATTACGTGGCTCTAAAGCTCTCTCGGGATGGAGCTGATCAAATTTTTTCCACACTTCTCCATCTGATGGATGACCTAGCTTGTCTGGGTTGTAACGAATCTCATTTTTATGCCATGTCATCTGTTTAGAAGATTCCTCGGTCATGTACAGCCGTTGGATCCTTGGTACGAAGGGAAGGTACCAAAAAATCTTCATGGGAATTGAGAGTTGTTTCTTCGCACCATCATCGGAGTCTACCTCAAGATACCTAGAGGATTTTCATTTCATGCAGTAGGTTGTGCCTACGTACTCTTTCTTGAATAAAATGCATCCGTTGGGACAAGCATGTATTTGCTCATAAGGCATCTTAAGTGCACGGAGGACTTTCTTCGACTCGTACATGCTCTTCGGAAGATTGTGACCTTTTGGAAGGAGGCTACCAACAACCGTCAGCATAACATCGAAGCATTCTCGACTCAGGCTAAACTGCGACTTGATGGCCATTAGCCGTGCGATGGCATCCAGTTGAGAAATCTTAGTGTGACCATGAAGAGGTTGCTTTGACGTGGACAACATGTCATAAAACGCTTTTGTCGTTGGCTCCGGCACTTCCTTTTCACGTGCTTCATCAAAATGCGCATCTTCAAAGTCATCTAGCATGAATCCAACCCCCCCCCTCATCATCGTCCATGCGATGTTGTAACACCTCATCTCTAGGACGCTGGGACTCACCATGATACGTCCAACAGCTATAGTTTGTCATAAACCCATTTTTGCAATCCTTCTTCTAGCTTTCAGAACTCTCCACTCCATTCAATGGCAAAGACTAGCCACAAAGCGCCCGTAGCAGCTTCAACCTTGGCTAGGCAGCAAGCCATGGCGGCGGCAGCAGTGGTGGCACCTGCGGGGAATCCCCAACAAGCCGGCCCCCACGACCTCCTCCCGGCATCTTCCAAGTACTCGGATCAGTCCTACAGCTTGGGGCCATTGACCTGCAAAAAGAAGACCATCGCAGCAGTAATTGTAGGTAAAGTTAGTCTAGGAATCAAGGTTCGTCAGCCCAGTCAGGAAGCAATCCCCTCGCCTCGACCAGGAGAGGTGGTTGTATTCGAGGCATTCTTCGAAGCTAGATTAGGGCTTCCTGCAGTAGATTTCTTGTCTGAGGTGTTGGAACTTTTCCATGTCACCCTTCCTCAACTATCCCCTAACGCCATAGCGCATCCTGCAATCTTTGAGTGGGTGATGCGGGCCGAAGATTGCGAAGGGAGAGCGGAGATCTTCGCAGCGCTCCACAAGGCTTCCTGCTAGCCGAAGACTTATCTAGGCTCTGTAGGAGAAAAAATAGTAGTTGCATTTGGCAGTATCAACTTCCAGCTCCGGGATGAGTTCTAGACTCGATTCCCGGCGAAGGCCATCAACGCCAGATGGTACACAGATTGGATTCTTCACTGGTTCTACGCCGAAGTTGGAGTAGACATCACTTTGGCCGGGCCTCTAAAAGACATATATTTCCGGAGGGAAGCCGAAGTTCATCCAGATCTAGGCCAGCTCGAAGCTCGCCTCACTCTGCTGCAAACCATAAGTCACCGCATGAGCATGCGAGACTTAGCGGAGGAGTTCATTGGGCTCCAAATTCCACCTCTCATGGCCGACTGGCCTATTAACTTCGAAGAGAATCCAAAGGGTGGACTCCGAGAAATCTCTTCGAGCACTGCAGGTAACTTCGGAAACTGCAAAATGTTTTATATGCACTAATTCCATAAAAAATGATATGACTGAAATGATTCTTCTCTTTCAGCTCCGCGAGCTACCCTGACTTCGGATCAAGTTGTACGGGCTTCGGAGAAGATCCTCGGAGCCCCTACTCTCGTTGAGAAGGAATGGAGAGTGAAGCTGGTGGGCCATTGGGATCGGTTCAACCGAGTATGGAGTGTACTCAGAGTTGACACTCCTTCTCTTCTGGATTGGAGCACCTTCGAGACTGGTCCTAAGAAGAGGAAAGCTGAAGCTAGGCCTTCAGCACCGGCTAAAACACCTGTGAGGAAGTTGGCTCGAAAGCCAAAGTACGTAGCCCCTTCCAAGTTCTCTACTTCGTCTTCAGAGTCATCTGAAGATGGACATATAGAAATACAAAAGGAGTATGAAACTCATATTACTGAGGATGAAGGGGCACACGCGGAAGTCGAAGTTCCCACTGAGGGCGACACAGCGGCCGTGTCTACCGCGAAAGGTGATCTCGAGCAGGTAGAGACTTCGAAGGTCCAGTCTGGCCAAGAGGTCCTCGCTGCGGAAGAAGGCGGAGTCGAGGCGACAAATGATCAAACTTCGGCTCCGGATGAAGTGATAACTGTTGTTCTTGGAGAGATTTCAGCAGCTAATCCTTCGGTCCCCAACTCTTAATCTAAGGAAGACTTCGAAGATGCATTTGAGCCTCCGAGCAGTCCCATACTCATCCGGCGACAGAATGTCGTAGGTAAGCCTTAGTTGAGTACTTTTCCTTTCTTTTCGTGTCCTGCAAAGTTTATGCAATACATAATACCTTTGATTTTATAGGATCAACCCCAATGGAGATGACCCCTGCCGTGAAGACTGAGCTTGAAACTTCGACATCTCCGAAGTCAATTCTGGAGTAGGCTATGAAAATGGGGCCTGGAAAAGGTAAAGGAAAAGTGGATCATTTTCGTGCTCTGAATTCTGGATTAACCCTGTCAGAATCTACAAACGGATGCTAGTCCACGGAAGGGGGCCAATGTAGGACTGAAAGTAGCGACTAGAGGGGGGGTGAATGGGCGCCTAAAAATTTCTTGCGAATCAAAACCTAATCCCAACACCCTATGCACCTTGACAGACAACTAACAGAAGCAAAGCAGATCGCATGAACTAAAAGTTGTCTAGCCTAAAAATGACCAGTGTCCTAATTAAAATGATATTTAAAAATAAACTAAACTAAATAAAAATAACTGCAGTAAATAAAAATGTGTTCTAAAAGTTATTTAATGGCATAGGAAAACAATACTGTTGGACCGGAAACGGCGACCAGAGGGGGGGTGAATGGGAGCTTTTAAAATTTCGGGCTAAAAACTTAGCCTTCGGTTCTGTTCTGTCTTCTGCGGAACAGGCTTCGAACACAACCTTCGAAGGTCTGGTTCGGAGGTACTTCGACAGCTCCGAACACAGGCTTCGCAGGAGCAAAAGTTCGAAGCCAAGAAGACTTCGCTCCACTAACAACCCTCGAAAATCTACTCTGCTAAGTCAGTGCAGGCTCCGCACACGAGGTGCTTCGAGCAGGCTTCGCACTTCACCCTTCGCAAGAGTGGACAGCCCTCTGAGGACTTCGACCAAGTACTTGGCGACAGCAACGGGTGCTGGGCTTCGTACCCGAAGGTCTACACGCACACGCAAATGGACTACGCTAAGGGCTTCGACACAAGAAGCACTACGGGAACAGAACAGGGCTTCGCTAGTAAGCAGCGAGGTCTTGCCTCGTGTTACACAGAGCGACAGCACACTGTAAAACACACTTCGCGATAAAAACACTCTTAGCCAAGACAGGCTTCGGTGAACTAAAACTAGCGAAGTATGCAATACGAGCTCAAGCAAAAGCACACAGAAGCAGGGCTTCGCCGCTTGAACAAGGAACACAAAATGTATTGAACTCAGAATGAATACAGTGAGGTCTGTCTACAGGAGCTCAACAGTAAATGCTCAAAGTGTTAAATGTTACCTACCGAGCCCCCATATTTATAGCCCATGGATTCATCCTAAGGAAGTGACTACATTACCCCTAGGGTTTACAACAGATTTGTCTCTACAGAACAAAGGGGTACAAAAGGTAGTCCACCTTTATTTTGGAGGCTTCTCTGTCAGCTGCAGAGGGGACAGTGTCAGCCTTTTTCAGAACAGACAGTGTCAGCCTTTACAGAGTTGACTTCTGGAACCTCCCTTCGCACCCGAAGGTGCGGTAGCTTCGGCGAGAAGCCTGCAGCCTGAAGGCCTTCGCTCCGCCGAAGAATTCCTTCGATACAGTGACGGTTTTGAGCCGAAGCCGTCAAAGCCCTTGGGCCTTCGCACCACCACCTCCGGAGTGGATCACCACGGCTTCGCAGCTACTCCGAGCTCGAACACCGTCCGTCCGTGTACCGAAGCCATGCATGGCCGAAGCACCTCAAGTCATCCTTACTCCGAAGCCTCACCTTCGGAGTACCACCCTTCGAAGTCCCTCCTTCGTCCAAGGCCTCCGCATGAAGCATTCCATGAGCACTACGTCGCAGTGCCTCTTCCCGAGCACACTCCTCGACGAGCCTCACCCGGACCATGCCTTCGATGCGCCTCGACTTCTGAGACCTTCGTCGGGTAACCTTCGAGTGTCTCCCTCCGGAGCACACTTCGAACTCCTTGCCTCCGCGGAGGACTTGATCCACCAACTCCGAAGTCACTCCATTCGGAGTACCTTCGAAGTGCCTCACCTCCGAGGACTTTGTCTCGGAGTACCTTCAGCCGGAGCCACCCTCCGCACTCTCTGCCTTCACCTGGCACGCCTCAACCCGAGGACTGACCCGGACCACCTTCGCAGCCACCGTGACGGAGCTCCCCGCTCCCCTGGCATCAAGCCACCCGCTTGACCCAGGTTCACCTGGCTCGAACCCTGTCCGTCGCCTCCGAAGTCCCTGCGCACCACAGACAAGCAAACAGGTGTATCCAGTACTCCGGAGACCTCTCCGGGTTAGCAACCTTCGGTACACACTCCGGTGTACCGCCCAAAGTACCGAAGCCTTCGGTACGAACCCAGTCATCGTGTACTGTCGGACCCCTCCGACGAGTACACTCCGCTGCAACAGCTGCAGCAAGCAAACACCGAACACACTCCGGTGAAACACCTCCGAACACCCTTCGAACAGAGGGTAAAAGCCTGTCAATCACTCATCACAAACACCGAAACCACCCTTGGTTTCTCAATCTCCCCCTTGATGAGTGCATTGACAACCAAATCGAAGTTCAAGAAAATGTAAAAAATTTTCAGCACACAAGTGACCATAAAAACTCAGAAAAGAGCCAAATCATGTCACTTGATAAAAGAATTTTCCTCCCCCTTTGTGAAAGAGTAAAAGCCCCTTCGGCAAATCTCCCTTTGGATAAAAACTCCCCCTGAGTTGAGCAAAATTTTCTCCCCCTTTATGTCAAAAAATCTCTCCCCCTAAAGAAATTATGCTTCTTACGGTAGAGAATATCGCAAAGCTCTCCCCCTTTGGCAATGCAAGCATCAAGGAGCATGTAAAAGATGCAAAGCTTCGAAATGAATAGAAGTGCAAAGACATATAATGCAACAATATGCCAACATTAATACTAATGATCATGTGCTCAGCTCAATTTAACACTCTGTGAAACAAGATGATGGCATGTGATTTTGTCATTTTAAGATAAAAGCATCACCACTTAATCATAGCAGCTAGTCATGTGAAGGCAAGGGCTGCGCAAAGCTAACAAATTCTACCCTAGACAGACAAGTCTAGTTCAAAAGGAGCTTGTCAAAGCGAACTTGATGATTAATTAATTTTGTTGTTCTTTTTCTTAATGCCAGGGGTTATTTGTTTGTCCACCTTATACTTTCCAATCAAGCCAAGCCTAGGCATGAAAGCCATCTGAAGCTTAAGGCGGTGATTTTGGCATACACTACACTATCCCAGTTCAAACCAAAGTGCAATGGTAAGCAGTCTAGAATAGAGTAGTGCGACAAACAAACCCTCCTGGATCTTTTCATTTAAACTAGACAAATCATGGATTTTTGATTTTGATTCAGATAAAAGAAATATTTTGGTGAATATCCATGAATAAAGAACACAATTTTTCAAGTTGCAAATTTTAGCATCCAAGGAACAGTGTCTTGCTGCCAAGTAGATAAAGGATAGCTAAAAGCAGTCCACCCTAAACAAGCTAGATACAAGATTATGCGGTGAGCAAGTTTTGATTTTTAGAAAATAAAACATCATGCACAATCAATGTTCCAGACATATTTCATAGAGCTGAGCTGTCATGAATTCTTTGAATTAAAAGCAGGCATATAATAGCAAAAGATGTAATTGCAATTCCACACATAATGAGCATATGCAAGACAATTAGAATCAGCTCCCCCTCACAAAATGCCGTAGGGATGACAAATACCAAGTTCCCCACGCAAGTAAGCAAATCGAGAAGCATCGAGGGGTTTTGTAAAAATATCGGCAAGCTGGTGTTGGGTATCAACATATTGAAGTTCAATATCACCCTTCTCATTGTGATCTCTGAGAAAATGATACCGTACATCAATGTGTTTGGTTCTGGAGTGCTGAACCGGGTTGTTTGCAATACAAATAGCACTAGTGTTATCACAGAAAAGTGGAACACTCTTATAATCTAACCCGAAATCCCGCAAAGTGGAAACCATCCACAAAATCTGAGAGCAACAGCTAGCTGCAGCAACATATTCGGCCTCAGCCGTCGATTGTGCAACACTAGACTGTTTGCGGGAAGACCAGCAAACCAGAGAAGTACCCAGAAAATGACAAGTACCAGAGGTACTTTTCCTATCAATTCTAAACCCAGCAAAATCCGCATCTGAATAACCTCTAAGACATAAAGATGAAGACGATGAATACCATATGCCAAATTCAAGGGTGTGTTTGAGATACCTTAAGATGCGCTTTACCGCTTGGCGGTGCGAAGCTCGTGGCGAAGCCTGAAAACGAGCGCACAGACACACTGCGAAGTGTATGTCCGGCCTCGTGGCAGTCAAGTAGAGGAGGGAGCCGATCATGCTCCGAAATTCCTTCTGATCTACGGCTTCTCCATCTTCGTCAGGGTCCAATGCTACCGAAGTAGCCATTGGAGTGGCGAGGGGCTTCGCATCGGACATGTCGAATTTCTTGAGCAGGTCCTTGGTGTACTTTGTCTGGTGGACAAAAGTACCTTGTTTGCTTTGCTTGATTTGCAAACCAAGGAAAAAGGTGAGTTCACCCATCATCGACATTTCAAACTCCCTGCTCATGGTATCCGCAAACTCGGCAACTAAAGCATGAGAAGAGCCACCAAAGATGATATCATCCACATAAATCTGTACTAGGAGGAAATCTTTGCCATGCTTGAGAGTAAACAAAGTTTTATCAACAGAGCCCATCAAATACCCTCGCTCAAGCAGAAAAGACTTAAGTCTATCATACCAAGCCCGAGGGGCCTGCTTGAGTCCATAAAGAGCCTTATGAAGTTTCAGGACTTTATGTGGGTACTTGGGGTTTTCAAAACCAGGGGGTTGTTTTACATAAACATCTTCACCTATGAAGCCATTAAGAAAAGCACTTTTGACATCCATTTGATAGAGTTTGAATCCCCGGGATGTCGCAAAGGCAAGCAAAATCCTAATGGCCTCAAGGCGTGCAACAGGTGCAAAAGTTTCAGTAAAATCAATCCCTTCTAGTTGAGAAAAGCCCTGAGCTACTAGTCTAGCCTTATTTCTAACAATTGTCCCATCCTCCCCTTGTTTATTTTTAAAAATCCATTTTGTTCCAATGAAATGAACATTAGGTGGAGGATCAACTAAAGTCCAGACTTGGTTTCTTTCAAAATTCTCAAGCTCTTCATGCATGGCGTTGATCCAACTAGAATCAGAAAGTGCATGACTAACATCTAAGGGCTCGAAAGAAGCAACAAAAGCAGCATTAGTAAAATGAGCGTGAGAACGTGTTACCCTTTGATCAAGCTCACCAATGATCTGCTCGGGAGGGTGCATCCTTTGAACATGATGTGGAGCCTCGCGGCGGGATGCAGTCTCCCCCTCAACTTGTGCGTTGGAGCGGTCCAAGATGACTGATGTTGAGGTAGTCGCTTCGGGACCTCGTGCCGAAGTAGTAGAAGCGGGGTCAGCTTCGGGGGTTGATGTCGAGGGTAGTAGGGGATCATCCTCGAAATCTCCGGGATCTTCATCTTCGAATAAGGTCTGTTCCAAGTCGTGTTCATTTGCCTGTTCAAGAGCAGAACTAACAGAGGGGGTTGATTCATCAAAAGTCACATCACATGACTCGATGACAGTGTTAGTTTCCAAGTTATAAACACGATAAGAATGACCATGAGTAGTATAACCCAAAAAGATCCCGTCATAGGATCGCGACTCAAATTTATCCAGGTTACCACGTTTAAGGATAAAGCAGCGACAGCCAAAAACTCGAAGATGAGTCACCTTGGGCTGTCTCCCAAAACGCAGCTCATAAGATGTCAAATTTAAAATTGAGCGCAAGAAAATTCGGTTTGAGATGTAACATGCAGTGTTCATGGCCTCAGCCCAGAATTTTCTAGGAGTCCTATGCTCATCAAGCATCGTCCTAGCCATCTCAACCAAAGTGCGGTTTTTCCTCTCAACAACACCGTTCTGTTGAGGAACCCGCGGAGCAGAGAATTGATGTTCTATGCCATGCTCCATGCAAAAATCAACAAAGAGACTATTTTTGAACTCGGTGCCATTATCGCTTCGAATGAATTTTAATGCACCTGGGAGTTCAGTGAAAAGTCTCAAAGCCAAGCTCCGAAAGTGTGAAAACACTTCATCCTTGCTGGCAAGAAAGAAGACCCAAGAGTAGCGAGAGAAATCGTCGACAATAACAAGTACATACCACTTCCCGCCTAAAGAACTAACCCGAGAAGGACCTACAGTGTCCATATGGAGAAGTTCTCCGGGCTGTTCAGTCATCACTGTGGTGACTGGCGAATGCGAAGCAGCAATCATTTTTCCATGTCGACAAGGAGCGCAAATTAAATTCTTCTCAAACTTGAGCTTGGGCAATCCTCGGATCAGACCTAGGGCGCTCAGACGAGCGAGCAACTCAAAGCTCATATGCCCTAGTCTCCTATGCCACTTCCAAAGCTCAGAAGTCGAATGAGCAACAAGACAATGAGAAGAACCAGATGACTCTGAAAAGTCAGCTCCAAAAACTCTCCCAACCCTAAAGATCTTACACACCACAGCGCCATCTGAATTGAGCACTTGCGAAGTATCGCGATGAAATCGCACTTCGAAGCCCTCATCAAGCAACTGAGATACAGACAGCAAATTGTATCCCAGGTTTTCAACCAAAGCAACATCTTTGAGAGTGAAGTTTGAATTAATTCTTACCACACCTTTACCTTTCACTCTACTCCTTCGATTGTTTCCGAAGGTGATATGTTCCCTTTGCTTGGTTGTGGTGAGGCTGGAGAACCAATTTGCATCTCCGGTCATGTGGCGTGAACAACCGGAGTCCATGATCCACGTGCCCTCCAAGCCTCGACCTGTCGCCTACACATGATAAGAACGCCTCGATCGCTCAGTGCTGGGGTGAGTAAAATAATGACGAGGCATCCAGCACTGAGTGACACGAGTAGTAGGCACAGTAAAAGTAGACGGTCTACGCACATAAAAATCAGAATGATGCAAAGTGCGTGGTCTACCTACATGCAAAGAACGCAAAGCATGTCGAGGTCTCCTACTCTGACGAGGTACAAAGCTACTCGCCCGAGGTCTACCACCATATGGAACATGGTGAACACCTCGAGGAGCAAAACCTCTCCGAGAAGCACGAGGAGCCTCTAAAACAGGACGAGAGTAAAACTCAGACTCACGCATACCTAAAGATGAGTAATGCATGTCCTGATAGCTCATCGCCTGTGCACGTCGCTCATCCTTGATGCGACGGAAACAGAAACCAATCAAATGACCCGCCCGCTGACAATAAGAACAATGAAACACTCTCCTGGGGGCACTCTCATGGGTCACAGGAGCAACTCTCACAGGCTCCTTGGGTTTCTTTTGAGTGGTTTTCTTGGGAGGATTTTTCTTGGCAGGAGGGGTGGTTTTCTTTGGTGGATGGGTAGGTTCTTTGGCCGATGGGGTGTCCAACAGAGCTCTCTCTTTCTCTAGTGTGGTGGGAGAGGTAAAAACAGTTTTGGTCTTACTGTCTGAAGCTATCCTCTCAAAACCCAAACCTAGAGCTACCCCTGCTCTGTCAGCACACAACTTGGTTTTGGCCAAGAGCAAATCCATCCTACCCTTTCCCTCAGTGCATTTATTCACCACAGAAAGAAGGTATTCATTTTCAGACATGAGATTTTCAGCTCGCTCTCTGACAGTGCCTAGCTGGTCCTTAAGGGTGATGCAAGTGTCACAAACAGGTTGCACATCCTTAGAACTACCGGCCCTCTCCAATCTAGCCTCTAAATCATGAACATGCTTATCACGTAAATTAATGCTATCGCGTAATAAAGAGCAGTTCATGCAATCAATTATATCATGAGGTCTAGAATCCACCTCCAAAAGCTGCTTCTGTGCAGTCTCAAGCTCAGAAAGAGTTTGAGCATGAACAGAACGCAACTGAGCAAGCTCACTCATGACAACAGAACATGATTCACATTCAGCATCATCAAATTTAGACTTAAGCATGGCATATTCAGTAGAAACATTTTCTAGCCTAAGTCTAAGGTCTTTTCTTTCTCTAGCGGCTTGCACAAGCAATCTATCCTGACCTAGCACAACTTCATTCAGCTCATCTAATTTAATTAGAAGCTGGTCAGATGATAAGTTTACCTCAGATGAGTCAAGCTCATCGCCGCTGTGATCGCTGTCGGCCATGAAGCAAAGGCCGGTGAAGTCACGTCCCTTCTTGTCCTTCTTGTCCTCCTTCCTTGGGGACTCCTCCTCCTCAGAGCTCGACTCCTCAGTTGAGGATGTGTCGATGTCGCTGAGAGCAGCAACAAATGCTCTGGAAGCGGCCTTGGCTACCTTCTTAGCCATCTTGCCGCGCTTGCCCTTCACAAAGGGCTTCCTCTCCTTTTTGTGGAATTTGGGGCGGTCACTCTCATCTCTCTTTTTGACCTTGGGGCAATTAGCCTTGATGTGAGAGGTGTCGCCACATTCATAGCAGCCACTAAAACCACTTCTCCTCTGATCCCGTCTCTCATGATGAAAGCGGGTGAACCTCCGGGCAATGAGAGCAAGCTCATCATCAGCTAGAGTGTCCACCTGCTCCTTTGTGACGGAGACCAGGGAGGACAAAGCAAAACCATCTGCAAGAACACAAGTGCCTGATGTGCTTGGTTCTGCAGTGGTGCCACGGCTAGTGCTAGAAACCAATGCCAATGGCTGTGGCAAAGAGCTTCTGTGCACTGCAAGAGATGCCTTGGCAATCTCTGTGGACTTCAGCTTGCTAAAGAGTTCATCACAGGTTAGAGTGTCATAGCCTGTGGACTCCTCAATGCTGGATATCTTCACTTTCCATATGCTACGATCAAGAGCATAGAGAAGCTTGATAGCCCTATCGTGATCACTGTAAGCAAGCGTCCCGTTGGATCGCAAGTTACTCACTATCGCGTCAAAGCGAGAAAACATGGCATCTACAGATTCACCAGGTGCCTGCACAAACATCTGATACTGTTGATTGTAGGTGCTTTGGCGCCTGGCCTTAATCTGAGCAGAGCCCTCATGAAAGACAGTGAGTGTTGTCCAAATCTCCCTAGCAGTCCTAAGGTGCTGCACCCTATCAAACTCACTCCGACTCAGACCAATGAACAGTATGTTCCTTGCCTTCGAGTTGGCAATGTACTGATCTTTTTCGGTTTGAGTGGTGCGGGTATCAGGGATGGAGTATTGTGAGTCCACAATCTCCCAAATTGCATTTCCTTGGCTTAACAAGTAAGCCTCCATGCGCACCTTCCAGTATGCAAAGTCTGTCCCATCGAACAGAGGAATTTTACTGCCTCTATCCATGTCGCCAACAGATCACAAAACCGGTTAAGGTCAACTGGTGATCTTAACCTGCTCTGATACCAATTGTTGGACCGGAAACGGCGACCAGAGGGGGGGGTGAATGGGAGCTTTTAAAATTTCGGGCTAAAAACATAGCCTTCGGTTCTGTTCTGTCTTCTGCGGAACAGGCTTCGAACACAACCTTCGAAGGTCTGGTTCGGAGGTACTTCGACAGCTCCGAACACAGGCTTCGCAGGAGCAAAAGTTCGAAGCCAAGAAGACTTCGCTCCACTAACAACCCTCGAAAATCTACTCTGCTAAGTCAGTGCAGGCTCCGCACACGAGGTGCTTCGAGCAGGCTTCGCACTTCACCCTTCGCAAGAGTGGACAGCCCTCTGAGGACTTCGACCAAGTACTTGGCGACAGCAACGGGTGCTGGGCTTCGTACCCGAAGGTCTACACGCACACGCAAATGGACTACGCTAAGGGCTTCGACACAAGAAGCACTACGGGAACAGAACAGGGCTTCGCTAGTAAGCAGCGAGGTCTTGCCTCGTGTTACACAGAGCGACAACACACTGTAAAACACACTTCGCGATAAAAACACTCTTAGCCAAGACAGGCTTCGGTGAACTAAAACTAGCGAAGTATGCAATACGAGCTCAAGCAAAAGCACACAGAAGCAGGGCTTCGCCGCTTGAACAAGGAACACAAAATGTATTGAACTCAGAATGAATACAGTGAGGTCTGTCTACAGGAGCTCAACAGTAAATGCTCAAAGTGTTAAATGTTACCTACCGAGCCCCCATATTTATAGCCCATGGATTCATCCTAAGGAAGTGACTACATTACCCCTAGGGTTTACAACAGATTTGTCTCTACAGAACAAAGGGGTACAAAAGGTAGTCCACCTTTATTTTGGAGGCTTCTCTGTCAGCTGCAGAGGGGACAGTGTCAGCCTTTTTCAAAACAGACAGTGTCAGCCTTTACAGAGTTGACTTCTGGAACCTCCCTTCGCACCCGAAGGTGCGGTAGCTTCGGCGAGAAGCCTGCAGCCTGAAGGCCTTCGCTCCGCCGAAGAATTCCTTCGATACAGTGACGGTTTTGAGCCGAAGCCGTCAAAGCCCTTGGGCCTTCGCACCACCACCTCCGGAGTGGATCACCACGGCTTCGCAGCTACTCCGAGCTCGAACACCGTCCGTCCGTGTACCGAAGCCATGCATGGCCGAAGCACCTCAAGTCATCCTTACTCCGAAGCCTCACCTTCGGAGTACCACCCTTCGAAGTCCCTCCTTCGTCCAAGGCCTCCGCATGAAGCATTCCATGAGCACTCCGTCGCAGTGCCTCTTCCCGAGCACACTCCTCGACGAGCCTCACCCGGACCATGCCTTCGATGCGCCTCGACTTCTGAGACCTTCGTCGGGTAACCTTCGAGTGTCTCCCTCCGGAGCACACTTCGAACTCCTTGCCTCCGCGGAGGACTTGATCCACCAACTCCGAAGTCACTCCATTCGGAGTACCTTCGAAGTGCCTCACCTCCGAGGACTTTGTCTCGGAGTACCTTCAGCCGGAGCCACCCTCCGCACTCTCTGCCTTCACCTGGCACGCCTCAACCCGAGGACTGACCCGGACCACCTTCGCAGCCACCGTGACGGAGCTCCCCGCTCCCCTGGCATCAAGCCACCCGCTTGACCCAGGTTCACCTGGCTCGAACCCTGTCCGTCGCCTCCGAAGTCCCTGCGCACCACAGACAAGCAAACAGGTGTATCCAGTACTCCGGAGACCTCTCCGGGTTAGCAACCTTCGGTACACACTCCGGTGTACCGCCCAAAGTACCGAAGCCTTCGGTACGAACCCAGTCATCGTGTACTGTCGGACCCCTCCGACGAGTACACTCCACTGCAACAGCTGCAGCAAGCAAACACCGAACACACTCCGGTGAAACACCTCCGAACACCCTTCGAACAGAGGGTAAAAGCCTGTCAATCACTCATCACAAACACCGAAACCACCCTTGGTTTCTCAAATACCCAAATATATCAATAAATATTCAGATTGTAGTCTAAAAATAAAATACGAATCAATTGAATAAATTCTAGATCTTTCATCAAATAAAACTTATATATTGCAAATAAATCTAGAATAAAATATTACTGTGACTAATTTAATTTTTTTATTTATATGAACAGACTAAAAATATTTAAATAAATAATATGCAAGCACTAATAAAATTTTAGCAGCTAAAAAATTAATTATGAAATTACTAACCAGATTTGCATGCTAATTAAAAATAGATGATTATTTATCTAATTAATCTAACTAAAAAATAGGAGATTAGATTAAACTTACCTTCGTCGTTCACGTCGATGCGTGCCGCAGAAGATCCGACGCCCGCGTGCCGTGCGCTCTGCTTCCTTGCGCCGAACGCCACACCTGACTCCTGCTGCCTGCTGCACTTCTCGGCTGCTGTGCCCTGGACGTCGT
This sequence comes from Zizania palustris, assembly GCA_019279435.1. Taxonomy (NCBI): domain Eukaryota; kingdom Viridiplantae; phylum Streptophyta; class Magnoliopsida; order Poales; family Poaceae; genus Zizania; species Zizania palustris. The sequence continues at coordinate 54,804,695 of JAAALK010000081.1, forward strand.
TGCGTGAAGCAAGGTTGCTGCTGCGCTGCCTCAGTAGAAAAAAGCTCCGACATCACAGATTCTGCCGCTACTCGGCTGCCTTGGCTACCGCACCATCACGCGCTGCTTCAGCCTGCTACAACGGCGGGTCCCACAAAATTGCCGTGCACTGCTGCTGAGCGCCAAGACGTGATGACGCGCGTGCCCCTGCTGCGCAAAAAGAAACTGCGGCTTGCTGCAGATGTGACTTCACATGCGGGAAAAACATGCAGCTGCTGCGCACAGCGTTGCCTCGAGCCGCGTGCAGTTTGCTGTGGCTTGGCTCTGATGCTTTGGAGATCTCGGCCGCTATATGCCAGAAACTCCCGTGGAAAGGGAACAACGCATGGAAGGAGAAAGACAGTGCTAGTAGAAAAATAGGAAATCAAAACTAGCGGTAGACTGTAGATTAAACTCGGAAAAAATGACAGTCAACCCTAACCCTAGGGGGTTGGGACCTATTTATAGGCAACCCACTAATACAAGGAAAAGACTAATTTACCCCTAAGGTAAATTACACTGACTCTAAAATAAAATTCGAAATTACTAAAATACCCTTATAATATTCAACTTACTCGAATAACAAATACTGTGGACTTAAATACTGAATATTAAAATCCTAAATAAAGATAATCATCAGTTGTTAGTTTTGCGCCGAAACTGATAAAGCCTCCACCGTCTTCGCACTGGGTAACAGGATTGGCTGACCCGATTCCGCAACTTCCTCAGCCCAGCAATCGTTCGCCGCCCGTGTACCTAAGTCAAACCTAGTCAAAAGACCAGTGGATCCTCTGCCGCTCATAGCCCATGTACTCGGATTTGGCCAGCCCGACTCCGCGGCTCCTTTGCCCGGCTGTCGGTCGTTGCCCGTGTACCTGAGTCACACGAGCCCCAGACATGGTAGGTCTTTGTGTCTCTTCTTTGACTTAAGTTGACAATCACTCATCACATTTAGAGCATAAAACCCATGCTCTTCAACATGGTTCCTCAATCTCCCCCTTGACGAGTGCATTGTCAACACCCTTCTTCAGCAATCCTTCAGAACCTGCAAAACATGTGGAAACATGAAAACAAAAACAAGAGAAAATAGAAAGAAGAAAATAAAATAAAAGTTTAACCGTAATGACCAAAAGCCAAACAGAGACAAGAAAACGATCATTATAGTTAACCAAAAGTAAAGACTCAAAAAGAAGTGCAATCTCAGAACTATCAACAAAGATATCTAAAGATTAAAGGCAAAAGAGACTGAAAAACTCCCCCTGAAATAAATCCCAGAGAAAGCCAAAAATGTCCCCTAAACTCCAAAATTTCTCCCCCTTGTTGACAATTGAACTCATCAAGTGAGACTAAATACACTCTAAAGAGACATAAACACAAACTCCCCCTGAAATGTAGCTCCCCCTCAAAATATGCCATGAATGCAAATGGAGTACACGTGGAGTGTAAAAAGCATGCTTCTTAGATATGATTAACTGCAATTACAACATCTAACAGGTATAGCAAAAGATATACCGTCTAAGATACATGACATGATCAGTGCAATAGATGATATCTAAAAAGAGTCATTAGCACACATTTTTCGATTTTTGCAAACAAAAGCATCACCACATTTTCTAGTTGACAAGCAAGGTAAAACATGAGATGCAAAAGCTAACTGATATCTACCAAGATTAGCATTGTCTAGAACAAAGTGCTTTAGCAAACTTGTCATCTTTTTAAATTTTTCAGACTTTTTCCCTTTTTTTTCATTTCTGCCTGGGGTTATTTGCATGTCAACCTTATGCTAACCGACAAGTCAAGCCTAGGCCAGAACTGGACCATTAGAAGCTTAAGACATTGGTCTTGGCATACATTACACCGTCGTAGTTCATACCAAAGTGCTATGGTAAGCAATCCAGAACAATGTAATGCGACACAACAAACCCACCTGGATCTTTTCAAATAAGCATAAACATGATGAATTTTTCTAATTTTTTATCATTTTTATAGCACATTTTTCATGTTTAAAGCATATAGATATCCAAGTTGCATATCTGCATCTAAGTAATGATCTAGCTACCAGGCATGTAAAAGATAGCGAAAGCATTCAGCCTACACATGCTAGTTACCAGAAGCAATGGTGATTATTTTTCAATTTTAAAGCATAAAATCCATGCATACGACAAATATCAGATATATCATGTGAACTGAAATAGAACATGATCATCGACAAGTAATCAAAAGCATATACTAGCTAGAGTAAGTAAAGCAGATCAATCATATAACAGAAGCAAGCTCAAAATGTGATATATGATTATGCATGATATGAACGCACACAAAAGGACTCAATAAAAAAGTAAAGAAGAAAGAAAAATTGACTCAAAGTATCCTAAAAAGGATACACGACTCCCAAATCACCCTCGCAAATGTTCAAAAGTAGATTGATCTAGGGGTTTGGTAAAAATGTCAGCCAACTGCTGATGGGTATCAACATGAACAAGATCTGAGAAACCAAGGGTTGGTTTTGGAGTCTGTGATGAGTGATTGACAGATTTTATCCTTTGATTTTAAGGGGTCCCTCCGAAGGGGTTCGAGGGTTGTTTCATCGAAGGGTTCGGTGGGTCTGTTTGTTGCAGCTGTTGTAGCGGAGTGTGCCTGTCAGAGGGGTCCGACAGTACACAATGACTTGGTCGTACCGAAGGTCTCGGTACTTTGGGTGGTACACCGGAGTGTGTGCCGAAGGTTGTTTACCCGGAGAGGTCTCCGGGGTACCGGATACACTTGTTTGTTTTTCTGTGGTGCGCAGGTGACTTCGGAGGCGACAGACGGTTCGTAGCAAGTGAACCTGGGTCAAGCGGGAGGCTTGATGCCAGGCGAGTGGGGAGCTTGGTCACGAAGGCTGCGAAGGGGTCAAGGTCGGTCCTCGGGTCAAGGTGCTCCCGGCGAAGGCAGAGAGTGTGGAGTGTGGCTCCGGCTGAAGGTACTCTAAGATGAAGTCATCGGAGGCGAGACACTTCGAAGGGTACTCTAAAAGGAGTGACTTCGGAGTTTGGCGGACTAAGTCCTCGGCGATGAGGCAAGGCATTCGAAGTGTGCTCTGGAGGGAGGCACTCGAAGGTATACCCAACGAAGGTTTGAGAAGTCGAGGTGCATCGAAGGCATGGTCCAGGTGAGTTTCATCGAGGAGTGTGTTTGGGGAGAGACACTACGACGAAGGGCTCATGGAATGCTTCATGCGGAGGCCTTGGACGAAGAAGGAACTTCAAAGGGTAGTACTCCGAAGGTGGGGCTTCGAAGTGAGGCTGACTTGAGGTACTTCGGCCATGCATGGCTTCGGTACATGGACTGATGGAGTTCGAGCTGGGAGGAGCTGCGAAGCCGTGGTGGTCTACTCCGGAGGTGTTGGTGCGAATGCCCAAGGGCTTTGACGGCTTTGGCTCAAAACCATCATTGTATCGAATGCAGACTTCGGTGAAGCTACCGCACCCCTCACGTGTGAAGGGGGGCTTCAGAAGACTCCAAGACTGCAAAGACCGACCGTGTATGCTCTGCAAAAGCTGATGTTGTCTCCTCTGCGAAGCTGACAAAAGAAGCCTCCAAATAAAGTAGACTACCAGTTGTACCCCTCTGTTCTGATGAGACAAAAACATTGTAAACCCTAGGGGTAAAGTAGTCTATTCACAGGGGTGAATAGTGCCTATAAATAGTGGAGGCTAGCCTAGACCACAGTAACACTCTGAGCAGCCATTTTTGAGCTCCTATGCTAGCCGCCACATACTCTGTGTTCATCCTGTGAGTTCATTTTGTGTTCCCTGTTCAAGCAATGAAGCCTTGATTCTGTTTTCATTTACTGCTTGAACTTGTATGCTTACTTTACACTGCATGCTTACTCTACACTGCATGCTTTGATCTCTCTGTGTCTCACTTCTTCCTGTGTTGAGTTTATTGCACTAGAGTGTTTTTGGAGAAGTGTGTGAGTGTTCTATGTGTGTGAAGTGTGTTTTTTAGTGTCTGTTCGCTCTATGTAAACTGGAGGCAAGACCTCTCTAATTACTAGCGAAGCACTGTTCAAAGCCCGTTTTCTTCCCTTGTCGAAGTCCTCGACGAAATGTGTTCAGTGTGCGTTTAGACCTTCGAAGTACGAAGCCTAGCACCAGTTGCTATCGCTGAGTATTTGGTCGAAGTCCTTAGAGGAAAGTCTGCTCTTGCGAAGGTTGAAGTGCGAAGCCTGCTCGAAGGCACCCACTGTGCGGAGCCTGCACTGACTTAGCAGAGTTGAGTTTTTGGTGTTGCGGGTGGAGCGAAGTCTTCTTGACTTCAAACTTTTGCTCCTAGCAAAGCCTAGTTTCGGAGCTGTGAAATACCTCCGAACCAAAACTTCGAAGGGTGTGTTCGAAGCTTGTTCCGCAGAAGATAGAATTAAAACAGAAAACTATTTTTAGTCTGAAATTTTAAAAGCTCCCATTCACCCCCCTTCTTGTCGCCGTTTTTGGTCCAACAATTGGTATCAGAGCGGGTTAAGATCACCAGTTGACCTTAACCGGTTTTGTGATCTGTTGGCGACATGGACAGAGTTAGTAAAATACCTCTGTTCGATGGGACGGACTTTGCATATTGGAAGGTGCGCATGGAGGCTTACTTGCTAAGCCAAGGAAATGCAATTTGAGAGATTGTGGACTCACAATACTCCATCCCTGAAACTCGCACCTCTCAAACAGAGAAGGATCAGTATAATGCCAACTCCAAGGTGAGAAATATACTGTTCATTGGTTTGAGTCGGAGTGAGTTTGATAGGATGCAGCACCTTAGGACAGCTAGGGAGATTTGGACTACACTCACTATCTTTCATGAGGGCTCTACACAGATTAAGGCTAGGCGCCAAAGCACATATAATCAACAGTATCAGCTTTTTGTGCAGGCACCTGGTGAATCTATAGATGCCATGTTTTTTCGCTTTGATGTGATAGTGAGTAACTTGCGGTCCAACGGGACGCTTGCTTACAATGATCATGACAGGGCTATCAAGCTTCTCTATGCTCTTGATCGTAGCATATGGGAAGTGAAGATATCCAGCATTGAGGAGTCTGCGGGTTATGACACATTGACCTGTGATGAGCTCTTCAGCAAGCTGAAGTCCACAGAGATTGCCAAGGCATCTGTTGCAGTGCATAGGAACTCCTTTCCACAGCCATTGGCACTAGTTTCTAGCACTAGCCGTGGCACCACTGCAGAACCAAACACATATGGCACTTGTGTTCTTGCAGATGGTTTTGCTTTGTTCTTCTTGGTCTCCGTCACTAAGGAGCAGGTGGATACTCTGGATGATGATGAGCTTGCTCTCATTGCCAGAAGGTTCACCCATTTTCACCATGAGAGACGGGATTAGAGGAGAAGTGGTTTTAGTGGTTGTTTTGAGTATGGCGACACTTATCACATCAAGGCCAATTGCCCCAAACTCAAGAAGAGAGATGAGAGTGAGCACCACAAATACCACAAAAAGGAGAGGAAACCCTTTGTGAAGGGTAAGCGCGGCAAGGTGGCTAAGAGAGTAGCCAAAGCCGCTTCCAGAGCATTTGTTGCTGCTCTCAGCGACATCGACACTTCCTCAACTGAGTAGTCGAGCTCTGAGGAGGAGGAGTCTCCAAGGAAGGAGGAAAAGAAGGACAAGAAGGGATGAGATTTCACCGGCCTTTGCTTCATGGCCGACAGAGATCACAGCGGCGATGAGCTTGACTCATCTAAGGTACCACTATCCTATGACCAGCTTTCAATTAAATTAGATGAACTGAATGAGGTAGTTCTTGGTCAGGATAGGTTGCTTGTGTAAGCTGCTAGAGATAGAAAAGACCTTAGACTTAGGCTAGAATCTATTTCTACTGATTATGCCATGCTTAAGTCTAGGATTAATGATGCTGAATGTGAATCTTGCACTGTTGTCATGGGTGAGCTTGCTCAGTTGCGTTCAGTGTATGCTCAAACTCTTTCTGAGCTTGAGACTACACAGAAGCAGCTTTTGATGGTTGATTCTAGTCCTCCTGATATAATTGAATGCATGAATTGCCCCTTATTATGTGAGAGCATTGGTTTACGTGATAAGCATGTTCAGGATTTAAGGCTAGATTGGAGAGGGCCGGTAGTTCTAAGGATGTGCAACCTGTGTGTGACACATGCATAACCCTTAAGGACCAGCTAGACACTGTTAGAGAGCAAGCTGAGAACCTCATGACTGAAAATGAATACCTTCTTTCTGTGGTTAACAAATGCACTGAGGGAAAGGGTAGGATGGACTTGCTCTTGGCCAAGACCAAGATGTGTGCCGACAGGGCAGGGTTAGCTCTAGGATTGGTTTTTGAGAGGATTCCTTCAGACAGTAAGAACAAGAGCCTTGTTAGACACACCATCAGCCAAAAAGCCTACCCAAACCCTAAAGAAAACCACTCCTCATGCCAAGAAAATTCCTCCCAAGAAAACCACACAGCAGAAGCCCAAGGAGCTTGTGAGAGTTGCTCCTATGACCCATGAGAGTGCCCCTAGGAGAGTTTTTCATTGTTCCTATTATCAGCGGGTGGGTCATCTGGTTTGGTTCTGTTTTTGTCGCATCATGGATGAGCGATGATCTCAGGCTATGAGTTTCTAGGACATGCATTACCCATCTCGAGGTATGCATGAGTCTGAGTTTTACTCATGTCCTGTTTTCAAGGCTCCTCGTACTTCCCGGAGAGGTTTTGCTCCTCGAGGTGTTCACAATGATCCGTATGGTGATAGATCTCGTGTGAGTAGCTTTGTGCCTCGACATGTTAGGAGACCTCGACATGCATTTGGGTCACAGCATGTAGGTAGACCTCGCAATTTGCATCATTCTGATTATCCTGTGCGTAGACGGTATATTTTTAATGTGCCTACTACTCGTATCACTCAGTGCTGGATGCCTCGTCATGTATTCACTCACCCCAGCACTGAGTGATTGAGATTTTCTTATCATGTGTAGGCGCTAGACCGAGGCTTGGACGACACGTGGATCATGGACTCCGGTTGTTCGCGCCATATGACCAGAGATGCAGCATGGTTCTCCAGCCTCACCACAACCAAGCAAAGGGAACATATCACCTTCGGCAACAATCGAAGGAGTAGAGTGAAAGGTAAAGGTGTGATAAGAATTAACTCGAATTTCACTCTCAAAGATGTTGCTTTGGTTGAAAACTTGGGATACAATTTGCTTTCTGTATCTCAAATGCTTGATGAGGGTTTCGAAGTGTGATTCCATCGCAATACTTCGCAAGTACTCAATTCTGATAGTGTTATGGTCTGTAAGATCTTTAGAGTTGGGAGAGCTTTTGGAGCTGATTTTTCTGAGTAATCTGGTTCTTCTCATTGTCTTGTTGCACATTCGACTTCTGAGCTTTGGAAGTGGCATAGGAGACTAGGGCATATGACCTTTGAGTTGCTTGCTCATCTGAGTGCCCTAGGTCTAATCCGAGGATTGCCCAAGCTCAAGTTTGAGAAGAATTTAGTTTGCGCTCCTTATCGACATGGAAAAATGATTTCCGCTTCGCACTCACCAGTCACCACGGTGATGACTGAACAATGAGGAGCCATGCTGAAGAGCGTGGGCCTCATGGCTCTAGATGTGATGAGTCATTGTCAACGGTAGTCAAAGAGGACTGAAAAGAGAGAGAAGACCTGCTGCGTCTGGGCCGCGTGTGACTCAGGTACACGGGCAGTGAGCGACTTTCGGGCAGAGGGGCCACGAAGTCGGGCTGGCCCAATCCGGGTACATGGGCTAGGAGCAGCAGAGGATCCACTGGGCTGTTTACCGGGATTGACTCAGGTACACGGGCGGCGAGCGATTGCCGGGCTGAGGGAGCTGCGGAATCGGGCAGGCCCAATCCGGGTACCCGGTGCGAAGACGGTGGACGCTTTGTCAGTTTTGGCGCAAAACTGACGACCGCTGATCTCGGATCTGACCGTTTTTAGGCGAAGCCATAGCTGATACGAAAGCTCCGCATCAGGACAAGTCATCTGTAAATAGGAGTTTACTATTTTGTCCTTAGGCCCACAGTTAGTCAGTCGAGTCTGTAAAAATATCTTAAGGACAGTTTGGTCTTTTCCTTTTATTTCAGCGTATGTAAAAAACCTTAGGGGTATTTCTACATTTTCCCCATTTATTGGGCTACCTATAAATAGGCCCCAATATCCTAGGGTTAGGGTTACCCTTTTTCACAAACTACTTTACTAATTCCAGAAATTGGATCAATTTTGTTCGTTGTGTTCTTCCTGCTGTTTCTCCGCCGCCGTCAGAAATTTTCTCGTCGCCGCCCCCGAAATCTTTTCTGCTACCGCAGTTTTCTTCTACTAGCAATTTGTTTGGTTGTTCGTTGTTTTTCTTCGGAGCAAGCGCCACAATACTGCAGGCTAGCCAGCATGCTATGCATCTACTGCAAGCCGCATGTAGCAGCAGCACTCACGGCTGGCAGTGCTAGCACAGCCATCATGGCTAGAGTAGCGCCATGGCTAGAGTAGCGCATGGGGGGCTAGGATCTAGGCCATAGGCCTTGGCTTTTCTCAGCTTCACACACACACGGGCCAAGGCATGCTGCTTGCGGCAGTCCGAGCAGCAGCCTGAGCAGTACTGGAGTGTTGCAGCACAGATCGGTGCACATCAGTGTGGGATCCACATCAGCACGGTGAAGGAATCGACCATCAAGCGCAAGTGTTCGGGCGTGGACGCAGGCGCCTGGCAGTGCCTTGACGGCTTCGCCAGAAGCAGCGCATGCAGGCCATGTACTCGATGGAAGGACTATGAATAGGAGACAGCCACACAATAGTAAATGTTTTCCTCGTTTTGCGTGTTCGTGCTTTGATTTTCTGGATAGATCAATTTACCGCTAGAATTTTACTTTTGGTCTGTGAGCACGGTTCTGTTTACTGCTTTTATTTTACCTTGATTAGATGATTTAAATATTGTGCCTAATCATGTGCTTAACTTGTTGTCTAGATTAGTACTTCACGTTAATGTTGCTAAATTACTTTTGAGCAATATAAAGTTGATTTCAAAATTATCTAGTTTCAAGTTTTTTAGTTTTCTGTTTTGCGTGCATTTAGTCCTATTTCGGTGTACTGCTAAGAAGTGCTTTCATGGAAATATCTCACTATATTGATGCACCTCATCTGCTGTCTTGAATGAATACATGATATTGAATCTGTTGTTTTGATTGACCAGATTGAATCAGTTGATTTAATCTATGTGCTATCATTATATCTGTTGGCTCATCTCTGTTTACCATCTACATGCTTTTTGATCTGAGTAGATGCCTGTGAGTTAATTAATCTTTTAATCTGCCTTTAAGCACTGTGTTGATGTCTTTTCAATTAGGACACCCGTCGTTTTTAGGCTAGATTATTTTTAGTTCTGTTGATCTGTTTTACTTTTCGCTATTAATTTGTTGAGGTGCGTTGGGTGTTGGGAGCAGGCCATTGATTTGAAAGAATTTTTTAGGCGCCCATTCACCCCCCTCAGTCGCTACTTTCGGTCCTACAAGAACAACTCGGAGAACTTCTCCACATGGACACTGTCGATCCTTCTCGAGTTAGTTCTTTAGGCGAAAAGTGGTATGTGTTAGTCATTGTCGACGATTTCTCTCGCTACTCTTGGGTCTTCTTTCTTGCCAGCAAGGATGAAGTGTTTTCACACTTTGAAGCTTGGCTTTGAGACTTTCACTGAACTCCCTGGTGCATTGAAATTCATTCGAAGTGATAATGGCACTGAGTTCAAGAACAGTCTCTTTGTTGACTTTTGCATGGAGCATGGCATAGAACATCAATTCTCTGCTCCGCGGGTTCCTTAATAGAACGGTGTTGTTGAGAGAAAGAACCACACTTTGGTTGAGATGGCTAGCACGATGCTCTATGAGCATAGGACTCCTAGAAAATTCTGGGCTAAGGCCATGAACACTGCATGTTATATCTCAAACTGAATCTTCTTGCGCTCAATTTTAAACTTGACTTCTTCTGAGCTGCGTTTTGGGAGATAGCCAAAAATTACTCATCTTCGAGTTTTTGGTTGTCGTTGCTTTATCCTAAAATGTGAAAATTTGGATAAATTTGAGTCGCGCTCTTCTGACGGGATCTTTTTGGGTTACACTACATATGGTCATTCTTATCGTGTTTATAATTTGGAAACTAACACAGTCATCGAGTCATGTGATGTGACTTTTGATGAATCAACCTCCTCTATTAGTTCTACCTTTGAACAGGCAAATGAACACGACATGGAGCAGACCATCTTCGAAGAAGAAGATCTCGGAGATTTTGAGGATGAACCCCTACTACCCTCGACATCGACCCCTGAAGCTGACCCGCTTCGACTACTTCGGCACAAGGTCCCAAAGCAACTGCCTCAACATCGGTCATCTTGGACCACTCCAACGCACAAGTTGAGGGGGACTGCATCTCGCGGCGAGGCCCCACATCATATTCAACGGATGCATCCTCTAGAGCAGATCATTGGTGAGCTTGATCAAAGGGTAACACGTTCTCATGCTCATTTCATTGATTCATCTTTTGTTGCTTCTTTTGAGCCCTTAGATGTTAGTCATGCACTTTCTGATTCTAGTTGGATCAATGCCATGGATGAAGAACTTGAAAATTTTGAGAGAAACCAAGTCTGGACTTTAGTTGATCCTCCACCAAATGTTCATTTCATTGGAACAAAATGGATTTTCAAAAACAAACAAGGGGAGGATGGGACTGTAGTTAGAAACAAGGCTAGACTTGTAGCTCAGGGTTATTCTCAATTAGAAGGGATTGATTTTACTGAAACTTTTGTACTTGTTGCACGTCTAGAGGCCATTAGGATTTTACTTGCATTTGCGACATCCCGGGGATTCAAACTCTATCAAATGGATGTCAAAAGTGCTTTTCTTAATGGCTTCATAGGCGAAGATGTTTATGTAAAACAACCCACTGGTTTTGAAAACCCAAATACCCACATAAAGTCCTTAAACTTCATGAGGCTCTTTATGGACTCAAGCAGGCTCCTCGGGCATGGTATGATAGACTTAAGTCTTTTCTACTTGAGCAGGGGTATTTGATGGGATATGTTGATAAAACCCTGTTCACTCTCAAGCATGGTAAAGATTTCCTCCTAGTCCAGATTTATGTGGATGATATCATCTTTGGTGGCTCTTCTCATGCTTTGGTTGCCGAGTTTGCAAATGCCATGAGCAGGGAGTTCGAGATGTCCATGATGCAAAGCCACTCGCCACTCCAATGGCTACATCTGTAGCATTGGATCCTGACGAAGATGGAGAAGCCGTAGATCAGAAGGAGTTCCGAAGCATGATCGTCTCCCTCCTCTACTTTACTGCTACGAGGCCGGACATACACTTCGCAGTGTGTCTGTGCGCTCGTTTTCAGGCTTCACCACGAGCTTCGCACCACCAAGCGGTAAAGCGCATTCTCAGGTATCTCAAACATACCCTAGAATTCGGCATTTGGTATTCTGCGTCTTCCTCTTTGTGTCTTCGAGGTTATTCCGATGCGAATTTTGCTGAGTGTAGGATTGATAGGAAAAGTACCTCTAGTACTTATCATTTTCTTGGTACTTCGCTGGTTTGCTGGTCTTCCCGCAAACAGTCTAGTGTTGCTCAATCGATGGCTGAGGCCGAATATGTTGCTGTAGCTAGCTGTTACTCTCAGATTTTGTGGATGGTTCCCACTTTGCGGGATTTTGGGTTAGATTATAAGAGTGTTCCACTTTTCTGTGATAACACTAGTGCTATTTGTATTGCAAACAACCCGGTTCAGCATTCCCGAACCAAACACATTGATGTGCGATATCATTTTCTCACAGATCATAATGAGAAGGATGATATTGAACTTCAATATGTTGATACCCAAAACCAGCTAGCTGATATTTTCACAAAACCCCTCGATGCTTCTCGTTTTGCTTACTTGCGTGGGGAACTTGGTGTTTGTCACCCTTACGACATTTTGTGAGGGGGAGCAGATTTTGACTATCTTGCATATGCTCATTGTGTGTGAAATTGCATTTACATCTCTTGCACTTATATGCCTGATTTTAATTCATGTAATCATGATAGCTCAGCTCTGTTTAATATGTCTGAAACATTTTGTGCATGATTTTTCTTTCCAAAATCAAATGAAGCTCACTGCTTAGTCTTGAATCTAGCATGTTTAGGCATGATTGTTTTAGCTATCTTTTATCTGCTTGATAGCAAGACACCTTTTCTCTGGATGCTAAACATTGCAACTTGAAAAATTGTATTCATGGATATTTATCAAGTGCTAAACAATTTGTTCACTTAATTAAAAATTCAAAAATCCATGATTTGCATGATACAAGCGAAAAAGATTCAGGTGGGTTTGTTTGTCGCACTGCTCTATTCTAGACTACTTACCATTGCACATTGGTCTGAACTGGGATAGTGTAGTGTATGCCAAAATCACTGCCTTAAGCTTCTGATGCCTTTCATGCCTAGTCTTGGCCTGATTGGAAAGTATAAGGTAGACAAACAAATAACCCGTGGCATTATGAAAAGAACAACAAAAATTCATTGTTTATCAAGTTTAATTTCAATGCTCCACTTGAACTGAACTTGTCTGTCTAGAGTAGAAATTGACTAGCTTTGTGCAGTCCTTATTTTTACTTGTCTAGTTACCTTGATTAAGTGGAGATGCTTTTACTTCAAAATGATAAAATCACATGCTGTCATCATGCTTTTAGAATGTTAAATTGAGCTGAGCACATGATAATTGGTATTAATGTTGGCATATTTTTGCTTTATATGTCTTTGCAATTCTGCCCATTTCGAAGCTTTGCATCTTTTGAATGCTCCTTGATGCTTGCATTGCCAAAGCGGGAGAAATTTTTGAGTTCTCTATAGCAAGGGGTAAAATAACTCAGGGGGAGTTTTATCTTACAAAGGGAAAGATTTGCCGAAGGGGTTTTTACTCTTTTGAAAAGGGGGAGGAAAATTCTTTTGTCAAGTGACATGGTTTGGCTCCTTCTGAGTTTTTTGGTCACTTGTGTGCTGAAATTTTTCAAATTTTCTTGAACTTGAATTTGGTCGTCAATGCACTCATCAAGGGGGAGATTGAGAAACCAAGGGATGTTTTCAGAGTCTGTGATGAGTGATTGACAGATTTTATCCTCTGATTCAAAGGGGTCCCTCTGAAGGGGTTCGGAGGTTGTTTCATCGAAGGGTTCGATGGGTCTGTTTGCTGCAGCTGTTGTAGTGGAGTGTGCCTATCGGAGGGGTCCGACAGTACACAATGACTTGGTCGTACCGAAGGTCTCGGTACTTTGGGCGGTACATCGGAGTGTGTGCCGAAGGTTGGTTACCCGGAGAGGTCTCCGGGGTACCGGATACACTTGTTTGTTTGTCTGTAGTGTGCAGGTGACTTCGGAGGTGACGGACGGTTCGAAGCAAGTGAACCTGGGTCAAGCGGGAGGCTTGATGCCAGGCGAGCGGGGAGCTCGGTCACGAAGGCTGCGAAGGGGTCGAGGTCGGTCCTCGGGTCAAGGTGCGCCAGGCGAAGGCAGAGAGTGCGAAGTGTGGCTCCGGCTGAAGGTACTCCGAGATGAAGTCCTCGGAGGCGAGGCACTTCGAAGGGTTCTCCGAAAGGAGTGACTTTGGAGTTTGGCGGACGAAGTCCTCAGCGATGAGGCAAGGCATTCGATGTGTGCTCTGGAGGGAGGCACTCAAAGGTATACCCGACGTAGGTCTCAGAAGCCGAGGTGCATCAAAGGCATGGTCCGGGTGAGGTTCGTCGCAGAGTGTGCTCGGGGAGAGGTACTGCGATGAAGTGCTCATGGAATGCTTCATGCGGAGGCCTTTGACGAAGGATGGACTTCGAAGGGTAGTACTCCGAAGGTGGTGCTTCGGAGTGTGGCTGACTTGAGGTACTTCAGCCATGCATGGCTTCGGTACATGGACTGATGGAGTTCGAGCTGGGAGAAGCTACGAAGCCATGGTGGTCCACTCCGGAGGTGTTGGTGCGAAGGCCCAAGGGCTTTGACAGCTTCAGCTCAAAACTGTCACTGTATCGAAGGCAGACTTCGGTGAAGTGAAGGCCGTCAGGCTCAAGGCTTCTCACCGAAGCTACCGCACCCCTCACGTGTGAAGGGGGCTTTAGAAGACTCAAAGACTGCAAAGGCGGACCGTGTCTGCTCTGCAAAAGATGATGTTGTCTCCTCTGCTGTTGGGGGAAAATATCTCATCTTCGGGGTTATTGCCAAAGCAGCATGAAGACAGCCAACCAGTTCGAAGATTGTCCGAAGGCTATCTTCGAAGGTGCTTAGAGCCTGGTTCGAAGCCCGAAGGCAGGCATTGGTTCGAAGTATGTCTTCGAACCAAAGCCCTTCAGGATCTTTTCTGCCAGCTAAGATGGAAGACTTATCTTCTATCCTATTAGATTAGTCTTTTACCATTTTAGCCCTATTAAGGAAACCGAATAGTTTCCTTAATGTCGGTTGTAATAGAGGGGTAAATAGGTCTTTTCCTTAATGTTTAGGCCTATAAATACCCCCCATTTCACCTTGTAATAAGGACCGATTACAAGTGAATCAATACACACTTTCGAACTATTCTAAGTTATTATCCTTTCGGAGGCTTAGAACAGTTTGCTTCGCAAACACTTCGTTTGTTAGTTTCTTTTCTACAGAAACCTGTTAGCGTAATCTTTTACGCCAACAGTTGGCGCCGTCCGTGGGGAACCTAGTCCAAAAAACTTCGTTCTCTACCAACCTCTTGCATCATGCCTCCTAAGCGGAGTGCACCTCGCAATCCCACTCGGAGGTCTTCTCGGATCTCCGGAGAGATACCCTTCGACACAGTCGAAGTCGGAGGGTCTTCGACTATCCCTCCACCTCAAACTCCGCAAGGGGCTTCTATCCCTCGAGGATACGAAACCTCTCCACCAACCCCTTCTACACTCCGACCGCCCGGAGCCACTCTACCCCCATCCATTCCAATTCGAACTGATCATACCAGTTCTCAAGACCCGGAAGGTCCTTCCGGAGGAGATGAAGATAGCCTTGGAGACATGGCCACTCAAATGGCCAATCTTCAAGCCGAGGTAGCGAGGTGGCGACAGGAGGCTGCGAACAGGCTTCGCCCTCAAGCCACTCCAGCTATCCCCGAAGTGCACGAAGACGACGATCTTGATTATCCCGAAGCCCCGGAGAATGCTTCTTATGACAATGAATCTCCGTTGCATCCCGAGCTTCAGAAGGTTCGCTTCGATCCGAGGTTCAAAACTTCGAAGCTTTGCAAGTATGCCGGAGACGAAGATCCCAGTGAGTTTGCACGTTCTTATGCCCTAGCAATTGAAGCTAGTGGCGGAGACAGAGAAACTATGGCGAAGTGCTTCCCGTTAGCCCTTCAAGGAGTGGCGTTGAGATGGTTCTGGTCTTTAAAACCAGGATCAATCACGACATGGTTACAGTTGAAGAAGAAGTTCATAAGTAACTTCCAGGGTACCTTCGTGCCCCCCATGTCGACAGGAAGCCTTTTCCAAGTGAAACAGCTCCCCGGAGAAACATTGAGGCAGTACTTCAAGCGCTTCGCTCACACGAAGTCGCAAATTCGGGGGCTGTCCACATCTTCGGTGGTTGATGCGGCTCGGGAAGGCGTCAGTCATAAAGGCCTTCTGGATAAATTGCATCGGAAGAGCATCACCACAGTATCACAGTTGATGTCGTACTTCGAGGAGTATTCGAAGTCGGAAGAAGGTTGGCTTCGGAGGACTACTGCTACTTCGACAGTGTTGACAGAAGTTAAAGCAGAAGTGAAGACTTCGGCTCCGCCGCAAGAGCCAGTCCCCGAAGTGCAACATGATAGAAGAAGAGGGCAAAAGCACCCTCGTTCTGAGGTTTTAAACATTGCACCCCCGCAGAAGTTTGCACCAAGAGCTCCACAGCCTGCGGGGAACAAGTCCAGCGGCTGGAGGCCGCCAGGGAAAACGGCTGGCAAAGGCCAGACCCTTTTTTGCTGTATTCATGGAGAAAACCGAAGCCATGCAACTGACACCTGCAAGGCTATTCTTACCCTTCGGGGAGAATACTTGGAGAGAACTTCGGGTCGAGGTAGTACCGACCGAAGTCCAGCAGCAGCAGTGCGCTCGGAGCCGGTCCAGGCTGTAGCGCGAATAGAAAATTTTGATGCTGCAAGACATCCTCCGGTGGCCAATGTTATGCCACCTCCGAAGCAAGAAGAAGGGCAAGATAGAGGGAAGAGAGTAGTTCTCCCTATCTCCGGAGGAGGTACTCTCGGAAGCATGTCCAAGAGACAGCGAAGAGAGTACGTTCGAGAAGTAGGCCACATTGGAACTTCGTCATCTGCAGCTGCAATGCCGGAGTGGTCTCATGTTCCAATATCTTTCTCTGCGGAGGATGCAGCTGGTATCAAGTTCCCGCATGCAGATCCATTGGTTATCACTGCTGATATTGCAGGGACTGAAGTCCGAAGGGTGCTAATTGACGGAGGTAGCTCGGCAGATATCATATTTGTGCAAGCCTTCGATCAGTTATGCATTTCCCGAAAGCATCTCCTCCCAGCGGCTCGTCCTCTGCAAGGCTTCGCAGGACCTCCGCTAGATGCACTTGGCCAGATAGGCCTGGAAGTAACCTTCGGAGAAGGTTTACTAGCCCGAACTGAGGAAGTTATCTTTGATGTAGTAGATGCCCCGTACGGTTATAATGTTATCTTTGGGCGAGGCATGTTGAATCAGTTCGGAGCTGTGGCGCATCACAATTACTTGTGCATGAAGATGCCCACACAGTTAGGAGTTCTAACAATCTTCGGAGATCAAGCCATGGCTCGGAGGGCAGAATATGGTCACGGTCCTCCTCTTGATCCGAGGCAGGTAAACAATGTCCAAGATAATGGAGAAATTTTTTCAGCCTCCTCCGAAGCTTCGAAGAAATCATTTCCAAGACCAAGTCCCGAAGGAGAGATTGCAACGAAGGTCATTGTCAAAGATGGTAAAGAATACACTTTTCAATTTGGTAAAGATTTACCTCCCGAAGTTGCAACTTCCTTGGAAAAGGTCGTAGAAGAAAATTTGGATGTCTTCGCTTGGTCTGACGAAGATATCACCGGAGTCGATCGGGATATTATTGAGCACAGCTTGCTTGTAAACCCGAAGGCCCGGCCTGTTCGACAAGGGCTCCGGAAGATGTCCGCAGAGAGAGCTGCTCTAGCTAAGGACGAAGTTGAGAAACTGTTGAAGGCTGGGATTATCAGAGAAGTGGCCCATACAGAATGGCTAGCCAACCCAGTCTTCGTCAGGAAGAAGTCTTCCGGGAAGTGGCGCATGTGCATTGACTTCACATCTTTGAATAAAGCGTGCCCACGTGACCCCTACCCCATGCCCCGAATTGATCAACTAGTCGACTCCACTGCAGGTTCGGAGTTACTAAGCTTCCTCGACGCGTATTCTGGATATCATCAAATATGGTTGAAGCGCGAAGATGAAATCAAGACGAGCTTTGTAACTCCTTCGGGAGTCTTCTGCTATGTAAGAATGCCCTTCGGCCTAAGAAATGCCGGGGCTACTTTTTCAAGATTAGTTGCTAAGGCTCTAGGTCATCAACTAGGTCGCAATGTGGAGGCCTATATGGATGATATTGTAATAAAGAGTGCTTTAAAGCACCAACATAGCCTAGACTTAGCAGAAACATTCAATAGCCTTCGGGCATGTGGGATCCGCCTTAACCCCGAAAAATGTATATTCGGAGCTAAGGCTGGAAAGTTGTTAGGGTACTTAGTTTCAAGCAGGGGAATTGAAGCTAGCCCTACTCAAATAACTGCGCTGCAGAAGATGGCTCCTCCGGAGAATATAAAGCAAGTGCAAAAGCTGACCGGACGTCTGGCCGCACTTAGCAGGTTTTTATCAAGGTCTGCGGAGAGGAGCTTGCCAATCTTTAAAGCTTTGAAAGGGTCCGAAGATTTTGCATGGACACCGGAGTGTCAGAAAAGCTTCGAAGATATTAAAGATTATCTCAGCAATCTGGCTACACTTACGGTGCCTATTGCGGACGAAACCCTACTTCTGTATCTTGCAGCCACAGGCTCAGCAGTCAGCGCAGTCCTTGTCAGAGAAGCTGATATCAATGGGAAGTTGGTCCAAAATCCTGTCTATTTTGTATCCGAAGCATTGTCAGGAGCGAAGACAAGATACTCCGAACTTGAGAAGTTCGTTTATGCTCTGATAATGGCTTCGAGGAAGCTAAGACATTATTTTTTGGCTCACAATGTAATTGTACCAACTTCGTATCCTTTAGGAGATATGCTCCGAAGCAAAGATTCCACTGGAAGAATTGGAAAGTGGGCAGTAGAACTAGCACCCTTCGGCATATCTTTCCTGGCAAGGACAGCTATCAAATCTCAAGTCCTAGCAGACTTCGTAGCAGAGTGGACTCCACCTGCGAAGTTGACTCCGGAGAAATCAGATGACGGAGTCTGGACTATTTACTCCGATGGGGCTTTCCAAGCATCCGGAGCAGGCATTGGGGCAGTATTAATTTCTCCGTCAGGTCAAAGAGCAATGTACTCCGCAAGACTCAACTTTAAGTCTACCAATAATATAGCGGAGTACGAAGGAATTTTATTGGGACTCCGGAAAGCACGTGCTCTAGGGGCTACAAGGATAATTATAAAAACAGATTCTCAGATAGTAGCAGGGCACGTAGACAAAAGTTTTCAAGTCCGACATCCACAGCTTGCAAAGTACTTAGAAGAAATTCGCAAGATCGAAGCACATTTCAAGGGTATTTCCATTCGGAGTATACCAAGAGCTGAAAACGTGCAAGCGGACATTTTAGCGAAGGCTGCTGCCGGAGCTGTGGATGTGCCTGACGAAGCTTTCTATGAGGAGCTCAATATACCTTCGGTGCCACAAGTTGCTTCTGCAGAGATTCTCTGCATTCCTAGTGCAGATTGGAAAGATTCAATCATAGAACTCTTGCAAGGAGGAACAAATTTGCCCGAAGAGCCCCAATTGTCAAGATTAAAGCTCAGAGCAAGAAACTATCAGTTAATCAACGGTATATTATACAAGGCCGGAGTATGTTCCCCTCTACTCCGATGTATATCTCAAGCCGAAGGCCAAGAAATTCTTCGAGAAATTCACGAAGGCCTTTGTGGAAGTCATTTAGCCCCTAGAGCTCTGGCAGGAAAAACACTTCGCCAGGGGCTTTATTGGCCCACAATAACAGCTGATGCGGAGAGCTTGGTCCGCACTTGTCAAGGATGCCAGTGGATGGGTCGACGGAGTCATCGCCCACCAACAGCTCTTCAAGTCATTGCTCCGGTATGGCCTATGGCCAGATGGGGTATGGATCTAATTGGTCCCTTTCCGTTAGCAAAGGGAAATCTGAAGTTCGCAGTGGTAGCTATTGAATATTTTTCTAAGTGGGTCGAAGCAGAGCCCTTAACAGCTATCACTTCGAATAATGTACAAAAATTCTTCTGGAAAAACATTATTTGCCGGTTCGGAGTGCCTAGATATCTCACAGTTGATAATGGAACACAGTTCGACGCAGAACCCTTCAGGAAGTTTTGCGAAGACCTAGGCATTCAACTATGTTTTGCTGCAGTAAGACATCCTCAGTCGAATGGAGCCGTTGAGCGAGCCAATGGAAATATCTTATCAGGGCTAAATCGAAGAATAGTAGGACTATCAAAGGGACTGTGGACCGAAGAGCTTCCGAAGATTCTGTGGTCCATTCGGACTACACAAACAAGGTCCACAGGTTTTACTCCGTTCAGACTGCTATTCGGAGATGAAGCTATGACTCCAACGGAGCTCAAAGGAGGATCTTTTCGCAGCACCGAACCAGACATCGAAGAGGAAAGACAAGCTTCGTTAGATCTGTCAGAAGAGACAAGACTTCGAGCTGTAGCTAATTTATCAAAGTATCATCAGCAGACGAAGACTTGGTATGACCCGAAGGTTAAGCTCAGCGAGTTAAGGCCGGGTCATCTTGTTCTACGAAGCATCATAGCACCAGGGAAGCTAGGCAATAAATGGGAAGGTCCATATCTAATCGTCCGCTCGGGGCGCCCTGGTTCATTTAAATTAGCTAATTTAGAAGGTGAAGAGTTAGCACATACTTGGCATGCGGAGCACCTAAAGCGATACTTCGCATAAGGGCTCCTTGTAATTCGCTTGTAATCACCTCTAAATTAATAAAGCGTACACCCTGTAGCGTGCCTTCCCCTTGACGCTCCTAGTCTCCCGAGCGGACGCGCTGGGACGGAAGTCGTTCGAGAGGGAAGTGTATTAAGCAGGGCTGTATTTCCGGACTTCGAACCCATAAAGTCGAAGCCTCCGGTGTGGTGGCTGAAATCCATCCGGAGCCCAAGCTGATACCTTGTAGGCATCCGTAAAAGAGCCAATACCACATTCTACGGAGTCCAAGCTTCGGCTGGTAGACTTCCGTAAAAAGAGCCGAAGGTGGCCAAAATCTGCGGAGTCCAAGCTGCAGCTTGTCAGACTTCCGTAAAAAGAGCCGAAGGTGGCCAAATTCTGCGAAGTCCAAGCTCCGGCTGGTAGACTTCTGCAAAAAAGAGCCCAAGTGGCCAAATTCTGCGAAGTCCAAGCTCCGGCTGGTAGACTTCTGCAAAAAAGAGCCCAAGTGGCCAAATTCTGCGAAGTCCAAGCTCCGGCTGGTAGACTTCTGCAAAAATAGCCGAAGGTGGCTACAATTTCTACGAAGTCCAAGCTCCGGCTGGTAGACTTCTGCAAAAAAATAGCCGAAGGTGGCTACAAATTCTGCGAAGTCCAAGCTCCGGCTGGTAGACTTCTGCAAAAAATAGCCGAAGGTGGCTAAAGTAAAACAGCATTTAAGCCATGAGCTTCGAATGTTTGTTCTTATAAGTCCAAAGTGACAAAATTTTTGAAGACACTAAAGTGTCATCGAAGTTATCTTAATTGATTTCTTTCGTAAAGCAAACAAAGGTACGAAGTTACCATTCTTCTGACTACAAAGGTCGAAGATATTTCATAAGATTTCAAAAGATCTTTAAATGACAGAGGGGCTCCGAACCCCCACAAAATTGTACTCCGAAGTTTTTTCTTTGCGCATAACCATCTTTGAATACAGTTCGAAGTTGCTTATGCCCAAAGAGGGGCTAGTAAATATGGAGACAATTTTAAATCGGCATTCATTATCGAGACAAATGTATTTACAGATTACATTATGAAAAATTGGTATCTATACCAAGAAGGAATCGGAGACCTCTTCGGTCCCGAGAGCTAGGGTGGAACGACTAGTTCCAACATCGGAAGTTCTAAGAACTTTACGTTTAACTCTTTTCCTCCCCTTCGAAGCTCTAAAATCCTTCTGTTCTTGTTGAAGCTCGGCCCAAGTTCGAAGCCGCTCGGGACTTCTCTCCCAGCTTCTAAGATCTTCAGATCTTTTATTTTGGGCTTCACCTTCGTCTTCAGACCAATTAGCGTCTTCAGAAGACGAGGTGTTTGCGTCGCTCTTTTTATTTTCCTCTTTAATATAAGACAATATGTCTTTGCTTACTTCGGGCGCAATAACGCCGGAGTCATCTCGAGGGATAAGGAATCGAGGACGTTTATAACTCTTTAGAAGTTCGAAGGTGTTCCACAGTGAGCGAAGTTCGCTGTTAAGCTCTAACACTTCGATATCTTCCATAAGAGGCAAAGCCTAAAAATATGACAAACAAGATTTTCATTGATAAATATTTACAAGCATCAGCTTTACATAATCAAAAAATCCTAAATAATCCTAAACCTGCGGGTCCGGAGGAGGCTGACTGCTCGAAGCTTGACTCCGAACTTGCTTTTGGCGTTGGCCTTCATCAATCCAAGCCTTGATCGCAGATCGACCTTCGGCTCTCCACGAAGTCTGGAAGGCTCGCCAAGCAGTAGCTACGCCTTCGGAAGGAGTCAAAAGTCTCGCGTCGTCGAAGATGATGGAGCCCTCTGCGCTCGGAGTGATTGTTCGGCCCAAATCCTCGTAGTAGCGAAGTATTCCAAGGGCAGACACTTGTCCGGAGAGTTCTCCATAACGTATGCCTGCCGTCTTCATTTGCTTCGCTGCTCCTTGAATTCTCTTTAGCCGGCGCAGCAGAGTTACATTGTCATCCGAAGGTAGTGATCCAGTAGTACCGAAGTACTCCAAGACACTTAACATCTGTTCGATGACCTCCGAAGCCACCTCCTCGGACTTAACCTTTTCTTCAATAAGCATATCCTTGGCCGAAGTTGTTTCAGCTAAAACTCCGGAGATTCTAGCGTTCTCCGTAGTCAAAGCATTCTTTTGAGTTCGGAGTTGGCCAGCCTCTTCTTGTAGCCTTACAAGTGCGGAGTCCTTCGCAGCATCCTCCGTCCGCAGTCTTTCAATCTCCGCTCGAAGCACAGCTCTTTCTGCTTCGAGCTCTTTCCTTGCAGCCTCCAAGCTTTGCCTAGCCCTTCGCTCTGCTAAGATTACGTTGTCCATTTGAGCTACTCGACCTTCGGAGAAGTTAAAATTCCTTTGAAGAGTTTCATTCTCTTCCCGAAGTTGAGCAATTTCGTTTTCGCTCGATAAAGCTGCAGCGCGGGCTAAGACTGCTTGCTAAGATAAAAGAAAAAATGAAATAAGAAATTATTCATATGTAATTCACTAATTGGTTCGAAGATGCTTATACCTGATAAGCTGCTCTTTCCACAGCAAGGTTAAGCTCCGAACCCTTCACTCTGCTTAAGCGGGCTACCAATTCAGTTTCCCCGACTTGGCGACTGGCTTCACCCAAAGGTTTAACCAAAGTCCCAAGCCCGGTTTTTTCCTCCAAAAAAGGAGTTATGAGAGGAAGCAGTTTTGAAGCTTTCTGGTCAGCCCTGCTTAGCGAAGGTCCGGAGGGCTCTTCCGAGGCCCTTGGAACTTCTGAAGATGGCCTCCCCTCAGTCGATTCACTTTCATCTGTCGATTCAGATGAAGTCGATCCTTGAGCAGGGAGAGGCTCGATGTGTCTTTTTCCTCTTCCAGGCCCCGGTAGAGCAACTCCCGGTTGCGGCCCTGAAGTTGTCGAAGGTCTTTGAATTGTATCTTCGAGGGATACTTCGACAACAGGAGGCTCTGCGAAAACAGAAATATTATACATTGTATAATTTTGCAAAAAATCGATAGAAATTATGCAGAATTTACCTTCGACATTCTCTGGAATATCGAGTACAGGACTGATCGGAGGATCAAAAGTGTAGTCCTCATCCGAATCAGCTGTTAGATCTTGGACTACAGGAGCATCGTCCTGAAGAGCCCTCGTTACTTCTTCGAGAATCGAAGCCATAGTGACTTCGACTCCCCCTTCATCCACAGGAACTCCGGCCTGAGTTGTGTCTTCTTGAATTACCGAAGTCATTGGTTGATCAACATTGTCTCCAGACTCCGGTATGTTCGCAGGCACTTCGGCCTCATTTACACCCATAGGGGCTTCGATTTGTTCTCCCTGGGTATCCGGAGCTCTTACTTCTTCGATGTTGGCTTGAGGCTCCGGAATACCTGCAGTATCTTCAATGTGAATACTTCGTTGAGTTGCATCTTCATCAATTAATCTTACTAATAAAATACCTTCGTCTTCTTTAGAGCTAGAAGCCGAAGCTCTTGAGCTCGAAGGTGCGAGGTTTTTTCGGCTTCCGAGCCACCTTCTTCGTCGGAGTCTTTGCGGAGCTAGAGGTTCCAGCTTCGGCTACTCTCTTCTTGGGTCTTTTCTCTTGAGGCACCCAGTCCATCAGAGGGGGTGGAGTTAACTCCAACATTCCCCATACTCTGTTAAAACGCTCCCAACTTCCGACTAATTTGATTCGCCATTCTTTTTCTGACGGAGTTGGAGCACCCAAAATCTTCTCCGAAGCCCTTACAATTTGCTCTGAAGTAATAGGGGCTGAAGAAGCTAAAAAATAATTCAAGTTAATCTTTCTTCGAAGTAAATATGTACTATGCATGTTGATTTCGAAGTTACCTGCAGGGCTTGAAGTATAGTTTATCTTGCGAAGACCGCCTTCCGAGTCATCTTCGAAGACGATAGGCCAGTTGGCCATCAGCGGAGGAATTTGAAGTCCGATGAACTCTTCGGCTAAGTCCCGCATGCTCAACCTTTTGCTGATTTTCTGAAGCAAGTTGAGGCGAGCTTCGAGTTGGCCTTCGTCGGGTTGCACTAAGGCTTCCTTCCGGAACTGGATTTCCTTGAGGGGACCGGCCAGAGGACTACTCACTCCAACTTCGGCATAAAACCACCTCAGAATCCAATCGGTGTACCATCTAGCATTGATGGCCTTAGCAGGGAATTGCAGGGCATATTCATCACGAAGCCTAAAATTGATGCTTCCGAAGGAAACCACCACCTTCTCACCTCCGGAGCCTACGAAGGTCTTTGGCTGACAAGTTGCTCTATGTAGCGCAGCGAAGATTTCAGCCCTCCCCTCACAACCTTCGGCTCTTAGTGCCCACTCGAAGATAGCTAATCTGGCTACAGCATTCGGAGACAGCTGGGGGAGGGTTACGTGAAACAAGTCAAGTACTTCGGCTAAGAAATCCACAGCCGGGAGGCCCAAGCCCGCTTCGAAAAAAGCTTCGAACACTACAACTTCTCCGGGTCTCGGTGATGGAATTGATTCTTTGCCCGGCTTCCGAATCATAACCCCATTACTGATATTTCCCCCCGCTGTGATTGCCAAAGACTCTTTCTTGCAGGTAGATGGCCCCAACTCAAAAGATTGATCCAAGTACTTGGTTGAGGGTGGGCACAGACCTTGGACATCGGGGATTTGGGGATTTCTCCCCCCTGCCGCCATGGACATCGTCGCCTGCCTCGAGGGTGCCGCCGCCAATGTTGCCGCCGCTGCTGCTGCGGCTGCCTGCTGCCGAGCCAAGATCGAAGGCGGCGCAGATCCTTTGGTCTTCACCATCGCGATTGCCGGATTACTCCGAGAATGGAAGTTAAGGCTCAAGAACTTGAAGACTAGGGCTCAAGAACTCAAAGGACTAAAAAGCTTTTGACTGAGAAGAAGCAGTGAAAAGGTAATCGGTAAAGTTTTGAGGTTCTTTATTTATAGCCTAAACTTTCCGTTTGTTACCGTTTGGGCTCTGCCCTTTTGCATTCCCGCCTGTTATTTTCCTTCGAAAATAACGCCTCGCATAACTCCGTTAGAGACAGAAACTAACGGCTACATTTTCTAAGTCCAAAAAGACTTTCGAACTTCCTGAGTCAGTTCTAAGATAGTTCGAAAAGTAATTACCTTATGACTGATTCGAAGTTCATGTCTTCATGTATTTCGAAGATAAAACAAAAATCAATAACCCCTATGATTGGTTATCTTTTCTTTCCGTATACTGCTCTCCTAACGTTACAGGTCGAACGGAGAAGCATATTCGAGGGGCTACTGTTGGGGGAAAATATCTCATCTTCGGGGTTATTGCCAAAGCAGCATGAAGACAGCCAACCAGTTCGAAGATTGTCCGAAGGCTATCTTCGAAGGTGCTTAGAGCCTGGTTCGAAGCCCGAAGGCAGGCATTGGTTCGAAGTATGTCTTCGAACCAAAGCCCTTCAGGATCTTTTCTGCCAGCTAAGATGGAAGACTTATCTTCTATCCTATTAGATTAGTCTTTTACCATTTTAGCCCTATTAAGGAAACCGAATAGTTTCCTTAATGTCGGTTGTAATAGAGGGGTAAATAGGTCTTTTCCTTAATGTTTAGGCCTATAAATACCCCCCATTTCACCCTGTAATAAGGACCGATTACAAGTGAATCAATACACACTTTCGAACTATTCTAAGTTATTATCCTTTCGGAGGCTTAGAACAGTTTGCTTCGCAAACACTTCGTTTGTTAGTTTCTTTTCTACAGAAACCTGTTAGCGTAATCTTTTACGCCAACATCTGCGAAGCTGACAAAAGAAGCCTCCAAATCAAGTAGACTACCAACTATACCCCCTGTTTTGATGAGACAAAAACAGTGTAAACCCTAGGGGTAAAGTAGTCTACTCACAGGGGTGAATAGTGTCTATAAATAGTGGAGGCTAGCCTAGGCCATAGTAACACTTTGAGCAGCCATTTTTGAGCTCCTGTGCTAGCCGCCACATACTCTGTGTTCATCCTATGAGTTCATTTTGTGTTCCCTGTTCAAGGCCATGAAGCCTTGATTCTGTTTTCATTTACTGCTTGAACTTGTATGCTTACTTTACACTGCATGCTTTGATCTCTCTGTGTCTCACTTCTTCCTGTGTTGAGTTTATTGCACTAGAGTGTTTTTGGAGAAGTGTGTGAGTGTTCTGTGCGTGTGAAGTGTGTTTTTCAGTGTCTGTTTGCTCTGTGTAAACTGGAGGCAAGACCTCTTCGAAGCCCGATTTCTTCCCTTGTCGATGTCCTCGGCGAAGTGTGTTCAGTGTGCATTTAGACCTTCGAAGTACGAAGCCTAGCACTAGTTGCTATCGCTGAGTATTTGGTCGAAGTCCTCAGAGGGAAGTCTGCTCTTGCGAAGGTTAAAGTGTGAAGCCTGCTCGAAGGCACCCAGTGTGCGGAGCCTGCACTGACTTAGCAGAGTTGAGTTTTTGGTGTTGCGGGTGGAGCGAAGTCTTCTTGACTTCGAACTTTTGCTCCTGGCGAAGCCTGGTTTTGGAGATGTGAAATACCTCCGAACCAGAACTTCGAAGGGTATCTTCGAAGCCTGTTCCACAGAAGACAGAATTAAAACATAAGACTATTTTCAGTCTGAAATTTTAAAGCTCCCTGTTGGACCGGAAACGGTGACCAGAGGGGGGTGAATGGGAGATTTTAAAATTTCAGACTAAAAATAGCCTTCTGTTTTAATTCTGTCTTCTGCGGAACAGGCTTCGAACACACCCTTCGAAGTTCTGGTTCAGAGGTATTTCATAGCTCCGAATAAAGGCTTCGCAAGGAGTAAAAGTTCGAAGCCAAGAAGACTTCGCTCCACCCATAAACCCAAAAATTCAGCTTCTGCTAAGTCAGCGCAGCCTTCGCACACGGGGTGCCTTCGTGCAGGCTTCGCACTTGCAAGAGCGGACTTCCCCCTGAGGACATTGATCAGCTTTGCTAAGTCAGTGCAGGCTCCGCACACTGGGTGCTCCGAGCAGGCTTCGCACTTCACCCTTCGCAAGAGCGGACCTCCCTCTGAGGACATCGATCAACTCTGCTAAGGAAGTTAAGGCTCCGCACACAAGGTGCCTTCGAGCAGGCTTCGCACTACACCCTTCGCAAGAGCAGACTTCCCTCTGCGGGCTTCGACCAAATACTCAGCGACAGCAACTGGTGCTGGGCTTCGTACTTCGAAGGTCTAAACGCACACTAAACAGACTTCGCTGAGGACTTCGACAAGGAAAGAAAACTGGGCTTCGATCTAATTCAAACAGTGCTTCGCTGGTAATCAGAGAGGTCTAGCCTCCAGCTTACACAGAGCGAACAAACACTGAAACACACACTTCGCTCGAACACACTTCGCTCGAACAGGCTTCTCACACACCTCTCAAGAAAAGCTCACAAGAAAATGGAGTACAGAGAAACCGAAGCATGCAGAGAAGTATGCATACAAGCTCAAGCAGTAAATGAACATAGAGTCAAAGCATCAATGCTTGAACAGGGAACACATAATGAACTCAAAGGACGAATACAGAGAGTGTGGTGGCTAGCACAGGAGTTCTACAATGAATGCTCAAAGTGTTGATGTGACCTAGCCAGCCTCCACTATTTATAGGCACTATTCAGCCCTGTGAATAGACTACTTTACACCTAGGGTTTATACTGTTTTTGTCTCATCAGAACAGGGGGTACAACTAGTAGTCTATTTTATTTGGAGGCTTCTTTTGTCAGCTTCGCAGAGGGGACAGCACCAGCTTTTGCAGAGCAAACGCTATCAGCCTTTGCAGTTTTGGACCATTCTGAAGCCCCCCTTCGCACGTGAGGGGTGCGGTAGCTTCGATGAGAAGCCTTTAGCTTGACGGCCTTCGCTTCATCGAAGTCAGCCTTCGATACAGTGACGGTTTTGAGCCGAAGCCGTCAAAGCCCTTGGGCCTTCGCACCAACACCTTCGGAGTGGACCACCACAGCTTCGCAGCTTCTCCTAGCTCGAACTCCGTCAGTCCGTGTACCGAAGCCATGCACGGCCGAAGTACCTCAAGTCAACCTCACTCCGGAGCCAGCCTCGCTCCGAAGCCTGCTTCACTTCGGAGAAGCCAGCTTCGCTTCGAAGCCTGCTACACTCCGAAGAAGCCAGCTTCGCTCCGAAGCCCCACCTTCGGAGTACCACCCTTCGAAGTCCCTCCTTCGTCTAAGGCCTCCGCATGAAGCATTCGATGAGCACTTCGTCGTAGTGTCTTTCCCCGAGCACACTCCTCGACGATCCTCACCCGGACCATGCCTTTGACGCACCTCGACTTCTAAGACCTTCGTTGGGTATACCTTCGAGTGTCTCCCTCTGGAGCACACTTCGAACGCCTTGCCTCATTGCTGAGGACTTAGTCCACCATACTCCGAAGTCACTCCATTCGGAGTACCCTTCGAAGTGCCTCACCTCCGAGGACTTCGTCTCGGAGTACCTTCACCCGGAGTCACACTCCGCACTTACTGCCTTCTCCTGGCGCACCTCGACCCGAGGTCCGACCTCGACCCCTTCGCAGCCTTCGTGATGGAGCTCTCTGCTCCCCTGGCATCAAGCCTCCCGCTTGACCCAGGTTCACTTGCTACGAATCGTCCGTCGCCTCCGAAGTCCCCTGCGCACCAGAGACAAACAGACAAGTCTATCCAGTACCCCGGAGACCTCTCCGAGTAAACAACCTCCGATAAACACTCCGGTGTACCGCCCAAAGTACCGAACCCTTCGGTACAACCAATCATCGTGTACTGTCGGACCCCTCCGACAAGCAAACTCCGCTGCAACAGTTGCAACAACTAGAGCCACCAAACCCTTCGGTGAAACAGCCTCTGAATACCTTCGGAGAACCAACCTCCGAACCCCTTCGGAGGGACCCCTTCGAATCAGAGGGTAAAATCT
Source organism: Zizania palustris (assembly GCA_019279435.1). Lineage (NCBI taxonomy): Eukaryota > Viridiplantae > Streptophyta > Magnoliopsida > Poales > Poaceae > Zizania > Zizania palustris. The sequence continues at coordinate 54,833,735 of JAAALK010000081.1, forward strand.
GTCAATCACTCATCACAGACTCTGAAACCAACCCTTGGTTTCTCAATCTCCCCCTTGATGAGTGCATTGACAACCAAATTCAGGTTTAAGAAAATTTGAAAAATTTCAGCTCACAAGTGACCATAAAAACTCAGAAATGAGCCAAATCATGTCACTTGACAAAAGAATTTTCCTCCCCCTTTTTCAAAAGAGTAAAAGCCCCTTCGGCAAAACTTCCCTTTGCAAGATAAAAACTCCCCCTGAGTTCATTTTCCCTTTTGCTGCAGAGAACTCAACAATTTCTCCCCCTTTGGCAATGCAAGCATCAAGGAGCATTTTTTAAAAAAAACATGCAAAGCTTCGAAATGGGAAGAATTGCAAAGACATATAAATCAAAAATATGCCAATATTAATACCAATTATCATGTGCTCAGCTCAATTTAACATTCTCTAAAAACATGATGACAGCATGTGATTTTATCATTTTGAAATAAAAGCATCACCACTCAATCAAGGTAACTAGACAAGTAAAAGCAGGGACTACGCAAAGCTAGTCACTTTCTACTCTAGACAAACAAGTCCAGTTCAAATGGAGCATTGAAAGCAAACTTGATGATCAATGAATTTTGTTGTTCTTTTCATAATGTCAGGGGTTATTTGTTTGTCCACCTTATACTTTCCAATCAGGCCAAGCCTAGGCATGAAAGCCATCAGAAGCTTAAGGCAGTGATTTTGGCATACACTACACTATCCCAGTTCAGACCAATGTGCACTGGTAAGCAGTCTAGAATAGAGTAGTGCGACAAACAAACCCACCTGGATCTTTTCACTTGTAGCATGCAAATCATGGAGTTTTGGATTTGAATTAAGTGAACAATTTGTTTAGCATTTGATGAATATCCATGAGTAAGTAGAACAATTTTTCAAGTTGCAAGGTTGAGCTGTCATGATTACATGTATTAAAATCAGGCATATAAGTGCAAGAGATGTAAATGCAAGACAGTCAAAATCTGCTCCCCCTCACAAAATGCCGTAAGGGTGACAAATACCAAGTTCCCCACGCAAGTAGGCAAATCGAGAAGCATCGAGGGGTTTTGTAAAAATATCGGCTAGCTGGTGTTGGGTATCAATATATTGAAGTTCAATATCACCCTTCTCATTATGATCTCTGAGAAAATGATATCGCACATCAATGTGTTTGGTTCTAGAGTGCTGAACCGGGTTGTTTGCAATACAAATAGCACTAGTGTTATCACAGAAAAGTGGAACACTCTTATAATCTAACCCGAAATCCCGCAAAGTGGAAACCATCCACAAAATCTGAGAGCAACAGCTAGCTGCAGCAACATATTCGGCCTCAGCCGTCGATTGTGCAACACTAGACTGTTTGCAGGAAGACCAGCAAACCAGAGAAGTACCCAGAAAATGACAAGTACCAGAGGTACTTTTCCTATCAATCCTACACCCAGCAAAATCCGCATCGGAAAAACCTCGAAGACACAAAGAGGAAGATGCCGAATACCAAATGCAAAATTCAAGGGTATGTTTGAGATACCTTAGAATGCGCTTTACCGCTTAGTGGTGCGAAGCTCGTGGTGAAGCCTGAAAACGAGCACACAGACACACTATGAAGTGTATGTCCGGCCTTGTAGCAGTCAAGTAGAGGAGGGAGCCGATCATTCTTCGGAACTCCTTCTGATCTATGACTTCTCCATCTTTGTCAGTATCCAATACTACAGATGTAGCCATTGGAGTGGCGAGTAGCTTCGCATCAGCCATGTCGAACTTCTTGAGCAGGTCCTTGGTGTACTTCGTCTGGTGGACGAAAGTATCTTGTTTGCTTTACAAACCAAGGAAAAAAGTGAGTTCGCCCATCATGGACATCTCAAACTCCATGCTCATGGTATCTGCAAACTCGACAACCAAAGCATGAGAAGAGCCACCAAAGATGATGTCATCCACATAAATCTGAACTAGGAGGAAATCTTTGCCATGCTTGAGAGTGAACAGGGTTTTATCAACAGATCCCATCAAATACCCTCGCTCAAGCAGAAAAGACTTAAGTCTGTCATACCATGCCCGAGGGGCCTGCTTGAGTCCATAAAGAGCCTTATGAAGTTTAAGGACTTATGTGGGTATTTGGGGTTTTCAAAACCAGGGGGTTGTTTTACATAAACATCTTCGCCTATGAAACCATTAAGAAAAGCACTTTTGACATCCATTTGATAGAGTTTGAATCCCCGGGATGTCGCAAAGGCAAGCAAAATCCTAATGGCTTCAAGACGAGCAACAGGTGCAAAAGTTTCAGTAAAATCAATCCCTTCAAATTGAGAATAACCCTGAGCTACTAGTCTAGCCTTGTTTCTAACTCTAGTCCCATCCTCCCCTTGTTTGTTTTTGAAAATCCATTTTGTTCCAATGAAATGAACATTTGGTGGAGGATCAACTAAAGTCCAGACTTGGTTTCTCTCAAAATTTTCAAGTTCTTCATGCATGGCATTGATCCAACTAGAATCAGAAAGTGAATGACTAACATCTAAGGGCTCGAAAGAAGCAACAAAAGCGGAATCAATGAAATGAGCATGAGAACGTGTTACCCTTTGATCAAGCTCACCAATGATCTGCTCGGGAGGATGCATCCTTTGAACATGGTGTGGAGCCTCACGGCGGGATGCAGTCTCCCCCCCGACTTGTGCGTTGGAGTGGTCCAAGATGACCGATGTCGAGGTAGTTGCTTTGGACCTTGTGCCAAAGTGGTCGAAGCGGGGTCGGCTTCGGGGGTTGATGTCGAGGGTAGTAGGGGTTCATCCTCGAAATCTCCGAGATCTTCTTCTTCGAAGATAGTCTGTTCCATATTGTGTTCATTTGCCTGTTCAAGAGCCAAACTAACAGAGGGGGTTGATTCATCAAAAGTCACATCACATGACTCGATGACAGTGTTAGTCTCCAAATTATAAACACGATAATAATGACCATGTGTAGTGTAACCCAAAAAGATCCCGTCAGAAGAACGCGACTCAAATTTATCCAAATTACCACATTTTAGGATAAAGCAACGACAGCCAAAAACTCGAAGATGAGTAACCTTGGGCTGTCTCCCAAAACGTAGCTCATAAGATGTCAAATTCAAAATTGAGCGCAAGAAGATTCGGTTTGAGATGTAACAAGAAGTGTTCATGGCCTCAGCCCAGAATTTTCTAGGAGTCCTGTGCTCATCGAGCATCGTCCTGGCCATCTCAACCAAAGTGCGGTTCTTTCTCTCAACAACACCGTTCTGTTGAGGAACCCGCGGAGCAGAGAATTGATGTTCTATGCCATGCTCCATGCAAAAGTCAACAAAGAGATTGTTCTTGAACTCAGTGGCATTATCACTTCGAATGAATTTCAATGCAACTGGGAGTTCAGTGAAAAGTCTCAAAGCCAAGCTCCGAAAGTGTGAGAACACTTCATCCTTGCTGGCAAGAAAGAAGACCCAAGAGTAGCGAGAGAAATCGTCGAAAATGACTAACACATACCACTTGCCGCCTAAAGAACTAACCCGAGAAGGACCTACAGTGTCCATGTGGAGAAGTTCTCCGGGTTGTTCAGTCATCACTATGGTGACTGGCGAGTGCGAAGCGGCAATCATTTTTCCATGTCGACAGGGAGCGCAAACTAAATTCTTCTCAAACTTGAGCTTGGGCAATCCTCGGATCAAACCTAGGGCACTCAGACGAGCGAGCAACTCAAAGCTCATATGCCCTAGTCTCCTATGCCACTTCCAAAGCTCAGAAGTAGAATGTGCAACAAGACAATTAGAAGAACCAGATGACTCAGAAAAATCAGCTCCAAAAACTCTCCCAACTCTAAAGATCTTACAAACCACAATGCCATCAGAATTGAGTACTTGCGAAGTATCGCGAAGGAATCGCACTTCGAAGCCCTCATCAAGCAATTGAAATACAGAAAGCAAATTCTATCCCAAATTCTCAACCAAAGAAACATCTTTGAGAGTGAAATTCGAGTTAATTCTTACCACACCTTTACCTTTCACTCTACTCCTTTGATTGTTCCCGAAGATGATATGTTCCCTTTGCTTGGTTGTGGTGAGGCTGGAGAACCATGCTGCATCTCCGGTCATATGGCGCGAACAACCGGAGTCCATGATCCACATGCCCTCCAAGCCTCGATCTGCCGCCTACACATGATAAGAAAATCTCGATCGCTCAGTGCTGGGGTGAGTGAAGATATGACGAGGCATCCAGCACTGAGTGATACGAGTAGTAGGCATAGTAAAAGTAGACTGTCTACGCATAGGATAATCAGAATGATGCAAAGTGCGAGGTCTACCTACATGCTGTGATCTAAAAGCATGACGAGGTCTCCTGCTTTGACGAGGTACAAAACTTCTCGCCCGGGGTCTACCACCATATGGAACATGGTGAACACCTCGAGGAGCAAAACCTCTCCGAGAAGCACAAGGACCTCGAAAATAGGATGAGAGTAAAACTCAGACTCATGCATATCTAAAGATGGGTAGTGCATGTTCTGGAACCTCATCGCCTGAGAGCGTCGCTCATCCTTGATGCGACGAAAACAAAACCCAACCAGATGACCCACCCGCTGACAATAGGAACAATGAAAAATTCTCCTAGGGGCACTCTCATGGGTCATAGGAGCAATTCTCACAGGCTCCTTAGGCTTTTGCTAAGTGGTTTTCTTGGGAGGAACTCTTTTTGTGGGAGGAGTGGTTTTCTTTGGAGTTTGGGTAGGCTTTTGGGGTGATGGAGTGTCTGACAGAGCTCTCTCTTTCTCTAGGGTAGTGGGTGAGGTAAAAACAGTTTTGTTCTCACTATTTGAAGGAATCCTCTCAAAACCCAAACCTAGAGCTAACCCTGCTCTGTCAGCACACATCTTGGTCTTGGCCAAGAGCAAATCCATCCTACCTTTTCCCTCAGTGCATTTGTTAACCACAGAAAGAAGGTATTCATTTTCAGTCATGAGGTTCTCAGCTCGCTCTCTAACAGTGCCTAGCTGGTCCTTAAGGGTTATGCAAGTGTCACACACAGGTTGCACATCCTTAGAACTACCGGCCCTCTCCAATCTAGCCTCTAAGTCATGAACATGCTTATCACGTAAATCAATGCTCTCACGTAATAAAGAACAGTTCATGCATTCAATTATATCATGAGGTCTAGAATCAACCACCAAAAGCTGCTTATGTGCAGTCTCAAGCTTAGATAGAGTTTGAGCATGTACAGAACGCAACTGAGCAAGCTCACCATGACAACAGTGCAAGATTCACATTCAGCATCATTAACTCTAGACTTAAGCATGGCATAATCAGTAGAAACAGATTCTAGCCTAAGTCTAAGGTCTTTTCTATCTATAGCGGCTTGCACAAGTAATCTATCCTGACTAAGAACTACTTCATTCAGTTCATCTAATTTAATTTCAAGCTGGTCATAGGATAGAGGTACCTCAGATGAGTCAAGCTCATCGCCGTTGTGATCGCATTCGGCCATGAAACAAAGGCCGGTGAAATCTCGTCCCTTCTTGTCCTTCTTCTCCTCCTTCCTTGGAGACTCCTCCTACTCAGAGCTCGGCTCCTTAGTTGAGGAAGTGTCGATGTCACTGAGAGCAGCAACAAATGCTCTGGAAGCGGCTTTGGCTACCCTCTTAGCCACCTTGTCGCGAGAAAACATGGCCTCTATAGATTCACCAGGTGCCTGCACAAACAGCTGATACTGTTGATTGTATGTGCTTTGGTGCCTGGCCTTAATCTGTGTAGAGCCCTCATGAAAAATAGTGAGAGTGGTCCAAATTTCCCTAGCTGTCCTAATGTGTTGCACCCTATCAAACTCACTTCTACTCAAACCAATGAATAGTATATTTCTTGCCTTGGAGTTGGCATTATACTGATCCTTCTCTGTTTGAGAGGTGCGAGTTTCAGGGATGGAGTATTGTGAGTTCACAATCTCCCAAATTGCATTTCCTTGGCTTAGCAAGTAAGCCTCCATGCGCACCTTCCAGTATGCAAAATCAGTCCCATCGAACAAAGCTATTTTACTAACTCTGTCCATGTCGCCAACAGATCACAAAACCGGTTAAGGTCAACTGGTGATCTTAACCTGCTCTGATACCAATTGTTGGACCGGAAACAGCGACTAGAGTGGGGGTGAATGGGAACTTTTAAAATTTCAGACTAAAAATAGCCTTCTGTTTTAATTCTGTCTTCTGCGGAACAGGCTTCGAACACACCCTTTGAAGTTCTGGTTCGGAGGTATTTCACAGCTCCGAATACAAGCTTCGCAAAGAGTAAAAGTTCGAATCCAAGAAGACATCGCTCCACCCACAAACCCAAAAATTCAGCTTCTGCTAAGTCAGCGCAGCCTTCGCACACAGGGTGCCTTCGTGCAGGCTTCGCACTTGCAAGAGCGGACTTCCCCCTGAGGACTTCGATCAGCTCTGCTAGGTCAGTGCAGGCTCCGCACACTGGGTGCTCCGAGCAGGCTTCGCACTTCACCCTTCGCAAGAGCGGACCTCCCTCTGAGGACTTCGGTCAACTCTGCTAAGGCAGTGTAGGCTCCGCACACAAGGTGCCTTCGAGCAGGCTTCGCACTACACCCTTCGCAAGAGCAGACTTCCCTCTGTGGGTTTCGACCAAATACTCAGCGACAGCAACTAGTGTTGGGCTTCGTACTTCGAAGGTCTAAACGCACACTAAACAGACTTCGCTGAGGACTTCGACAAGGAAAGAAAAACGGGCTTCGATCTAAGTCAAACAGAGAGGTCTAGCCTCCAGCTTACACAGAGCGATCAAACACTGAAACACACACTTCGCTCGAACAGGCTTCTCACACACCTCTCCAGAAAAGCTCACAAGAAAATGGAGTACAGAGAAACTGAAGCATGCAGAGAAGTATGCATACAAGCTCAAGCAGTAAATGAACACAGAGTCAAAGCTTCAATGCTTGAACAGGGAACACAAAATGAACTCACAGGATGAATACAGAGAGTGTGGTGGCTAGCACAGGAGTTATACAATGAATGCTCAAAGTGTTGATGTGACCTAGCCAGCCTCCACTATTTATAGGCACTATTCAGCCCTGTGAATAGACTACTTTACACCTATGGTTTACATTGTTTTTGTCTCATCAGAACAGGGGGTACAACTGGTAGTCTACTTTATTTGGAGGTTTCTTTTGTCAGCTTCACAGAGGGGACAACACCAGCTTTTGCAGAACAGACGTTGTTAGCCTTTGCAGTTTTGGACCCTTCTGAAGCCCCCCTTCGCACGTGAGGGGTGCGGTAGCTTCGGTGAGAAGCCTTGAGCTGACGGCCTTCGCTTCACTAAAGTCAGCCTTCGATACAGTGACGGTTTTGAGCTGAAGCCGTCAAAGCCCTTGGGCCTTCGCACCAACACCTTCGGAGTGGACCACCACGGCTTCGCAGCTTCTCCCAGCTCGAACTCCATCTGTCCGTGTACCAGAGCCATGCACGGCCGAAGTACCTCAAGTCAACCTCACTCTGGAGCCAGCCTCGCTCCGGAGCCAGCCTCGCTCCGAAGCCTGCTTCACTCCGGAGAAGCCAGCTTCGCTCTGAAGCCTGCTACACTTCGAAGAAGGCAGCTTCGCTCCGAAGCCCCACCTTCGGAGGACCACCCTTCGAAGTCCCTCCTTCGTCCAAGGCCTCCACATGAAGCATTCCATGAGCACTTCGTCGTAGTGTCTTTCCCCGGGCACACTCCTCGACGATCCTCACCCGGACCATGCCTTCGATGCACCTCGACTTCTGAGACATTCGTCGGGTATACCTTCGAGTGTCTCCCTCCGGAGCACACTTCGAACGCCTTGCCTCATTGCTGAGGACTTAGTCCACCATACTCCGAAGTCACTCCATTCGGAGTACCCTTCGAAGTTCCTTACCTCCGAGGACTTCGTCTCGGAGTACCTTCACCCGGAGTCACACTCCGCACTTACTGCCTTCTCCTGGCGCACCTCGACCCGAGGTCCGACCTCGACCCCTTCGCAGCCTTCGTGACGGAGCTCCCTGCTCCCCTGGCATCAAGCCTCCCGCTTGACCCAGGTTCACTTGCTACGAACCGTCTATCGCCTCCGAAGTCCCCTGCGCACCACAGACAAACAGACAAGTGTATCCAGTACCCCAGAGACCTCTCTGAGTAAACAACCCCCGATACACGCTCCGGTGTACCGCCCAAAGTACCGAACCCTTCGGTACAGCCAATCATCGTGTACTATCGGACCCCTCCGACAGGCACACTCCGCTACAACAGCTGCAGCAACAAGAGCCTCTGAACACCTTCGGAGAACCAGCCTCCGAACACCTTCGGAGAACCAACCTCTGAACCCCTTCGGAGGGACCCCTTCGAATCAGAGGGTAAAATCTGTCAATCACTCATCACAGACTCTGAAACCAACCCTTGGTTTCTCACTCTCATTCACCCCCCTCTGGTCACCGTTTTCGGTCCAACAAGATCAATGACCCCTTTCTCATATTGATCCATCAGAAAGTGAAAGTGCACATCGATATGTTTGGTTTTTGAATGAAGACATGGGTTTTTCCCTACACTAATTGCACTGGTGCTATCACAAAACAAAAGAACTCTAGAAGGGAAGACCAACCCAAAATCCCGCAAAGTAGAAATCATCCAAACCAACTATGAGCAGCAACTAGCAGCAGCTACATACTCAGCCTTAGTAGTAGATAGCACAACTCCAGATTGTTTTCGAGAAGACCAAGATACAAGTGAACAACCAAGAAGATGGCAAGTACTAGAAGTCAACTTGTGATCCAGCCGGCACCCACCGAAATCAGCATCGGAAAAGCCAGATAAATCAAGAGATGATGATGCATAATAGTAAAGACCTAGATTAGGAGCATAAGTAAGATACCTGAAAATACGCTTTACATCCTGCCGGTGAGATGCGCGTGGCGAATACTGAAAACGCGCGCACACACCCACGGCAAAATGAATGTCTGGTCTCGTCGCGGTCAAGTATAGCAGCGATCTGATCATCCCTCGATACTCTCTCTCGTTGACCTTGACGCCGTTCTCGTCCTTGTCTAGGGCGCCAGCTGTACCCATTGGGGTCATCTAAGGCTTTAGCTCTCCACCAAAGTCAAACTTCTTCAGCATGTCCCGTGTGTACTTGCCCTGGTGGATGAAAATGCCGTCCTTGGTCTGCTTGATCTGGAGCCCTAAAAAGTACTTGAGTTCACCCATGAGACTCATCTCAAACTCACTGTGCATCTGCTCAGAAAACTTGGACACAAGCTCATTAGTAGAACCACCAAAAATAATATCATCCACGTAAATCTGAGCAACCAATAAGTCTAAACCAGCTCTGAGCAAGAAAAGAGTTTTGTCCACATAACCCATTACAAAACCGTTTCGCATCAAAAATTGCTTTAGGCAATCATACCAAGCCCTGGGGGCTTGCTTTAGACCATATAAAGCCTTCTGCAACTTGAAAACATGTAGAGGAACCTTAGGGTTCTCAAAATTGGGGGGCTGCTTAACATAGACCTCCTCCTCTATATACCCGTTAAGAAAAGCACTCTTGACATCCATTTGAAAAAGCTTAAAACATTTAGAAGCAACAAAGGCCAAAAGAATACGAATGGAATCAAGACTGGCAACAGGGGCGAAAGTCTCCTCAAAATAAATACATTCTTTTTGGCAAAAACCCCGTGCCACTAGTCAAGCTTTGTTGCGCACCACAACCCCATCTTCACCTTGTTTGTTCTTAAACACCCACTTGGTTCCTATGATGTTGCATTCAGGTGGCAGCTCAACTAGTGTCCAAACCCGATTGCGAACAAAATTTTCAAGCTCTTCTTGCATGGCGTTTATCCAATTTGAATCAGAAATGGCATGAGAAATGTCTCTGGGCTCAAAAGTAGCAACAAACATAGACTCAGCAAACATAGCAAGAGAACCAACTAATGAACGTAAGGATCTCTTAGTAAGTTCACTGATGATGAGCTCTGAGGGGTGATCATGCTGAACTACTCAGGATCCAAGGTGATCTGAAGTCACCTCACCAGAGTCAGCAACTGGCACCTCTAGACTCGGCGGAATAGTCATCTCATCGGACTCGGCTGAGGAGGCTCGATCGAAGTAGAAGGAGTGATCAGAGGTCCGTCCTCATCCTCAGTCGAAGTCATAGAAGGTGTGGGGTCTGTAGGCTGTGCAGAGGGCCCACCCTCATCACCATCAGGAGTGTCATCATCTTCCTCAAAGATGGACTCTCCAAGCTCATCATCTCCAGAAAGCTCAAAAGAAGGAGTCTGCGAAGGCATGGACTCATCAAAAGAAACCTCACAAGTCTCGACAAGCAGCTGAGAATCTAGGTTCCGAACACGAAAGCCTCAAGAATGCAAAACATAACCAAGAAAGACTCCATCCCAGCAACGAGACTCAAACTTGTCCAAATGCCCTCCCTTCTTGAGCACAAAGCACTTGCATCCAAAAGCTCGCAAGTGACTCACCTTGGGCTGTCTGCCAAACTGCAACTCATATGACGTCTTACCTAAGTAAGCTCTAAGAAAAATGCGGTTGGCTAGATAGCAAGTTGTGTTTAGTGCTTCAGCCCAGAAGCGCCTAGGAGTCCTATGCTCAACAAGCATCGTCCTGGCCATCTCGACTAGCGTGCGGTTCTTTCAGTCCACAACGCCGTTCTGTGGGGAAGTGTAAGGGGTAGAGAAGTGATGATCAAGACCCTGATCACTACAGAAGCTGACGAACTAAGAGTTCTTAAACTCAGAGCTGTTGTCCGAACGAATTGCTCGCATCCGACCATTGTTCTCGTTCTTCATATTCAAGATCAGGTCATGCACATACTGAAAATCCTCATCCTTAGACTCTAGAAAATAAACCCATGAGAATCGAGAAAAATCGTCAACTATCACAAGGGCGTACCACTTCCCACCGACTGAGCGTACTCGAGGTGGACCAACTGTATCCATGTGTAACAGCTCTCCCTGGTACGAAGTCATCACCTAAGTCACAGGTGCATAAGAAGCGGCAACCATTTTTCCATGACGACAGGGATGGCAAACTAGATCCTTCTCCATCTTAAGCTTGGGCAATCCTCGGATAAGGTCCATAGAACTCAATCTGACAAGCAGATCAAAGCTCAAATGGCCTAACCTCCTATGCCACTTCCAAAGCTCAGAGGAAGATCCAGCCATCAGACAGCGAGAAGGGCTAGAAGAACTGGAGAAATCAATACGAAAAACCTTACCGAAGGGTAAGATCCAACAAACTAAAGATCCTCTAGAATCAACAACAGAAGACATGCCCGTCTTAAAGCGAATCTCTAAACCATCCTCAAGAAGTTGTGAAATAGAAATTAAATTAAAATTCAAGTTTCCAACCAAAACAACATTCTTCAAAGAGAAATAATCAGAAATGCGAATCGAGCCAATATCTTGTACCTTCCCTTGACCACTATTCCCGAAAGTGATGTATTCCTTGGAGCTTGGGGGATACAGGCTAAAGAATCATCTACGGTGTCCCGTCATATGGTGAGAACATCCTGAGTCCATGATCCACACGTTCTCTAGTCCTCGATCCTGTAAGATCAATGGTCATGAGTAGGAGAAAACGGTCTGACGTCAGGTTTAGCAAAAGAGCTAAACCAGTGTCGAGCCATCTGCTCGTAAGTAGGAAAGTAGAAGGAGTCATATCCGTCTAGACCAAAACGCGGATCAAAGCGCGGTCCTCTATTCTGCCTAAAATCAGGGCCACGAGGTCCAAAACTGTATCCATAATGATCTGGAGCTCTGCCAAAACGAAAACCACCCCCCAGAGCATGGTCATGAAAGCCGTCTCCTCTACCACCACCTACACGACGTGGCCTAGCCTCTAGCCTCTCTCCACATCGAGGGAATCTCTGTCTACCACCCTGCTATTAGAACTGCTCCTGACCACCTCGAGCTCTCTCTGCTCTCTCAACCCGCTTCCTCCTGAAGCAAAACTCCTCAAGATGCCCGTCTCTCTAACAAAACTCATAGTGATAGGTAGGCTTCTTGGGATGTGGTTGAGGCTTGAGATTCTTAGGCTTGGTGGTGTTGAGTGTAGAGTCTTTGGTGTGAGAGGGTCCAGGTAATGAATCAAGAGAAGTGTGGAGAGGTTTAGGCTTTGGGACCCAGATTTGCTTCTTGGGTGGAGCTTTTGGTTGTTCTTGGAACACTCCATCCTTGGGCTGACTAACCTGACAAGACTGAGTGGAGTGAGTCTTGGGATATCTCTGTTCAGGAGTCATCTGGCTCCACTCCACTGCTCGGCTAATGGCACTCTCAAAATCAGCCTTGGTATAGGTGTAACCTACCCCAAACCCATCCTGCCTCTTGAACTGTTGGATCATCATGCCAAGTTGTGGCTCTCTGGCACTAATCCAACTCAGGATCTAACGAAGGTAAAAGTTATCATTCTGAACATCCGCCAGCTCCTCTCTCAAAGAAGCTAGTACCTCCACCTGAGATAGGCAGATCTCACACTCTCTATCAACTTCAACAGACTTCTCAGCTTTTAGCTTGATTAGCTCCAATCTCAGGGACAAGCAGTTCTCACAAACAGTGGGTGGAACTGACAAGGTCTCAAGCTCTAGCTTAGTCTGCTCCAACTCAGCTCTCACTCTAGCTAACTTGCCCAACTGGTCATCACTCTTGGCTCTCAGCTCAGCTATACTAGCTAAATTGGATGGGCATTCTACACAGGGCACGACGATAGTGGCATGAGCATCTATCAGCTCTAGCTGAGCGCTTTCAAGCTCAGTGGCCATAGCGTCTCTCTCATCTACTCTCTCTGTGTACCTAGACTTCAGGGTCGTCAGGTCACACAGCAACACCTCACAGTTAGGGCACTCACTACTACCACCCAAGCAAGGGGAAGAAGACAGACTCTCAATCTTCCCATTTGCCATGTCAAGCTCACTCTCAAGCTCATCTATCCTCTTTTTAGCCCCTCTAAGAAGGTTCTCCCGATACTTCAACTCCTGACGGTTCTGTTCTAGTAAATTAACAACTTCTTATTCATAGGAGGATACGTTTTCATCGTCGTCATCATCGGAGTCGTCGGAGGAGCCCTTTTCTCCCTTATCCCCAAGAGCCATTGAACATAAGCTCTTGCGGGGTCTTGGGCTGTGACACGAGCGACTCTTCGGCTTGTCCTCGAAGGCCATGAAGCAGAGGCCCACCGGATCATCCCTGTCCTTCCCCTTCTTGATCACGAACTCTTCATCACTTGAACTTGAAGACGAGGAGGAAGACGAAGATCTCTTGGAGTAGCTTTTCTCCATCTCAGCGAAGAAGGCCTTGTCTCGCTTCTTGTTCTCATGCATGTAGTCCTTCAGAGCCTTTTCAAAGAATCTTGTATTGGGCTTGCCCTTTGTGAAAGTGGAGTTGTCGTGCTTGCCGAAGTCGTAGGATCTACCGCTGGTTCCCTTCTTGTAATTCTTCCACTTGGGGCAGTCAGCGATGAAATGACCTAGATCACCACACTCAAAGCATCCAGATTTTGTGCCATGACTTTTAAGCATTCATTTATCATAGACATGTCACACTCGGTTGTTAAACAAACATAGATCATCATCTCCTAGCGAATCAAGCCGATCCTCGAAGATAGACATCAAAGAAAAAGCAGTACAATTCATGGCAGTATCATAAGTAGACGGTGTCGGAAGGGCCGGATTCTTTGAGCTAGAACGAGTGAGATTTGATCTCAACTGGATATCAACCTCTGAGACCTTGAGCTTACTAAAAAGCTTTGCGACAGTCAAGGTATCATAGGAAGCGCTCTCAACAATAGAAGAAACCTTGATCTCCCAGATCTTAGGGTCCAAGGTATGAAGAACCTTGAGCGCTTGTTCATGATCTGAGACCAGCTAATCACGATCGGCCTTGTTGGCCCGAAGCTTATTAATGATCGTTTGAAAATGACCAAGCAAAGCCTCAACAGTCTCACCCGGCTTCTGTGAGAAATTTTCATACTCACGCCGGTAGGTCTGATAGAGCCTAGCCTTGACCTGAGATGTCCCCTCATGGTGTGCTTGGAGGGTAGCCCAGATCTCTCGACTAGTGTCCAGATGGCTAACACGGCCAAACTCGCTAGGACCTAGACCAGAGAATAAAATATTCACCGCTTTGCTATTGTTTTGATGCTGGGCGATTATATCAGGAGAATCGCGCTCAGCAACATGAAGTATAGTAAAAGTAGGGTGAGCACAAATATCCCAAATGTCCGAGCTCTGGCTCATAAGATAGGCTCGCATGCGAGTCTTCCAATAAGTGTAGCCAAAAGCTTCAAGGGACGGGATTTTTCCAGAGGAACTCATGATCACTACCTGGGTTTAGAACCGGTTAAGGTATGGGAAAACCATAACCTCGCTCTGATACCACTTGTAGGACCGAAAGTAGCGACTAGAGGGGGGGTGAATGGGCACCTAAAATTTCTTGCGAATCAAAAACCTAATCCCAACACCCTATGCACCTTGACAGACAACTAACAGAAGCAAAGCCAATCACAGGAACTAAAAGTTGTCTAGCCTAAAAATGACCAGTGTCCTAATTAAAATGATATTTAAAAATAAACTAAACTAAATAAAAATAACTGCAGTAAATAAAAATGTGTTCTAAAAGTTATTTAATGGCATAGGAAAACAATACCTAAATATATCAATAAATATTCAGATTGCAGTCTAAAAATAAAATATGAATCAAATGAATAAATTCTAGATCTTTCAGAAATAAAACTAATATATTGCAAATAAATCTAGAATAAAATATTACTGTGACTAATTTATTTTTTTTATTTATATGAACAGACTAAAAATATTTAAATAAATAATATGTGAGCACTAATACAATTTTAGCAGATAAAAAATTAACTCCGAAATTACTAACCAAATTTGCATGCTAATTAAAAATAGATGATTATTTATCTAATTAATCTAACTAAAAAATAGGAGATTAGATTAAACTTACCTTCGTCGTTCACGTCGTCGCACGCCGCAGATGATCCGACGCCCGTGTGTCGTGCGCTCATCTTCCTTGCGCCGAACGCCACACCTGACTCCTACTGCCTGCTGCACTTCTTGGCTACCGTGCCGTGGACATCGTTGCGTGCAGCAAGGCTACTGCTGCACTACCTCAGTAGAAAAAAGCCCCGGTGTCACGGATTCTTCCGCTACTCGGCTACCTCGGCTATCGCACCATCACGTGCTGCTTCAGCCTGCTGCAATGGCAGGTCCCACGAAATCACCGTGCACTGCTGCTGAGCGCCAAGACGCGATGATGCGCGTGCCCCTGCTGCGCAAAAAGAAACTGTGGCTTGCTACAGACGTGACTTCACGTGCAGGAAAAACATGCAGCTGCTGCGCACAACGTTGCCTCGAACGCGTGCAGTTTGTTGTGGATTGGCTCTGCTGCTTTGGAGATCTCGGCCGCTGTACGCAAGAAACTCCCGTGGAAAGGGAACAAAGCATGGAAGGAGAAAGATGGTGCCAGCAGAAAAATTGGAGATCAAAACTAGCGGTGGACTGTAGATTAAACTCGAAAAAAATGACAGTCAACCCTAACCCTAGGGGGTTGAGACATATTTGTAGGCAACCCACTAATACAAGGAAAAGACTAATTTACCACTAGGGTAAAATACAATGACTCTAAAATAAAATTTGAAATTACTAAAATACCTTTAGAATATTCAACTGACTCGAATAACAAATATTGTGGACTTAAATATTGAATATTAAAATCATAAATAAAGATAATCATTGGTTGTCAGTTTTGCGCCAAAACTGACAAAGCGTCAACCGTCTTCGTACCGGGTACCCAGATTGGGCCAACCCGATTCTGCAGCTTTCTCAGCCCAGCAATCGCTCGCCGCCCGTGTAGCTGAGTCAAACCCAGTCAACAAACCAGTGGATCCTCTACCGCTCCTAGCCCATGTACTCGGATTGGGTCAGCCCGACTCCGCGGCTCCTTTGCCCGGTTGTCGGTCGCTGCCCGTGTACCTGAGTCACACGCGCCCCAGACACGGCAGGTCTTTATGTCTCTTCTTTGACTTCCGTTGACAAGCACTCATCACATATGGAGCATAAGACCTATGCTCTTCAACATGGTTCCTCAATCTCCCCCTTGATGATTGTCAACACCCTTCTTCAGCAATCCTTCAAAACCTGCAAAACATGTGGAAACATGAAAAAAAAACAAGAGAAAATAGAAAGAAAAAAATAAAATAAAAGTTTAACCGTAATGACCAAAAGCCAAACAGACAAGAAAACGGTCATTATGGTTAACCAAAAGTAAAGACTCAAAAGAAAGTGCAATCTCAGAACTACCAACAAAGATATCTAAAGAGTAAAGGCAAAAGAGACTGAAAAACTCCCCCTGAAATAAATCCCAGAGAAAGCCAAAAATATCCCCTAAACTCCAAAATTTCTCCCCCTTGTTGACAATTGAACTCATCAAGTGAGACTAAATGCACTCTAAAGAGACATAAACACAAACTCCCCCAGAAATGTTGCTCCCCCTCAAAATATGCCATGAATGCAAATGGAGTGTAGGTGGAGTGTAAAAAGCATGCTTCTAAGATACATGACATGATCAGTGCAACAGATGACATCTAAAAAGAGTCATTAGCACACATTTTTCGATTTTTGCAAACAAAAGCATCACCACATTTTCTAGTTGACAAGCAAGGTAAAACATGAGATGCAAAAGCTAACTGATATCTACAAAGATAAGCATTGTCTAGAACAAAGTGCTTTAGCAAACTTGTCATCTTTTTAAATTTTCAGACTTTTTCCCTTTTTTTTCATTTCTGCTAGGGGTTATTTGCATGTCAACCTTATGCTAACCGACAAGTCAAGCCTAGGCCAGAACTGGACCATCAGAAGCTTAAGACATTGGTCTTGGCATACATTACACCATCCTAGTTCGCACCAAAGTGCTATGGTAAGCAGTCCAGAACAACGTAATGCGACACAGCAAACCCACCTGGATCTTTTCAAATAAGCATAAACAGGATGAATTTTTCATTTTTCTGATTTTTTTATCATTTTTATAGGACATTTTTCATGTTTAAAGCATATAGATATCCAAGTTGCCTATCTGCATCTAAGTAAGGATCTAGCTACCAAGCATGTAAAAGATAGCGAAAGCATTCAACCTACACATGCTAGTTACCAGATGCAATGGTGATTATTTTTCAATTTTAAAGCATAAAAGCCATGCATATGACAAATATCAGATATATCATGTGAACTGAAACAGAACATGATCATCGACAAGTAATCAAAAGCATATACTAGCTAGAGTAAGTAAAGCAGATCAATCATATAACAGAAGCAAGCTCAAAATGTGATATATGATTATGCATGATATGAACGCACACAAAAAGACTCAATAAAAAGTAAAGAAGAAAGAAAAATTGACTCAAAGTATCCTAAAAAGGGTACACGACTCCCAAATCCCCTCGCAAACGTTCAAAAGTAGACTGATCTAGGGGTTTGGTAAAAATGTCAGCCAACTGCTGATGGGTATCAACATGAACAAGATCAATGACCCCTTTCTCATATTGATCCCTCAGAAAGTGAAAGCGCACATCGATATGTTTGGTTTTTGAATGAAGACATGGGTTTTTCCCTACACTAATTGCACTGGTGCTATCACAAAACAAAAGAACTCTGGAAGGGTAGAACAACCCAAAATCCCATAAAGTAGAAATCATCCAAACCAACTGTGAGCAGCAACTAGTAGCAGCTACATACTCAGCCTCAGTAGTAGAAAGCACAACTCTAGATTGTTTTCGAGAAGACCAAGATACAAGTGAAGAACCAAGAAGCTGGCAAGTATCGGAAGTCGACTTGCGATCCAGCCGGCACCCACCGAAATCAGCATTGGAAAAGCCAGATAAATCAAGAGATGATGATGCAGAATAGTAAAGACCTAGATCAGGAGCATAAGTAAGATACCTGAAAAAACACTTGACATCCTTCCGGTGAGATGCGCGTGGTGAATACTGAAAACACGCGCACACACCCACGACAAGCTGAATGTCCGGTCTCGTCGCAGTCAAGTATAGCAGTGATCCGATCATCCCTCGATACTCTCTCTCGTTGACCTTGACACTGGTCTCGTCCTTGTCCAGGCCGCCAGATGTACCCATTGGGGTCATCTGAGGCTACAGCTCTCCACCAAAGTCAAACTTCTTCAGCATGTCCCGTGTGTACTTACCCTGGTGGATGAAAATGCCATCCTTGGTCTGCTTGATCTGGAGCCCTAAAAAGTACTTGAGTTCACCCATGAGACTCTTCTATAACTCGTTGTGCATCTGCTCAGAAAACATGGACACAAGATCATTAGTAGAACCACCAAAAATAATATCATCCACGTAAATCTGAGCAACCAATAAGTCTGAACTAGCTCTAAGCAAGAAAATAGTTTTGTCCACAGAACCCATTACAAAACCGTTCCACAACAAAAACTGCTTTAGGCGATATACCAAGCCCTGGGGGCTTGCTTTAGACCGTATAAAGCCTTCTGCAACTTGAAAACATGTCGAGGAAACTTAGGGTTCTCAAAACTGGGGGGCTACTTAACATAGACCTCCTCTTCTATATACCGGTTAAGAAAAGCACTCTTGACATCCATTTGAAAAAGCTTAAAACCTTTAGAAGCAGCAAAGGCCAAAAGAGTATGAATGGACTCAAGATTGGCAACAAGGGTGAAAGTCTCATCAAAATCAATACCGTCATTTTGGCAAAAACCCTGTGCCACTAGTCGAGCTTTGTTGCGCACCACAACCCTATCTTCACCTTGTTTGTTCTTAAACACCCACTTGGTGCCTATGGTGTTGCATCCAGGTGGCAGCTCAACTAGTGTCCAAACCCGATTGCGAACAAAATTTTCAAGCTCTTCTTGCATGGCGTTTATCCAATTTGAATCAGAAAGGGCATGAGAAATGTCTCTGGGCTCAAAAGTAGCAACAAACATAGACTCATCAAACATAGCAAGAGAACCAACTAAAGAACGTAAGGATCTCTCAATAAGTTCACCGATGATGAGCTCTGAGGGGTGATCACATTGAACTACTCGGGATCCTAGGTGATCTGAAGTAACCTCACTAGAGTCAGCAACTAGCACCTCTGGACTCGGCTGAGAAGTCATCTCACCGGAGTCAGCAACTGGCGCCTCTGGACTTGGCAGACGAGGCTTGATCGAAGTAGAAGGAGTGATCAGAGGTCCGTCCTCATCCTCAGTCGATGTCTTAGAAGGTGTGGGGTCTGTAGGCTGTGTAGAGGGCCCACCCTCATCACCATCGGGAGTGTCATCATCTTCCTCGTAGATGGACTCTCCAAGATCATCATCTCCAGAAAGCTCAAAAGAAGGAGTCAGCGAAGGCATGGACTCATCAAAAGAAACCTCACAAGTCTCGACAAGCAGTTGAGAATCTAGGTTCCAAACACGAAAGCCTCGAGAATGCAAAACATAACCAAGAAAGACTTCATCCCAGCAACGAGACTCAAACTTGTCCAAATGCCCTCCCTTCTTGAGCACAAAGCACTTGCATCCAAAAGCTCGCATGTGACTCACCTTGGGCTATCTGCCAAACCGCAACTCATATGACGTCTTACCTAAGTAAGCTCTAAGAAAATTACGGTTGGCTAGATAGCAAGCTGTGTTCATTACTTCAGCCCAAAAGCGCCTAGGAGTCCTATGCTCATCAAGCATCATCCTTGCCATCTCGACTAGCGTGCGGTTCTTTCATTCCACAACACCGTTCAGTGGGGGAGTGTAAGGGGTAGAGAAGTGATGATCAAGACCTTGATCACTACAGAAGCTGACGAACTGAGAGTTATTAAACTCAAAGCCGTTGTCTGAATGAATTGCTCGCATCCGACCATTGTTCTCGTTCTTCAGCTTCAAGATCAGGTCATGCACATACTGAAAAGCCTCATCCTTAGACTGTAGAAAGTAAACCTATGAGAATCGAGAAAAATCGTCAACTATCACAAGGGTGTACCACTTCCCACCGACTGAGCATACTCGAGCTAGACCAACTGTATCCATGTGTAACAGCTCTCCCGGATATGAAGTCATCACCTGAGTCACAGGTGCGTGAGAAGCGACAACCATTTTCCCATGATGATAGGGATGGCAAACTAGATCCTTCTCCATCTTAAGCGTGGGCAATCCTCGGATAAGGTCCATAGAACTCAATCTGACAAGCAGATCAAAGCTCAAATGGCCTAACCTCCTATGCCACTTCCAAAGCTCAGAGGAAGATCCAGCCATCAGACAGCGAGAAGGGCCAGAAGAACTAGAGAAATCAATACGAAAAACCTTACCGAAGGGTAAGATCCGGCAAACTAAAGATCCTCTAGAATCAACAACAGAAGACATGCCCTTCGTAAAGCGAACCTCTAAACCATCCTCAAGAAGTTGTGAAACAGAAATTAAATTAAAATTCAAGTTTCCAACCAAAGCAACATTCTTCAAAGAGAAATAATCAGAAATGCGAACCGAGCCAATACCTTGTACCTTCCCTTGACCACCGTTCCCGAAAGTGATGTATTCCTTGGAGCTCAGGGGATACAGGCGAGAGAACCATCTGCGGTGTCCCGTCATATGGCGAGAACATCCTGAGTCCATGATCCACACATCCTCTAGTCCTCGATCTTGCAAGATCAATGGTCATGAGTAGGAGTAAACGGTCCGATGCCAGGTTTAGGAAAGGAGATAAACCAGTGTCGAGCCATCTGCTCGTAAGTAGTAAAGTAGAAGGAATCATATCAGTCTGGACCAAAACGAGGATCAAAGCGCGATCCTCTGTTCTGCCTAAAATTAGGGCCACGAGGTCCAAAACCGTATCCATAACGATCTGGAGCACTGCCGGAATGAAAACCACCCTCCGGAGCATGGTCATGAAAGTCGTCTCCTCTACCACCACCTACACGATGTGGCCTAGCCTCTAACCTCTCTCCACGTTGAGGGAATCTCTGTCTACCACCCTGCTGGTAGAACTGCCCCTACCCACCTCGAGCTCTCTCTTCTCTCTCAACTCGCTTCCTCCTGAAGCAAAACTCCTCAAGATGGTCGTCTCTCTAACAAAACTCATAGTGATAGGTAGGCTTCTTGGGATGTGGTTGAGGCTTGGGATTCTTATGCTTGGTGGTGTTGGGTGTAGAATCTTTGGTGTGAGAGGGTCCAGGTAACGAATCAAGAGAAGTGTGGAGAGGTTTAGGCTTTGGGACCCAGATTTGCTTCTTGGGTGGAGCTTTAGGTTGTTCTTCGAACACTCCATCCTTGGGCTGACTAACCTGACAAGACTCAGTGGAGTGAGTCTTGGGATATCTCTGTTCAGGAGTCATCTTGCTCCACTCCACAACTCGGCTAATGGCACTCTCAAAATCAGCATTGGTATAGGTGTAACCTACCCCAAACCCATCCTGCCTCTTGAACTGTTGGATCATCATGCCAAGCTATGGCTATCTGGCACTAATCCAACTCAGGATATGACGGAGGTAAAAGTTATCATTCTGAACATCCGCTAGCACCTCTCTCAAAGAAGCTAGTACCTCCACCTGAGATAGGCAGATCTCACACTCTCTATCAACTTCAACAGACTTCTCAGCTTTTAGCTTGATCATCTCCAATCTCAGGGACAAGCAGTTCTCACAAACAGTGGGTGGAACTGACAAGGTCCCAAGCTCTAGCTTAGTCTGCTCCAACTCAGCTCTCACTCCAGCTAACTCGCCCAACTGGTCATCACTCTTTGCTCTCAGCTCAGCTATACTAGCTAAATGGGATGGGCAGTCTACACAGGGCACGACGACAGTGGCATGAGCATCTTTCAGCTCCAGCTGAGCGCTTTCAAGCTCAGTGGCCATAGCGTCTCTCTCATCTACTCTCTCTGTGTACCTGGACTTCAGGGTCGTCAGGTCACACAGCAACACCTCATAGTTAGGGGAAGAAGACAGACTCTCAATCTGGCCATTTGCCATGGCAAGCTCACTCTCAAGCTCATCTATCCTCTTTTAAGCCCCTCTAATCAGGTTCTCCCGACACTTCAACTCCTGACGGTTCTGTTCTAGTAAATTAACAACTTCTTGTTCATAGGAGGATACATTTTCATCGTCGTCATCGTCGGAGTCATCAGAGGAGCCCTTTTCTCCCTTATCCCCAAGAGCCATTGAAAAAAAGCTCTTGCGGGGTCTTCGGCTGTGACGCGAGCGACTCTTCGGCTTGTCCCCGAAGGCCATGAAGAAGAGGCCCACCAGATCGTCCCTGTCCTTCCCCTTCTTTATCACGAACTCTTCATCACTTGAACTTGAAGACGAGGAGGAAGACGAAGATCTCTTGGAGTAGCTCATTGAACAAAAGCTCTTGCAGGGTCTTCAAGGTATCATAGGAAGCGCTCTCAACAATAGAAGAAATCTTGATCTCCCAGATCTTAGGGTCCAAGGTATGAAGAACCTTTAGCACCTGTTCATGATCTGAGACCAGCTGATCACGATCGGCCGTGTTGGCCCGAAGCTTATTAATGATCATATCAAGAGAATCGCGCTCAGCAACATGAAGTATAATAAAAGTAGGGTGAGCTCAAATATCCCAAATGTCTGAGCTCTGGCTCATAAGATAGGCTCGCATGCGAGTCTTCCAATTAGTGTAGCCAAAAGCTTCAAGGGACGGGATTTTTCCAGAGGAAGTCATGATCACTACCTAGGTTTAGAACCGGTTAAGGTATGGGAAAACCATAACCTCGCTCTGATACCACTTGTAGGACCAAAAGTAGCGGCCAGAGGGGGGTGAATGGGCACCTAAAAATTTCTTCCGAATCAGAAACCTAATCCCAACACCCTACGCACCTTGACAGACAACTAACAGAAGCAAAGCAGATCGCAGGAACTAAAAGTTGTCTAGCCTAAAAATGACTGGTGTCCTAATTAAAATGATATTTAAAAATAAACTAAACTAAATAAAAATAATTGCAGTAAATAAAAATGTGTTCTAAAAGTTATTTAATGGCATAGGAAAACAATACCTAAATATATCAATAAATATTCAGATTGCAGTCTAAAAATAAAATATGAATCAAATGAATAAATTCTAGATCTTTTAGAAATAAAACTAATATATTGCTAATAAATCTAGAATAAAATATTACCGTGACTAATTTAATTTTTTTTATTTATACGAACAAACTAAAAATATTTAAATAAATAATATGCGAGCACTAATAAAATTTTAGCAGATAAAAATTAACTATGAAATTACTAACGATATTTGCATGCTAATTAAAAATAGATGATTATTTATCTAATTAATTTAACTAAAAATACGAGATTAGATTAAACTTACCTTCGCCGTTCATGTCGTCGCGCCGCAGAAGATCCGACGCCCGCATGTCGTGCGCTCTGCTTCCTTGCACCGAACGCCGCACCTGACTCCTGCTGCCTGCTGCACTTCTCGGCTCCTGCGCCCTAGACGTCGTTCCGTGCAGCAAGGCTGCTGCTGCGCTGCCTTGGTAGAAAAAAGCCCCGGCATCACAGATTCGACCGCTACTCAGCTGCCTTGCTACCGCACCGTCATGTGCTGCTTCAGCCTGCTGCAATGGCGGGTCCCACGAAATCGCCGTGCACTGCTACTGAGCGCCAAGACGCGATGACGCGTGTGCCCCTGCTACGCAAAAAGAAATTGTGGCTTGCTGCAGATGTGACTTCTCGTGCAGGAAAAACTTGCAGCTGCTGCGCACAGCGTTGCCTCGAGCCACGTGCAGTTTGTTGTGGCTTGGCTCTGCTGCTTTGGAGATCTCGACCGCTATACGCCAGAAACTCCCGTGGAAAGGGAGCAAAGAATGGAAGGAGAAAGACGGTGCCAGCAGAAAAAAAGGAGATCAAAACTAGCGGTGGACTGTAGATTAAACTCGGAAAAAAATGATAGTCAACCCTAACCCTAGGGGGTTGGGACCTATTTATAGGCAACCCACTAATACATGGAAAAGACTAATTTACCCCTAGGGTAAATTACACTGACTCTAAAATAAAATTCGAAATTACTAAAATACCCTTAGAATATTCAACTTACTCGAATAACAAATACTGTGGACTTAAATACTGAATATTAAAATCCTAAATAAAGATAATCATCGGTTGTCAGTTTTGCGCCGAAATTGACAAAGCCTCCACCGTCTTCGCACCGGGTACCCAGATTGGTCGACCCGATTCTGCAGCTTCCTCAGCCCAGCAATCGCTCGCCGCCCGTGTACCTTAGTCAAACCTAGTCAACAGACCAGTGGATCCTCTGCCGCTCATAGCCCATGTACTCAGATTGGGCCAGCCCGACTCCGCGGCTCCTTTGCCTGGCTGTCAGTCGCTGCCCGTGTACCTGAGTCACACGCGGCCCAGACACGGTAGGTCTTCATGTCTCTTCTTTGACTTCCGTTGACAATCACTCATCACATCTGGAGCATAAGACCCATGCTCTTCAACATGGTTCCTCAGCCAATCCACAGAGATCTCCGGGGATGCGGCGCTGCACTCCGGCCCTTCTCCAAATGATGATGATCAAACCGCCTTATCAAGGCTCCCCCTTCTAGCTCCTTTTCTAGAGCGAAGGACTAGGCTTCGGACTCTGCTAGAGCCTCTGGCTCGAGCTAATCGTGAAGTTGGGGAGACCAACTTGGTGGCTATCCTTGGGGAAGCTAAGGGGTCGGAGTTAGATGTGGCTTTGGAGCGGGCAGCCTACTAGGTATGAAGTATCTGCAAAAACAAAGTTAGTTTTAACATGTAAATAGCTTACTCAAATTGCTTTTTTCTTCCTTCACAGCAAATAGTCTTGGCCCGAGCTGCGGCTGTATCTAACGAGCGAGAGTATAATCATCTCAAGGAGAAGATAATGGCCCTTCAAGGGAGTCTTGTCAGCTCTGAGATTCAGACCTCTGGCTTGGATGAAATGGTAGCCGCAGAAAGGAAAGCCAGACTTGGTTTGGAGGCTGCCAATCGGAAGCTCGAAGCTGAACAGATCATGCTTCGGGCCGAGGTGGAAAAACTACGAACGGAGTAGGCGACCGCAGGGATCGAGCTGGTCAAGCTCCGAGAAGAGCAAGCAAAGTTAATGGAAGAGGACAATAATTTACTTGGACAGAAGAACTCCTTGGTTACGGAGGCAGCTAGGCTATCTTCTTTGATAGATGAGCTATCTTTGTCAAGGAATATTTTGTCCGAAGACAAGGTGAAGTGTGAGAAGGTAGCCTTAGAGACCATGGACAACCTTTGGGGCATCTTGGAGTACTTCGACACCTCTTGGACTTTACCTTCATCTGGCCACGTCCCTTTGCTGCGAAGACTGAAAATGATCCAAGCAGCAGCGAAGACTATTAAGATGGTGGGTATTCGGTATGGAGAAATCTCCAGCCAAGTAGCTGCTCTCGGAGTGCTTCGCTACTACGAGGATTTAGGGCTATCAATAGCACCAGACTCAGAGGTGACTCCTATTATCTTCGATGATGACCGGCTCTTAACCCCTTCTGCCGATGTGGCTGCAGCTTGGGAAGCCTTCCAATCATCTTGGAGAGCCGAAAGTCGATCAGCGATCAAAGCTTGGATTGATGAAGGACTTCACCAAAAGCAAGCGCAGTCACAGGCTTCGAGCAGTCAGCCCCCTCCGGACCCGAAGGTCTAGTTGTCCTTAGGGCTCCGAATATGTAAAAATTTATGCTTTTATCCTTTATGAATGAAAAGACTTATTTGGAAATGTTTTTAGGCTTTCCGACCTTTTTTGGATGATCTTGAAGTGCTAGAGGTTAACGAAGAACTTCATCTGCTATGGGCTACCTTTGAAACTCTATGACCTCACAAACGCCCTCGATTTTCAATTCCTCAAGAAAGCTCTGGTGTAATTGCACCCGAAATATGCAAAGATATATTATCTTAAATTAAAGAACAGGAAAAAGAAGTTAACTTAGAACATTCATCTTCTGAAGACATTGAATGGTCCGAAGAAGAAAATACTGCCGAAGAACAAATAAAGAAGAGTTTTGAACAACTTCGAAGTTGGGAAAGAAGCCCCGAGCGACTTCGAACCTGGGCTGAACTTTAGCAGGAACAGAAGGATTTTCGAGCTTCGAAAGGAGCGAAAAGGGTTAAACGTAAAGTTATTAAAACTCCTGGCTCCGGAATGAGTCGTTCTAGTTTTAGCAGTAGCTCTAGGAATCGAAGAGGTCTTCGTTTCCTTCTCAGTATAGATATAGACTTTTCATGCTGTAATGTAATCTGTTTGAATGATAATGATTAAAGTTTCAAAATTGTATCCCTACTTCCTAGCCCCTCTTTAGGTGAAAGCAACTTCGAAATTCGGTCGAAGGTGGTTACGCGCAACGAAAATAACATTAGTTAGGAGTATAATTTTGGAGGCTCAGAGCCCCTTATCTACTTAGAGATTGACTAAGATCTCAAAAAATGTCTTCGACTCTATTAACTCGGAGTCTGAAAACTAGTAACTTAGTACCTTTTGTTTGAATGTAGTCACTTCGGACTCTTTTTTCGAATACCTTAGCATCTGATAAAATTGGTCGCTTTGGACTCTTTTTACAGACGTTCTGAGCTATTAGCTCAAAGTATATTTTGTTTGGCCTCCTTCGGCTCTTTTTGCAAATGCTATCAAACTAGTGGTTTGGAATTCACATAGTGGCCTCCTTGGACTCTTTTTATGGATGCTTTCAAGCCGGAGTCTGGAATCCGCATCATTTGGTCTCCTTGGACTCTTTTTACGGATGCTTTCAAGCCTGTGGCTTGAAATCCATTTTTGTGACTTTCCCACCTCGTCGGAAGCTTCGAACCAGTGGTTCGAAGTCCGTAAAATTGGTTCAAATTAATGATACTTCCCTCACAGCCAAATCCGTTCTAGTGTGTCCACTAGAAGTATGAAGTGTATGAGGGATTGGCATTATCTGAACCATGAGCTTTATTTATTCAGAAGGTGCTTACAGATGGTTACAAGGAGCCCCTATGCAAAATATCACTTTAGGTGCTCCGCATGCCAGGCATGCTTTAACTCTTCGCCTTCTAAATTAGCTAGCTTAAAAGAACTAGGGTGTCCTTAATGTAGAATGATGTATGGACCTTCCCACTTATTTCCTAATTTCCCTGGTGCTATGATGCTTCGCAAAACTAGATGACCTAGTTTAAGTTCATTAAGCTTAACCTTCGGGTCATACCAAGTCTTTGTTTGATGTTGATATTTCGACAAATTAGCAACAGCCCGAAGCCTTGTTTCTTCTGTTAAATCAAGTAAAGCTTGCCTTTCTCCTTCTATTTCAGGTTTGTTGGTGCGAAGAGATCCTCCTTTAAGCTCCGTCGGTGTCATAGCTTCATCTCCGAATAATAATCTGAAAGGAGTAAAACCTGTGGACCTCGTTTGAGTGGTTCGAATGGACCATAAAATCTTCGGGAGTTCTTCAGTCCACAACCCCTTTGCTAATCCTACTATTCTTCGATTTAGCCTTGCTAAAATATTACCATTAGCTCTTTCGACAGCTCCGTTAGACTGAGGATGATGCACAACTGCAAAACATATTTGTATGCCAAGGTCTTCGCAAAACTTCCTGAAGGGCTCCGCATCAAACTGTGTCCCATTGTCGACTGTGAGCTGTCGGGGCACTCCGAACCTGCATATAACATTCTTCCAAAAGAATTTTTGTACATTATTCGAAGTGATAGCTGTGAGGGTTCTGCTTTGACCCACTTGGAAAAATATTCAATTTCTACCACTACAAATTTCAGATTTCCTTTTGCTACTAGGAAGGGGCCAATGAGATTCATGCCCCATCTGGCCATAGGCCAAACCGGAGCAATGACTTGAAGGGTCGTTGGCGGACGATGACTTCGTCTTCCCATCCATTGACAACCTTAGCAAGTGCGGACTAAACTCTCCGCATCAGCTACTATTGTAGGCCAATAAAGCCCCTAGCGAAGTATTTTTCCTGCTAAAGCTCGGGGGCCAGATGGCTACCACAAAGGCATTCATGAATTTCTCAGAGTATCTCTTGACCTTCGGCTTGAGATATACATCGGAGTAGGGGTGAACATACTCTGGCCTTGTAGAGAATACCGTTGATTACATGATAATTTCAAACTCTTAGCTTCAGCCTTGAAAGTTGTGGTCCTTCAGGTAAATTTTCTTCACCTTGCAATAACTCCATGATTGAGCTCCGCCAGTCAGTGCTTGGAATGCAAAGAACCTCCGCAGGAGGAATTTGTGGTACCGAAGGCGAAGCATAAAAGGCTCCTTCTGGAATATCCACAGCTCCGGCTGCAGCTTTCGCTAAAGTATCAGCTTGCACATTTTCAGCTCTTAGTATACTTTGGATGGAAATCCCTTTGAATGCTGCTTCGATCTTATGGATCTCTTCCAAATATTTTGCAAGCTACGGATGACGGACTTGAAAACTTTTATCAACATGCCCTGCTACAATTTGAGAATCTATTTTAATAACAACTCTTGTAGCACCCAAAGTACGCGCTTTTTGAAGTCCTAACAAAATTCCTTCATACTCCACTGTATTATTGGTGGACTTAAAGTTCAGCCTTGTGGAGTACATCGCTCTTTGCCCTGAAGGCAAAATTATTACTACTCCAATGCATGCTCCAGACGCTTGAAAAGCTCCGTCAGAGTATATGGTCCAAATTCCTTCATTTGATTTCTCTGGAGCCCATATTGCAGATGGAGTCCATTCTTCCACAAAATCTGCCACCACTAGCGACTTGATTATTGTCCTTGCTATGAAGGAGATGCTGAAGGGTGCTAGCTCGACGGCCCATTTTCCACTTATTCCCGTAGAATCTTTGCTTCGGAGCATATATCCCAAAGGATATGATGTTGGTACAATTACATTATGTGCTAGAAAATAATGTCGTAATTTCCTTGAAGCCATTATCAGAGCATAAGTGAACTTCTCAAGCTCAGAATATCTTGTTTTTGCTCCAGATAAGGCTTCGGATACAAAATAAACTGGATTTTGCACCAACTTCCCATTGAAATCAACTTCTCTAACAAGGACTACACTGACAGCAGAGCCAGTAGCTGCAAGGTAAAGGACTAGGGTTTCGTCTGCAACGAGCACAGTGAGTGTAGCGAGGTTATTGAGATAATTTTTAATATCGTCAAAACTCTTTTGACACTCCGGTGTCCATGCAAAATCTTCGGATGCTTTTAATGCTTTGAATATGGGGATGCTTCGTTCTACGGACCTTGCTAGAAATCTGCTAAGTGCTGCAAGGCGACCAATCAGCTTCTGTACCTGCTTTAGATTCTCTGGCGGAGCCATCCTTTGCAAGAAGTTATTTGAGTAGGGCTAGCTTCAATTCCTCTACTTGAAACTAGATACCCTAGCAATTTCCCAGCCTGAGCTCCGAAGATACATTTTTCAGGGTTGAGTCGGATTACACATGCCCGGAGGCTCTCAAATGTTTCTGCTAAGTCTAGGCTATGCTGGTGCTTTAAAGCACTCTTTATTACAATATCATCCATATAGGCTTCTACATTGCGGCCTATTTGACGACCTAGAGCCTTAGCAATTAACCTCTAAAAAGTTGCCCCGACATTTCTTAAGCCAAAAGGCATTCTTACATAGCAGAAGACTCCCGAAGGAGTTACAAAGCTTGTTTTGATTTTATCTTCACGCTTTAACCAGATTTGATGATAGCCAGAATACGCGTCGAGGAAGCTTAATAACAACAAACCAATTCGGGGCATGTGATAGGGGTCACGTGGGCATGCTGTAGGACCGAAAGTAGCGATCAGAGGGGGGTGAATGGGCGCCTTAAAAAATTCTTTCGAATATATGGTCTGTTCCCAACACCCAACGCACCTCAAAAGACTAAGCAACAGAAAATGAGCAGATAGCCTAAGTCTAAAGGTATCTAGCCAGAATCAACTGATGTTAAATAGAGAACTACCAAAGCAGTGCAACTAGGCAGATAAACAAAGTATGTCAGGCCAAACTTCTCAATGAAATGATCTAAGTATATATATATATACAGTGAGATGAGAAGTTACTGTTCAGATTTGTCTCCTGTTCGGAACTTGGTGAAGCTTGCTTCGCTCGTCGAGGTCTGCTTCGGTGGTCGAAGCCTGCTTCACAGGTCGAAGCCTGCTTCGGAGGTTAGTTGTGAAGCCTGCCGGAGTCTATTGTGTAAATGTCGAAGGTATGTTGGTCTAGCCTAGTTCGAAGGTGCAGGGAGCGAAGTATGCTTCGAAGCCAAGTACGGAAGTATCGAAGCTAGCTTCGAACCGAGTGCTTCGAAGCCTATCCTTCGAACAGAATACTTCGAACGCAACGCACAGACGGACAACCTTCAAACGAAGAAGTGAAGGCTGACACGCGACAGAGAAACCAAAACGAAGCCTACACTCTACCTTCGAACAAACACACCAAGGACCTCCGAAGAAGACGGAAGCAAACACTGAGCGAAGTCTAACAGAAAGACAAGCTTCGAAGCCAACTTCGAAACCTGTCGAAGTATGGGCTTCGAAGAGCTCGAGTCTCGGAGTACCTTCGCACAGACGTTCGAAGTATGAAACGCTGCAGTTGCTGCACACGATTTGAGAATAGAAGCTTCACTGCAACAGTAAGAGTGAAATAAATACAAGACAAGAAACAGGGGAAAAATGCCTGGTGGCGCACAAACAAGAGAGAGAGAGTAAGAGACACAAATGACCCAAAGGAGTATGAATTGATTTCAGCCAAAAGGGGTGACCTAACCCTAGGGATTGGGGTCCTATTTATAGGCTGCCCAACACTAGGAATATTCCACCAGCCCCTTAGGGTTTTTACAGACGCAGGAATAAAGGAAAAGACTCTACTGCCCTTAGGAATTTTTACAGACACGACTGACTGACTGTGGGCCTAGAGATACAGATGACTTATCCGGAAGCTAAGTTTTCATAGCGACTACAGCTTCTCTTCTCGACAGTCGGATACAAGATCAACGGTTGTCAGTTTTGCGCCGAAACTGACAAAGCCTCCACCGACTTTGCACCAGGTACCCGGATTGGGCCGGCCTAATTCCACAGCTCTCTCAGCCCGGCAATCACTCACCGCCCGTGTACCTGAGTCGACCCTGGTCAACAGCCCAGTGGGTCTTCTACTGCTTCTGGCCCATGTACCCGGATTGGGACAGCCCGACTTCGTAGCCTCCTCTGCCCAACAGTCGCTCGCTGCCCGTGTACCTGAGTCACACGCGGCCCATGAAACAGCAGATCTTAATTCTTCTCAGTCCTCTTTGACTATCATTGACAATGACTCATCACTTCTGGAGCTATGAGGCCCACGCTATTCAGCATGGCTCCTCAATCTCCCCCTTGATGAGTGCATTGTCAACACTCCTCTTCTTCAGCTCTTCAGCACCTACGAACATATGTGGAAACACGAAAACAAAACACAAGAAAAACAAAGAAGAAGAAAAATAAGGTAAAAGTTTAACCCTAATGACCAAAAGCCGAACAAAAACAAGAAGTGGTCATTATGGTTAACCAAAACGTAAAAGCTCAAAATGAGTGCGATTTCAGAACAACAAGGATATCAACAGAGTAAGAACTCCCCCTTAAACTCTGATCCCAAATTTTCTCCCCCTTGTTGACAAGTGAACTCATCAAGCACTCAACAGAGACACAGACTCCCCCTGAAATGCAACTCCGCCTCAAAATATGCTGTAAATTCAACTAGAGTGCATGTGGAGTGTAGAAAGCATGCTTCTCAAATATGATTGACTGCAATTACAACATCTAACAAGTATAGCAAAATACATACTCTCTAAGACACATGGCATGATCAGTGCAACAGATGATATCTAAGGAAAGTCATTAGCACGCATTTTTCAGTTTTTTGCAAACAAAAGCATCACCCCCATTTCGAGGTAAACAAGCGAGGTAAAGCATGAGATGCAAAAGCTAACTGATATTTACCAAGATAAGCATTGTCCAAAACAAAGTGCTTCAGCAAACTTGTTATCATTTCAATGTTCAAGCTTTTTCTTTTCTCTTTTTCATTAATGCCTGGGGTTATTTGCGTGTCAAAACCTCACGCTGACCGACCAAGTCAAGCCTAGGCCAGAACTGGACCATCAGAAGCTTAAGACATTGGTCTTGGCATACACTACATTGTCCTAGTTCATACCAAAGTGCTATGGTATGCAGTCCAGAACAATGCAATGCGACAAAGCAAACCCACCTGGATCTTTACAAGTTATGCATAAAGAGGCATGGAATTTTATTTTTCTTGATTTTTATAGCATATTTCCATGTTTTTTAAAGCAGAAGGATGTCCAAGTTGCATGTTTGCATCTAAGTTAGGAACTAGCTACAAGGCATGTAACAGATAGCAAAAACAGTCAGCCTACCCATGCTAGTTACCAGAGGCAATGGTGATCATTTTTCAAATTTAAAGCATAAAAAGCCATGCATCTGACAGATATCATACATATCAAGTGAACTGAAGCAAAGCATGATCATCGACAAGTAATCAAAAGCATGTACCAGCTAGAATAAGTAAAGCAGTTTAATCATATAACAGAAGCAAGCTCAAAAGTGTGATATGTGAATATGCAAGATATGAACACACACAAAAAGACTCAAGAAAAGAGTAAAGAAGAAAGAAAACTGACGCAAAATATCCTAAAAAGGATACACAACACCCAAATCCCCTCGTAAATGCTCAAATGTAGACTGATCTAGGGGTTTGGTGAAAATATCAGCCAACTGATGATGGGTATCAACATGAACAAGGTCAATGACACCTTTCTCATATTGATCCCACAAGAAGTGAAAGCGCACATCAATGTGTTTGGTTTTTGAATGGAGACATGGGTTTTTCCCTACACCAAACCAACTGTGAGCAGCAGCTAGCAGCAGCTACGTACTCAACCTCTGTGGTCGAAAGAACAACTCCAGATTGCTTTCAAGAAGACCAAGAGACAAGAGAAGAACCAAGAAACTGGCAAGTACCGGAAGTTGACTTGCGATCCAACCGGCACCCACCAAAGTCGGCATCCGAAAAGCCAGATAAATCGAGAGAAGATGATGCTGAATAGTAAAGACCAAGATCAGGCGCATAAGTGAGATACCTGAAGATGCGCTTGACAGCCTGCCGATGAGACGCGCGCGGTGAAGACTGAAAACGCGCGCAAAGTCCAACGGTGAACTGAATGTCCGGTCTTGTCGTCGTTAAGTACAATAGCGAACCAATCATCCCTCGAAACTCTTTCTCATTGACCTTGACGCCGCTCTCGTCCTTGTCCAGGCCCCCAGATGTGCCCATCGGGGTCATCTGTGGCTTCAATTCTCCACCAAAGTCAAATTTCTTAAGCATATCGCGAGTGTACTTACCTTGGTGGATGAAGGTGTCGTCCTTGGTCTGCTTGATCTGGAGCCCTAGAAAATAGTTGAGCTCACCCATGAGGCTCATCTCAAACTCGCTGTGCATCTGCTCAGAGAACTTGGACACGAGAGAATCAGTAGTACCGCCAAAGATAATATCGTCCACGTAAATCTAAGCGACTAAGAAATCTGAAGCATCTTTGAGCAAGAAAAGAGTTTTGTCTACAGAACCCATCACAAAGCCCTTCCCCAACAAAAATTACTTCAACCGGTCATACCAAGCCCTGCGGGCTTGCTTCAACCCGTATAAAGCTTTTTGCAACTTAAAAACATGTCGAGGAAACTTAGGGTTCTCAAAACCAGGGGGTTGCCTAACATAAACCTCCTCTTCTATGTACCCGTTCAGAAAAGCACTCTTGACATCCATTTGAAAGAGCTTAAAACCCTTCGAAACGGCAAAAGCTAGAAGAATACGAATGGACTCAAGACGTGCAACAGGTGCGAAGGTTTCTTCAAAGTCAATACCCTCTTTCTGGCAATAACCCTGGGCAACTAATCGAGCCTTGTTGCGCACCACAACCCCATCTTCACCTTGTTTTTTCTTGAACACCCACTTGGTGCATATGGGGTTGCATCCTGGTGGCGGCTCAACTAGTGTCCAAACCCGATTGCGGACAAAGTTCTCAAGCTCTTCTTGCATAGCATTAATCCAGTTAGAATCAGAAAGAGCATGAGAAACGTCTCTAGGCTCAAAAGATGCAACAAAAGCAGATTCAGCAAGCACAACAAGAGAGGTAGATGAACGCAAAGTTCTCTCAGTCAAATCACCAATGATGAGCTCTGAGGGGTGATCACGCTGAACTACTCGGGTTCCCTGGTGATCTGAAGTCACCTCACCGGAGTCAGCAGCAGGCACCTCTGGACTCGACTGAGGGGGCTCGATCGTAGTGGAAGAAGTGATCAGAGGTCCGCCCTCATCTGGAGTCGAAGTCTCAGAAGGTGTGGGCTCTGCAGGGGGTGCAGAAGGGCCACCCTCATCAGCAGCTGGAGTATCCTCATCTTCCTCGAAGATGGACTCTCCGAGCTCATCATCCCAGAAAGCTCAAAAGAAGGAGTTAAAGAAGGCAAGGACTCATCAAATGAAATTTCGCAAGTCTCGACAAGCTGCTGGGAGTCGAGGTTCCAAACACGGAAGCCTCGAGAATGCAAAGCATAACCAAGAAAAACACTGTCCCAGCAACGAGACTCAAACTTGTCCAAGTGCTCTCCCTTCTTGAGCACAAAGCACTTGCAGCCAAACGCTCGCAAGTGGCTCACCTTGGGCTGTCTGCCAAACCACAGTTCATATGATGTCTTACCAAGGTAAGCTCTAAGAAAAATGCGGTTGGCTAGATAGCAAGCCGTGTTCATGGCTTCAGCCCAAAAACGCCTAGGAGTCCTGTGCTCATCGAGCATCGTCCTGGCCATCTCGACTAGCGTGCGGTTCTTTCGTTCCACAACGCCGTTCTGTGGGGGAGTGTAAGGAGAAGAAAACTGATTGTCAAGACCTTGATCACTACAGAAGCTGACGAACTGAGAGTTTTTGAACTCAGAGCCGTTGTCGGAGCGAATTGCTCGCATCCGACCATTGTTTTCATTCTTCAGCTTCAAAATCAGGTCATGAACAAACTGAAAAGTTTCATCCTTAGACTCCAAAAAGAAAACCCATGAGAATTGAGAGAAGTCGTCAACAATGACAAGCGCGTACCACTTCCCACCGACTGAACGTACCCGAGCTGGACCAACAGTGTCCAAGTATAAAAGCTCGCCTGGATATGAAGTCATCACCTGAGTCACAGGTGAGTGAGAAGTGGCAACCATTTTCCCATGACGACAAGGATGACAAACTAGATCCTTCTCCATCTTAAGCTTGGGCAATCCTCGGATGAGGTCCATAGAGCTTAACCTAACTAGCAGAACAAAACTCAAGTGACCTAACCTCCTATGCCACTTCCAGAGCTCAGAAGAAGATCCAGCTATCAAACAGCGAGAAGGGCCAAAAGAACTAGAGAAGTCAATTCAAAAAACTTTACCGAATGGTAAAATCTGGCAAATCAAAGACCCTCTAGAATCAACCACAGAAGAATTGCCCTTCTTAAAACGCACTTCCAAACCATCCTCAAGAAGTTGCGAAACAGAAATCAAATTGAAGTTCAAATTTTTAACCAAAGCAACATTCTTCAAAGAGAAATGATCTGAAATGCAAATTGAGCCAATGCCACTTACTTTCCCTTGACCACTGTTCCCAAATGTGATGTACTCTTTGGAGCTCGGGGGAGTGAGACTAGAGAACCATCTGCGATGTCCCATCATGTGGCGAGAGCATCCTGAGTCCATAATCTAAACATCCTCCAGTCCCTGATCCTGCACAATCAGTGGCTGTAAGTGGGAGCAAATGGTCTGGCACCAGGTTTAGCAAAAGAGCTAAACCAGTGTCGAGCCATCTGCTCAAAAGATGGGAAGCGAAAACCATCAAGAGAGTTTGGACCAAAACGCGGCTCAAAGCGCGGTCCTCGGTTCTGCCTAAACCTGCGGCCACGAGGTCCAGGGCCATAGCCAACACGGCCAGGAACTCTGCCGGAACGGACACCAACTGGAGCACGGGCAAGAAAGCCGTCTCCTCTACCACCACCTACACGACGCGGCCTGGCCTCTAGCCTCTCCCCGCGTCGAGGAACACGCAGTCTACCACCCTGCTGGTAGAACTGCTCCTGATCACCACGAGTTCTCTCTGCTCTCTCAACCCGCTTCCTCCTGAAGCAAAACTTCCGCAAGATGCCCGTCTCTCTAACAGTACTCACAATGATAGGTGGGCTTCTTGGGATGTGGTTGAGGCTTGGGATGTTTGGGCTTGGTGGTGTTAGGTGTAGTCTTCTTGGGTTGAGAAGGTCCAGGAAGAGAGTCTAGAGAAGAGTGGAGGTGTTTGGGCTTTGGAACCCAGATCGGCTTCTTGGGTGGAGCTTTGGGTGGTTCATGAATTACTCCATCCTTGGGCTGACAAGCCTAGGAAGACTCAGTGGAGTGAGTCTTGGGATACCTCTGCTCTGGAGTCATTTTACTCCACTCCACTGCCCGGCTAATGGCACTCTCAAAGTCAGCCTTGGTGTAGGTGTAACCCACCCCAAACCCATCCTACCTCTTGAACTGCTGGATCATCATGCCGAGCTGTGGCTCTCTGGCACTGATCAAACTCAGGATAGAACGGAGGTAAAAGTTCTCATTCTGAGAATCTGCTAGCTCCTCTCTCAAGGAAGCTAGAACCTCCACCTAAGACAAGTAGGTCTCACACTCACTCTCTACATGAACAGACTTTTCGGCTTTTAGCTTGATCAATTCCATTCTAAGAGACAAACAGTTCTCACAAACAGTGGGTGGAACTGATAGTGTCTCAAGCTCTAGCCTAGTCTGCGCAAGCTCAGCTCTCAACCTCTCCAAAACACCCAAATGCTCATCGCCCTTGGATTTCAGCTCAGCTAAGACAGCTAGATGAGATGGGCAATCAACACAGGGTGCGACGATAGCGGCTTGAGCAACTTTCAGCTCCAGCTAAGCGCTTTCAAGCTCAGTGGCCAAAGCGTACCTCTCATCAACCCTTTCTGTGTACCTGGACTTCAGAGTCGACAGGTCACACAAAAGCACCTCACACTTCGGGCACTCACTGCTATCACCCAAGCAAGGGGAAGAAGATAGACTCTCAATTCTGCTGTTGGCTACGGCAAGCTCACTCTCTAACTCATCTATCCTCTTCTTGGCCCCCCTAAGCAGTTTTTCCCGATACTTTAACTCCTGATGATTGCTCTCAAGTAAATCAACAATTTCACGCTCATAGGATGATACCTTTTCGTTGTCGTCGTCGGAGTCATCGGAGGAGCTCTTTTCTTCCTTATCCCTAAGAGCCATTGAACAGAAGCTCTTGCGGGATCTTCGGCGCTGGTGTGAGCGGCTCTTCGGCTTGTCTCCGAAGGCCATGAAGCAGAGGCCCGCCGGATCGTCCTTGTCCTTCCCCTTCCTGATGGCGATCTCCTCATCGCTTGAGCTCGATGAAGAGGAAGAAGACGTAGACCACTTGGAGTATCTCTTCTCCATCTCGGCGAAGAAGGCCTTGTCGCACTTCTTGTTCTCTCGCCGGTAGTCCTTCAGGGCCTTCTTGAAGAATCTGGTCTTCGGCTTGCCCTTGTTGAAGGAAGAGCTGTCGTGCTTGCTGGAGTCATGGAAGCCACCACCGGTGCCCTTCTTATGTCCATTGCGCTTGGGGAAGTCGGCGATGAAGTGTCCTGGATCACCACACTCAAAGCATCCGGATTTTGTGCCGTGTCTTTTGAACATTCTCTTGTCATAGACACGACGCACCCGGTTGTTGAAAAGACACAAATCATCATTACCCAACAACTCTAGCTGGTCCTCAGTGATAGACATCAAAGAGAACCCAGCACAGCTTACAGCAGAGGGATCAACAGAAGGTGTAGCAAGGGCCAGTGACTTTGATCCAGAACCAGTGAGATTTGATCTCAACTGGATATCTACCTCAGTGGCCTTCAGCTTGCTAAATAACTCAGAAATGGTCAAGGTATCGTAAGAAGTGCTCTCAACGATAGAGGATACCTTGATCTCCTAGATCTTTGGGTCCAAGGTATGGAGAACCTTGAGCGCCTGCTCGTGATCTGAGACTAACTGAGCACCCTCAGCCTTGTTGTCCCGAAGCTTGTTAATAATCGATTGAAAACGACCAAACAACGCTTCAACAGATTCACCCGGCTTCTGTGTGAAATTCTCATATTCATGCCGGTAGGTCTGATAGAGCCGAGCCTTAACCTGTGTTGTTCCCTCATGGTGTGCCTTGAGGGTAGCCCAGATCTCTCTCGCAGTGGAGAGATGGCTCACATGCTCAAACTCAGTGGGACCTAAACCAGAGAAAAGAATGTTCACAGCCTTACTGTTGCTCAGATGCTGAGCAATTATACCAGCAGTACCATGCTCAGCGACTGGCAATATGACAAACGTGGTGTGAACGCAAATGTCCCAAATGTCCGAACCCTGGATCATGAGATAGGCTCGCATGCGAGTATTCCAATAATTATAGCCATAGGCTTCCAAGGATGGGACCTTGCTAGGAGACGTCATGGTCACTACTGGGGTTTAGAACCGGTTAAGGTATGGAAAAACCCTAACCTCGCTCTGATACCACTTGTAGGACCGAAAGTAGCGACCAGAGGGGGGGTGAATGGGCGCCTTAAAAAATTCTTTCGAATATATGGTCTGTTCCCAACACCCAACGCACCTCAAAAGACTAAGCAACAGAAAATGAGTAGATAGCCTAAGTCTAAAGGTATCTAGCCTAGAATAAACTGATGTTAAACAGAGAACTACCAAAGCAGTGCAACTAGGCAGATAAACAAAGTATGTCAGGCCAAACTTCTCAATGAAATGATCTAAGTATATATATATACAATGAGATGAGAAGTTACTGTTCAGATTTGTCTCCTGTTCGGAACTTGGCGAAGCCTGCTTCGCTCGTCGAGGTCTGCTTCGGTGGTCGAAGCCTGCTTCGCTGGTCGAAGCCAGCTTCGCTGGTCGAAGCCTGCTTCGGAGGTTAGTTGCGAAGCCTGCCGAAGTCTGTTGTGTAAATGTCGAAGGTATGTTGGTCTAGCCTAGTTCGAAGGGGCAGGGAGCGAAGTATGCTTCGAAGCGAAGTACGGAAGTATCGAAGCTAGCTTCGAACTGAGTGCTTCGAAGCCTATCCTTCGAACAGAATACTTCGAGCACAATGCACAGACGGACAACCTTTGAACGAAGAAGCGAAGGCTGACACGCGACAAAGAAACCAAAACGAAGCCTACACTCTACCTTCGAACAAATACACCAAGGACCTCCGAAGAAGACGAAAGCAAACACTGAGCAAAGTCTAACAGAAAGACAAGCTTCGAAGCCAACTTCGAAACCTGTCGAAGTATGGACTTCGAAGAGCTCGAGTCGGAGTACCTTCGCACAGACGTTCGAAGCATGAAACGCTGACAGTTTAAAAGGTACTTCGAAGCTAGCAACTCAGGACACAAAACGAAGTTCGAAGTTCAAACGAAGCCTTCGAGTATATCAGATCGAAGCCTGCCTCACGGAGCTGAGGGGCTTCGAACAGAGAGGGTGGCTTCGTCAAAAAACAGTCAGAAAAGTTACTCAGCCCTGTCAACTTTGATCAAAAAGCTGCGTAGAAAAGCAAAAGGCTGGTACTAGTGTACTGTTGCAACAGTGTAGTAGTACTACTTGCAACAGCAAGAACTAGTACTACTTGCGTGAAGAACACACGCAACAGAAGCAACTGAAGCCTTAAAATCCATGAAAAAACTTGCTGTGCGAGTGAAATGAAGCCATTAAAACGCTGCAGTTGCTGCACACGATTTGAGAATAGAAGCTTCACTGTTACAGTAAGAGTGAAATAAATACAAGACAAGAAACAGGGGCAAAATGCCTGGCGGCGCACAAACAAGAGAGAGAGAGTAAGAGACACAAATGACCCAAAGGAGTATGAATTGATTTCAGCCAAAAGGGGTGACCTAACCCTAGGGATTGGGGTCCTATTTATAGGCTACCCAACACTAGGAATATTCCACCAGCCCCTTAGGGTTTTTTACAGACGCAGGAATAAAAGAAAAGACTCTACTGCCCTTAGGAATTTTTACAGACACGACTGACTGACTGTGGGCCTAGAAATACAGATGACTTATCCGGAAGCTAAGTTTTCGTAGCGACTACGGCTTCTCTTCTGGACAGTCGGATACAAGATCAACGGTTGTCATTTTTGCGCCAAAACTGACAAAGCCTCCACCGACTTTGCACCAGGTACCCGGATTGGGCTGGCCTGATTCCGCAGCTCTCTCAGCTCGGCAATCACTCACCGCCCGTGTACCTAAGTCAACCCTGGTCAACAGCCCAGTGGGTCTTCTATTTCTTCTGGCCCATGTACCCGGATTGGGCCAGCCCGACTTCGCAGCCTCCTCTGCCCGACAGTCGCTCGCTGCCCGTGTACCTGAGTCACACGCGGCACATGAAACAACAAATCTTCATTCTTCTCAGTCCTCTTTGACTATCGTTGACACTGACTCATCACTTCT
Organism: Zizania palustris; assembly: GCA_019279435.1. Lineage (NCBI taxonomy): Eukaryota > Viridiplantae > Streptophyta > Magnoliopsida > Poales > Poaceae > Zizania > Zizania palustris. The sequence continues at coordinate 54,874,243 of JAAALK010000081.1, forward strand.
GGAGCCATGAGACACACGCTATTCATCATGGCTCCTCACATGCTTTATTCAAAGATGTAAAATCAATACACATGCGCCACTTCCCGAAGGATTTCTTTCTGACGAAGACTGGGTTGGCTAACCACTCCGTATGAGCTACTTCTCTGATAATCCTAGCCTTCAGTAACTTCTCCACTTCTGCCTTAGCAAGGATTGCCCTTTCTACTGATAACTTTCGAAGCCCCTGTCGAACAGGCCGAACCCTCGGGTTTACAAGCAAGCTATGCTCAATGATATCTCGATTGACTCCCGGAATGTCTTCATCAAACCAGGCAAAGACATCCAAATTTTCTTCGACTACTTTTTCTAACGAAGTAGCGATCTCTGAAGGCAAATCTTTGCCGAACTGAAACGAATAGTCTTTGCCGTCTTTTACAATAATCTTCGTTACAATTTCTCCTTCGGGGCTTAGCCTTGGGAAGGATTTTTTCGAAGACTCACTTGAAGCAGAAATATCCTCTGAGTTGCCTTGTACATTATTCACTTGTCTCGGGTCAAGAGGGGGACCATGACCATATTCTGCTATTCACGCAGTGGCTTGATTGCCGAAGACAGTGAGTACTCCCGCTTGCGTGGGCATCTTCATACATAAGTAATTATGGTGCGCCACGGCTCCGAACTGATTTAACATGCCCCTTCCGAAGATAACATTATATGCATAAGGGGCATCTACAACATCGAAGATTACTTCCTCCGTCCTTGCCAGGAGCCCCTCTCCGAAAGAAACCTCAAGACCTATTTGGCCGAGGGCATCAAGAGGAGTGTAGGACCGAAAGTAGCGACCAGAGAGGGGGTGAATGGGCGCCTAAAAAGTTCTTTCAAAACAATGGCCTGCTTCCAACACCCAACGCACCTCAAAAGACTTAGCAGCAAGACGTAAACAGATCGATCAAAACTTCACGGAAATAAATCACAGCAATCGTTTGAGAGATTACTGTCCAAAGTTGTCTCCAGTAAGTTACTTGGAAAAAGCCTTCATATTCGAAGCCTGCAGATTCTAAGTCTGCTGATTCGAAGTCTGCTGCAGATTCTAAGTCTGCAGATTCGAAGTCTGCTGATTCGAAGTCTGCAGATTCGAAGCTTGCAGATTCGAAGTCTGTTGATTCAAAGTCTGCTGATTCGAAGTCTGCAGATTCAAAGTCTGCTGATTCGAAGTCTGCTTATTCGAAGTCTGCAGATTCGAAGCTTGCAGATTCGAAGTCTGCAGATTCGAAGTCTGCTGATTCGAAGTCTGCAGATTCAAAGTTTGCAGATTCGAAGTCTGCTGATTCGAAGTCTGCAGATTCGAAGTCTGCTGATTCGAAGTCTGCAGATTCGAAGTTTGCAGATTCGAAGCTTGCAGATTCGAAGTCTGCTGATTCGAAGTCTGCTGATTCGAAGCCTGCAGATTCGAAGTCTGCAGATTCGAAGCCTGCTTCACAGAGTTAGACTTCACACAAGAAAAGGGACTTTGGCCCTGTCAACTCGATCAAAAAGCAACACAGGAAAAGCAAGGCTAAAGTACTAGCACACTGTAGCTATAGGAAAGTAGTACTACTTGCTACCAGCCACAAGAACTAGTACTCTTGTGAAGAACAAACAGAAGCCACAGAGAAGCTTCTGCTCAGGAATAAATTAGTTGTGTGCAAACCGAACCAACAGAACCTTAAATGAAGTGCTGCGCATGAGAATCGATAGGAATAAAAGCTTCCAAACAGTAAAGAGCCAAATGAATCTCAGGAAGAACAGGGGGTTGCCTGGCGGTGCACACAGGGAGAGAGAGAGGAGGAAACACAAAATGACCCAGTAGAATAAGAAGTGATTTCAACAAAAGGGTGACCTAACCCTAGGGATTGGGGCCCTATTTATAGGCTGCCCAACACTAGGAATATTCCACCAGCCCCTTAGGGTTTTTACAGACGCTGAAATAAAGGAAAAGACTAAATTGCCCTTAGGTTTTTTACAGACTCAACTGACTGACTGTGGGCCTAGAGATACAGATGACTTATCTGGAAGCTAAGCTTTCGAAGCGACTACGGCTTCTCTTCTGGACAGTCCGATACAAGATCAACGGTTGTCAGTTTTGCGCCGAAACTAACAAAGCCTCCACCGACTTTGCACCAGGTACCCGGATTGGGCCGGCCCGACTCCGCAGCTCTCTCAGCCCAGCAATCGCTCACCGCCCGTGTACCTGAGTCAATCCTGGTCAATAGCCCAGTGGGTCTTCTGCTGCTCCTGGCCCATGTACCCGGATTGGGCCAGCCCGACTTCGCAGCCTCCTCTGCCCGATAGTCGCTTGCTGCCCATGTACCTGAGTCACACGCGGCCCATGAAACAGCATATCTCCTCTCTTCTTCTGTCCTCTTTGACTATAGTTGACAATGACTCATCACATTTGGAACCATGAGGCCCACGCTATTCAGCATGGCTCCTCAATCTCCCCCTTGATTGGTGCATTGTCAACACTTCACTTCTTCAGCTCTTTAGTACCTGCAAACAACTGTGGAAACATGAAAAAACAAAGCACAAGAAAACTAAGAAGAAGAAAAATAAAGTAAAAGTTTAACCCTAATGACCAAAAGCCGAACAAAAAGCAAGAAGTGGTCATTATGGTTAACCAAAATGTAAAAGCTCAAAATGAGTGCGATCTCAGAAACAACAACAAGGATATCAAAAGAGTAAGGACAATTGAGACAAAAACTCCCCCTTGAACTCTTATCCCAAAATTTCTCCCCCTTGTTGACAAGTGAACTCATCAAGCACTCAACAGAGACACAGACTCCCCCTGAAATGCAACCCCCCCTCAAAATATGCAATGAATGCAACTGGGGTGCATGAGGAGTGAATAAAGCATGCTTCAAAGATATGATTGACTGCAATTACAACATCTAACAAGTAGAGCAAAAGACATACTGTCTAAGACACATGGCATGATCAGTGCAATAGATGATATCTAAAGAAAGTCATTAGCACGCATTTTCAAGTTTTTGCAAACAAAAGCATCACCACATTTTCCAGTAAACAAGCAAGGTAAAACATGAGATGCAAAAGCTATATGATATCTACCAAGATAAGCATTATCCAAAACATAGTGCTTCAGCAAACTTGTTATCATTTCATTTTTTAGGCTTTTTCTCTTTCCTTTTTCATTTTTGCCAGGGGTTATTTGCATGTCAAACCTTATGCTGACCGACCAAGTCAAGCCTAGGCCAGAACTGGACCATCAGAAGCTTAAGACATTGGTCTTGGCATACATTACACTGTCCTAGTTCATACCAAAGTGCTATGGTACGCAGTCCAGAACAATGCAATGCGACAAAACAAACCCACCTGGATATTTTCAAGTTATGCATAAAAAGGCATGGAATTTTCATTTTTCTTGATTTTTATAGCACATTTCCATGTTATAAAGCAGAAAGATGTCCATGTTGCATGTTTGCATCTAAGTCAGGAACTAGCTACAAGGCATGTAGCAGTTAGCAAGAACATTCAGCCTACGCATGCTAGTTACCAGAAGTAATGGTGATCATTTTTTCAAATTTAAAGCATAAAAGCCAGGCATATGACAGATATCAGATATATCAAGCGAACTGAAACAAGGCATGATCATTGACAAGTAATCAAAAGCATGTACCAGCTAGAATAAGTAAAACAGTTCAATCATATAACAGAAGCAGCTCAAAAGTGTGATATGTGAATATGCAAGATATGAACACACACAAAAAGACTCAAGAAAAGAGTAAAGAAGAAAGAAAAACTGACGCAAAAATATCCTAGAAAGGATACACAACACCGAAATCCCCTCGTAAACGCTCAAAGGAAGACTGATCTAGGGGTTTGGTGAAAATGTCAGCCAACTAATGATGGGTATCAATATGAACAAGCTCAATGACACCTTTCTCATATTGATCCCGCAGAAAGTGAAAGTGCACATCAATATGTTTGGTTTTTGAATGGATACAAGGGTTTTTTCCTACACTAATGGCACTGGTGCTGTCGCAAAACAATGGAACCCTGGTAGGAAAGAACAACCCAAAATCTCGCAAAGTGGAAATCATCCAAACTAACTGTGAGCAGCAGCTAGCAGCAGCTACAAACTCAGCCTCAGTGGTCAAAAGAGCAACTCCAGATTGCTTTCAAGAAGACCAAGAAACAAGAGAAGAACCAAGAAACTGAGAAGTACCAGAAGTCGACTTGCGATCCAACCGGCACCCACCAAAGTCAGCATCTGAAAAGCCAGTTAAATCGAGAGATGATGAGGATGAATAGTAAAGACCGAGATCAGGCGCATAAGTGAGATACCTGAAGATGCGCTTGACAGCCTGCCGATGAGACGCGCGCGGTGAAGACTGAAAACGCGCGCAAAGTCCAACGGTGAACTGAATGTCCGGTCTTGTCGTCGTTAAGTACAATAGCGAACCAATCATCCCTCGAAACTCTTTCTCATTGACCTTGACGCCGCTCTCGTCCTTGTCCAGGCCCCCAGATGTGCCCATCGGGGTCATCTGTGGCTTCAATTCTCCACCAAAGTCAAATTTCTTAAGCATATCGCGAGTGTACTTACCTTGGTGGATGAAAGTGTCGTCCTTGGTCTGCTTGAGCTGGAGCCCTAAGAAGTACTTGAGCTCACCCATGAGGCTCATCTCAAACTCGCTGTGCATCTGCTCAGAGAACTTGGACACAAGAGAATCAGTAGTACCGCCAAAAATAATACCGTCCACGTAAATTTGAGCAACCAAGAAATCTGAAGCATCTCTGAGCAAGAAAAGAGTTTTATCCACCGAACCCATCACAAAGCCCTTCCCCAACAAAAATTGCTTCAACCGGTCATACCAAGCCTTGGGGGCTTGCTTCAACCCATATAAAGCCTTTTGCAGCTTAAAAACATGTCGAGGAAACTTAGGGTTCTCAAAACCGGGGGGCTGCCTAACATAAACTTCCTCCTCTATGAACCCGTTCAGAAAAGCACTCTTAACGTCCATTTTAAAAAGCTTAAAACCCTTCGAAGCGGCAAAAGCTAAGAGAATACGAATGGACTCAAGACGGGCAACAGGGGCGAATGTTTCTTCAAAATCAATACCGTCTTTTTGGAAAAATCCCTGGGCAACTAGTCGAGCTTTGTTGCGCACCACAACCCCATCTTCACCTTGTTTGTTCTTGAACACCCATTTGGTGCCTATGGGGTTGCATCCTGGTGGCGGCTCAACTAGTGTCCAAACCCGATTACGGACAAAATTCTCAAGCTCTTCTTGCATAGCATTAATCCAATTCGAATCAGAAAGAGCATGAGAAACATCTCTGGGCTCAAAAGATGCAACAAAAGCAGATTCAGCAAACACAGCAAGAGAGGTAGATGAACGCAAAGTTCTCTCAGTCAAATCACCGATGATGAGCTCTAAGGGGTGATCACGCTGAACTTCTCGGGTTCCCTGGTGATCTGAAGTCACCTCACTGGAGTCAGAAGCTGGCACCTCTGGACTCGACTTAGGGGGCTCGATCGAAGTGGAAGAAGTGATTAGAGGTTCGCCCTCATCCTCAGTCGAAGTCTCAGAATGTGTGGGCTCTACCGGGGGTGCAGAAGGCCCACCCTCATCAGCAGCTGGAGTATCCTCATCTTCCTCGAAGATGGACTCTCCGAGCTCATCATCCCCAGAAAGCTCAAAAGAAGGAGTTAAAGAAGGCAAGGACTCATCAAATGAAACTTCACAAGTCTCGACAAGCTGCCGGGAGTCGAGCTTCCAAACACGGAAGCCTCGAGAATGCAAAGCGTAACCAATAAAAACACCGTCCCAGCAACGAGACTCAAACTTGTCCAAATGCCCTCCCTTCTTGAGCACAAAGCACTTGCAGCCAAACGCTCGCAAGTGGCTCACCTTGGGCTGTCTGCCAAACCGCAACTCATATGAGGTCTTACCTAGGTAAGCTCTAAGAAAAATGCGATTGGCCAGATAGCAAGCCGTGTTCATGCTTCATCCCAAAAATGCCTAGGAGTCCTGTGCTCATCGAGCATCATCCTGGCCAACCGCACGCTAGGATGATGCTTGATGAGCACAGGACTCCTAGGCATTTTTGGGCTGAAGCCATGAACACGGCTTGCTATCTGGCCAACCGCATTTTTCTTCGAGCTTACTTAGGTAAGACTTCGTATGAGTTGCGGTTTGGCAGACAGCCCAAGGTGAGCCACTTGCGAGCGTTTGGCTGCAAGTGCTTTGTGCTCAAGAAGGGAGGGCATTTGGACAAGTTTGAGTCTCGTTGCTGGGATGGTGTTTTTCTTGGATACGCTTTGCATTCTCGAGGCTTTCGTGTTTGGAACCTCGAATCCCAGCTGCTTGTCGAGACTTGTGAGGTTTCAGTTGATGAGTCCTTGCCTTCTTTAACTCCTTTTGAGCTTTTTGGGATGATGAGCTCGGAGAGTCCATCTTCGAGGAAGATGAGGATACTCCAGCTGCTGATGAGGGTGGGCCTTCTGCACCCCCTGCAGAGCCCACACCTTCTGAGACTTCGACTGAGGATGAGGGCGGACCTCTGATCACTTCTTCCACTACGATCGAGCCCCCTCAGTCGAGTCCAGAGGTGCCAGCTGCTGACTCCGGTGAGGTGACTACAGATCACCAAGGATCCCGAGCAGTTCAGCGTGATCACCCCTCAGAGCTCATCATCAGTGATTTGACTGAGAGAACCTTGCGTTCATCTGGTAATTCTCTTGCTGTGTTTGCAGAATCTGCTTTTGTTGCATCTTTTGAGCCCAGAGATGTTTCTCATGCTCTTTCTGATTCTAATTGGATTAATGCTATGCAAGAAGAGCTTGAGAACTTTGTCCGTAATCGGGTTTGGACATTAGTTGAGCCACCACCAGGATGCAACCCCATAGGCACCAAGTGGGTATTTAAGAACAAACAAGGTGAAGATGGGGTTGTGGTGCGCAACAAGGCTCGATTAGTTGCCCAGGGTTTTTGCCAGAAAGAGGGAATTGATTTTGAAGAAACTTTCGCCCCTGTTGCCCGTCTTGAGTCCATTCGCATTCTCTTAGCTTTTGCCGCTTCGAAGGGTTTTAAGCTTTTTCAAATGGACGTTAAGAGTGCTTTTCTGAACGGGTTCATAGAGGAGGAAGTTTATGTTAGGCAACCCCCCGGTTTTGAGAACCCTAAGTTTCCTCGACATGTTTTTAAGTTGCAAAAGGCTTTATACGGGTTGAAGCAAGCCCCCAGGGCCTGGTATGACCGGTTAAAGAAATTTTTGTTGGGGAAGGGCTTTGTGATGGGTTCTGTGAATAAAACTCTTTTCTTGCTCAGAGATGCTTCAGATTTCTTAGTCACTCAGATTTACGTGGATGATATTATCTTTGGCGGTACTACTGATTCTCTTGTGTCCATGTTGTAGGACCGAAAGTAGCGACCAGAGGGGGGGTGAATGGGCGCCTTAAAAAATTCTTTCGAATCAATGGCCTGTTCCCAACACCCAACGCACCTCAAAAGACTATGCAGCAGAAAATGAACAGAAGGCCTAAGTCTAAAGGTTTCTAACCTAGAGGCAGCTGATGATAAACAATGTAATATTAAAGCAGTGCAACTAGACAGATGAACAAAGTGTAACAGGCCTAAACTTCTCAAGGAAATGATCTAAGTATGTCTAAGATGAAGAGAGAAGTTACTGTCCAAAGTTGTCTCCTGTTCGGGACTTGGCGAAGCCCCCCTTCGCACGTCGAAGTCTGCTTCGGAGGTTGGTGACGGAGTCTGTCCGAAATGCCGAAGGTGTCTCTGTCTAGCCTAGTTCGAAGTGGTAAGAAGCGAAGTGTACTTCGGAGCGAAGTAAAACAGTGTCGGAGCTTGGTTCGAAGTATGTACTTCGAAGACAAGGCTTCGAACACAACTCCGAACCACGAGCTTCGGAGCGAAGTAAAACTGTGCCGGAGCCTGCTTCGAAGTGTGCACTTCGAAGACAAAACTTCGAACACCCTTAGAACCGAAAGCTTCGAAGCACAACCTTCGAACAGAAAAGCTTCGAACACACAAAGCAGACGGACAACCTTCGAACAGAGAAGCGAAGTCTGTCACGCGACAGAAATGCAAGTCCGAAGCCAATGCCCTACCTTCGAAAAGATCAAGCTCCGAAAAGAGAGGCGAAGGGTGACATGCTACCAAGAGATCGATGCGAAGCTAAGTGGAAGGGCAAACTTCGATGACAACTCCGAGACTTAACGAAGTGTGAACTTCGAACAGCTAGGGCCGGAGTACCTTCGCACTGTCGATCGAAGTATGCGATGGTGTCCGTTTAGAAAATACTTTGAAGCTAGCAACACAGGACACAAAGATTTAGGTTCGAAGTCTGAGCGAAGCCTTTAAAGATGTTCGATCGGAGCCTGCCTCACGGAGTTAAGGGGCTTCGCACAGAACCGAGCTTCGCAGACACACTCAGAAAAAGGTAAAAGAGACTGTCAGCTTCGATCAAAAAACTGGGCAATAGAAGGTGAAAAGCTGCTACAGGACACTGTAGCTACAGCAGCAGTACTACTTGCAACAACAAGAACTAGTACCCAGTTCGTGAAGAACAGAAGCAACAGAAGAAGCTTCTCCCCAAGAAATAAATTCACCAGCTCGTGCACAAAGCAATAACTTCCCAAACCGAACAAAATGCAAGCAATAAATTCACCAGGGACCAAGGCATTTACGCATTCAAGAGATTTGAGCGAGAAAAATGCATACACAGAGAGGAGCCAGTCCTGGCGGCGCACACAGGAGAGAGAAGAGAGACAAAGGTGACCCAATGGGTGGATTTGATTTCAGCACAAAAGGGTGGTCCAAACCCTAGGGATTGGGGTGCTATTTATAGGCAGCCCAACACTAGGAATATTCTACCAACCCCTTAGGGTTTTTACAGACTCAAAAATAAAGAAAAAGACTCTACTGCCCTTAGGAATTTTTACAGACACAACTGAGTGACTGTGGGCCTAGAGTAACAGATGACATATCCGGAAGCTACTCTTCTGGACAGTCGGATACAGAATCAACGGTTGTCAGTTTTACGCCGAAACTGACAAAGCCTCCACCAGCTTTGCACCAGGTACCCGGATTGGGCCAGCCCGACTCCGCAACTCTCTCAGCCCGGCAATCGCTCACCGCCCGTGTACCTGAGTCAGTCCTGGTCAACAGCCCAGTGGGTCTTCTACTGCTTCTGGCCCATGCACCCGGATTGGGCCAGCCCGACTTCGCAGCCTCCTCTGCCCGACAGTCGCTCGCTGCCCGTGTACCTGAGTCACACGCGGCCCATGAAACAGCAGATCTCTTCTCTTCCTCAGTCCTCGTTGACTATCGTTGACAATGACTCATCACTTCTAGAGCCATGAGGCCCACGCTATTCAGCATGGCTCCTCAATCTCCCCCTTGATGAGTGCATTGTCAACATTCCTCTTTTCACAGCTCTTCAGCACCTGCGAACAAATGTGGAAACACGAAAACAAAACACAAGGAAACAAAGAAGAAGAAAAATAAGGTAAAAGTTTAACCCTAATGACCAAAAGCCAACCAAAAGCAAGAAACGGTCATTATGGTTAACCAAAACGTAAAAGCTCAAAATGAGTGCGATTGCAGAATAACAAGGATATCAACAGAGTAAGAACTCCCCCTTAAACTCTGATCCCAAATTTACTCCCCCTTGTTGACAAGTGAACTCATCAAGCACTCAAAAGAGACACAGACTCCCCCTGAAATGCAACTCCCCCTCAAAATATGCAGTGAATGCAATTGGGGTGCAGGTGGAGTGAAGAAAGCATGCTTCTCAGATATGATTGACTGCAAATACAGTATCTAACAGGTATAGCAAAAGAGATACTGTCCAAGACACATGGCATGATCAGTGCAACAGATGATATCTAAAGAAAGTCATTTAGCACGCATTTTTTAGTTTTTGCAAACAAAAGCATCACCACGTTTTCTAGTAAATAAGCAAGGTAAAGCATGAGATGCAGAAGCTAACTGATATCTACCAAGATAAGCATTGTTCAAAACAAAGTGCTTCAGCAAACTTGTTATCCTTTTAAAGTTCAGGCTTTTTCATTTTCCTTTGTCATTTGTGCCAAGGGTTATTTGCATGTCAAACCTTATGCTAACCGACCAAGTCAAGCCTAGGCCAGAACTGAGCCATCAGAAGCTTAAGACATTGGTCTCGGCATACACTACACTGTCCTAGTTCATACCAAAGTGCTATGGTAAGCAGTCCAGAACAATATAATGCGACAAAGCAAACCCACTTGGATCTTTTCAACTTAAGCATAAAAAGGCATGGAATTTTCATTCATTTTTGATTTTTATCATTTTATAGCACATTTTCCATGTTAAAGCATAAAGATGTCCAAGTTGCATATCTGCATCTATGTGATGAACTAGCTACAAGGCATGTAACAAATAGCAAAAGCACTCAGCCTACACATGCTAGTTACCAGAAGCAATGGTGATCATTTTTCAAGTTGAAAGCGTAAAAGCCATGCACATGACAGATATCAGATATATCAAGTGAACTGAACCAAAGCATGATCATCGACATGTAATCAAAAGCATGTACCAGCTAGAATAAGTAAAGCAGTTCAATCATATAACAGAAGCAGGCTCAAAAGTGTGAAATGTGAATATGTAAGATATGAACACACACAAAAAGACTCAAGAAAAGAGTAAAAAAGAAAACTGACGCAAAATATCCTAGAAAGGATACACAACACCCAAATCCCCTCTTAAACGCTCAAAAGTAGACTGATCTAGGGGTTTGGTGAAAATGTCAACCAACTGATGATGGGTATCAACATGAATAAGGTCAATGACTCCTTTCTCATATTGATCCCGTAAGAAGTGAAAGCGCACATCAATATGTTTGGTTTTTGAATGAAGACACGGGTTTTTCCCTACACTAATAGCACTAGTGCTGTCGCAAAACAATGGAACCCTGGTAGGAAAGAACAACCCAAAGTCTCGTAGAGTGGAAATCATCCAAACCATCTGTGAGCAGCAACTGGCAGCAGCTACGTACTCAGCCTCTGTGGTCGAAAGAGCAACTCCAGATTGCTTTCGAGAAGACCAAGATACAAGGGAAGAACCAAGAAACTGGCAAGTACCGGAAGTCGACTTGCGATCCAACCGGCACCCACCAAAGTCGGCGTCCGAAAAGCCAGACAAATCAAGTGATGATGATGCTGAATAATAAAGACCAAGATCAAGCGCATAGGTGAGATACCTGAAAATGCGCTTGACAGCCTGCCGGTGAGACGCGCGTGGTGAAGACTGAAAACGCGCGCAAAGTCCCACGGCGAACTGTATGTCCGGTCTTGTTGCCGTCAAGTACAACAGCGAACCAATCATTCCTCGAAATTCTCTCTCATTGATCTTGACACCACTCTCGTCCTTGTCCAGACCCCCAGAAGTGCCCATCGGGGTCATCTGCGGCTTCAATTCACCACCAAAGTCAAATTTCTTAAGCATGTCACGAGTATACTTACCTTGGTGGATGAAGGTGCCGTCCTTGGTCTGCTTGATCTGGAGCCCTAAGAAATACTTGAGCTCACCCATGAGGCTCATCTCAAACTCACTGTGCATCTGCTCAGAAAACTTGGACACAAGAGAATCAGTAGTACCGCCAAAGATAATATCGTCCACGTAAATCTGAGCAACTAAAAAATCTGAAGCATCTCTGAGCAAGAAAAGAGTTTTGTCCACAGAACCCATCACAAAGCCCTTCCCCAACAAAAATTGCTTCAACCGGTCATACCAAGCCCTGGGGGCTTGCTTCAACCCGTATAAAGCTTTCTGCAATTTAAAAACATGTCGAGGAAACTTAGGGTTCTCAAAACCGGGGGGTTGCCTAACATATACCTCCTCCTCTATGAACCCGTTCAGAAAAGCACTCTTAACGTCCATTTGAAAAAGCTTAAAACCCTTTGAAACGGCAAAAGCTAGAAGAATACGAATGGACTCAAGACGGGCCACAGGAGCGAAGGTTTCTTCAAAGTCGATACCTTCCTTCTGGCAATAACCCTGGGCAACTAGTCGAGCCTTGTTGCGCACCACAACCCCATCTTCACCTTGTTTGTTCTTGAATACCCACTTGGTGCCTATGGGGTTGCATCCTGGTGGCGGCTCAACCAATGTCCAAACCCGATTGCGGACAAAATTCTCAAGCTCTTCTTGCATAGCATTAATCCAATTAGAATCAGAAAGAGCATGAGAAATGTCTCTGGGCTCAAAAGATGCAACAAACGCAGATTCAGAAAACACAGCGAGAGAGGCAGAAGAACGCAAAGTCCTTTCAGTCAAATCACCAATGATGAGCTCTGAGGGATGGTCACGCTGAACTGCTCGGGTTCCCTGGTGATCTGAGGTCACCTCACTGGAGTCAGCAACTGGCACCTCTGGACTCGACTGAGGGGGCTCGATCGAAGTGGAAGAAGTGATCAGAGGTCCGCCCTCATCATCAGTCGAAGTCACAGAAGGTGTGGGCTCTGCGGGGGATGCAGAAGGCCCGCCCTCAACAGCAGCTGGAGTATCCTCATCTTCCTCGAAGATGGACTCTCTGAGCTCATCATCACCAGAGAGCTCAAAAGAAGGATTCAAAGAAGGCAAGGACTCATCAAATGAGACCTCACAAGTCTCGACAAGCAGCTGGGATTCGAGGTTCCAAACACGGAAGCCTCGAGAATGCAATGCATAACCAAGAAAAACACCATCCCAGCAACGAGACTCAAACTTGTCCAAATGCCCTCCCTTCTTGAGCACAAAGCACATGCAGCCAAATGCTCCCAAGTGGCTAACCTTGGGCTGTCTGCCAAACCGCAACTCATATGATGTCTTACCAATGTAAGCTCTAAGAAAAATGCGGTTGGCCAGATAGCAAGCCGTGTTCATGGCTTCAGCCCAAAAACGCCTAGGAGTCCTGTGCTCATCGAGCATCGTCCTGGCCATCTCAACTAGCGTGCGGTTCTTTCGTTCCACAACGCCGTTCTGTGGGGGAGTGTAAGGAGAAGAAAACTGATGGTCCAGACCCTGATCACCACAGAAGCTGACGAACTGAGAGTTCTTGAACTCAGAGCCGTTGTCGGAGCGAATTGCTCGCATCCGGCCATTGTTCTCATTCTTCAGCTTCAAAATCAGGTCATGGACAAATTGAAAAGTTTCATCCTTAGACTCCAAAAAGAAAACCCATGAAAAACGAGAAAAGTCGTCAACAATCACAAGTGCATACCACTTCCCACCGACTGAACGTACCCGAGCTGGACCTACAGAGTCCAAATGTAAAAGCTCGCCTGGATACGAAGTCATCACCTGAGTCACAGGTGAGTGAGAAGCGGCAACCATTTTCCCATGACGACAGGGATGACAAACTAGATTGTTCTCCGTTTTAAGCTTGGGCAATCCTCGGATGAGGTACATAGAGCTTAACCTGACTAGCAGATCAAAACTCAAATGACCTAACCTCCTATGCCACTTCCAGAGCTCAGAAGAAGATCCAGCAATCAAACAGCGAGAAGGGCCAAAAGAACTAGAGAAGTCGATTCGAAAAACTTTACCGAAGGGTAAAATCTGACAAACCAAAGACCCTCTAGAATCAATCACAGAAGAATTGCCCTTCTTAAAACGCACTTCCAAACCATCCTCAAGAAGTTGCGACACAGAGATTAAATTAAAGTTCAGATTTTTAACCAAAGCAACATTCTTTAAAGAGAAATGGTCTGAAATGCTGATTGAGCCTATGCCACTTACTTTCCCTTGACCGTTGTTCCCGAATGTGATGTACTCTTTGGAGTTCGGGGAAGTGAGACTGGAGAACCATCTGCGATGCCCCGTCATGTGGCGAGAGCATCCTGAGTCCATGATCCAAACATCCTCCAGTCCCCGGTCCTGCACAATCAATATCTGTAAGTGGGAGCAAATGGTCCGGCACCAGGTTTAGCAAAAGAGCTAAACCAGTGTCGAGCCATCTGCTCAAAAGATGGAAAGCGAAAACCATCAAAAGAGTTTGGACCAAAACGCGGCTCAAAGCGCGGTCCACGGTTCTTCCTATCCCTGCGACCACGAGGTCCAGAACCGTAGCCAACTCGGTCTGGAACTCTGCCGGAACGAATACCACCACCTGGAGCACGGGCACAAAAACCGTCTCCTCTACCACCACCTACACGACGCGGCCTGGCCTCCAGCCTCTCCCCGCGCCGAGGAACACGCAGTCTACCACCCTACTGGTAGAACTGCTCCTGATCACTACGAGCCCTCTCTGCTCTCTCAACCCGCTTCCTCCTGAAGCAAAACTCCGCAAGATGCCCGTTTCTCTGACAAAACTCACAATGATAGGTAGGCTTCTTGGGATGTGGTTGAGGCTTGGGATTCTTGGGCTTGGTAGTGTTTGGTGTGGTCTTCTTGGGCTGAGAGGGTCTAGGAAGAGAGTCTAGAGAAGAGTGGAGGTGTTTGGGCTTAGGAACCCAGATAGGCTTCTTGGGTGGAGCTTTGGGTGGTTCATGGATCACTCCATCCTTGGGCTGACAAGCCTGGGAGGTCTCAGTGGAGTGAGTCTTGGGATACCTCTGCTCTGGAGTCATTTTACTCCACTCCACTGCCCGGCTAATGGCACTCTCAAAGTCAGCCTTGGTATAGGTGTAACCTACCCCAAACCCATCCTGCCTCTTGAACTGCTGGATCATCATGCCGAGCTGTGGCTCTCTGGCACTGATCCAACTCAGGATAGACCGGAGGTAAAAGTTCTCATTCTGAGAATCAGCTAGCTCCTCTCTCAAAGAAGCTAGTACCTCCACCTGAGACAAGCAGGTCTCACACTCACTATCTATCTGGACAGACTTCTCGGCTTTCAGCTTAATCAACTCCATTCTAAGAGACAGACAGTTCTCACAGACAGTGGGTGGAACTGACAATGTCTCAAGCTCTAGCCTAGTCTGCGCAAGCTCAACTCTCATTCTCTCCAAATCACCCAGATGCTTATCGCCCTTGACTTTCAGCTCAGCTAAACTAGCAAGATGAGATGGGCAATCAGCACAGGGTACGACGACAGTGGCTTGAGCATCTTTCAGCTCCAGCTGAGTGCTTTCAAGCTCAGTGGCCAAAGCGTCCCTCTCATCAACCCTTTCTGTGTACCTGGACTTCAGAGTCGACAGGTCACACAGAAGCACCTCACACTTTGGGCACTCACTGCTATCACCCAAGCAAGGGGAAGAAGATAGACTCTCAATTCTGCCGTTGGCCACGGCAAGCTCACTCTCTAACTCATCTATCCTCTTCTTAGCCCCCCTAAGCAGTTTTTCCCGATACTTTAACTCCTGACGATTGCTCTCTAGTAAATCAACAATTTCACGCTCATAAGATGATACCTTGCTATCGTCGTCGTCGGAGTCGTCGGAGGAGCTCTTTTCTTCTCTATCCCCAAGAGCCATGGAGCAGAAGCTCTTGCGGGATCTTCGGCGCTGGTGTGAGCGGCTCTTCGGCTTGTCTCCGAAGGCCATGAAGCAGAGGCCCGCCGGATCATCCTTGTCCTTCCCCTTCTTGATGGTAATCTCCTCATCACTTGAGCTCGATGAAGAGGAAGAAGACGTGGATCTCTTGGAGTAGCTCTTCTCCATCTCGGCGAAGAAGGCCTTGTCGCGCTTCTTGTTCTCTCGCCGGTAGTCCTTCAGGGCCTTCTTGAAGAACCGGGTCTTCGGCTTGCCCTTGGTGAAGGAGGGGCTCTCATGCTTGCCGGAGTCGTGGAAGCTGTTGCCGGTGCCCTTCTTGTATCCACTGCGCTTGGGGCAGTCGGCGATGAAGTGTCCTGGATCACCACATTCAAAGCATCCGGATTTTGTGCCGTGTCTTTTGAACATTCTTTTATCATAGACACGACGCACCCGGTTGTTAAAGAGACACAAATCATCATCTCCCAACAACTCAAGCTGGTCCTCAGTGATAGACATCAAAGAGAGCCCAGCACAGCTCACAGCAGAGGGATCAACAGAAGGTGTAGCAAGGGCCAGGGATTTTGATCTAGAGCCAGTGAGATTTGATCTCAACTGGATATCTACCTCAGTGGCCTTTAGCTTGCTAAATAACTCAGAAATGATCAAGGTATCGTATGAAGTACTCTCAACGATAGATGATACCTTGATCTCCCAGATCTTTGGGTCCAAGGTATGAAGAACCTTGAGCGCCTGCTCGTGATCTGAGACTAACTGAGCACCCTCAGCCTTGTTGTCCCGAAGCTTGTTAATGATCGACTGAAAGCGACCAAACAAAGCCTCAACAGATTCACCCGGCTTCTGTGTGAAATTCTCATATTCACGCCGGTAGGTCTGATAGAGTCGAGCCTTGACCTGTGCTGTTCCCTCATGGTGTGCCTTGAGGGTAGCCCAGATCTCTCTCGCAGTGGAGAGATGACTCACTCGCTCAAATTCAGTGGGACCTAAACCAGAAAATAAAATGTTCACAGCCTTACTGTTGCTCAGATGCTGAGCAATGATACCAGCAGTACCTTGCTCAGTAACTGGCAGAATGACAAACGTGCTGTGAACGCAAATGTCCCATATGTCCGAACCCTGGCTCATGAGATAGGCTCGCATGCGAGTCTTCCAATAATTATAGCCATAGGCTTCCAAGGACGGGACCTTGCCAGGAGACGTCATAGTCACTACTGGGGTTTAGAACCGGTTAAGGTATGGAAAAACCCTAACCTCGCTCTGATACCACTTGTAGGACCGAAAGTAGCGACCAGAGGGGGGGTGAATGGGCGCCTTAAAAAATTCTTTCGAATCAATGGCCTGTTCCCAACACCCAACGCACCTCAAAAGACTATGCAGCAGAAAATGAACAGAAGGCCTAAGTCTAAAGGTTTCTAACCTAGAGGCAGCTGATGATAAACAATGTAATATTAAAGCAGTGCAACTAGACAGATGAACAAAGTGTAACAGGCCTAAACTTCTCAAGGAAATGATCTAAGTATGTCTAAGATGAAGAGAGAAGTTACTGTCCAAAGTTGTCTCCTGTTCGGGACTTGGCGAAGCCCCCCTTCGCACGTCGAAGTCTGCTTCGGAGGTTGGTGACGGAGTCTGTCCGAAATGCCGAAGGTGTCTCTGTCTAGCCTAGTTCGAAGTGGTAAGAAGCGAAGTGTACTTTGGAGCGAAGTAAAACAGTGTCGGAGCTTGGTTCGAAGTATGTACTTCGAAGACAAGGCTTCGAACACAACTCCGAACCACGAGCTTCGGAGCGAAGTAAAACTGTGCCGGAGCCTGCTTCGAAGTGTGCACTTCGAAGACAAAACTTCGAACACCCTTAGAACCGAAAGCTTCGAAGCACAACCTTTGAACAGAAAAGCTTCGAACACACAAAGCAGACGGACAACCTTCGAACAGAGAAGCGAAGTCTGTCACGCGACAGAAATGCAAGTCCGAAGCCAATGCCCTACCTTCGAAAAGATCAAGCTCCGAAAAGAGAGGCGAAGGGTGACATGCTACCAAGAGATCGATGCGAAGCTAAGTGGAAGGGCAAACTTCGATGACAACTCCGAGACTTAACGAAGTGTGAACTTCGAACAGCTAGGGCCAGAGTACCTTCGCACTGTCGATCGAAGTATGCGATGGTGTCCGTTTAGAAAATACTTTGAAGCTAGCAACACAGGACACAAAGATTTAGGTTCGAAGTCTGAGCGAAGCCTTTAAAGATGTTCGATCGGAGCCTGCCTCACGGAGTTAAGGGGCTTCGCACAGAACCGAGCTTCGCAGACACACTCAGAAAAAGGTAAAAGAGACTGTCAGCTTCGATCAAAAAACTGGGCAATAGAAGGTGAAAAGCTGCTACAGGACACTGTAGCTACAGCAGCAGTACTACTTGCAACAGCAAGAACTAGTACCCAGTTCGTGAAGAACAGAAGCAACAGAAGAAGCTTCTCCCCAAGAAATAAATTCACCAGCTCGTGCCCAAAGCAATAACTTCCCAAACCGAACAAAATGCAAGCAATAAATTCACCAGGGACCAAGGCATTTACGCATTCAAGAGATTTGAGCGAGAAAAATGCATACACAGAGAGGAGCCAGTCCTGGCGGCGCACACAGGAGAGAGAAGAGAGACAAAGGTGACCCAATGGGTGGATTTGATTTCAGCACAAAAGGGTGGTCCAAACCCTAGGGATTGGGGTGCTATTTATAGGCAGCCCAACACTAGGAATATTCTACCAGCCCCTTAGGGTTTTTACAGACTCAAAAATAAAGAAAAAGACTCTACTGCCCTTAGGAATTTTTACAGACACAACTGACTGACTGTGGGCCTAGAGTAACAGATGACATATCCGGAAGCTACTCTTCTGGACAGTCGGATACAGAATCAACGGTTGTCAGTTTTACGCCGAAACTGACAAAGCCTCCACCAGCTTTGCACCAGGTACCCGGATTGGGCCAGCCCGACTCCGCAACTCTCTCAGCCCGGCAATCTCTCACCGCCCATGTACCTGAGTCAGTCCTGGTCAACAGCCCAGTGGGTCTTCTACTGCTTCTGGCCCATGCACCCAGATTGGGCCAGCCCGACTTCGCAGCCTCCTCTGCCCGACAGTCGCTCGCTGCCCGTGTACCTGAGTCACACGCGGCCCATGAAACAGCAGATCTCTTCTCTTCCTCAGTCCTCGTTGACTATCGTTGACAATGACTCATCACTTCTAGAGCCATGAGGCCCACGCTATTCAGCATGGCTCCTCACATGTTTTCTGAGCAGATGCACAGCGAGTTTGAGATGAGCCTCATGGGTGAGCTCAAGTACTTCTTAGGGCTCCAGATCAAGCAGACCAAGGACGACACTTTCATCCACCAAGGTAAGTACACTCGTGATATGTTGAAAAAATTTGACTTTGGTGGTGAGCTGAAGCCGCAGATGAC
Source organism: Zizania palustris (assembly GCA_019279435.1). Lineage (NCBI taxonomy): Eukaryota > Viridiplantae > Streptophyta > Magnoliopsida > Poales > Poaceae > Zizania > Zizania palustris. The sequence continues at coordinate 54,893,135 of JAAALK010000081.1, forward strand.
CCCAATGGGCACATCTGGAGGATTGGACAAGGACAAGAGCGGCGTCAAGGTCAACGAGAGGGAGTTTCGAGGGATGATCGGTTCGCTGCTGTACTTAACGGCAACAAGACCAGACATTCAGTTCACCGTGGGACTTTGTGCACGTTTCCAGTCTTCACCACGTGTGTCTCACCGGCAGGCTGTCAAGCACATCTTCAGGTATCTCACTTATGCGCCTAATCTTGGTCTTTACTATTCAGCATCATCTTCTCTCGATTTATCTAGATTTTCGGATGCCGACTTTGGTGGGTGCCGGTTGGATCGCAAGTCAACTTCCGGTACTTGCCAGTTTCTTGGTTCTTCTCTTGTCTCTTGGTCTTCTCAAAAGCAATCTGGAGTTGCTCTTTCGACCACAGAGGCTGAGTACGTAGCTGCTGCTAGCTCCTGCTCACAGTTGGTTTGGATGATTTCCACTCTACGAGATTTTGGGTTGTTCTTTCCTACCAGAGTTCCTTTGTTTTGCGACAGTACCAGTGCCATTAGTGTAGGGAAAAACCCATGTCTTCATTCAAAAACCAAACATATTGATGTGCACTTTCATTTTCTGCGGGATCAATATGAGAAAGGTGTCATTGACCTTGTTCATGTTGATACCCATCATCAGTTGGCTGACATTTTCACCAAACCCCTAGATCAGTCTACCTTTGAGCGTTTAAGAGGGGATTTGGGTGTTGTGTATCCTTTCTAGGATATTTTGCGTCAGTTTTCTTACTTCTTTACTCTTCTCTTGAGTCTTTTTGTGTGTGTTCATCTCTTGCATATTCACATATCACACTTTGAGCCTGCTTCTGTTATATGATTGAACTGCTTTACTTATTCTAGCTGGTACATGCTTTTGATTACTTGTCGATGATCATGCTTTGCTTCAGTTCACTTGATATGTCTGATATCTGTCATATGCATGGCTTTTATGCTTTAAACTTGAAAAATGATCACCATTGCTTCTGGTAACTAGCATGTGTAGGCTGATTGTTTTTGCTATCTGTTACATTCCTTGTAGCTAGTTCCTGACTTAAATACAAACATGCAACTTGGACATCCTTCTGCTTTAAAACATGGAAATGTGCTATAAAAATCAAGAAAAATGAAAATTCCATGCCTCTTTATGCATAACTTGCAAAGATCCAGGTGGGTTTGCTTTGTCGCATTGCATTGTTCTCGACTGCGTACCATAGCACTTTGGTATGAACTGGGACAATGTAGTGTATGCCAAGACCAATGTCTTAAGGTTCTGATGGTCCAGTTCTGGCCTAGGCTTGACTTGGTCGGTCAGCATAAGGTTTGACACACAAATAACCCCTGGCATAAATGAAAAAAAGAAAAGAAAAAGCTTGAAATTTGAAATGATAACAAGTTTGCTGAAGCATTTTGTTTTGGACAATGCTTATCTTGGTAGATATCAGTTAGCTCTTGCATCTCATGCTTTAGCTTGCTTGTCAACTGGAAAATGTGGTGATGCTTTTGTTTGCAAAAACAGAAAGATGCGTGCTAATGACTCTCTTTAGATATCATCTGTTGCACTGATCATGCCATGTGTCTTAGACAGTATGTCTTTTGCTCTACTTGTTAGATGTTGTAATTGCAGTCAATCATATATAACAAGCATGCTTTATTCACTCCACCTGCACACCAGTTACATTCATTGCATATTTTGAGGGGGAGTTGCAGTTCAGGGGGAGTCTGTGTCTCTTTTGAGTGCTTGATGAGTTCACTTGTCAACAAGGGGGAGAAAATTTGGGATCACAGTTTAAGGGGGAGTTTTTTTGTCTCGCTTGTTCTTACTCTGTTGATATCCTTGTTGTTCTAAAATCGCACTCATTTTGAGATTTTACGTTTTGGTTAACCATAATGACCGCTTCTTGCTTTTGTTCGGCTTTTGGTCATTAGGGTTAAACTTTTACCTTATTTTCTTCTTCTTTGTTTTCTTGTGCTTTGTTTTCGTGTTTCCACAGTTGTTCGCAGGTGCTGAAGAGCTGAAGAAGAGGAGTGTTGACAATGCACTCATCAAGGGGGAGATTGAGGAGCCATGCTGAATAGCATGGGCCTCATGGCTCCAGAAGTGATGAGTCATTGTCAACGATAGTCAAAGAGGACAGAGAAGAATGAAGATCTGTTGTTTCGTGGGCCGCATGTGACTCAGGTACACGGGCAGCAAGCGACTGTCGGGTAGAGGAGGCTGCGAAGTCGGGCTGGCCCAATCCGGGTACATGGGCCAGAATCAGTAGAAGACCCACTGGGCTGTTGACCAGGATTGACTTAGGTACACGGGCGGTGAGTGAATGCCGGGCTGAGAGAGCTACGGAATCGGGCCGGCCCAATCCAGGTACTTGGTGCAAAGTCGGTGGAGGCTTTGTCAGTTTCGACGCAAAACTGACAACCGTTGATCTTGTATCCGACTGTCCAGAAGAGAAGCCGTCGTCGCTACAAAAACTTAGCTTCCGGATAAGTCATCTGTATCTCTAGGCTCACAGTCAGTCGGTCGTCTCTGTAAAAATTCCTAAGGGCAGTAGAGTCTTTTCCTTTATTCCTACGTCTGTAAAAAACCCTAAGGGGATGGTGGAATATTCCTAGTGTTGGGCTGCCTATAAATAGGGCCCCAATCCCTAGGGTTGGACTACCCCTTCTAGAAATCACTTTTTCAATCATTCATTGGGTCATTTTTGTTCCTGCGTGTTGTTTTCTCTCTCCTGCATGCGCCGCCAGGAATTTTGTTCCTGTTCCTGTGAGTTCATTTTGATTCCTCACTGCTCTGGAAGAATGTTTGTTCCTGCTGGTTCGATGTGCAACATTTACTCTTCATCACTGTAATTTCGTTTTGTGTGTTGCTGTTTTTATTCCAGACCGAACGTTCCTCTCTGAATGCTTCTGTTGCTCTTGTTTATCACGGAAGTAGTACTAGTTCTTGCGTGCTGCAAGTAGTACCTACTCACTGTAGCAACAGTAGACTAGTACTAGCTTTGCTTTTTTCTGAGCAGCTTTTTGATCAAAGTAGACAGAGCTGAGACACTTTTCTGACGGTTTTCTTGCGAAGGATCCCTCTCTATTCGAAGCCCCTCCACCCTGTGAGGTAGGCTTTGAGCTGACATCTTCGAGGGCTTCGAAGTACATTTTTGTGTGCACTGTCAACTTTACCTACATTGACCGTCTTTGCGAGGGTACACTTCGTTGTTTGGATACTTCGGTTATTCTTGCGAAGCTTACTTCGTCAGGCTTCGGAGTTAGATTCGAAGCTGACCTGTGGTTCGAAGGTTATACCTCGCTAGTGCTAGCTTCGAAGGTAGGCGTATAGGCTTCGATTTAAACTTGCTGCCGTGTGTTGGGCTTCGTTTTTCCTTCGAAGGTTGCTTTTCTGTGAGCCTGTTCGAACCTCTGTTCGAAGTCTAGGCTTCGAAGTATTTTGTTCGAAGCAAGCTTCGATATTCTCATACTTCGCTTCGAAGCATACTTCGCTCCCTGCCACTTCAAACTAGGCTAGACCAAACTCACCTTCGGCATTTTCACAATAGCCTTCGGCAGGCTTCGCAACTAAACTCCGAAGTAGGCTTCAACCAGTGAAGCAGGCTTCGACCAGCAAAGCAGGCTTCGACCACCGAAGCAGACCTCGACGGGCGAAGCAGGCTTCGCCAAATTCCGAACAGGAGACAAATCTAAACAGTAACTTCTCATCTCACTTTATATATACTTAGATCATTTCATTGAGAAGTTTGGCCTGACATGTCTAGTATACTTTGTTTATCTGCCTAGTTGCACTGCTTTGGTAGTTTTCTGTTTAACATCAGTTGCTTCTAGGCTAGATACCTTTAGACTTAGGCTATCTGTTCATTTTCTGCTACTTAGCCTTTTGAGGTGCGTTGGGTGTTGGGAACAGGCCATATATTCGAAAGAATTTTTAAGGCACCCATTCACCCCCCCCCCCCTCTGGTCGCTACTTTCGGTCCTACAGGGTGCGACGACAGTGGCTTGAGCATCTTTCAGCTCTAGCTGAGCGCTTTCAAGCTCAGTGGCCAAAGCGTCCCTCTCATCAACCCTTTCTGTGTACCTGGGCTTTAGTGTCGACAGGTCACACAGAAGCACCTCACACTTTGGGCACTCACTGCTATCACCCAGACAAGGGGAAGAAGATAGACTCTCAATTCTGTTGTTGGCTACAGCAAGCTCACTTTCTAACTCATCTATCCTCTTCTTGGCCCCCCTAAGCAGTTTTTCCCGATATTTTAACTCCTGACGATTGCTTTCAAGTAATTCAACGATTTCGCGCTCATAAGATGATACCTTTTCGTTGTCCTCATCGTCGGAGTCATCGGAGGAGCTCTTTTCTTCCTTATCCCCAAGAGCCATTGAGCAGAAGCTCTTGTGGGATCTTCGGCGCTGGTGTGAGCGGCTCTTCGGTCTGTCCCCGAAGGACATGAAGCAGAGGCCCGCCGGATCGTCCTTGTCCTTCCCCTTCCTGATGATGATCTCCTCATCGCTTGAGCTCGATGAAGAGGAAGATGACGTGGACTGCTTGGAGTAGCTCTTCTCCATCTCGGCGAAGAAGGCCTTGTCGCGCTTCTTGTTCTCTCGCCGGTAGTCCTTTAGGTCCTTCTTGAAGAATCTGGTCTTCGGCTTGCCCTTGTTGAAGGAAGAGCTATCGTGCTTGCCGGAGTCGTGGAAGCCACCACCGGTGCCCTTCTTGTGGCCATTGCTCTTGGGGCAGTCGGCGATGAAGTGTCCTGGATCACCACACTCAAAGCACCCGGATTTCGTGCCATGTCTTTTGAACATTCTTTTGTCATAGACACGACGCACCCGGTTATTAAAAAGACACAAATCATCATCTCCCAAAGACTCAAGCTGGTCCTCAGTGATAGACATCAAAGAGAACCCAGCACAGCTCACAGAAGAGGGATCAACAAAAGGTGTAGCAAGGGCCAGGGACTTTGATCCAGAACCAGAGAGATTTGATCTAAACTGGATATCTACCTCAGTGGCCTTTAGCTTGCTAAATAACTCAGAAATGGTCAAGGTATCGTAAGAAGTGCTCTCAACGATAGAGGATACCTTGATCTCCCAGATCTTTGGGTCCAAGGTATGGAGAACCTTGAGTGCCTGCTCATGATCTGAGACTAACTGAGCACCCTCAGCCTTGTTGTCCCAAAGCTTGTTTATGATTGATTGATAACGACCAAACAACGCTTCAACAGATTCTCCTGGCTTTTGTGTGAAGTTTTCATATTCACGCCGGTAGGTCTGATAGAGCCGAGCCTTGACCTGGGCTGTTCCCTCATGGTGTGCCTTGAGGGTAGCCCAGATCTCTCTTGCAGTGGAGAGATGGCTCACACGCTCAAACTCAGTGGGACCTAAACCAGAAAACAGAATGTTCACAACTTTACTATTGCTTAGATGCTGGGCAATGATACCAGGAGTACCATTCTCAGCAACTGGCAATATAACAAACGTATCGTGAACACAAATGTCACAGATGTCCGAGCCTTGCTCATAAGATAGGCTCGCATGCGAGTCTTCCAATAATTATAGCCATAGGCTTCCAACGACGGGACCTTGCCAGGAGAAGTCATGATCACTACTGGGGTTTAGAACCGGTTAAGGTATGGAAAAACCCTAACCAGGCTCTGATACCACTTGTAGGATCGAAAGTAGCGACCAGAGGTAGGGTGAATGGGCACCTAAAAAGTTCTTTCAAAACAATGGCCTGCTTCCAACACCCAACGCACCTCAAAAGACTTAGCAGCAAGACGTAAACAGATCGATCAAAACTTCATAGAAATAAATCACAGCAATCGTTTGAGAGATTACTGTCCAAAGTTGTCTCCAGTAAGTTACATGGAAAAAGCCTTCAGATTTGAAGCCTGCAGATTCTAAGTCTGCTAATTCGAAGTCTGCTGCAGATTCTAAGTCTGCAGATTCGAAGTCTGCTGAATCGAAGTCTGCTGATTCGAAGTCTGCAGATTCGAAGCTTGCAGATTCGAAGTCTGCTGATTCAAAGTCTGCTGATTCGAAGTCTGCAAAATCGAAGTCTGCTGATTCAAAGTCTACTGATTCGAAGTCTGCAGATTCGAAGCTTGCAGATTTGAAGTCTGCAGATTCGAAGTCTGCTGATTCAAAGTCTGCAGATTCGAAGCTTGTAGATTCGAAGTCTGCTGATTCGAAGTCTGCAGATTCGAAGTTTGCAGATTCGAAGTATGCTGATTCGAAGTCTGCTGATTCGAAGCCTGCAGATTCGAAGCCTGCAGATTCGAAGTCTGCAGATTTGAAGCCTGCTTCACAGAGTTGGACTTCACACAAGAAAAGGGACTTTGGCCCTGTCAACTCGATCAAAAAGCAACACAGGAAAAGCAAGGCTAAAGTACTAGCACACTGTAGCTACAGGAAAGTAGTACTACTTGCTACCAGCCACAAGAACTAGTACTCTTGTGAAGAACAAACAGAAGCCACAGAGAAGCTTCTGCTCAGGAATAAATTAGTTGTGTGCAAACCGAACCAACAGAACCTTAAATGAAGTGCTGCGCATGAGAATCGATAGGAATAAAAGCTTCCAAACAGTAAAGAGCCAAATGAATCTTAGGAAGAACAGGGGGTTGCCTGGCGGCGCACACAGGGAGAGAGAGAGGAGGAAACACAAAATGACCCAGTAGAATAAGAAGTGATTTCAACAAAAGGGTGACCTAACCCTAGGGATTGGGGCCCTATTTATAGGCTGCCCAACACTAGGAATATTCCACCAGCCCCTTAGGGTTTTTACAGACGCTGAAATAAAGGAAAAGACTAAATTGCCCTTAGGATTTTTCACAGAACCAACTAACTGACTGTGGGCCTAGATATACAGATGACTTATCCGGAAGCTAAGCTTTCATAGCGACTACGGCTTCTCTTCTGGACAGTCCGATACAAGATCAACGGTTGTCAGTTTTGCACCGAAACTGACCAAGCCTCCACCGACTTTGCACCAGGTACCCGGATTGGGCTGGCCCGACTCCGCAGCTCTCTCAGCCCGGCAATCGCTCACCGCCCGTGTACCTGAGTCAATCCTGGTCAACAACCCAGTGGGTCTTCTGCTGCTCCTAGCCCATGTACCTGGATTGGGCCAGCCCGACTTCACAGCCTCCTCTGCCCGATAGTCGCTTGCTGCCCGTGTACCTAGGTCACACGCGGCCCATGAAACAGCAGATCTCCTCTCTTCTTCTATCCTCTTTGACTATAGTTGACAATGACTCATCACATCTGGAGCCATGAGGCCCACGCTATTCAGCATGGCTCCTCAAGGAGGCCCTGCGAAGCCTTGCAGGGGACAAGCTACGGGGAGGAGATGTTTCCTGGAGATACAGAGTTGATCGAAGGCTTCAACGAAGATGATATCTGCTGAACTCCCACCGTCGACCAACACTCTCCAGACTTCAGTTCCTGCTATATCGGTAGTAATGATAAGGGGATCTGCATGTGGGAACTTTATGCCTGCTGCATCATCTGCAGAAAAAGATATTGGCACATGGGACCACCCAGGCATTGTAGCTGCAGACGAAGAAGTTCCAATATGGCCTACTTCCTGGACATATTCTCTTCGCTGTCTTTTCGACATAGTGCCGAGGGACCCTCCTCCGGAAATGGGGAGGACTACTCTTTTGCCCTGATCTTGGCCATCTTCTTGCTTCAGGGGTGGCATAATATTGACCACCGGAGGTTGTCTTGCAGGGTTGAAGTTGTCTACACGTGCGACAGCCTACACAGGCTCTAGACGTGCCTCGGAAGGGACTCGGTCAGTAGTGCCTCGACCAGAGGTCCTTTCAAGGTACTCGCCTCTTAAAGCGAGTATAGACTTGCACGCATCATTAGCATGACTCCAATTTTCACCATGAACACAGCAGGAGAAGGCATGATCTTTGCCAGCCGGCTTCCTTGGTGGCCTCCAGCCATTGACCTTGCTTCCCGAAGCTTGTGGATTTCTAGGGCAAATTTCTACGGAGAAGGAGCAATGTTCAGGACTTCAGAGCGAGGATGCTTTTGCCCCCGACGCCTGTCATGCTGGATATCGATGTTGGGCCTTTGTGAAGGTGTTGAAGTCTTCACATCGAGCTTGACTTCTTGCAGGATTTGTGGAGTTGAAGCTGTTCTTCGGAGCCATCCTTCTTCCGACCTAGCATATTCTTCGAAATAGGCCATCAGCTGCGCTACAGAGGATATTTGTTTCCGATGAAGTTTATCAAGGAGGCCCGCATGAGTAACTCCCTGTCGGGCTGCATCAACAACGGACGATGCACACAGCCCCCTTATCTGCGACTTCGTATGAGCGAAGCGCTTGAAAAACTGTCTTAAAGTTTCTCCAGGTAGCTGCTTCACCTGGAAAAGACTTCTCGTAGACATAGGGGGTACGAAGGTACCCTGAAAGTTACTTATAAACTTTTTCCTTAGCTGTTCCCATGTTCTAATTGATCCTAGCTTCAAAGACCAGAACCAACGCAAGGCAACCCCTTCGAGAGCAAGGAGGAAACACTTGGCCATGGTGTCTCGGACTCCTCCGCTGGCCTCAATTGCCAAAGCATACGAACGAGAGAACTCCCCCGGATCCTCTTCTCCGGAGTACTTACAGAGCTTCGAAGTTTTAAACTTAGGGTCGAAGCGCACTTTTTGTAAGTCGGGGTGCAGCGGAGACTCGCTATCGAAGGAAGCGTTCTCTAGGGCTTCAGGATAAAGAAGGGAGTCGTCGTCTTGAGGCACTTCGGGGATGACAAGGGTAACCTGAGGACGAAGCCTATCTGCCGCCTCTTGCCTCCACCTTGTCACTTCAGCTTGGAGACTGGCCATCTGGGTCGCCATGTCACCAAGGCTATCTTCATTTCTTTCGGAAGGATCTTCCGGGTCTTGGGAACTGAACATGTCAGTTCGGAGCAAAGTCAAAGTTGGAGGAGGAGCTCCGTCTTGTCGAAGCATAGACGAAGTTGGAGGAGGAGCTCCGTATGCTCGAGGAAGAGAATTCCCTTCGGGGGTCTGAGGTGGAGGAACTACTGAAGGACCTCCGACCTCGACTGTATTCGAAGATCTTGCTCCGGAGGTCCGAGGGGACCTCCGAGTAGGACTACCACCTGAACTCCGCTTAGGAGGCATGGTTCTAAAAACTTGGTAGAGAATGAAATTTTTTGGACTAAGTTCCCCACGGACGGTGCCAACTGTTGGCGTAAAAGATTACGCTAATAGGTTCTCAAAGATTAAGAACTAACAAATGAAAAGTTTGTGAAGCGGACTATTTCAAGCCTCTGAATTGGATAATAGCTCGAAGTAGTTCGATGTTGTGTATTGAATAGCTAAGTATTCGATGATTATTACAGGGTAAGAATGAGGGTATTTATAGGTTAAAATCTTAAGGAAAAGACCTTTTTACCCCTCAATTACAACCGACATAGTGGAAACTATTCGGTACCCCTAATAGGGTTAAAATAGTAAAAGACTAATCTAATTAGAAAGAAAATAAGTCTTCCATCCTCACTGGCAGATAAGCTCTCTAAAGATTTAACCTTCAAAGTCATACTCCAAACAGAATCCTGCATGGATTCTTCGAGCTTGATCATGCACAAGACCGGAGTTAATACTTGAACTTCGGTCTAGTAAATTGTCTTTGTCTTATAACTGTAGAGACCCTGGGGATGAAGTATTTTCCCCCAACAGCTAACTCAGCCAATTGCGCATCACTGAGATTCAGGGTATAGCACCTACTTCTCACGTCGTGGAATCTCTGCGCATAATCTTGCACCGACTCATCAATTCTTTTCTTTACTGTCATTAAGTCGATAAACTTCATCTCATGTATGCCGATGAAGAAATAATTGTGAAATTTATTCTCTAGATCCACCCATCCTCTGATAGAGTTCACCGGTAGTGATGAGAACTATGCGAAGGCTGAGCCCGACAGTGAAAACAGGAAGAACCTGACATTGAGTGCCTCCTCGGCCAATGCCTCGTCACGCTAGGCGAGAAAACGACTGATATGATCGATCGTGGAGACCGAGTCCTGCCCCGAAAACTTGGTGAAGTCAGGGATCTTATATCGGTTCAGTAGAGGCAACCGATCGAACCACCTCGGGTATGGCCACCGATACACATACGTCTGTTCTTTAGGTTTGAGGCCAAACTGGCCCTGAATAACTTTAGTGATTCGGTTCACCCAATCGTCTTTTTGCTGGTTTGGCACGGAGTACCAATTAGTCATTTGAGGTTGTTGGTATTGATCTAGCCGAATAGTGTTGTATCTTTATTCTTCTTTGGGATAGGGTGACACTCTATAGTATGAAGTCTGATGATATCCGTGAGGGATGCTATCGGGTGACCCCAATGACAGCACAAGGTCAGGTAACATATTTCGGGCAATTCCATGCGTAGGTTGAGGTACCTCTTGCCTGATCGGCCTTTACGGCGCAACTGAAGACTGGGAGGGTGTCATACCTCTTCCGAAGGGATATGTATTCTGAGACAGGTCCTATCTGCCTAGCCCTTGGAGCACAGGGGTAGGTAACGGGGCCATCATGTTAATTTTTGGGCCGAACGAAATGTTCGGCGAACCCTACCTCATCATCCCTTGTGGTGGTGGCACCAGCTGAGTATGTTGAGGGTTTTGTACAAGACGAAGATGATTAGTCGGGAAGTACTCCAGGCCTTGTGTCGGTTCCTGAACAATCGTACCATCAGCAATATTCTTAATCATCCCGTGCAAGTTGTTTACCAACATATCAGACTGATTGATGAGGGTGTGATGGAGAGCATTATCATTGGTTTCCTAGAACTGACCTGCGGGCTCTCAGCCAACTGAGGGATCTCCCCAGCCATGGCTGGCTTCAGCAAATGACTCCTCTGGGCAGGGCAAGATTGAGTCATGCCGAAGGCCTCGAGACACAATCTTCGGTAGTTCTCTACGTGATCTTGTATCTCCGTCCTTTGTTCATCAAGCATGACAAAAAGCATGTTGGTGTCTTTTTTTGGTCATACGCATGGCCTGAGAGGTCTGCTTAACTCTAGTGCAGATCCTACAATCTTAGAGGAAAACAGGTTCTGAGTATGCCAACCAATTTGACTGTGCAACTGATAAAGAACCAAACAAATTAACATTAGTAGCAAAGCCGATTGGCTACTGAGCTGATGACTATGATGAGGATAAAATAATCAGGAATAACTGCACTGGTCAGCCATAGGGCTGATGACCAAAGAAACGCTATCGGGCTGAGCATGCTATCAACCGATAGGATAAAGTCCTTGTGCACAAAGGCCAATGAGTACCTCCCAAACACAAGTAGAGTATGACGTAGAATTAAAGATAACCTATCGGCTGGTACTCCGATAGGAACTAAACTCAGCATACCAAACAATGCATCCATATCATCAGAACATTGTAACTACAAGATTGGACCTAACCAAGACAGTTGCTAATCATGAGAAATCAATAACACTTCAACACATTGAGCATACTTTATTTAGATGAACGGTATACAGTATGAACCAGATACAATAGAACGAGATGCCAGACTTAACCAATGAAGCCTTCAACTATGACACCTAATTCATATCAATCTAAGAGATCAAAATGATGCAGCCTTAGACCTAGCAAATATACCAAGATAAATCGGCGATCGCACTAACCTGGACGATGTCTCAAGAGATCGATACGATGCAGCCTTGATGAACACTAACCTAGCCGATGCAACCATCGAGGTGACGGGACTCATCTCTTCGCTGGAGATCAGAACGATGCAGTCCGGTTCTAAGTATCAAGTCCCGCCAGAATTAACATTGGGAACCCAAGTGTAGCGATGTCCCAAAGAGTAGTTTTGTTGTGGTTGATTGTGTGTTCTCTAAACCTAGCTAATTAGATACATATTTATAATCGGGAGACTTGCCGCCCACGTAATCTATATTGTAACCGATTATAAATCATCTTTATATTCTCTAATCTTTATCTGCTCCTTCATATCCGACCATATTGTAACAATATAGACGGACTTCTTTGACCTATTTTGACCAGACTTCTTTGACTTCAGTTGACCATACGGTATCTTTAGTAGGCCTGGACTTTACCAAATCTTGGCGTCAATGCTAAGCTATTTATGGATGTTGGTCTTATTGGATACTTTCTTAAGGCTCGATTAAAATGACAGAATTGGTTATGTGGTTACCTGCGATTCTATATTTTGCCCTTATGCTGTCAATTCTCCATTCTTCGCTGGGTGTTTCAATAAGGATATTTTTGCAGGATAGAGTACCAACTTCCAAACCTAATTGTGGGAGCTATTACAAAAGAAAGTATTTATGGTGCTTTTGAGAATGGGATTACCGCTGAACAGGTATCACTTGCACTATAAATTTCTACAGGACTCATTACTTAGATACACGGTCATTTTTGTTGTTTGTGTTTCAGAAAATTTCATTCCTTCAGCATAATGCTCATCCTCGTGTTGCTGACAAGATACCTGCAGTCCCTGAGAATGTTACAGATCAGGTAAATAGCAATCCTCCTCCATGGCCAAATTATTTGCAGAAGTAACATAGAAGATTGGTATTTGGTAATTCTTCCATGCAGATTAGGTTGTGGGAAACTGACCGTAACAGGGTTGATATGACTCTGACACATTTATATGAAGATTTCCCAAGCAAGGTAAAGTGGTAAACCAAGTATCAATTTAACTCTTGGAGACACTACTTTGACAATGTTGACCCGCTTTGTTATAAAATCAAGCATAAACACGAGAGATACGAGATTTAACGTGAAAAACTCGTGCGGAAAAAAAACCACATGTGTCAGTCGGCAATCTTCACTATATCGAGGAGAAGATTACAAAAACGTAGGGATCACAATAACTGACTCAATTACCCGCTACGACATGCAAGAGATATTTATAGGTTAGACTAAATAGGCCTAAGCGTCCCTAGCCTCAATGGGCCTATTCTAGCTGGGCTCAATCCAGATTTAGATCAAAATATAATATACTTGCCATGTTCCTACGTGCCTTTCTTCTTCTTTTGTTCATTTTTGTGTAAAAATTACAGACATGTTCAAATGTTGCTTGTGCAGGAAATGTTTGAGCAATGCTGTGATTATGCAAAAGACCATGGATGCTTGCTGTGGGAGGACGCCAAGAAGATGAGATTATTAGTACGAGTAGAGTTTCACCCAGAAATGCGCCAGTTTCTCCGGAGGCTAAGATAAATCAATTATGGCCACTTGATTGCTTCCTCCATGTATATTTCATTTGCTCTTTTGATATGGTTTTTCATGGCTGGTGATCTGGAAAAAATCCATCCCTAGATGATTGTCCTGTTGTTGTGACACAAAGTTCCCCTCGGTTTGTCATTTTTTGTTATGTCGACAGTTTATTTGATTATCTGGCATGGATCCACAGGATGCATCATGCCATGGAGCTGAAACTTGAAGAACTTTAAAGTACATCTGTTACATGGCCTGTGTATTGTGGCATAAATTAAAAATAAAAATTCCTGTTTCCATCAGAACTGTTGATAAGGGAAGAGTTAGGGCCCTTTAACATACCGAATTATCATATAACTACATAAACTCTACTGCAGTTGTAATCCCACAACGTCCTAAAACGAACCAGTTAAATCACAAAGTGTAACTCACAGTGTGTATTCACAAGCAACAATTTGAATGTACACCGTTCAATTTAGCACGCATTTACTTCTCAAAACATGTCCCCCTTGTTTTCTCCATGTAGAAAACCGGTATTAGGTTGGTGTAAATTTGTTAAAACGTCCAAAAGACATTACAACCAAGCATGCCACACTGGGTGGAAAAATTTGATTATTTGCTACACTGGGCGGTGAGTCAATTGCAGGTTTACAAGCGGGACCAAATCAGGAGAAGTAATGGAGTTCGGGGGACTTGTAGAGGACGTCGAAGGCGACGTAGGCGCGGGCGTGGCCAATGTGGCTGTCGTCGTAGGGCGTGACGCCGCAGACGTACATACCGACCTCTCCGCCGGGCACCCAGGGCTGGAACAGCTCCTTCCGCCGCGACTTCGTGTTGTAGAGGTGAAGCTCCCGGGCTCTCTCCGCAGGCGCACCATTTGAGGCGGACGCGGAGGAGGCGGTGGCGACGCAAAACGCGGCGGGTGACAGGAGCCTAGGAGAGTGCGAGTAGAGGCGATGGGGGCGAAGCAGGCGGGTCAGTGTAATAAGCGCTTGGCGGTGGGGGGGTAGGTGAGCTCGCGATAGTGAGGAGAGCACAAGAGGGAGGACGCTAGTGGTGCGCCTCACTGCCGCGGCAGTCGTCAGACCGGCGGCGATCGTAGTGGTGAACGGCGGGGGTAAGGGCTAGTGCGTGCGGGCGGGCGGAGGGAGGCCGGCGGCACCAGCGGCTACCGGCGGTGGCGAGTGCCAGGGTGAAGGATAGCGTGGCGGCTAAGGTTAGGAAGGAGACGAGGTAGCCAAACAACAGGGAACCGGCCACGCGAGGGCCTTGGACCCTGCGATAGTTTCGCGAAAACCCCTGGTCTGCGGATTTTAGAGTGTACTCCGATTTTCCGAATATTCTCTTCTTTACATATAAAATCAGGAAAATAGGGTGCAAATAAAAAAGCGCTAATTAAATTATGAAACAGTCCTTTATAATTAACGATCAAAGGGAGTTTTTTTTTACAAAATTGCTAGCTCACGAAGGGGGCAACGTGGCAATGCGGTGGCTACGCCACCCAAAATTCTGTGGAAGCAGCGGATTGGAGGATGTTTAAACCATTAAAAATACTCACCAAGCTACTACATCCAAATTAACAATGTTGTAGTCACTATCAGAAATGAAATGTTTGCCGAGTGCTCGAGACCTTGTCGAGTATAATATTTCGGGCACTCAGCAAATAAAAACACTAGGCAAAGTAAATATTTGCGGAGTGTTTTAAAAAAAACACTCGGCAAACAAGTTACTAACGGACGTCGCGACGGCATGCTTGCGCGGGCAAAATTTTTTTAGGGTTTGCCGACCTTTTTTGTTTTGTGAACCATTGTTTCGAGTCTACGTGATATTTAATTTTTTTTTACAATCAAAACATAACATATATTATCTCATGTAAAAATTCCATATTTTTTCAGTTTGTTATTTTTAAATTAGTAAGTATTATTCTAGGATTTAAATTGAAATAGGTGAAATTTGAACTACAAGTGCCTAAAATAATAAACCAAAATTTATTTCTGAATTAATTTCTGGATGATCCATGTTTTTATTCATTTGATTAGTATTTTATTTCTGGAGTGCAATATAAATATTTATTAATATATCTAGGTGTTTTTATTTACTGTAGTACTTTTATTTAGTTTATCTCTAATATGATTTCAATTAGGGCACCAGTCATTTTTAGGCTAGACAACTTTTAGTATCTGTGATCTGTTTTGCTACTGTTATTTGTGTGTCGGGGCATTGGGTTTTGGGATTAGGTATTTTATTTAGAAGAATTTTTAGGCGCCCATTCACCCTCCCCCTCTGGTCCCTACTTTCGGTTCTACAAGTGGTATCAGAGCGAGGTTAGGGTTTTCCCATACCTTAACCGGTTCTAAACCCAGGTAGAGATCATGACTTCCTCTGGTAAAATCCCGTCCCTTGAAGCTTTTGGCTACACTTATTGGAAGACTCGCATGCGAGCCTATCTCATGAGCCAGAGCTCGGACATTTGGGATATTTGTGCTCACCCTACTTTTACTATACTTCCTGTTGCTGAGCGCGATTCTCCTGATATAATCGCCCAGCATCAGAACAATAGCAAAGCGGTGAACATTTTATTTTCTGGTCTAGGTCCTAGTGAGTTTGAGCGTGTTAGCCATCTCACCACTGCTCGAGAGATCTGGCTACTCTCCAGGCACACCATGAGGGGACAGCTCAGGTCAAGGCTACGCTCTATTAGACCTACCGGCGTGAGTATGAAAATTTCTCACAGAAGCCGGGTGAGACTGTTGAGGCTTTGTTTGGACATTTTCAACCGATCATTAACAAGCTTCGGGTCAACAAGGCTGAGCGTGATCATCTGGTCTCTAATCATGAACAGGCGCTCAAGGTTCTTCATACCTTGGACCCTAAGATCTGGGAGATCAAGGTTTCTTCTATTGTTGAGAGCGCTTCTTATGACACCTTGACTGTCGCAGAGCTTTTTAGTAAGCTCAAGGCCTTAGAGGTTGATTTCCAATTGAGATCAAATCTCACTGGTTCTGGCTCAAAAACTCTGGCCCTTGCGACACCGTATGCTGATCCTACTGCCTTGAGTTGTAATGCATTTTCTTTGATGTCTATCTCCGAGGATTAGCTTGATTCTCTAGGAGATGATGATCTGTGTTTGTTTAACAACTGGGTGCGATGTGTCTATGATAAACGAATGCTTAAAAGACACGGCACAAAATCCAGATGCTTTGAGTGTGGTGATCTATGTCATTTCATCGCCGACTGCCCCAAGCGGAAGAACTACAATAAAGGAACCGACGGTAACTCCTACAACGCCGGCAAGTACGACAACTCCACTTCCACAAAGGGCAAGCCCAAGACAAGATTCTTTCGAAAGGCTCTAAAGGACTACAGGCATGAGAACAAGAAGCGAGAAGAGGCTTTCTTCGCCGAGATGGAGAAAAGCTACCCCAAGAGATCTTCGTCTTCCTCCTCGTCTTCAAGTTCAAGTGATGAAGAGTTCATGATCAAGAAGGGGAAGGACAGGAACGATCTGGTGGGCCTCTGCTTCATGGCCTTCGGGGACAAGCCGAAGAGTCGCTCGCGTCACAGCCGAAGACCCCGCAAGAGCTTCTATTCAATGTCTCTTGGGGATAAGGAAGAAAAGGGCTCCTCCGACAACTCCGACGACGACGACGATGAAAAGGTATCTTCCTATGAACAAGAAGTTGTTAATTTACTAGAATAGAACTGTCAAGAGTTGAAGTATCGGGAGAAACTGCTTAGAGGGGCTAAAAAGAGGATAGATGAGCTTGAGAGTGAGCTTGCCATGGCAAATGGCAAGATTGAGAGTCTATCTTCTTCCCCTTGCTTGGGTGGTAGTAGTGAGTGCCCTAACTGTGAGGTGTTGCTATGTGACCTGACGACCTTGAAGTCTTGGTACATAGAGAGAGTAGATGAGAGAGACGCTATGGCCACTGAGCTTGAAAGCGCTCAGCTGGAGATGAAAGATGCTCATGCCACTGTCGTCGTGCCCTGTGTAGACTGCCCATCCCATTTAGCTAGTATAGCTGAGCTAAGAGCAAGAGTGATGAGCAGTTGGGCGAGTTAGCTGGAGTGAGAGATGAGTTGGAGCAGACTAAGCTAGAGCTTGAGACCTTGTCAGTTCCACCCACTGTTTGTGAGAACTGCTTGTCCCTGTGAATGGAGTTTATCAAGATAAAAGTTGAGAAGTCTGTTGAAGTTGATAGAGAGTGTGAGATCTACCTGTCTCAGGTGGAGGTACTAGCTTCCTTGAGAGAGGAGCTAGCTGATGTTTAGAACGACAAATTTTACCTCCGTCAGATCATGAGTTGGATTAGTGCTAGAGAGCCATTGCTTGGCATGATGATCCAGCAGTTCAAGAGGCAGGATGGGTTTGGGGTAGGTTACACCTATACCAAGGCTGATTTTGATAGTGTCATTAGCCGAGCAGTGGAGTGGAATAAGATGACTCCTGAACAGAGATATCCCAAGACTCACTCCACTGAGTCCTTTCAGGTTAGTCAGCCCAAGGATGGAGTGTTCCAAGAACAACCTAAAACTCCACCCAAGAAGCAAATTTGGGTCCCAAAGCCTAAACCTCTCCACACTTCTCTTGATTTTTTACCTGGACCCTCTCACACCAAAGATACTACACCCAACACCACCAAGCCTAAGAATTCCAAGCCTCAACCACATCCCAAGAAGCCTACCTATCACTGTGAGTTTTGTTAGAGAGACGGGCATCTTGAGGAGTTTTGCTTCAGGAGGAAGCGGGTTGAGAGAGCAGAGAGAGCTCGAGGTGGGCAGGAGCAGTTCTACCCGTAGGGTGGTAGACAGAGAGTTCCTCGATGTAGAGAGAGGCTAGAGGCCAGGCCATGTCGTGTAGGTGGTGGTAGATGAGACGGTTTTTATGACCGTGCTCCGGAGGGCGGTTTTTGTTCTAGCAGAGCTCTAGATCATTATGGATATGGTTTTGGACCTCGTGTCCGTGATTTTAGGCAGAACAGAGGACCGCGCTTTGAGCCGCGTTTTGGTCCAGACTCATATGATTCCTTCTGCTTTCCTACTTACGAGCAGATGGCTCGACACTGGTTTAGCACCTTTGCTAAACCTCGCGTTGGACCATTTCCTCCCACTCATGAACATTGATCTTGTAGGATCGAGGACTGGAGGACGTGTGGATCATGGATTCAGGATGTTCTCGCTATATGACGGGACACCGCAGATGGTTCTTCAGCCTCTCTCCCCCGAGCTCAAAGGAATACATCACTTTCGGGAATAGTGGTCAAGGGAAGGTACAAGGTATTGGGTCGATTCACATTTCTGATTATTTCTCTTTGAAGAATGTTGCTTTAGTTGGAAACTTGAATTTTAATTTGATTTCTGTTTCGCAACTTCTTGAGGATGGTTTAGAGGTTCGCTTTAAGAAGGGCATGTTTTCTGTTGTTGATTCTAGAGGATCTTTAGTTTGCCAGATCTTACCCTTCGGTAAGGTTTTTCGTATTGATTTCTCTAGTTCTTCTGGCCCTTCTCGCTGTCTAGTGGCTGGATCTTCCTTTGAGCTTTGGAAGTGGCATAGGAGGTTAGGCAATTTGAGCTTTGATCTGCTTATCAGATTGAGTTCTATGGATCTTATCCGAGGATTTCCTAAGCTTAAGATGGAGAAGGATCTAGTTTGCCATCCATGTCATCATGGGAAAATGGTTGCCGCCTCTCAGCACCTGTGACTCAGGTGATGACTTCGTACCCGGGAGAGCTGTTACACATGGATACAGTAGGTCCAGCCCGAGTACGCTCAGTCGGTAGGAAGTGGTACGCCCTTGTGATTGTTGATGATTTTTCTCGATTCTCGTGGGTTTACTTTCTAGTGTCTAAGGATGAGGCTTTTCAGTATGTTCATGACCTTATTTTGAAGCTGAAGAACGAGAACAATGGTCGGATGCGAGCAATTTGCTCGGACAACGGCTCTGATTTTAAGAACTCTCAGTTCGTCAGCTTCTGTAGTGATCAGGGTCTTGATCATCAGTTCTCGGCCCCTTACACTCCCCCACAGAATAGTGTTGTGGAACGAAAGAACCGCACGCTAGTCGAGATGGCCAGGACGATGCTTGATGAGCATAGGACTCCTAGGCGCTTTTGGGTTGAAGCTATGAACACAGCTTTCTATCTAGCCAACCGCATTTTTCTTAGAGCTTACTTAGGTAAGACGTCATATGAGTTGCGGTTTGGCAGACAGCCCAAGGTGAGTCACTTGCGAGCGTTTGGATGCAAGTGCTTTGTGCTCAAGAAGGGAGGGCATTTGGACAAGTTTGAGTCTCGTTGCTGGGATGGAGTCTTTCTTTGGTATGCTTTGCATTCTCGAGGCTTTCGTGTTTGGAACCTAGATTCTCAGCTGCTTGTCGAGACTTGTGAGGTTTCTTTTGATGAGTCCATAACTTCACTGTCTCCTTCTTTTGAGCTTTCTGGAGATGGTGAGATTGGAGAGTCCATCTTCGAGGAAGATGATGACACTCCTGATGGTGATGAGGGTAGGCCCTCTGCACAGCCTGTAGACCCTACACCTTCTGAGACTTCGACTGAGGATGAGGACGGACCTCTGATCACTCCTTCTACTTCGATCGAGCCTCCTCAATCGAGTCCAGAGGTGCCAGTTGCTGACTCCTGTGAGATGACTTCTCGGCCGAGTCCAGAGGAGCCAGTTGCTGACTCTAGTGAGGTGATTTAAGATCACCTAGGATCCCGAGCAGTTCAGCGTGACCACCCCTCAGAGCTCATCATCGGTGATCTTACTGAGAGATCATTGCGTTCTTCAGTTGGTTCTCTTGCTATGTTTGCTGAATCTGCGTTTGTTGCTACTGTTGAGCCCAGAGACGTTTCTCATGCTCTTTTTGATTCAAATTGGATAAACGCCATGTAAGAAGAGCTTGAAAATTTTGTTCGCAATCGGGTTTGGACACTAGTTGAGCTGCCACCTGGATGCAACACCATAGGTACCAAGTGGGTGTTTAAGAACAAACAAGGTGAAGATGGAGTTGTGGTGCGCAACAAAGCTCGACTAGTGGCATAGGGTTTTTGCTAGAAAGAAGGTATTGATTTTGAAGAGACCTTCGCCCCTGTTGCTCGTCTTGAGTCCATTTGTATTATTTTGGCCTTTGCTGCTTCTAAAGGTTTTAAGCTTTTTCAAATGGATGTCAAGAGTGTTTTTCTGAACTGGTATATAGAGGAGGAGGTTTATGTTAAGCAGCCCCCTGGTTTTGAGAACTCTAAGTTTCCTCAACATGTTTTCAAGTTGTAGAAGGATTTATACGGTCTGAAGCAAGCCCCCAGGGCTTGGTATGATCGCCTAAAGCAGTTCTTGTTGAAGAACGGTTTTGTGATGGGTTCTATGGACAAGACTCTTTTCTTGCTTAGAGATGGCTCAGACTTATTGGTTGCTCAGATTTACGTGGACGATATTATTTTTGGTGGTTCTTCTAATGAGCTTGTGTCCAAGTTTTCTAAGCAGATGCACAGCGAGTTTGAGATGAGTCTCATGGGTGAACTCAAGTACTTTTTAGGGCTCCAGATCAAGCAGACCAAGGACGACATTTTCATCCACTAGGGTAAGTACACAAGGGACATGCTAAAGAAATTTGATTTTGGTGGAGAGCTAAAGCCTCAAATGACCCCAATGGGTACATCTGGTGGCCTGGACAAGGACGAGAACGACGTCAAGGTTAATGAGAGAGACCGGATATTCAGTTTGCCGTGGGTGTGGGCGCGCGTTTTCAGTCTTCACCACGCACATCTCACCGGTAGGCTGTCAAGCGTATTTTCAGGTATCTTACTTATGCTCCTGATTTAGGTCTTTACTATTCTGCATCATCGTCTCTTGATTTAGCTGGTTTTTCCGATGCTGATTTCAGTGGGTACCGGCTGGATCGCAAGTCGACTTCCGGTACTTACCAGCTTCTTTGTTCTTCGCTTGTATCTTGGTCTTCTCGAAAACAATCTGGAGTTGCGCTTTCTACTACTGAGGCTGAGTATGTAGCTGCTGCTAGCTGCTGCTCACAGTTGGTTTGGATGATTTCTACTTTGCGGGATTTTGGGTTATTCTTCCCTTCTAGAGTTCCTTTGTTTTGTGATAGCACCAGTGCAATTAGTGTAGGGAAAAACCCATGTCTTCATTCAAAAACAAAACATATTGACGTGCGCTTTCACTTTTTGAGGGATCAATATGAGAAAGGGGTCATTGATCTTGTTCATGTTGATACCCATTAGCAGTTGGCTGATATTTTTCCCAAACCCCTAGATCAGTCTACTTTTGAGCGTTTGCGAGGAGATTTGGGAGTCGTGTATCCTTTCTAGGATACTTTGAGTCAGTGTTTTCTTTCTTCTTCACTTTTTTTATTGAGTCTTTTTGTGTGCGTTCATATCATGCATAATCATATATCACATTTTGAGCTTGCTTCTTTTATATGATTGATCTGCTTTACTTGCTCTAGCTAGTATATGCTTTTGATTACTTGTCGATGATCATGTTCTGGTTCAGTTCACATGATATGTCTGATATTTGTCGTATGCATGGATTTTATGCTTTAAAATTGAAAAATGATCACCATTGCTTCTCGTAACTAGCATGTGTAGGCAGAATGCTCTCGCTATCTTTTACATGCCTGGTAGCTAGATCCTTTCTTAGATGCAGATATGCAACTTGGACATCTATATGCTTTAAACATGAAAAAATGTGCTAGAAAAATGATAAAAATTCAAAAAAATGAAAAATTCATGCCTTTTTATTGATTATTTAAAAAGATCCAGGTGGATTTGCTTTGTCGCATTGCATTCTTCTAGACTGCTTACCATAGCACTTTGGTATGAACTAGGATGGTGTAATGTATGCCAAGACTAATGTCTTAAGCTTCTGATGGTCCAGTTCTGGCCTAGGATTGACTTGGTCGGTTAGCATAAGGTTGACATGCAAATAACCCCTAGCAGAAAAGAAAAAGAAAAAGATTGAAAAATTTAAAAAGATGACAAGTTTGTTGAAGCACTTTGTTCTAGACAATGCTTATCTTGGTAGATATCAGTTAGCTTTTGCATCTCATGCTTTACTTTGCTTGTCAACTAGAAAATGTGGTGATGCTTTTGTTTGCAAAAATCGAAAAATGTGTGCTAATAACTTTCTTTAGATATCATCTGTTGCACTGATCATGTCATGTATCTTAGACAGTATATCTTTTGCTATACCTATTAGATGTTGTAATTGCAGTTAATCATATCTAAGAAGCATGCTTTTTACACTCCACCCGCACTCCATTTGCATTCATGGCATATTTTGAGGGGGAGCTACATGTCAGGAGGAGTTTGTGTCTATGTCTGTTTTGAGTGCATTTAGTCTCACTTGATGAGTTCAATTGTCAACAAGGGGGAGAAATTATGGAGTTTAGGGGATATTTTTGGCTTTCTCTCTCAGATTTATTTCACTTTACTCTCTAGATATCCTTGTTGATAGTTTAGAAATTGCACTTGTTTTTGAGTCTTTATTTTTGGTTAACCATAATGACTGTTTTCTTGCTTTTGTTTGGCCTTTGGTCATTAGGGTTAAACTTTTATTTTCTTCTTTCTATGTTTTGTTTTTTTTGTTTTCGTGTTTCCACATGTTTTTGCAGGTTCTAAAGAATTGCTGAAAAGAGTGTTGACAATGCACTCATCAAGGGGGAGATTGAGAAACCATGTTGAAGATCATGGGTCTTATGCTCCAGATGTGATGAGTGATTGTCAATGGAAGTCAAATAAGAGACATGAAGACCTGCCGTTTCTGGGGCGCGTGTAACTCAGGTACACGGGCAGCGAGCGACGGCTGGGCAGAGGAGCCGCGGAGTTGGGCTGGCCCAATCCGAGTACATGGGCTAGGAGCGGCCGAGGATCCACTAGTCTGTTGACTGGGTTTGACTCAAGTACACAGGCGGCGAGCGATTGCTGGGCTAAGGAAGCTGCGTGATCGGGTCGGCCCAATCCGGGTACCCTGTGCGAAGACAATGAACGCTTTGTCAGTTTCAGCGCAAAACTGACAACCGATGATTATTTTGATTTAGGATATTAATATTTAGTATTTAAGTCCAAAATATTTGTTATTCGAGTTAGTTGAATTTTCCAAGGGTATTTTAGTAATTTTGAATTTTATTTTAGAGTCAGTGTAATTTACCCTAGGGGTAAATTAGTCTTTTCCTGTATTTGTGGGCTCCCTATAAAAAGGCCCCAACCCCCTAGGGTTAGGGCGACTGTTATTTTTTTCCCGACATCAATCTACAGTCCATCGCAAGTTTTTCTTCGTCGCCACCATCGATTTATTTTCTCCCGTCGTTGTTTCTCTCCGGTCAGCACACCTTCTCGCACAAGCTTTTTATTCCCTGGCCGATTTTTCTTTGCTTGCAACCGGCTGGCAGCAGAGACTAGCGTTCCTAGACTGCTCACGGTGGCCAAAGTTCTGTACGCATGCTGCTGCTAGGCGCTATGGCACGTCTTGCCAATCAAAGGCTGAAGGCCTAGGCGGCTAGGGTGTTTGTAGCCCTGCAGTTTGTAGTTTGCTCCGAGTTTTTCGATTCCCATTCCAAGCTGCTAGCTGTTTGCATTGTTTCAACGTTGGGTTGCCGGTGGCTGGTGTGATTACACGGCGCTAGGTGCCTAGCTTCTGCAGCCGCATAGTTTGGTGCTCCACACGGCGTCACTGTGACACAAGCAACGGCGGCAAGGCGCACGGCAGAAAGCAGCACGGGCGCGGCGGCGTGAACGACGAGCACGTAGGTAAGTCTTTCTTTGATCTCCTATTTTCCTGTTAGGTTAAATAAATCAATAATTATCTATTAATTAATTAGCATGCAGATCTGTTAGTTATTTCGTAGTTAATTATCTTTTATCTGCTAGATATTATTAGTGCTCTCATATTATTTATTTAAATATTTTTAATTTGCTCATATAAAAAAAATTATTAGTCGCAATAATATTTTTATTCTAGATTTACGCGCAATATATTAGTTTTATTTCTGAATTAATTTCTAGATGATCCATGTTTTTATTCATTTGATTAGTATTTTATTTCTAGACTACAATATAAATATTTATTAATATATCTAGGTGTTTTTATTTAGTATAGTACTTTTATTTAGTTTATCTCTAATATCATTTCAATTAGGGCACCGGTCATTTTTAGGCTAGAAAACTTTTAGTATCTGTGATCTATTTTGCTACTATTATTTGTGTGTCGGGGCATTGGGTGTTGGGATTAGGTCTTTTATTTAGAAGAATTTTTAGGCGCCTATTCACCCCCCCTCTGGTCGCTACTTTCGGTCCTACAACAAGTCTCTGCATTTATGAAATCTATGCGGTCGGGATTTCCTAAAGGACCCAAAAGAAGCTAAAGGGGTGAGTGACTATTGGAATGAAAACCTAGTTTTGCGAGCCCTAATAAAACAAAAGTGGAATCAAAAGAGAAGGAGTGATGAGTGAGTCGAGAATAAAAGGTCGGAGACTTACTCGGGGGATCACATCAATGGAGGCCATCCTTACACTAATAAGGAGCACGTTCAGTGAAAAATATGGCGAGCGATGACTAGCACTGGGATGAACAATGAAAAATTTAATGGCCAGAAACAGGTGATGATTCAAAAGCATGAAGAAGAAAGGAAGAGCGGTCGGTGCTTATAAACTAACCCATTGCACTTATGGATGGCTAGAAGGGGAAGAGATAGAGTCGGAACTCTAGGAAAATGTGAAAGCATTTGAAGGCGAAGGGTTTCAGCAATTAAGTTGAGAAGACGCCAAGATTTAGTAGAAGCCTAGGCCCACTAAAGATACCACACAGTCAACAGAAGTCAAAGAGGATCCGATCAAAGGAGAGTCAAAGAAGCCCGTCCATGGCATGTACGATCGGACAGGAAGAGACAATGGAGATAAGAGTGGAAAAGAAGATGAAGGTTATCAAAATCGGTTAAGATATGTTACTTGGATGACAAGTCTCTGGACTATAAATATGTACACTTAGTTAGCTTAGAAAGACACATCTCTGTTAATCAACTACTCGGCGCATCGCCACCCTTAGCTTCCAAGGTTAATCTAGAGGGGTTCGGCACTCGGAGCTGGGCTACATCGTTTTGATCTTCGGCGAAGAGGTGGGTCCTACCACCCCCGATGTTTGTACCAATTAGGTCAGTATCCTCACGGCTGCATCAGATTGATCTCTTGAGGTGAACATCAAAACAGTACGGTCACCGGTTGTTCTCAGTGTATTATCTAGGTCTCAGGTTACATCAGTTCAGTTTGATCTCTTGGATTGATGTGATCTAGGTGTGATAGTTTTAGGCTTCCTTGGTTAGGTCCGACATCTCTTGCTATTATATATCTTTCATGTTGTATACCGTTCATCTAAATAAAGCATGCTCGATACTTTGACATATTATTAAGATCATCGTGACTAACTACTGTCTTGGTTAGGTCTTATCTAGTGTACAATGAGTGAGCCTGAAATGCATGTGGGTAGAATGAGAAAGCCTAGTGTGTGTTTCAGTGGGCCAAAGTGGGCCAAGTAGTGTGTGTGTTCCTAGCTAGCTTGTGTTAGCGAGAAGAGGGAGATTCACATGTGTCATATGATTCAAAATCAAATGACTCCAAAAGCCCATCTGTTGGCGTAAAAGATTACGCTAACAGGTTTCTGTGGAAAAGAAACTAACAAACGAAGTGTTTGTGAAGCAAACTGTTCTAAGCCTCCGAAAGGATAATAACTTAGAATAGTTCGAATGTGTGTATTGAATAACTTGTATTCGGTCCCTATTACAGGGTGAAATGGGGGGTATTTATAGGCTCAAACATTAAGGAAAAGACCTATTTACCCCTCTATTACAACCGACATAGTGGAAACTATTCGGTTCCCTTAATAGGGCTAAAATGGTAAACGACTAATCTAATGAGAAAGAAGATAAGTCTTCCATCTTAGCTGGCAGAAAAGATCTTGGAGGGCCTTAGTTCGAAGATGTACTCCGAACCAATGCCTATCTTCGTACTTCGAACTTGGTTCCGGGTATCTTCGAAGATGATCGTCTGGGAACCTTCGAATCCGCTGTCTGCCTTTATTTTGCTTCGGCAATAACCCCGAAGATGAGATATTTTCCCCCAACAGTAGCCCCTCGAATACACTTCTCCGTTTGAGCTGTAACGTTAGGAGAGCAGTATACGGAAGGAAAAGATAACCAAACATAGGGGTTATTGGTTTTTATTTTATCTTCGAAATGCATGAAGATATGAACTCTGAATCGGTCTTAAGGTAATTGTTTTTCGAATTATCTTAGAACCGACTCAAGAAGTTCGAAAGTCTTTTAGACTTAGAGAAAATAGCCATTAAGTTTCTGTTTCCAACGGAAACTGTAGTAAGCATTAATCTCGGGGAAAAGTAACGGCAGGAATGCGAAACGACATGGATTAACGGTAAAAAAGTGAAATCTAGGCTATAAATAGAAGGCCTAGAATTTACCCGGTTACCTTTTCACCGCATTCTCGCAATCAAAAACTTTTTAGCCCTTTGAGTTCTTGAGCCCTAGCCTCCATTTCTTCAAAGCAATCCGGCGATCGCGATGGTGAAGACTAAGGGATCTGCACCTCCGTCGGCTTTGGCTCGGCAGCAGGCGACTGCAGCAGCAGCGGCGGCAGCATTGGCGGCGGTACCTTCGGTACCGGCGGTGACATCAATGGCGCCAGGAGGGAGAAATCCCCAAATCGCCGATGACCAAGGTCTGTGCCCACCATCGACAAAGTATTTGGATCAGTCTTTCCAGTTGGGGTCTTCTACCTACAAAAGAGAGTCACTGGCAATCGCAGCGGGAGGAAAAATCAGTAATGGAGTTATGATTCGGAAGCCAGGCAAAGAGATGATTCCAACGCCAAGACCCGGAGAAGTAGTGGTATTCGAAGCCTTCTTCGAAGCTGGCTTGGGCCTCCCTGCAGTGGACTTCCTGGCAAAGGTACTAGATCTGTTCCATGTAACCCTCCCTCAATTATCTCCGAATGCGGTAGCTAGATTGGCTATCTTCGAATGGGCCTTGAGAGCCGAAGGGTGCGAAGGAAGGGCAGAAATCTTCGCCGCATTGCATAGGGCTACATGCCAACCAAAGACCTTCGTAGGCCCCGGAGGTGAAAAAGTATTAGTATCCTTCGGCAGTATTAACTTTAGGCTTCGAGATGAGTATGCTCTTCAATTTCCTGCCAAGGCCATCAATGCCAGATGGTACACTGATTGGATTCTAAGATGGTTCTATGCCGAAGTTGGGGCAAGCAGTCCTCTGGCCGGGCCCCTCAAAGAAATTCAATTCCGGAAGGAAGCTTTGGTGCAGCCCAACGAAGGTCAGCTCGAAGCTCGTCTTAACCTGCTTCAAAAGATTAGCCGAAGGTTAAGTATGCGAGACTTGGCCGAAGAATTTCTTGGCTTGCAAATTTCTCCGTTGATGGCCAACTGGCCTATCGTCTTCGAAGATGACTTGGAAGGCGGTCTCCGCAAGATCAACTTGACTTCGAGCCCTACAGGTAACTTCGAAACCAACATGCATTATACATATTTACTTCGAAGAAAGACTAATTTGATTTATTTTTAGCTTCTTCAGCCCCTATTACTTCAGAGCAAATTGTAAGGGCTTCGGAGAAGATTTTGGGTGCCCCAACTCCGACTGAAAAAGAATGGAGAGTTAAATTGGTCGGGAGTTGGGAGAGGTTTAACAGAGTATGGGGAATGTTGGAGTTGACTCCGCCCCCTCTGATGGACTGGGTGCCTTCGGAGAAAGGACCCAAGAAGAGGATAGCTGAAGCCGGAGCTTCGAGCTCCGCAAAGACTCCGGTGAAGAAGGTGGCTCGGAAGCCGAAAAATCTCGCACCTTCGAATCCTGCGCCTTCGAGCTCAAGAACCTCAATCTCCGGTTCTAAAGAAGATGAAGGTATATTATTAGTGAGATTGATTGATGAAGATGCAGCTCAACAAAATATTCACATTGAAGATACTGCAGGTATGCCGGAGCCTCAAGCTAATATTGAAGAAGTGAGAGCTCCGGATGCTCAAGAAGAAGAGCAAATCGAAGCCCCTATGGGCGAAGATGAAGTTGAAGTTACAACTTCAGTTGTGGATGAAGGGAGGACTGCTCACGGAGATACTCCGGCAGCTGAAATTTTAACTGTGGATTCAGACGAAGACCTCACCTTCGATCCTCCGAGCAGTCCGGTGCTCGAATGCCCCCAAAATGTCGAAGGTAAACTTCGCATAATTCTTTTATTATTTTCTGCAAAATTGTATAATATCTTTGCTTTTGCAGAGCCCCCTTCGGAAGAAGTACATCACGAAGACACAATTCAAAGGCCTTCGACAACTTCGGAGCCGCACCCAGAGGTCACTCAACAGGGGCCTGGAATGGGTAAAGGACACATAGAGCCTCTCCCTACTCAAGGATCAACTTCGTCTGAGTCAACAGATGAAAGTGAATCAACTGAGGGGGGCCATCTTCCGAAGTTCCAAGGACCTCAGGAGAACGCTCCGGACCTTCGCCAAGCAGGGATGACCAAGAGGCTTCGGCAATGCTCCCTCTCTTAACTCCTTTCTTGGAGCAAACTGGGCTTCGGACTCTGCTCAAACCTTTAGGTCGAGTGAGTCGCGAAGTCGGGGAGACAGAGCTGGTAGCAAAATTAAGCAGGGCGAAGAGTTCAGAGCTTAACGTTGCCCTGGAACGAGCGGCCTACCAGGTACGGAGCACCTTCGAGCCAATATCTTTAGCGAATTATATTGGGTTCGGAGTACATCTTCGAACCAGTAGCAAATTATACATGAATAATTTCTTACTTTAGTTTTTTATTTTCTCAGCAAGCAGTCTTGGCCCGCGCTGCAACTTTATCAAGCGAGAATGAAATTGCTCAGCTTCGGGAAGAAAATGAAGCTCTTAAACGCAACTTATCTTTCTCCGAAGCTAGAGTACTTCAAATGGATAATGTGATTTCAACGGAGCGTAGGGCCAGACAGGGCTTGGAGGCTGCTAATAAGGAGCTCGAAGCAGAAAGAATCGTGCTTCGGGCTGAAATTGAAAAGGTGCGGTTGGAGCATGCTAGTGCTGGGTCCGAACTTGTAAGGCTCCAAGAGGAAGCTAGCCAACTCCTAAACCAGAAGAATATTTTAACTACGGAGAATGCTAGGATTTCCGGAGTTTTGGCAGAAACAACTTCGAGCAAGGATGCACTAATTGAAGAAAAGCTTAAGTCGGAGAAGGTGGCTACGGAGGTCATCGAACAGATGCTAGGTGTTCTGGAGTACTTCGGTACTACTGGATCACTTCCTTCGTATGACAACGTGACTCTGCTGCGCTGGTTAAAAAGGATCCAAGGAGCAGCGAAGCAAATGAAGACGGCAGGCATTCGTTATGGAGAACTCTCCGGACAAGTGTCTGCCCTCGGACTACTTTGTTACTACGAGGATTTGGGCCGAACAATCACTCCGAGCGCAGAGGGCTCCATTGCCTTCGACGACGAGCGGCTTTTGAATCCTTTCGAAGGCGTGACTGCCGCCTGGCGAGCCTTTCAAACCTCATGGAGAGCCGAAGGTCGTTCCGCGATCAAGGCTTGGATCGATGAAGGCCAACGCCAGAAGCAAGTTCGGAACCAGGCTTCGAGCAGTCAGCCTCCTCCGAACCCGCAGGTTTAGGAATCATTTAGGATTTTTGATTATGTAAAGCTTTATGCTTGTAAACATTTTATCAATGAAAATCTTGTTTGTTATATTTTTAGGCTTTGCCTCTTATGGAAGATATCGAAGTGTTAGAACTTAACGATGAACTTCGTTCATTATGGAATACCTTCGAACTTCTAAAGACTTACAAGCGTCCTCGATTTCTAATTCCTCGAGATGACTCCGGCGTAATTGCGCCCGAAGTAATCAAAGATGTATTGTCTTATATTAAAGAGGAAAAGAAAGAGGTTGACGCAAACACCTCATCTTCTGAAGACACTAATTGGTCTGAAGACGAAGGTGAAGCTCGAAATAAAAGATCTGAAGATCTTAGAAGCTGGGAAAGAAGCCCCGAACGGCTTCGAACTTGGGGCGAGCTTCAACAAGAGCAGAAGGATTTTAGAGCTTCGAGGGGAGGAAGAGAGTTAAACGTAAAGTTCTTAGAACTTCCGATGTTGGAACTAGTCGTTCCACCCCTAGCTCTCGGGACCGAAGAGGTCTCCGATTCCTTCTTGGTATAGATACCAATTTTTCATAGTGTAATCTGTAAACACATTTATTTCAATAATGAATGCCGATTTAAAATTGTCTCCATATTTACTAGCCCCTCTTTGGGTATAAGCAACTTCGAAATGTGTTCAAAGATGGTTATGCACAAAGAAAAAACTTCGGAGTAAAATTTTTTGGGGGTTCGGAGCCCCTCTGTCATTTAAAGATCTTTTAAAATCTTATGAAATGTCTTCGACTATTTGTAGTCAGAAGAATGGTAACTTAGTACCTTTGTTTTATGAAAGAAATCAGTTGAGATAACTTCTAGGACACTTTAGTGTCTAAAAAAATTTGTCACTTTGGACTATGTTAACAGACATTCGAAGCTCATGGCTCAAATGTTGTTTTGCTTTAGCCACCTTCGGCTTATTTTTGCGATCTCTGACGAACCAATGGTTCGGAGTTTGCAATGGTCTCTTTGGACTCTTTTTACGGATGTCTACCAGCCAATGGCTTGGACTCCGTATATTTTGGCCACCTTCGGCTCTTTTTGCAGAAGTCTACCAGCCAATGGCTTGGACTTCGCAGGATTTGGCCACCTTCGGCTCTTTTTACGGAAGTCTACCAGCCAATTGCTTGGACTCCGCAGATTTTGGCCACCTTCGGCTCTTTTTACGGAAGTCTACCAGCCAATGGCTTGGACTCCGTAGGGTGTGGTTTCGGGCTCTTTTACGGATGCCTACAAGCCGATGGCCTGGGCTCCGGATTATGCCAGCCCCCACGTCGGAAGCTTCGAACTTTATGGGTTCGAAGTCCGAAAATACAACCCAGCTTCATGACACTTCCCTCTCGGTCGACCCCGCGGTTCCAGTGCGTCCACTCGGAAGCTGGAAGTCTATGAGGGGAAGGCACTATCAGGATCATATGCTTTATTAATTTAGGAGATGATTACAAGCGAATTACAAGGAGCCCTTATGCGAAGTATCGCTTTAGGTGCTCCGCATGCCAAGTGTGTGCTAACTCTTCACCTTCTAAATTAGCTAATTTAAATGAACCAGGGCGCCCTGAACGGACAATTAGGTATGGACCTTCCCATTTATTCCCTAACTTCCCTGGTGCTATAATGCTTTGTAGAACAAGATGACCCGGTCTTAGTTCATTGAGCTTAACCTTCGGGTCATACCAAGCCTTCGTCTGCTGATGATACTTTGATAAATTAGCTACAGCCCGAAGTCTTGTTTCTTCTGATAAGTCTAACGAAGCTTGTCTTTCTTCTTCAATGTCCGGTTCGGTGCTGCGAAATGATCCCCCTTTGAGCTCCGTTGGAGTCATAGCTTCATCTCTGAATAGTAGTCTGAACGGAGTAAAACCTGTGGACCTTGTTTGCGTAGTCCGAATGGACCACAGAATCTTCGGAAGCTCTTCGGTCCACAGTCCCTTTGCTAATCCTACTATTCTTCGATTTAGCCCTGATAAAATATTTCCATTGGCTCGTTCTACGGCTCCATTCGACTGAGGATGCCTCACTGCAGCAAAACATAGCTGAATGCCTAGGTCTTCGCAAAACTTCCTGAAGGGTTCTGCGTCGAACTGTGTTCCATTATCAACTGTGAGGTATCTAGGCACTCCGAACTGACAAATAATGTTCTTCCAGAAGAATTTCTGCACATTGTTCGAAGTGATAGCTTTTAAGGGTTCTGCTTCCACCAACTTAGAAAAATATTCAATAGCTACCACTGCGAACTTCAGATTTCCCTTTGCTAACGGAATGGGACCAATTAGATCCATACCCCATCTGGCCATAGGCCATACCGGAGCAATGACTTGAAGAGCTGTTGGTGGGCGATGACTCCGTCGACCCATCCACTGGCATCCTTGACAAGTGCGGACCAAGCTCTCCGCATCAGCTGTTATTGTGGGCCAATAAAGCCCCTGGCGAAGTGTTTTTCCTGCCAGAGCTCTAGGGGCTAAATGGCTTCCACAAAGGCCTTCGTGAATTTCTCGAAGAATTTCTTGGCCTTCGGCTTGAGATATACATCGGAGTAAAGGGGAACATACTCCGGCCTTGTATAATATACTGTTGATTAACTGATAGTTTCTGGCTCTGAGCTTTAATCTTGACAACTGGGGCTCTTCGGGCAAATTTGTTCCTCCTTGCAAGAGTTCTATGATCGAATCTTTCCAATCTGCACTAGGAATGCAAAGAATCTCCGCAGAGGCAATTTGTGGCACCGAAGGTATATTGAGCTCCTCATAGAAAGCTTCTTCAGGCACATCCACAGCTCCGGCTGCAGCCTTCGCTAAAATGTCCGCTTGCACGTTTTCCGCTCTTGGTATACTCCGAATGGAAATACCCTTGAAGTGTGCTTCGATTTTGCGGATTTCTTCTAAGTATTTTGCAAGCTGTGGATGCCGAACTTGAAAACTTTTGTCTACGTGCCCTGCTACTATCTGAGAATCTGTCTTTATAATTATTCTTGTAGCCCCTAGAGCACGTGTTTTTCGGAGTCCCAATAAAATCGCTTCGTACTCCGCTATATTATTGGTAGACTTAAAGTTGAGTCTTGCGGAGTACATTGCTCTTTGCCCTGACGGTGAAATCAACACTGCCCCAATGCCTGCTTCGGATGCTTGGAAAGCCCCATCGGAGTAAACAGTCCAAACTCCGTCACTTGATTTCTCCGGAGTCAAATTCGCAGGTGGAGTCCACTCTGCTACGAAGTCTGCTAGGACTTGGGATTTGATAGCTGTCCTTGCCAAGAAAGATATGCCGAAGGGTGCTAGCTCGACTGCCCACTTTCCAATCCTTCCAGTGGAATCTTTTCTTCGGAGCATATCTCCTAAGGGATACGAAGTTGGTACAATTACATTATGAGCCAAAAAATAATGTCTTAGCTTCCTCGAAGCCATTATCAGAGCATAAACGAACTTCTCAAGTTCGGAGTATCTTGTCTTCGCTCCTGATAATGCTTCGGATACAAAATAAACATGATTTTGGACCAACTTCCCATTGAAATCCACTTCTCTGACAAGGACTGCGCTGACAGCTGAACCTATAGCTGCAAGGTACAGGAGTAGGGTTTCGTCCGCAGTAGGCACCGTGAGTGTAGCAAGATTACTGAGATAATCTTTAATATCTTCGAAGCTTCTCTGACACTCCGGTGTCCATGCAAAATCTTCGGACCCTTTCAAAGCTTTGAATATTGGCAAGCTCCTCTCCGCAGACCTTGATAAAAACCTGCTAAGTGCGGCCAGACGTCCAGTCAGCTTTTGCACTTGCTTTAAATTCTCCGGAGGAGCCATCTTCTGCAGCGCAGTTATTTGAGTAGGGCTAGCTTCAATTCCCCTGCTTGAAACTAAATACCCTAACAATTTTCTAGCCTTAGCTCCGAATATACATTTTTCGGGGTTAAGACGGATCCCACATGCCCGAAGGCTATTGAATGTTTCTGCTAAGTCTAGGCTATGTTGGTACTTTAAAGCACTCTTTATTACAATATCATCCATATAGGCCTCCACATTGCTACCTAGTTGATGACCTAGAGCCTTAGCAACCAATCTTGAAAAAGTTGCCCCGGCATTTCTTAGGCCAAAGGGCATTCTTACATAGCAGAAGACTCCCGAAGGAGTTACGAAGCTTGTTTGATTTCATCTTTGCGCTTCAACCATATTTGATGATAACCAGAATACGCGTCGAGGAAGCTTAGTAACTCCGAACCTGCGGTGGAGTCAACCAGTTGATCAATTCGGGGCATGGGGTAGGGGTCACGTGGGCATGCTTTATTCAAAGATGTGAAATCAATGCACATGCGCCACTTCCCGGAAGACTTCTTTCTGACGAAGACTGGGTTGGCTAACCATTCTGTGTGAGCCACTTCTCTGATAATCCCAGCCTTCAATAATTTTTCAATTTCGTCCTTAGCTAGAGCAGCTCTCTCTGCGGACATCTTCCGGAGTCCTTGTCGAATAGGCCGGGCCTTCGGGTTTACAAGTAAACTGTGTTCAATGATATCCCGATCGACTCCGGTGATATCTTCGTCAGACCAAGCGAAGACATCCAAATTTTCTTCCACCACCTTTTCCAAGGAGGTTGCAACTTCAGGAGGTAAATCTTTACCAAATTGAAAAGTGTACTCTTTACCATCTTTAACAATGACCTTCGTTGCAATCTCTCCTTCAGGACTTGGTCTCGGAAAAGACTTCTTCGAAGCTTCGGAGGAGGCTGAAAAAATTTCTTCATTATTTTGCACACTGTTTACTTGCCTCGGATCAAGAGGGGGACCATGACCATATTCCGCCCTCCGAGCAATGGCTTGATCTCCGAAGATTGTAAGGACTCTTGCTTGTGTGGGCATCTTCATGCACAAGTAATTGTGATGCGCCACAGCTCCGAACTGGTTCAGCATGCCCCTTCCGAAGATGACGTTATAAGCATACGGGACATCTATCACATCGAAAATTACTTCTTCAGTCCGGGCTAATAAACCTTCTCCGAAGGTAACTTCCAGGCCTATCTGACCAAGTGCATCAAGCGGGGGTCCTGCGAAGCCTTGTAAAGGACGAGCCGCTGGAAGAAGATGCTTCCTGGAAATGCATAACTGATCGAAGGCTTGAACAAAAATGATATCTGCCGAGCTACCTCCGTCAATTAACACCCTTCGGATTTCAGTGCCCGCAATATCAGCAGTGATAACCAATGGATCTGCGTGCGGGAACTTAATACCAGCTGCATCCTCCGCAGAGAAAGATA
Organism: Zizania palustris; assembly: GCA_019279435.1. NCBI lineage: Eukaryota > Viridiplantae > Streptophyta > Magnoliopsida > Poales > Poaceae > Zizania > Zizania palustris. The sequence continues at coordinate 54,928,292 of JAAALK010000081.1, forward strand.
TCGGAACGTGAGACCACTCCGGCATTGCAGCTGCAGATGACGAAGTCCCAATATGACCTACTTCCCGAACGTACTCTCTTCGCTGTCTCTTGGACATGCTTCCGAGGGTACCTCCTCCGGAGATAGGGAGAACTACTCTTTTTCCTCTATCTTGCCCTTCCTCTTGTTTCGGAGGTGGCATAACATTGGCCACCGGAGGGTGCCTTGCAGCATCAAAATTTTCTATTCGTGCCACAGCCTGGACCGGCTCTGGGCGCGCTGCAGCTGGAACTCGGTCGGTACTGCCTCGACCCGAAGTTCTCTCTAAGTACTCTCCCCTTAGGGTAAGTATAGCCTTGCAAGTGTCAGTTGCATGGCTTCGATTTTCTCCGTGAATGCAGCAGAAAAGGGTCTGGCCCTTGCCAGCCGTTTTCCCTGTCGGCCTCCAGCCGCTGGCCTTGTTCCCCGTAGACTGTGGAGCTCTTGGTGTAAACTTCTGTGGAGGTGCAATATTCATAACTTCAGAACGAGGGTGCTTTTGCCCTCTTCTCCGATCATGTTGCACTTCGAAGACTGGTTCCTGCGGCTGTGCCGAAGTTTTCACTTCTACTTTGACTTCTTGCAATATGGACGAAGTAGCAGCAGTCCTCCGAAGCCAACCCTCTTCTGACCTCGTATACGCCTCGAAGTATGACATCAACTGAGAGACTGAGGAGATGCTCTTCCGATGCAGTTTATCCAGAAGGCCTTGATGACTGACGCCTTCCCGAGCTGCATCAACCACTGAAGATGTGGACAGCCCCCGAATTTGCGACTTCGTATGAGAGAAGCGCTTAAAGTACTGCCTCAATGTTTCTCCGGGGAGCTGTTTCACCTGGAAAAGGCTTCCTGTTGACATAGGAGGCACGAAGGTACCCTGAAAGTTGCTTATAAACTTCTTCTTCAGCTGCGACCATGAATTGATTGATCCTGGCTTTAAGGACCAGAACCATCTCAATGCCACTCCTTGAAGAGCCAAAGGGAAGCACTTCGCCATGGTGTCTCGAACACCTCCGCTAGCCTCAATTGCTAGGGCATAAGACCGAACGAACTCTCCGGGATCTTCATCTCCGGCATACTTACAGAGCTTCGAAGTTTTGAACTTTGGATCAAAGCGAACCTTCTGCAGCTCAGGATGCAGCGGAGATTCATTGTCGAAGGAGGCATTCTCCGGGGCTTCGGGATAATTAAGATCGTCGTCTTCGGGCACTTCTGGGATGGTTGGGGTGGCTTGAGAGCGAAGCCTATTCGCAGCTTCCTGTCGCCACCTTACCACTTCAGCTTGAAGGTTGACCATTTGGCTGGCCATATCTCCAAGATTGTTTTCATTTCCTCCGGAAGGATCTTCCGGGTCTTGAGAACTGATAGGATCAGTTCGAATTGGGATGGAGGGTGGAGAAGGGACTCCGGGCTGTCGGAGTATGGAAGGGGTTGGCGGAGAAGCTTCGTTTTTTCGAGGGATAGAAGCTCCTTCCGGAGTTTGTGGAGGGAAAGCCGAAGACCCTCCGACTTCAACTGTGTCGAAGGGTATCTCTCCGGAGATCCGAGAGGACCTCCGAGTGGGATTGCGGGGTGCGCTCCGCTTAGGAGGCATGATGTAAAAGGTTGGTAGAGAACGAAGTTTTTCGGACTAGGTTCCCCACGGACGGCGCCAACTGTTGGCGTAAAAGATTACGCTAACAGGTTTCTGTGGAAAAGAAACTAACAAACAAAGTGTTTGTGAAGCAAACTGTTCTAAGCCTCCGAAAGGATAATAACTTAGAATAGTTCGAATGTGTGTATTGAATAACTTGTATTCGGTCCCTATTACAGGGTGAAATGGGGGGTATTTATAGGCTCAAACATTAAGGAAAAGACCTATTTACCCCTCTATTACAACCGACATAGTGGAAACTATTTGGTTCCCTTAATAGGGCTAAAATGGTAAATGACTAATCTAATGAGAAAGAAGATAAGTCTTCCATCTTAGCTGGCAGAAAAGATCTTGGAGGGCCTTAGTTCGAAGATGTACTCCGAACCAATGCCTATCTTCGTACTTCGAACTTGGTTCCGGGTATCTTCGAAGATGATCGTCTGGGAACCTTCGAATCCGCTGTCTGCCTTTATGTTGCTTCGGCAATAACCCCGAAGATGAGATATTTTCCCCCAACACCATCTTTATAGAGCTTCTACATGCGCTTCTCGTTTATATGACCCAAACGACAATGCTAGACATAGGTGAGATTCAAATTATTGAGTCATTGTTTCTTTGTATTAATGTTATAAACATGTGTATCCTCAAGTTTCAGAATAAACAAGTCATTCAACAATGGATAAACATCATAGAGCATTCCATTCGAAAATATCGAACAACACTTGTTCTTTATTATGAATTCAAAATCGTCTTCCTCTAATCATGATGAAGAGGTAATATTTCTGCCCAAGGCAGGAATAAAATAACAATTATTTATCTCTAAAACTAGTCGTGAGGAAGCAACAATGGATAAACATCGATGGCCAATGCTACAACCTTTGCACCATTGCCGAAGTGGACATCTAGCTTGCCTCTCACACACTTTATTGACCTACCCAGTCCCTGCAATGATTTGCAAGTATGAATCATCGAACCGGTATCAAATACCCATGGCTCACATGGACGGGTAGTAAGGTTAATTTCAATAACATTAATACCTGAAGTGGAAATCACACTTCCCTTAGAACCATCATCACATGACCAGGATTTTTTTGATGCTTTCCTTAGAAGTTTTAAGCATCCCATGCAACTAAGCCATGATCTTCTCCATGTCATTCATATGAAATTTCATAATGAACGGCTCGAAGCTCACATGGAGAGACTAGATAATCACATTTGTAGCTAAGTATGAATCAAGTGGTTAACCCAGTTTCTACAAGCTCTCAATGTAACCAATTATCTAGATCACAGGAGGAGTAACTAGATTTCCTTCTGTCAATCTACACACAAACAGAGACTTAGAGATATTGTATCTCTCAATCTGTGCTTGGTTTTGAAACATGCCTTTGAGACCTACGATCATATCGTAAGCATCCCTATCTTTATATTGCCTTTGAAGCTCAGAGGACATGCAGGCAAGCACCAGACAACTAACATCCACTAAATCATTAGTGTGCTTCTCATAAGCTTGCCATTCTATTGTTGGTGCATCATCCTTTGGTTCGTCGGGATGGGGTTCCTCTAGAATGTATTCCTTCTTTTCTTACTTGACAACAATTTTCAAGTTCCTATACCAGTCAATAAAATTTGTTCCGAACAATTTCTCTTTTTCAAGAAAGATCGTAGGTTAAAACTGAATTGTTATTTGTAGTAGGTGCTATGATCTATAAAATAATGCAAGGTTCAACACTATACTATGTTGATCTTCTATCAAATAAAAGATATACCACAATATGTAAAATGATCACTTTCCCTCTAACGACACATTGTAGGACACGATCCATATTAATCTAACTCTAATGAGCTTTGGTATCACAATTACAAGTTATGTGACATAGGTAAGCAACATTTTGCTAATCATATCATATGTAACTCTTGCTCATTGGGGTAGCATAAAATGCGCAAACCCAACTCCATGCCCCAAAGCCCAAAACCGTTTTGATACCTTTGTTAAGTAAACCAATACTATGCATGTGGTCGTCCGAACTTCCACCCTAATTGGTCAAGATAAATGACGGTACTCTGCTTTGGTAGACCCGCCATCGATGATTGAGAACCTTGGTAGCTGCAGCTATTAAAAAGAATACCAATACTTAATTTTGTGAGGAAAAGTATTCTATCAGGTAACAATGCCTAGCGCTGTTGGTGCATTTTTGGGTCACACTTTGACACATGCGTGCCCTGGGAGATCTGCTTAACTCTAGTGTAGGTCCTACATTCTTAGAAAGAGGGTTCAATGTGGCAAAGATGGTGAAATCATGGAATATCATGCCGATCGGCCACAGGGCCGATGACCATGTTTGAACCGATCGGGCGACCATGCCATCGGCCGATGAGATAAGTAGTTTTACGCATACGGGCCGATGGACACATCCCAATGGTGAATAAGACGTGGCCTTGAATTGAAGTTAACCTGTTGACTTGTACTCTGACAAAAATAAATAAAATGTGCCAGATAACATGTCTATATCATGAAATCATCATAGTAACTAGATCAGACCTAACCAAGATAGTAGTTAGTCACGATGATCTTAATAATATGTCAAATTATCATGCATGCTTTATTTAGATGAACAGTATAAAACATGAAAGAGATACAATAGCAAGAGATGTCAGACCTAACCAAGGAAGCCTCAAACTATCACACCGAGATCACATCAATCCAAGAGATCAAACTGAACTAATACAACCATAGACCTAGCTAATACACTGAGAACAACCGACAATCGTACTATTTCGACATTCACCTCAAGAGATCAATCAAATGCAGCCGTGAGGATACTGACCTAATTTGTACGAACTGCGGGGTGGTGGGACTCACCTCTTCACTGGTGTAGGACCGAAAGTAGCGACCAGAGGGGGGGTGAATGGGCGCCTAAAAATTTCTTGCTAAACTATTTTCTAAACCCAACATCCAAACGAAATTAAACAGACAAATAATATTCGCAAAGCAAATTATGCGAACCAAAGTTGTCTAGGCTAAAAATGATCTGTATCTCAATTTAAATGATATTTAAGATAAACTGAACTGCAGTAAATAAAAATATCAAGATAAAATTCGAGATATTAATGTTTCAGTCTAGAAATAAAATACTAATTAAATTAATAAAAACATGGATCATTAAAAATTAATTCAGAATTAAAATGAAAATATTTCATGTAAATGTAGAACAGAAATATTACTGCGACTAGATAAACATATATATATATATATATGAGCAGATGAAAAATACTTAATTAAAAGTATGCGAACACTATTAATATTTTGACAGATAAAAATTATTCCCGAATTTTCTAAATAGATCTGCAGCTAATTAGGCAAAAGATAAAGACCGATTTAATTTAAACTGCTAAAAATAGGGGATTAAACAACTGCTTACCTTCGTCTACGGTCGCCGTGCGAAATCTACTCTAACAAAAATTTATCCGCCGTCCACTCCGCCGTGCAGGGAAAAATCCGCCGAACGTTTCATCCGCCGAGGTCGCGCGTGTGTAAGAAAAGCAATGACGCGAGCCAAAAAAATTGACCAGAAAAACAACAAGCCGGCCGACGTGTACACCGTGGGGCCCACGCGCTGGAATCACAAAGCAAGGCCAGCAGTTTTCTTCCGTGCGGGCTACAGTGCTCAAGGGAAAAAACGCCAGCCGTGTGCTAGGAGCAAAAGAAAAAAAACAAGCAGCGTTGCTTTTTTGCCTGGGGAACCGTGCGCTGCAAACTTTTTCCTGCTCACATCGCTGGAGAAAGCCAGCCGTAGGGAGAAAATTTGCGCCGACGTGATGATGACTGCCAGATGCGTCAGCTGCTTTCACGCTACATTTGCCAAGAGCGTCGCGCCTGCAGTGAGCACTTCTCCGCCGGGAAGAGCCACCGAAGGGAAAAAAGAATTTTTCCGGAGAAGAACGATCAGCGTCGAAGAAGTTTGGAGATCGAAATATTTTCGGTGGAAAACGAAAATGGACTGTAGATTGATCTATTAGAAAACAGTCATCTATCCCCAGGGGGGATAGGGGCCTATTTATAGGCGAATCCTAAAACATGAAAAGACTAATTTACCCCTAGGGTAAATTAAACTGACTCTAAAATAAATTCCGAAAATTACTAAAAAATTATTAGAAAAATCACCTGACTCAAATAAAAATATTCTAAACTTAACAACTAAATATTAATATCCTAAAAATGAATTAATCATAGATTGTCAGTTTTGCGCCGAAACTGACAAAGCGTCCACCGTCTTCGCACCGGGTACCCGGATAGGGCCGACCCGACCCCGCAGCTTCCTCAGCCCAGCAATTGCTCACCGCCCGTGTACCTGAGTCAAACCTAGTCAACAGACCAGTGGATCATCTGCCGCTCCTAGCCATGTACCCGGATTGGGCCAGCCTGACTCCGCGGCTCCTCTACCCGGCCGTCGCTTGCTGCCCGTGTACTTGAGTCACATGCGCCTCAGACTCGGCAGGTCTTCATATCTCCTTTCCTTTGACTTCTGTTGACAATCACTCATCACATCTGGAATATCAAAACCATATTCTTCAACATGGTTTCTCAATCTCCCCCTTGATGAGTGCATTGTCAACACCCTTTTCACCTCATCTCCAGAACCTGCAAAACATGTGGAAATAGAAAAAACAAAGACAAAAGAAAATAAAGGAAGAAAATAAAAGTTTTAACCCTAATGACCAAAAGCCAAACAGAAGCAAGAAAATGGTCATTATGGTTAACCCAAAAAAAATAAAGACTCAAAAACAAGTGCAATCTCAGAATTACCAACAAGGAACTCCCCGTGAAATAAATCCCAGAGAAAGCTAAAAATGTTCCCTAAACTCCAAAATTTCTCCCCCTTGTTGACAATTGAACTCATCAAGTGAGACTAAATGCACTCTAAAAAGACATAGACACAAACGCCCCCTGAAATGCAGCTCCCCCTCAAAATATGCAATTACAACATCTAACAGGTGGAGTGTGAAAAGCATGCTTCTTAGATATGATTAACTGCAATTACAACATCTAACAGGTATAGCGAAAGATATACTGTCTAAGATACATGACATGATCAGTGCAACAGATGATATCTAAAGAGAGTCATTAGCACACATTTTTCGATTTTTCCAAACAAAAGGATCACCACATTTTCTAGTTGACAAGCAAAGTAAAGCATGAGATGCAAAAGCTAACTGATATCTACCAAGATAAGCATTGTCCAAAATAGTGCTTCAGCAAACTTGTCATCTTTTTAAATTTTTCAGATAATATTTTTTTTTCATTTCTGCTAGGGGTTATTTGCATGTCAAACCTTATGCTAACCGACCAAGTCAAGCCTAGGCCAGAACTGGACCATCAGAAGCTTAAGATATTGGTCTTGGCATACATTACACCGTCCTAGTTCATACCAAAGTGCTATGGTAAGTAGTCCAGAACAATGCAATGCGACAAAGCAAACCCACCTGGATCTTTTCTAATACTTATAAAAATGCAAAAAATTTTCATTGTTCTGAATTTTTATCATTTTTATATCACATTTTCATATTTAAAGCATATAAATGTCCAAGTTGCATATCTGCATCTAAGTAAGGATCTAGCTATCAGGCATGTAAAAGATAGCGAGAGCATTCAGCCTACACATGCTAGTTACCAGAAGCAATGGTGATCATTTTTTAATTTTAAAGTATAAAAGCCATGCATATGACAAATATCTGATATATCATGTGAACTGAAACATAGCATGATCATCGACAAGAAATCAAAAACATATACTAGCTAGAGAAAGTAAAGCAGATTAATCATATAACAGAAGCAAGCTCAAAATGTGACTAATGATTATGCATGATATGAATGCACACAAAAAGGCTCAATAAAAATAAAGAAGAAAAGAAAAAACTGACTCAAAATATCCTAAAAAGGATACACAACTCCCAAATCAAGATCAATAGTCATGAGTGGGACCAAACGGTCCAATGCCAAGTTTAGCAAAAGTGTTAAACCAGTGTCGAGCCATCTGCTCAAATGTAGGAAAGCAGAAGGAATCATATGAGGTTGGACCAAAACGCGGCTCAAAGCGCGGTCCTCTGTTCTGCCTAAAATCACGACCACGAGGTCCAAAACCATATCCATAACGATCTGGAACTCTGTCGGAATGGAAACCACCCCCTAGAGCACGATCATAAAAATCATCTCCTCTACCACCACCTACACGACGTGGCATGGCCTATAGCCTCTCTCTACGTCGAGGAACTCTCTGTCTACCACCCTGCTGGTAGAACTGCTCCTGCCCACCACGAGCTCTCTCTGCTCGCTCAACCCGCTTCCTCCTAAAGCAAAACTCCTTAAGATGCCCGTCTCTTTGACAAAACTCACAGTGATAGGTACGCTTCTCGGGATGTGGTTGAGGCTTGGGATTCTTAGGCTTGGTGGTGTTGGGTGTAGCATCTTTGGTGTGAGAGGGTCCAGGTAAAGAATCAAGAGAAGTGTGGAGAGTTTTAGGCTTTGGGACCCAAATTTGCTTCTTAGGTGGAGTTTTAGGTTTTTCTTTGAGCACTCCATCCTTTCGCTGACTATCCTTAAAGGACTCAGTGGAGTGAGTCTTGGGATATCTCTGTTCAGGAGTCATCTTACTCCACTCCACTGCTTGGCTAATAGCACTCTCAAAATCAGCCTTGGTATAGGTGTAACCTACCCCAAACCCATCCCGTCTCTTGAACTGCTGGATCATCATGCCGAGCTGTAGCTCTCTGGCACTAATCCAACTTAGGATCTGACGGAGGTAAAAGTTCTCATTCTGAACATCATCTAGCTCCTCTCTCAAAGAAGCTAACACCTCCACCTGAGACAAGCAGATCTCACACTCTCTATCAACATCGATAGACTTATCTGCTTTTAGCTTGATCAACTCCATTCTCATGGACAAATAGTTCCCACAAACAGTGGGTGGAACTGACAAGGTCTCAAGCCCTAGCTTAGTCTGCTCCAACTCAGCTCTCACTCCAGCTAACTCACTCAACTGCTCATCACTCTTGGCTCTCAGCTCAGCTATACTAGCTAAATGGGATGGGCAGTCTACACAAGGTGCAACGATAGTGGCATGAGCATCTTTTAGCTCCTGTTGAGCGCTCTCAAGCTCAGTGGCCAAGGCGTCTCTCTCATCTACTCTCTTTGTGTACCTGGACTTAAGAGTCGTCAGGTCACACAGCAACACCTCATAGTTAGGGCACTCATCACTATCACCCAAGCAAGGGGAAGAAGACAAACTCTCAATCTTGCCATTCGCCGTGGCAAGTTCACTCTCAAGCTCATCTATCCTCTTCTTAGCCCCTCTAAGCAGTTTCTCCCGATACTTCAACTCCTGACTGTTCTGTTCTAGTAAATTAACAACTTCTTGTTCATAGGAAGATGCCTTCTCATCGTCGTCGTCGTCGAAGTCATCGGAGGAGTCCTTTTCTTTCTTCTCCCCAAGAGCCATTGAGCAGAAGCTCTTATGGGGTCTTCGGCTGTGACGTGAGTGACTGTTCGGCTTGTCCCCGAAGCCCATGAAATAGAGGCCCGCCGGATTGTCCCTGTCCTTCCCCTTCCTGATCATGATATCTTCATCACTTGAACTTGAAGACGAGGAGGAAGACGAGGATCTCTTGGAGTATCTTTTCTCCATCTCGGCGAAGAAGGTCTTGTCTCGCTTCTTGTTCTCACGCCTGTAATCCTTTAGAGCCTTTCAAAAGAATCTTGTCTTGGGCTTGCCCTTTGTGGAGTTGTCGTACTTGCCAGAGTTGTAGGAGTTGCCGCTGGTTCCCTTCTTGTAATTCTTCTACTTGGGGCAGTCGGCGATGAAATCACCTGGGTCACCACGCTCAAAGCATCCGGATTTTGTACCGTGTCTCTTAAACATTCGCTTATCATAGACACGTCGCACCCAATTGTTAAACAAGCACAGATCATCATCTCCTAGAGTATCAAGTTGTTCCTCGGAGATAGACATCAAGGAAAAAGCAGTACAACTCATGGCATTAGGATCAGCAGACAGTGTCACAAGTGCCAGAGTCTTGGAGCCAGAATCAGTGAGATTTGATCTCAACTGAATATCGACCTCTGAGGCCTTGAGCTTACTAAAAAGCTCTGCGACAGTCAAGGTATCTTAAGACGCGCTCTCAACAATAGACGAAACGTTGATCTCCCAGATCTTAGGGTCCAAGGTATGGAGTACCTTAAGCGCCTGTTCATGATCCGAGACCAGCTGATCACGCTCGGCCTTGTTGACGCGAAGCTTGTTAATTATCGATTGAAAACGACCAAACAAAGCCTCAACAGTCTCACCCGGCTTCTGTGAGAAATTTTCATACTCACGCCGGTAGGTCTGGTAGAGCCTAGCCTTGACCTGAGCTGTGCCCTCATGGTGTGCCTGGAGGGTAGCCCAGATCTCTCGAGCAGTGGTGAGATGGCTAACACACTCAAACTCACTAGGACCTAGACCAGAAAATAAAATATTCACCGCTTTACTATTATTTTGATGTTGTGTAACTACATCTGCAGTAGTATCCGCAGCAATAGTCCTTATGGTCAAAGTAGGATGAACACAAATCTCCCATATGTCCGAGCTCTGGCTCATAAGGTATGCTCGCATCCGAGTCTTCCAATAAGTGTAGCCAAAAGCCTCTAGGGACAGGATTTTGCTAGGAGACGTCATGGTCACTACCTAGGTTTAGAATCAGTTAAGATATTAGAAAACCCTAACCTTGCTCTGATACCACTTGTAGGACTGAAAGTAGCGACCAGAGGGGGGTGAATGGGCGCCTAAAAATTTCTTGCTAAACTATTTTCTAAACCCAACATCCAAACGAAATTAAACAGACAAATAATATCCGCAAAGCAAATTATGCGAACCAAAGTTGTCTAGGCTAAAAATGATAGGTATCTCGATTTAAATGATATTTAAGATAAACTGAACTACAGTAAATAACAATATCTAGATAAAATTCGAGATATTAATGTTTCAGTCTAGAAATAAAATACTAATTAAATTAATAAAAACATGGATCATTAAAAATTAATTCAGAATTAAACCGAAAATATTTCATGTAAATGTAGAACAGAAATATTACTGCGACTAGATAAACATATATATATACATGAGCAGATGAAAAATACTTAATTAAAAGTATGCGAACACTATTAATATTTTGACAGATAAAAATTAATCCCGAATTTTCTAAATAGATCTGCAGCTAATTAGGCAAAAGATAAAGACTGATTTAATTTAAACTGCTGAAAAATAGGGGATTAAACAACTGCTTACCTTCGTCTTCGGTCGCCGTGTGAAATCTACTGTAACAAAAATTTATCCGCCGTCCACTCCGCTGTGCAGGGAAAAATCCGCCGAATGCTTCGTCTGCCGAGGTCGCGTGTGTGGAAGAAAAGCAATGACGCGAGCCAAAAAAATTGACCAGAAAAACAACAAGCCGGCCAGCGTGTACACCGTGGGGCCCACGCGATGGAATCACAAAGCAAGGCCAGCAGTTTTCCTTCGCGCGGGCTAAAGTGCTCAAGGGAAAAAACGCCAGCCGTGCGCTAGGAGGAAAAGGAAAAAAAACATGCAGCGTTGCTTTTTTTTCCTTGGGAACCGTGCGCTGCAAACTTTTTCCTGCTCACATCGATGGAGAAAGCCAGCCGTAGGGAGAAAATTTGCGTCGACGTAATGATGACTGCCAGATGCATCAGCTGCTTTCACGCTACAGTCGCCAAGAGCGTCGCGCCTTTAGTGAGCACTGCTCCGCCGGGAAGATCCGCCGAAGGGAAAAAAGAATTTTTCCAGAGAAGAACGATCAGCATCGAAGAAGTTTGGTGTTGGGGGAGATAATCCCTGGAGTCGGCGGGGTGGGCCCCCAGCCGGAGGGCCCAGGCTTGATGACGGAGGCCGCCTTCCGGGGGAGCGTGGCCGGAGGTCACCTTCCGGATGAGCGTGGCCGGAGGTCACCCTCCGGAGAAGCGTGGCCGGAGGTCGCCTTCCGGAGGAGCGTGGCCGGAGGCCACCTTCCGGAGGAGCGTGGCCGGAGGCCACCTTCCGAAGGAGCGTGGCCGGAGGCCACCTTCCGGTTGGAGGAAGCCGGAGGTCGCCCTTCGGCGTAGGACACGGGAGTCCGTCTTCCGGAGGCTGAAGGCCCGGGGCTCTCGGCCGACCAGGCAAGACGGGCCCGAAGAGAGTAGTGGCAGGAAAAGGGCTAGGCGGTCGTACGAAAGGACAGGATCGCGATATTCTGAGCCGTGTCGGGCGGCGCAGGAAGCATCCGACACGGTCGATACGCTGTCAGAGTCGAATCTTCTTGTCTGTACTATGTATCTCTTGTCTGTACTACCAGTCAGGGTTGGTCGGGTGGCCGTTGGCAGCCCGGAGGCGCTTAGTCCTCTGGGCGGGGCGCCCTATAAATACCCCTCACTACAGTTGTAACAGGCAGGCGGACCAAGGCATTGAATACACTACTCTTATTTTCCACTAAAACCTGCTGGTTCGATCCATCGTCCCAACAGTTGGCGCCGTCCGTGGGGATCCTAGTCCGAAAAGCTAGCGTCCTCTACACCCATCCACCCAAAGCATGTCGAGCCGGAAAGGAGCGAGCACGGCCCCCCTGCGCAGGTCGACCCGAACCGCGGGGGGTGAGCCCGCCCCGGCCATCGACCCCAATCCTTCAGCTCCCATCACCACCACCGTCGGAGCGGCGCCCCCAGCGGGCTCCACCCAGTTGCAAGAAGAGACACCCGAAGCTCAAGGTACCGACGGCCTGCCAGAGCCGACCTCCGCCAACCTGGCCGGGTCGCCGGGCGGACCGCCGGAGCAGCATCTCCCAGGCGGACCTCCAGTAGTAGTGTCCCTTCAGACAGACTACGTCCGCTCGCGGGACCCCGACACAACTTCCGGGGGAAGCGGGAGTCAAGCCGATGCCCTGGCCGCCGAGAACGCCAGGCTAAAGGCGGAGCTGGCTCTGTGGCGTCAGGAAGCATCGCTCCGGCCCCCGGTAGCCTTCCGCGCCGCGAAAGCTGCGGTCACGGACCTGAGCGACGACGAGAACCCCCCAGAAGAGGAAAACGCGTCATACGACGAGGACTCCCCCTGCACCCGGACCTCCAGAGGGTGCGTTTCAGCTCGAGCTTCCGCGCCGCCAAGCTCCCCAAGTACTCCGGGGACTCTGACCCCGGCGAGTTCTCTCGCTCTTACGCTCTGGCGATAGAAGCGTCCGGAGGGAGCCGGGACGCCATGGCCAAATGCTTCCCTCTGGCGCTCGAAGGGATCGCCCTTCGGTGGTTCTGGTCCCTCCGGCCAGGGACCATCCACTCGTGGGAGCAGCTAAAAAAGAAGTTCGTCAACAACTTCCAGGGGACCTTCGTGGCCCCCATGTCCACCGGGAGTCTTTTTCAAGTGAAGCAGCAACCCGGAGAGACCCTGCGGCAATACTCCCAGCGCTTCGCGCATACCAAAGCTCAGATCAAGGGGCTTTCGGCTTCTTCAGTCATCGACGCGGCCCGGGAAGGCGTCACCCACCCGGGTCTCCTCGACAAGCTCCACCGGAAGCCCATCTCTTCGGTGGCGCAGCTCATGACGTACTTCGAAGAGTACGCCCGGTCCGAAGAGGGCCAGATACGCCGACAGGCGATGGTAGTCCCTGTCCAGGCTACGAGCGTCCGAGCATACGAAGTGCCTCCAGAGCCCAGCCGGGGCCCGCGTCGCGCCCCTGACTTCTGGTGCCCGGAGCCCGTTCGCCCGGGCCTTGCTCATCAAGATTCTCGGCGGAACCAGAAGCATCTTCGGGGGGAAGTCCTTAGCATCACCCCTCAAGCGCCCGCCAAACACCTGCACACGTCCGGCGGAAGTCGCCAGGCCGGGAACAAGCCTCCACCCCGAGCGCCTGCCAGGGGAACCTTTTACTGCAGCGTCCATGGAGAGAACCGGAGCCACGACACCGACTCCTGCCGCACCATCCTCGCTCTTCGTAGTGACTACCTCGAGCGCCAGTCCGGTCGCGGTTCCTCCGACCGAGGGCATTCCATCCCTCGGCCGGACCCGGTCCAAATAGTCGGGCGTCAGGAAGAGCCGGAGGCCGCGACCCCGGCCGAGGGATTCGGCGGAGTCCCGGCCCTCAAACTCGAAGCCGCTCCGGACCGTGGCAAGCGCGTGGTCCTTCCCATATCCGGCGGGGGAGCCCTCGGAGCGCTGTCCAAGCGGCAGCGTCGGGAGTACGTTCGGGAAGTTGGGCACATCGGCACGTCCAGCCCTTCGATCCTCCCGGAGTGGTCTCACGTCCCCATCAGCTTCACCGCCGAAGATGCCGCCGGCGTCAAGTTTCCTCACGCCGACCCGCTCGTCATTTCGGCAGACATCGCCGGAGCCGAGGTGCGTCGCATTTTAGTCGACGGAGGAAGTTCCGCTGACATCATCTTCGTGCAGACCTTTGACCAATTATGCTTGTCGCGCAAGCACCTGCTGCCAGCCTCGCGACCGCTCCAGGGCTTCTCGGGCCCTCCGCTCGATGCTCTGGGCCAGGTCTTGTTGGAAGTGGCATTCGGCACCGCGCCCCTCCAGCGTCGCGAGGAAATCCTGTTCGACGTCGTCGACGCTCCGTACGCCTACAACGCCATCTTCGGCCGAGGGATGCTCAACCGCTTCGGCGCCATCGCTCACCACAACTACCTCTGCCTCAAGATGCCGACTCCCGGAGGGGTGCTGTCTGTCCTGGGCGACCAAGCCGTAGCCCGTCGGGTCGAGTATGGCCATGCGGCACCACTGGAGCCACGGCAGGTCCACAGTGTCCGCGAGGGCGCTGAAGACGCCAACCTTCCACTGGGCGCCGGCCCTGTGCAGAAAGGGCGCCCCGCCAAACCCCTCCCAGAAGGGGAAGTCGTCACCAAGACCCTGACTCACGAGGGGAAAGAATACTCGATCAAGTTCGGAGGGGACCTGGAGCCAGAATTATCAGCACAGCTCGAAGCCATCGTCTGCAACAACCTCGACATCTTCGCATGGTCGGACGAAGACATTCCTGGCGTCGACCGGACCATCATCGAGCATTCCCTGGCGGTCGATCCGAAGGCACGACCAGTTCGCCAGGGGCTTCGGAGGCTATCCGCCGAACGGACCGAGCTCGCCAAGGCAGAGACCGACAAGCTGCTCCGCGCCGGGGTCATCAGGGAAGTGAGCCACACCGACTGGTTGTCCAACCCTGTGTTTGTCCAGAAGAAAACATCTGGCAAATGGCGCATATGTATCGACTTTACTTCTTTGAATAAAGCTTGCCCTCGTGACCCCTACCCGCTGCCTCGCATCGATCAGCTAGTAGATTCCACAGCCGGAGCCGAGCTCCTCAGCTTCCTCGATGCGTATTCCGGTTATCATCAGATCTGGCTCAAGCCTGAAGACCAAGTGAAAACCAGCTTCGTCACCCCAGCCGGAGTGTTCTGCTACCTCCGGATGCCCTTCGGCCTCCGTAATGCCGGAGCAACCTTTTCAAGGTTAATCTCAAAGGCCCTCGGTCATCAGCTCGGACGGAACGTGGAAGCTTACATGGACGACATCGTCATCAAGACTGCCTCCGCAAGACAGCACGGGTCCGACATAGCCGAAACCTTCGACAGCCTCCGGCGGTGTGGGATCCGGCTTAACCCTGACAAGTGCGTCTTCGGAGCACGCGCAGGGAAGCTGCTTGGGTACCTCGTCTCCAGTCGCGGCATCGAAGCAAGTCCAACACAAGTTCAAGCGTTGCAGAACATGGCGCCACCTCAGAACCTGCGGCAGGCGCAGAAGTTGGCCGGGCGGTTGGCCGCCCTGGGGCGTTTTCTCGCCAAATCGGCAGAACGAAGTTTGCCCATCTTCAAGGTGCTTCGAGGTTCCAAGCATTTCGAATGGACCCCCGAGTGCCAGGATTGTTTCCAGCAAATCAAAGATTATCTCTCCGGCCTCGTGGCCCTCGCCACGCCACGGGCCGGCAGTCCTTTGCTGGTTTATCTCGCTGCCTCTGGCACCGCCGCAAGCGCGGTCTTGGTTCAGGAGGAAGAGTGTGGTGGGAAGCTAGTCCAGCGGCCCGTCTACTTCGTTTCCGAGGTCCTCGCAGACGCCAAGGCCAGATACTCCGAGCTAGAGAAAGTGGCTTATGCCCTCGTCATGGCCTCCCGAAAGCTCCGGCACTACTTCTTGGCCCACGACATCATCATTCCAACAGCCTATCCGTTGGGCGACATGTTCAGAAACAAAGACGCCACTGGTCGCATCGGGAAGTGGGCGGTAGAGCTGGCCCCGTTCGGGATCTCCTTCGTTGCCCGGACGGCCATTAAATCCCAGATTCTCGCTGACTTCGTCGCAGAGTGGACGCGGGCCGGAGAGCCCGCGAGTGCCAGCACGGGCGAAGAGATCTGGACCGTTTTTACGGATGGCGCTTACCAGGCCTCCGGGGCTGGAGCCGGAGCAGTCATCATCTCCCCATCGGGTCAGCAGGCCCTATACTCCGCTCGGTTAAACTTCAAAGCCACCAACAACGTCGCAGAATACGAGGGAGTCCTCATGGGACTTCGCAAGGCGCTCGCTTTGGGCGCCGCGCGCGTGATCGTGAAGACCGACTCCCAAGTGGTCGCCGGGCACATCGACAAGTCGTTTCGAGCGAAGCACCCGGACCTCGCTTCCTACCTCGACTCCATCCGCAAGTACGAAGCATCCTTCAAGGGCATCTCCGTCCAGAACATCCCACGAAGCGACAACGCCCAAGCGGATGCCCTCGCTAAGGCCGGGGCCGGCGCCCAGGCCTTGCCGCCAGGGGCTTTCTTCGAGGAACTCGCCCAGCCTTCGGTAACCCATCAAAGCGAGGCGACCGTCCCCGCCGCCCCGGAGGAGAGTGAACAGTCGTCATGCCCGGCCCCAGTACTCTGTACGGCCAGCGTCGATTGGCGCGAGCCCATCCTCCACGCGCTCGCAGGCGGCGATGAAGTCCATCCCAGTCCGGAGCAGGTTCGCCTGCAACTCCGCGCCAGGTCATTCGAGGTCATCAATGGAATCCTGTACAAGTCCGGAGTATGTTCCCCGCTGCTCCGCTGCGTCTCGCATTCCGACGGTGTCGCCATGCTCCGGGAGATACATGAAGGACTGTGCGGCAGTCACTTAGCGCCGCGGGCCCTCGCAGGCAAAGCTCTCCGGCAAGGCGTGTACTGGCCCACCATCATCGCCGACGCCGAAGAACTCGTCCGCGCCTGCCAAGGTTGCCAGTGGATGGGCCGACGCAGTCACCGCCCTCCGGCAAGGTTGCTACCTATCCCTCCTGTGTGGCCCTTGGCCCGTTGGGGCATGGACCTCGTTGGTCCACTCCCCAGAGCGAAGGGAAACCTACGCTTCGTCGTTGTCGCGGTCGAATACTTCTCCAAGTGGGTTGAAGCGGAGCCTCTCACCACCATTACGTCCCGAAGCGTCCAGAAGTTTTTCTGGCAGCATATCGTGTGCCGATTCGGAGTACCCAAGCAGCTCACATTGGATAACGGAACGCAGTTTGATGCCGGCAGCTTCCGGGCATTCTGTGACGAGTTGGGAGTTCAGTTTTGCTTCGCGGCCGTGCGGCACCCCCAGTCTAACGGAGCCGTGGAACGAGCTAACGGGCACATTCTGTCCGGCCTTCATAAGCGTATTGTCGGGTTGGCGCGAGGCACGTGGCCCGACGAACTACCCAAGGTCTTATGGTCCATCCGGACGACCGTTTCCCGGGAAACGGGCTTCACCCCGTTCCGCCTCCTGTTCGGCGACGAGGCGATGACGCCAACGGAGCTCCGCGCCGGTTCACTACGCGTCGTAGCATCCGAAGTTGAAGATGAGCGCGCCGTCTCCCTCGACCTAGCGGAAGAAACGCGGTTGCGCGCCGTCGCCAACCTGTCCCACTATCAGAAAGAGACCAAGGGGTGGTATGATACCAAGGTTAAGCGCAACGAGTTCCAACCAGGGCACCTCGTCCTCCGCGCAGTGGTCGCCCCCTCCAAGTTGGGCAACAAATGGGACGGACCGTACATTGTTACGAAGTCTGGACGGCCTGGGTCCTACCGTCTTGCTACACTAGAAGGCGAAGAGCTGAAGCATTCGTGGCACGCTGGGGACCTGAAGCGCTACTTTCCGTAACGCTACCAATGTATCTTATTCGCGGCCATCGCCGCTTGTTTGTATCCCCCATCTGCGTAATAAAATTTTCAGCCAACTGTTCCGACCGACACAACTCGCGTCGCACCCTCACATTCGGGTTCCGAGCTCCGGCTCGACGCGCCCTCATATTCGGGTTCCGAGCTATGGCTCGACGCGCCCTCATATTCGGGTTCCGAGCTATGCCTCGACGCACCCTCGCATTCGGGTTCCGAGCTCCGGCTCGACGCACCCTCGCATTCGGGTTCCGAGCTCCGGCTCGACGCACCCTCATATTCGGGTTCCGAGCTATGCCTCGACGCACCCTCGCATTCGGGTTCCGAGCTCCGGCTCGACGCACCCTCACATTCGGGTTCCGAGCTCCGGCTCGACGCGCCGTCATATTCGGGTTCCGAGCTATGCCTCGACGCACCCTCGCATTCGGGTTCCGAGCTCCGGCTCGACGCACCCTCGCATTCGGGTTCCGAGCGACGGCTCGACGCACCCTCACATTCGGGTTCCGAGCTCCGGCTCGACGCGCCCTCGCATTCGGGTTCCGAGCTATGCCTCGACGCACCCTCACATTCGGGTTCCGAGCGCCGGCTCGACGCACCCTCGTTTTCGGGTTCCGAGCTCCGGCCCAACGCGCCTGCATGTTCGGGTTTAGCGCTATGCCGGCGTGGCGCGCACCGTCCGCTCTCCCTCTCCTAAGCTACTTAGCGCCCAGCTAGTCAACCAGCTACCCGCCAAGAGGGGGGGGGAGGAGGAGAGAGAGCGAGGCGCAAGCTGCAGCCAGCGTATGAAGCGTACAGCGACAAGCACATAAGCATACAATGTTCATTACAAGCAAAGGAGGAAGTTAAGAAAAGTTCTCATCCAGGCCAAGAAGGAACCGCGGGCCCCTTCGGTTAGACGGACCGGAAGTCGTGCTCGCCCCCCGACCGAACCTTTCCTTCCTTTTCCTGCGCTCCTCTTCCTTCTTTTGGGCGCGGAAAGTTCTCCGGTCCGCCTGGAGCTGGGCCCAGCTGCGCAGACCGCCCTCCTCCGGGGGCGTTCCGCTCAAGTCGGCCTCCGTATCGGATCAGTTAACCGGTTCGGAGGGCGAGGACGGCGACCGAGACCCCCTCTCTTCTTCCTTCACATGCTTCAGAACCCCCTGAAGGACGTCGGAGTCCACACGTCCGTCACTGCCACGGGGAAGAACGAAGCGCGCAGGCCGGTTTGCCCGCACAGCTTCGAAGATGGCCCAGCGATGCCGAAGGGCGTCGTCCGGTTCAAGTACCTCGACATCAAGATCGCGACCGCAAACACCCCGAGTAAGTCCCGAAAAAGGTAGTCTTTATTAATATAACTAAGTTCCCTAAGCTATTACAGGGTAAGGCTGAGACCAATCCCTAGAGCTACACCTGCGGGTCTGGCAAGCGGGCCGAGGCTGAAGGGTTCGAAGGGGCTGGAGGGCCGCGCGCACGGAGTGCATCCTCCAGCCAAGCCTGGATCGCCGCCGGGCCTTCGGTCTGCCAGGTTGTCTTGAGCGCCCTCCAAGATTGGGTCAGGGCGAGGCTTGGCGTCCGAAGATGGTCCCCCGTGAAGGCGACCGGGTGCGGGCTTGAAGGCGAAGGAAGCGGAAGCCCAGACGCCTCGAGATGCCGGAGGATTCCGTACGCTGCCACCCGAGCAGACACCTCGCCGTACTGCGCCATGGCAAGGTGTATTTGCCGGACGGCAGATCGAACGAACTTCACCCGGCGGACCAGGGGCTCCCGGGCGACGTCGAACGTGCCGCAGCCAGTGCCGTAGCGCGCCGGCATCTTCCGCAAGGATTCGGCGGCCTCGGCCGCCGTCTTCCCGGCCTCGGCGAGCTCCTCGGCGGCCTTCCCGTTCCGCGCGTTGAGGCCCGCCTCGACCTCCTCCAGATGAGTCACCCGGGCTCCGAGGGCTTCGACCTTGTTTTCCGCCTCTGAGGCCCGAGCTTGGAGTCGGGAAACTTCCCCTTCGAGCCGATCCACCTCCGAGGCCCGGGCCCGGAACACCTCCGCCTCAGCGGCTCGGGTTCGGAGGGCGCCGACCTCCGTTTCCAGCTCGTCGACGCGGGCGGCCCGGGCGCGGAGCCCCTCCAGCTCCGCGACGCGGGCCATGAGCGAGTCCGCCTCCGCTGCTCGGACCTCCAGCGCCGCCACCCTCGACGCCTGGGATCGAAGGACCTCAGCCTCCAACGAGCGCTCGCAGGCCAACCTCTCCGCGGCCGCCACCCGGGACGCGAGCCCCGCGGCGTACGCCTCATGATGTTCGCGCTCGAGAAGCAGAGCGGACATCTGCCCCTGCGCCAGCGCCACCACCTGCGTGCAGAAAAGTGGTCAGAAGAACCGCGACAGGGGCGTCAAGGGCGTCCAAGGAAAGTACCTGGCCCGCAGCCGTCTCGATGGCCCTTCCGAGGTCCAAGCCGTCCGATCGCCCCAGCTCGCCTATCACTGGGGCATCGCGCAGCCGCAGGTAGTAGTCGTGGATTGGGGCCACCTTCGAGGCAAAGTCCTCTCCCTCCGTCAGGAAAGGGCGCAGAAGCGGCACGGAGCCGCGCGCGGTTCGTAGGTCGGTGGGGGGCTGATGCCGGACCCTGACGCCCCCGGCGGGCTCCCGAGGAGCCCCCTCGGCGCTCCGGGACTCCGCCTCGTCCTGCGGATTCGAGCCTCCCTTCGCGTTGACAGGGGCTCCGGACCTCGCGTCCGGAGCATCTGCCGGGTAGCGGCCGACTGGCTCCACGCCTCCGGCCGAGGTACCTGCACGAGCAAAAGGGAGTTAAATACAGAAAAGCTCCTTGCGCACGAAGAGGCATGACGAAGTTACCGTACATGCGCCCGTAGTATCGTCGACGCGGTCCGGAGGCTGAAAATGGCCCGACGGGCTTGCGCGGAAGAACAGGTTGTCTATGGAGTTCGGCGGAGAGCTCGCCACCGCCGCGGCCAGTTCCGCCTCCTTGTCGGCGCTCCTTTCGACGGCGCCGAGTGGGTCGGCTAGGCCCCCGTGGCCCAAGCTGTCCGTGGCCCTGCTCTCGAGGGAGCCCGCGGAGCCGCCCGCCGAAACGGGTATCGGAGAAGAGGCGGTCCCCGGGCGGGGCGTTACTCCGGCGATGCGCGACTCCTGATTGGTGTCCGGCGCGGGCTCCGTTGGGTCCGGGCGAAGGGGAACATCCTCGCGCCCCCCGGTGCTCGGCTGGATCGGTGGAGCCGGAGCCGGAATCTCCGGAGGATCTCCCGACTCCGACTGGACTCCTTCGCTGGAGCCCCCTCCTTCTGAACGAGAAGCCGAGGAAGGTCCCGGCGACGTGCGCTTCGGCCCCCTCACGATCTTCTTCTTCTTCTTCGGGCGGCTCGGAGAAGGGCAGCCGTCCGCGTCGCACGCCTTCCTCTTCGAGACGTCCCGGAGGATCTCGCCCTCCGGGAGAGGCGGGGGCGTGAGCTCGAGCGCCCCCCACACTCTATTGGAGCGTTCCCAGGAGCCTACCAGCTCCAACCGGCGGGCCCGCTCAGCCGCGGTGGGAACCCCCAGGATCCTCTCCGCCAAACGAGCGATCTCTTCAGGCGTCCGAGCGACGAGCGATCCTGCACCTTTTCGTTAGGGCCGGGGTACCCCTCGAGCACGCAAAAGTAAGGCTGGAGGCGAAAGAAAACTAAGACTTACCAAGCTGGCGAGAGAGCTCCGGCGGCGTCGATGCGTCTCGACTGCTCCGGAGCAAGGCAGGCCACTCCCCCTTCAGCGGGGGGATCTCGAGGGCCACGAACTCCTCCGCCAAGTCCCGCATGCTCATCCGGCGGGCGACGATTTGGAGAAGCTGTACCCTCGCCGAGATGGCCCCGGAGTTGACTTCGACCCGCGCCTCTCTCCGGAACCAGATGTGGCGCGGTATTCCGGCCAGGCCGGAGGTGAGCCCTACGCGAACGTAGAACCATCGGCTCACCCACTTCGAGTACCACCTTTCGTTGGTGGCCTTCGCCGGGAAGGAATCCGCGTACCTCCTCCGGAGCTGGAAGTTGATGCTCCCGAAGGCTAGCACCCGGCCGTCCTTTTTCTTCGGTTGGCAGAGGGCTTCGTGCATTTCGGCGAAGACCTCCGCCCTCCCTTCGCAGCCTTCGGCGCGCATGGCCCACTCGAAGATGGCGAGGCGGGCCACGGCGTTGGGGGATAGCTGCGGGAGTTCCAGATGGAACGCCTCCAGGACCCCGGCGAGGAGCTCTGAGGCAGGGAACCCCAAGCCCGCGTCAAAAAAGGCTTCGAAGACGACGACCTCGCCTTCCCGCGGCCGCGGGGCCGTCTCCCGCCCCGGCCTCCTCGCCGGCGTCTCTGGGCCAAGGCGGTTCCTGGTCGCCTGCTCAATCGAGGCTTCAGTGCACGCAGACGCCCCGAGCTCCAAGGTCTGCTCTCGGAATCGCTCGGAAGCGGGGCGGAGCTCGCGCGCGCCGCGCACCTCTGGCGTATCGGTCGCCGCCGCCGCCGCCGCCGCCATCTGGCGTTGCAAGAAACGCGGGTCCATCGCCATTGCGGGAACTGGCTCCCTCGACATTTTTGGAGAACAGATGGAAGGAGTGCAGGGCTCAAAGGGTGAGTGGGCAATGGACTAAGCAATTGCAGTTGACGCGTGAGGGTGAAGGAGGAATAGGCCGTGAAGGGCGAGTATATATATCTTTCGGAAAGGCCGGCGGTTCGACTCCCGTTTCGGTTAGCGTGTGAACGTGACGGTTTGCGCGGCGCCGCATTTAAAACCGGTTGGCGCATCGGGGCGCGGGGGCGATCTCCTGGCGATCCGCCTCTTCGGTGCCGCCGGCGCGCGTATTAATTGCTCTTGGCGGCGCGCGCCCGGCCCCTCGGGGTTGGAGCCCCCGGAGCCAAGATGCGCCGGCTTCCCGTCAGCTCGGTCGACTCCCCTCGGTGTCTTGAAAGCGGCCGGAAGCCCGAGGCAGGGCTTAATTCCCCGGCCTCTCGACTCCCCGTCTCAGTGCACTCCGGCGCCCTGGTAGGTGCGGCACCCTAAAGTGAGGTACGCACTCGTGTGAATTGGCGGGATTATCTTGTGCGCTTCCACCCCCCTCTTATTGCAGGACTACGAGCGGGAAGAAGCGAGGGGCTACTGTTGGGGGAGATAATCCCTGGAGTCGGCGGGGTGGGCCCCCAGCCGGAGGGCCCAGGCTTGATGACGGAGGCCGCCTTCCGGGGGAGCGTGGCCGGAGGTCACCTTCCGGAGGAGCGTGGCCGGAGGTCACCCTCCGGAGAAGCGTGGCCGGAGGTCGCCTTCCGGAGGAGCGTGGCCGGAGGCCGCCTTCTGGAGGAGCGTGGCCGGAGGCCGCCTTCCGGAGGAGCGTGGCCGGAGGCCACCTTCCGGTTGGAGGAAGCCGGAGGTCGCCCTTCGGCGTAGGACACGGGAGTCCGTCTTCCGGAGGCTGAAGGCCCGGGGCTCTCGGCCGACCAGGCAAGACGGGCCCGAAGAGAGTAGTGGCAGGAAAAGGTCTAGGCGGTCGTACGAAAGGACAGGATCGCGATATTCTGAGCCGTGTCGGGCGGCGCAGGAAGCATCCGACACGGCCGATACGCTGTCAGAGTCGAATCTTCTTGTCTGTACTATGTATCTCTTGTCTGTACTACCAGTCAGGGTTGGTCGGGTGGCCGTTGGCAGCCCGGAGGCGCTTAGTCCTCTGGGCGGGGCGCCCTATAAATACCCCTCACTACAGTTGTAACAGGCAGGCGGACCAAGGCATTGAATACACTACTCTTATTTTCCACTAAAACCTGCTGGTTCGATCCGTCGTCCCAACATTTGGAGATCGAAATATTTTCGGTGGAAAACGAAAATGGATTGTAGATTGATCTATTAGAAAACAGTCATCTATCCCCAGGAGGGATAGGGGCCTATTTTATAGGTGAAACCTAACACATGAAAAGACTAATTTACCCCTAGGGTAAATTAAACTGACTCTAAAATAAATTCCAAAAATTACTAAAATATTATTAGAAAAATCACCTGACTCAAATAAAAATATTCTAAACTTAACAACTAAATATTAATATCCTAAAAACGAATTAATCATAGATTGTCAGTTTTGCGCCGAAACTGACAAAGCGTCCACCGTCTTCGCACCGGGTACCCGGATTGGGCCGACCTGACCCCGCAGCTTCCTCAGCCCGGCCATCGCTCGCCGCCCGTGTACCTGATTCAAACCTAGTCAACAGACCAGTGGATCATCTACCGCTCCTAGCCATGTACCCGGATTGGGCCAGCCCGACTCCGCGACTCCTCTGCCCGGCCGTCGCTTGCTGCCCGTGTACCTGAGTCACATGCGCCTCAGACTCGGCAGGTCTTCATATCTCCTTTCCTTTGACTTCCATTGACAATCACTCATCACATCTGGAATATCAAAACCATATTCTTCAACATGGTTTCTCAACCGGAGATTGAAATGATGCAGCCCAGCTCCGAGTGTCGAACCCCACCAGATTAACCATGGAAGCCAAGGGTGGCGTTGTGTCGATTAGTTGATTGACAGAGATGTGTCTTTCTAAGCTAACTAAGGGTGCATATTTATTGTCCGGAGACTTGCTATCCATGTAACATATCCTAACCGATCTCGGTAACCTTCATCTTCTTTTACGCTCTTATCTCTATCAGCTCTTCTTATCCGATCGTACAGGCCATAGATGTGCTTCTTTGACTCTCCTTTGACCGGATCCTCTTTGACTTCTGTTGACCATGTGGCATATTTAGTGGGCCTGTGCTTCTATTAAATCTTGGCATCAACACATGCCCCCTAGTTTTGAAGCATTAAGGGGTAACCGACACTTCGAAATTATCGGTTATCATCACCTTCTACCGCAATGTCTTTTTAGACGTCTTTCTATTGTGTGTTCTCAATTAAATTGCCGAAACCCTTCGCCTTCAAATGCTTTCACATTTTCTAGAGTTCTGACTCTATCTCTTCCCCTTCCAGCCATCCATAACTACAATGGGTTAGTTTATAAGCACTGACCGCTCTTCCTTTCTTCTTCATGCTTTTGACTCATCACCTGTTTCTAGCCATTAAATTTTTCACCGTTCATCCCAGTGCTAGTCATCGCTCGCCATCTTTCTTCATTGAACGTGCTCCTTATCATTGTAAGGATGGCCACCATTGATGCGATCCCCTGAGTAAGTCTACGACCTTTTATTCCCAACTCACTCATCGCTCCTTCTCTCCTGATTCCAATTTTTTTTGGCGGGGCTTGCGAAACCAGGTTTTCATTCCAATAGTCACTCACTCCTTTTAGCTTCTTTCTAGGTCCTTTAGGAAATCCTGACCACATAGATTCCATAAATGCCGAGACTTATCGTATACCCTTCAAATGTTCCCTATGCGTTCCTCCGACTAGGACTTAGGCTTTGAATCCTTTCCTCTGTCTTTCGCTGGCTAGCGTGACTAGTATCTCAAGGTGTCAGCCACTTACCGCCCCCTTTGGGATGAGATTGACATTGGTCATTGCATCAGCCTTTCTTTGGCTGAGCCATACTTGAACGAGCCGATGCTAGCTGCATCTTGTTATTTCTGGTCCGATGCCTTAAATGCTTTCATTTTTAGTCACGGGCCGATGAGTCCCACTCTTCTTGATGTCTTCTTCTAATCTTTCCTTGACATTAATTCACCGCCCAATCCCTTCTTTCTTCATTTCCAATAGCAAGGTCTTCATTCACCTTGACATTAACTCAGCCAATAGCTAGAGCCGATATATTACTATCCACAACAAGAAAACTAGTCTCGTAGGCGCTCACGTACATGTTGCTTTCCTCAGCCTCTAGTTGGAGGAATTTGTCTTCTATGTGTTGACTCTAGCCCTGACCCTTTAGTTTCAATTTTTAGCCGAACCACTCGCTGCCCATGTGTGAGTTCCCCTCGATCGTTACCTCCTTGGAGCCACCTACCATTTCCATCACATTGTGTCGGCCAACCTATCGGCTGATAACTTGATTGGCCGACCCAAGTGTCCCTGTTGGTTCCTCCAGCTTTGGCTCAATGTTTATATTGCTGATCTTATTGGAGGAACCCCTCTTACTCATTCATGATTTCCTGTCGATTTTCATGAATCGGTCATTCCCACCTATCATCGCTGCTCTTCCCTAGGCAAAGCGGTGACATTCTTTCCTCCCTTTCTTTTGTCTTCCACGGCTTTGGCCGTTTTCCTTAAGAGCTATTACCTCGAATTCTCTAATCGGACCTTCTGGTTTCCTTTTGGATACCATTCGGAGTATGAACACCCCCATCGGCTTGTTTTTCCCGATGTATCCTCGGACGCAAAATCCTTTCGTATCTTTTCAGCAACCACCTTTCCCTATTTACTTCCTATTGACTTTACTGATGAGTATCCTCGGCAGTGCTCCTATGAGTTTTATCATCCATTGGTCTCTTCGAGGCAGTTGGGCTTTGGTCAGCTCCCGCCCCATTTCTTTTTCATTGGCTAGATCCAAACTCGCTGGAGGGTCACGAGTGCCTTAGAGTGGGACCGCCTTTCCCATATGACTGATGGGATCCCCTCCGGACGCTGTTGAGGGAAAATACTCCATTTTCAGGACTTTGGAAATCAACGGTTAAAGATAATTCACCAACATCAAAGTTCACGTTCATCTCTGGAGGTGATAAAGTTTCTAAGCCGAAGGATACTTCGGTGTTATGATTCGAAGGCATCCTCTGAAGGCTCCGAAGCTATAATGGAAAACAACAAGATTGATAAGACGTCTACCCTATCTACCTTCTCCGGATGTATTTTACTATTTTACCCCTATTCGAGTTACCGAATAGTTTCCACTATGTCGGTTGTAATTGAGGGGTAAATATGTCTTTTCCTTAGACTTTTTGCATATAAATACCCCCTTCTTACCCTGTAATACACATCGAATACTCATCTATTCAATATACAACTTCTGACTACTTGAGCTATTATCCTATTCAGAGGCTTGAGATAGTTCTCAACACAAACTCTCTGTTTGTTCTTAATCTTCGAGAACCTGTTAGCGCAATCTTTTACGCCAACAGTTGGCGCCGTCCGTGGGGAACCTAGTTCTAAAAGCTAGTTCTCTGTTGTTGACTGTACTTCGAAGAGCACTTGCGGAGGGAGCTTTGGAGTCTCCGGATTCTATGCACCCTTCAGTAAGGGACTTCCTAGTGCAGCTCGAAGGCCTTTCCTCGCCTTCCCAAACCAATCAAAGTCCTTAGTCTTCGGACCTCATCTTTGTTAGCTATGCATCCCAAGCGGAGCCTAGCCTCCAATCCTCCCCGAAGGTCCCCTCGGACCAACGGTGCAGGACCTTCAGCTATTCCGCTAACCCCCGAAGGTGTCGCCGGACGTCGAGCACCCAAAGGCCCCCGAGCCGCTCCTATAGTGCTCCAAAACGACTACACCAGTTCCCGAGACCCGGAGCTGCCCTCCGAAGGAGACGAAGACCTTCCTGAGGATGAGGCTACCCAAGTAGCGTGACTTTAGGAGGAAGTGGCAAGGTGGAGGCAACATGCTGCCGATCGACTTCGCTCTCAAGCTTCCACTCATGCTCCAGAAGGGCCTCAAGACGGTGGTACTGGCAACCTTCCCGAAGCTGTCCAAGTCCCGGAGGAGGCCGAGAATGCATCCTTCGACGACGAGTCTCTGTTGCATCCGGACCAACAGAAGGTGCCCTTCGATCCTAGGTTTAAAGCCTCGAAGCTGCACAAGTACTTCGGTGGGTCTGACCCCGGAGAATTCACTCGTTCGTATGCTTTGGCAATAGAAGCCAGTGGAGGGGTGCATAACACTATGGCGAAGTGCTTCCACCTCGCTCTTGAAGGTGTAGCCCTCCGCTGGCTCTGGTCTCTAAAGCCAGGGTCGATCTAGTCTTGGGAGCAGCTGAAGAGAAAGTTTGTAAGCAACTTCCAAGGTACATTTGTGGCCCCAATGTCGACTGGGAGTCTGTTTCAGGTGAAGCAGCAAGCGGGGTAGACACTTCGGGAATACTTCACATGCTTCGCCCACACCAAGTCTCAGATCAAAGGCTTGTCTACCTCTTCGGTAGTCGGTGCCGCGCGCGAAGGAGTGTTGAACCCAGATCTCCTTAGCAAGCTTCATCAGAAACCGGTGTAATTTGTGGCACAACTGATGGCATACTTCGAACAGTATGCCAAGGCAGAGGAAGACTGCCTCTGAAGAACTGCAACACCTGCACCAGCCCTTCGAGAAGTGAAGACAGAGCCGGAAGCCCCAACCTCTCCGCAAGCCCCCCTTGACAATCGTTTCAACGATCATAGATGGGGAAAGAAGCACTTCCTCTCGGAAGTGTTGAACATTGCACCTTCTACCCCGAAGGCACCTGTCAACTTTCAACAGGCGCAAAGCTTCAAGGTTAGAGCTTTGAAGCCCCAAGAAAGAATAGCTGGCAAGCGCCAGAGCTTCTTCTGTTGTGTGCGTGGCGAGAATAGAAGCCATGACACGAAGGATTGTAAGTCTGTATTAACCCTTCGGGGTTAGTACCTTCGATGAAGTACAGGGCAAGGTACTTCGGATCGAGCCCCTCCAGCGGCACGTGCGGAGCCTATGCAAATAGTGGCCCAAGCCGGCGTCCCCGAAGCACCAATGCAGCTCCCAGTGGCCAATATTATGCCACCACCGAAGCAGGAGGATCCCCAAGATCACGGCAAGTGAGTGGTCTTGCCCATCTCCAGAGGGGGGGACCCTCGGTAACATGTCGAAAAGGCAGCGGCAAGAATATGTCCGCGAAGTAGGGCACATAGGGACCTCAAATTCTGCGGCAGGAATGCCCGAGTGGTCTCATGTACCTATCTCCTTTACTGCCAATGATGCTACGGGGGTGAAATTCCCTCATGCTGACACCCTAGTCATTTCAACTGATATAGCGGGAGTCGAAGTTCGAAGGATCCTGGTAGACGGTGGGAGCTCCGCAGACATACTCTTTGTCTAGGCCTTCGACCAGATGTGCATTCCTCGGAGGCATTTACTTCCGGCGGCCTGCCCGCTTCAAGGCTTCACAGGTCCGCCTCTCGATGCCCTCGGCCAGATAGGCCTCGAGGTTGCCTTCGGAGAGGGGCCCTTAGCCATGGTGGAAGAAGTGATCTTCGACGTCGTCGATGCCCCATATGCCTATAATGCGATTTTTGGACAGGGGATGTTGAACAAGTTTGGGGCTATAGCACATCATAACTACATATGTCTCAAGATGCCCACGCAAGGTGGAGTTCTCACTGTCTCAGGAGACCAAGCTGTAGCCCGAAGAACGGAGTATGGCCATGGTCATCCACTTGACCCTCGGTAAGTGCATAGTGTGTCGGAGCACACAGAGGAGGTTTCAGAGTCTCCAAACTCCTCGAAGGGCCTTTCCCTAAAGCCAAGCCCGGAGGGTGATATCGTCACGAAGATAATCCTGAAAGATGACAAGGAGTACCCAATACAGTTCGGTAAGGGGCTACCTTCGGAGATAGCTACTTCACTGGAGGAAGTAGTCAAGAAAAATTTGGACATCTTTGCCTGGACCGACAAAGACATCACCGGGGTTGACCGGGGTATCATCAAGCATAGTTTGCTTGTCAACCCGAAGGCTAGGCCAGTGCGCCAGGGACTCCGTAAGTTATCAGTAGAGAGGGCAGACCTCACCAAGGTAGAAGTGGAAAAATTGCTAAGGGCTGGCATCATCAGGGATGTAGCCCACACGGAGTGGTTGGATAACCCTGTTTTTGTCAGGAAAAAGGGCTCCGGCAAGTGGTGCATGTGCATTGATTTCACATCATTAAATAAAGCATGCCCGCGAGACCCCTACCCTATGCCCCGAATAGACCAGCTAGTGGATTCTATGGTTGGCTCCGAATTACTGAGATTCCTAGATGCATACTCCGGTTATCATCAGGTCTGGCTAAAGCATGAAGACGAAGCCAAGACAAGTTTTATAACTCCCTCCAGAGTATTTTGTTATGTTCGAAGTCCTTTTGGCTTGCGGAATGCCGGAGCCACCTTCTCACGTTTGATAGCTAAGGCTCTAGGTCATCAAATAGGCCAAAATGTCGAAGCCTATATGGATGACATTGTAATAAAGAGTGATGAAAAGCACCATCATAGCCTAGACTTAGCTGAAATATTTGAGAGCCTCCGAGCATGTGGAGTTCACCTTAACCCTGAAAAATGTATATTTGGGGCGCAAGCAGGAAAACTGCTAGGGTACTTAGTTTCGAGTAGAGGAATCAAAACTAGCCCAACGTAGATAAGCGCATTGCAAAGAATGGCTCCACTAGAAAATTTGAAGCAGGTCCAGAAGCTAACAGGACGGCTCGCAACTCTTAGCAGATTTCTGGCCAGATCAGTCGAGCGAAGCCTTCCAATTTTTAAAGCTCTAAAGAGGTCCGAAAGTTTCAAGGGGACGACGGAGTGCCAGAGGAGCTTCGATGCTATTAAAGAATACCTCGGAAGCCTGTCAACACTTACTGTGCCCCTGCCAGAAGAAACTCTCCTTCTTTATCTTGCAGCAATGGGCTCCACAGTAAGTGCAGTATTGGTCCGGGAAGTTGAGCTTAAAGGAATGCTAGTGCAAAACCCAGTTTACTTTGCCTCAGAAGCTTTGTTCGGGGCAAAGACAAGATACTCCGAGCTCGAAAAATTTGCTTATGGTTTAGTAATCGCCTCGCGGAAGCTAAGGCATTACTTTCTAGCATATAACCTAATCGTTCCTACCTCGTATCCCCTTGGTGATATGCTTCGGAGCAAAGATTCTACGGGTAGGATCGGAAAATGAGCTGTTGAGCAAGCCCCCTTTGGTATTTCCTTCACGGCGAGAACAGCTATCAAATCTCAGATCATAGCTGACTTCGTGGCAGAGTGGACTCCGTCTCCAGTCTGGGCTCCGGAAGAAACCTCCGAAGGTCTGTGGACAATTTTTTAGATGGAGCCTATCAGGGATCTAGTGCCGGAGCTGGAGCAGTGATAATATCGCCGTCAGGGCAAAAGGCCATGTATTCTGCGAGGCTCAACTTTAAGACCACCAATAATATCGCAGAGTACGAAGGAATCCTGCTAGGTCTTCGAAAGGCAAAGGCACTTGGAGCGGCAAGGATTATAATTAAAACATATTCCCAAGTCGTCGCAGGGCATGTTGACAAAACCTTTCAAGCCAGGAACCCACATCTTGCAAAGTATCTAGAAGAAATCAACAAGACAGAAGCAATGTTTAAAGGATTTTCTGTTCGGAGTATCCCTCGAGCAGATAATCAACTTGTAGACATTCTAGCGAAGGCTGTAGCCGGAGCATTGGACATCCCGGAGGGTGCTTTCTATGAAGAACTTGTCAAGCCTACGGTGAATCAATTACCCTCCGCAGAAGTCCTTTGCATCCCAGCTGCAGATTGGCAGACCCCGATAAGGGATGTCTTTGAAAACAGCGCAGTCTTGTCAGAAGGTCCGGATTTTCGAAGGTTGCAAGCAAGGGCTCGAAATTATGAGCTTGTCAATGGGATATTATACAAAGCCGGAGTTTGTTCTCCCTTACTCCGGTGCATCTTACAACCCAAAGGCTGAGATATACATCGGGACATTCACGAAAGTTTATGTGGAAGCCACTTGGCCCCTCGTGTTTTAGCAGGAAAGACACTTCGGCAGGGGCTCTATTGGCCAACAATTGTAAGAGATGCACAAGAATTAGTTCGAACCTATCAAGGATGCCAGTGGATGGGTAGACAGAGCCACCGTCCACCAACACCACTTCAAGTTATTGCTCCGGTATGGCCAATGGCACGATGGGGAATGGATCTCATCAGCCCTTTTCCAATGGAAAAAGGCAGCTTGAAGTTTGCAGTGGTAGCAATTGAGTATTTTTCTAAATGGGTCGAAGCTGAACCCCTAACTGCTATCACTTCAAGAAATGTGCAAAAATCTTCTGGCAAAGTATCATATGCAGGTTCGGAGTGCCAAGGGAGTTAACTGTGGATAATGGCACCCATTTCGAAGCAGAACCCTTTAAAGAATTTTGCGAAGAACTGGGCATCAAGTTATGCTTTGTAGCAGTTCTCCATCCACAATCCAATGGAGCCGTCGAGCGAGCCAATGGAAATATTCTCTCCGGTTTAAATCGAAGGATTGTCAGGCTCGCCAAAGGACTGTGGACCGAAGAACTTCCTAAGATTCTATGGTCCATTTGGACCACTCAAGCCAGGTCCACAGGCTTAACCCCATTCAGGCTGCTATTCGGAGATGAGACCATGACTCCTATGGAGCTCAAAGGTGGATCCCTTCGCGTAGTAGAACCTGGAAATGAAGACGAGAGAAGCACTTCGCTGGACTTATCAGAAGAAATAAGGCTTCGAGTTGTCGCCAATCTGTTGAAGTACCAAGACCAAACAAGGACATGGTATGAACTGAAGATAAAAGTGAACGAGCTTAAACCAGGTCATTTGGTATTACGAAGTGTAATAGCTCCGGGAAGCTAGGAAATAAATGGGAACGACAATATATTATCCTACGCTCAGGGCGCACCGGCTCATTTAAATTAGCTAATTTAGAAGGGGAAGAGTTGAAGCATGCATGGCATGCAGAGCACCTTAAATGTTATTATGCTTAGGGGCTCCTTGTAATACATTGTAAAAGTACCTTTCTAAATAAAGATGGAGGTTCGAATTTTGTTCACTCTTCAAATATCCCTTACTCCTGGTGGATGCATCAGGAGAACGGAGATGCTTGCGAAGTCAAGCATCTTTCAAGGAACCCAGACAACGGCCTTCAGACCATTGGTTCAAGGATTCCATTGCCAACCTACGGATTCCAGGCTCCGGCTTGTTAGGATCCGTAGAAGAGTCTAAGGACTTTAAAAGAACAGATTTCTGGCCTCTGGGTTCGAAGCATCTGTAAAAGAGCCGTAGGTGGCCAGCCTATGGATTCCAGGATCCGGTTTGTTAGGATCTGTAGAAGAGTCTAAGGACTTTAAAATAACAGATTTTCGGCCTCCGGGTTCGAAGCATCTATAAAAGAGCCATAGGTGGCCAGCCTACGGATTCTAGGCTCTGGCTTGTTAGGATCCGTAGAAGAGTCTAAGGACTTTAAAAGAGCAGATTTCCGGCCTCCAGGTTCGAAGCATCTATAAAAGAGCCGTAGGTGGCCAGCCTATGGATTCCAAGCTCTGGCTTGTTAGGATCCGTAGAAGAGTCTAAGGACTTTAAAAGAGCAGATTTTCGGGTTCCGTGTATTCCAAGGTACCCTGAAGGGCATCCAAGGTATGCTCCGCTATCACATCATTCTTCACTTCTACCGCCTCTATCCCAGCAGTAGCAGTAGACACTTCGGCCATTTTGGATAGCAGAGTGCTTTTTTGAGCCATGGCTTGTTGAAGTGAGTCTTGAAGTTCTACGAGTTGTGTGCTTGAAGTGGCTGCTGCTTGCTAGAGCTTCTCGACCTCCACTCCGAGCACCACACATTTGGCCTCGGCCTCTTGGGCCAAAGTTTGGAGTGTAGTGCTGCTCTGCCACTCGACTCGGAGTGCTTCGTCAGTGGCGGCCCTAGCCCTCCGTTCCTCGAGGAGCTCCTCCTCCAGTCGAAGTGTTTTGTCTTCAAAGCTTTTAAGGGCAGACTGGAGGGTAGTAACCTTCCTCTTGAGCCGATTAGTTTCGAGCTCATTGGAAGTCGCTGCCGCTCTAGCAAGGACAAATTGCTGCAAAAAGCAAGTAAGTACTAAGTAATTCCATTTATTGATTGAATGCACTTGTGGTGTGCTGAATACCTGAAGGCCAGCCCTTTCGAGGGCTAAGTTGAGCTCCGGGGCTCTGGCTTCGCTCAAGACAGAGACCAAGTTAGAGTTTATGACTTCTTGGCCCTTGTCCGGCAAAGGCTCCAGAAGTGCCCGGAGGCCTGTTCGCTACTCCAAGAATGGAGCCAACAGAGGGAGCCAGGACAAATCTTGGCGATCATCTGTGGCTGCCTCTTCCTCTGAATTGCTTGCTGAAGGATCGTTGGAGGAAGGCGTCACCGTCAAAGTAGGGAGGGGACCGAGGCTTGTCATGCTCTTACCCCTCCCCGGTACAAAAGTCGGAGCAGGGACTCCGGCGGAGGTAGATCCTCCTTCGACTGATGCCCCATCGGCCGGATCTGCTTCGCCCGAGATGGCTCCAGTCATCGGAGCTACTATGTCTGCCGGAGCCTCAACTCCGAGAGAAGCTGAAGATTCATCTGTGATCGGAGCTATGCTACTCCTCGACGCACCTACAACATTAAGGTATTTAATGAATATTTGTGGGTAATAGTTGATGCATGAATTGTAAAGGCAAATATTTCAAAGTACACCTTCGTCTACGCCTTGAGGCAGGATTGCAGGATCCTCCAAGACTTCATACATTTGGAGGTACTCATCGAGGTCATCCCCCGAAATCAGCTCCAGTGTAGTCGCTACAGGCCCCTCGACCTCCGGCATTATACCCCAGCCACGGGCGAGTTGGGAATAGTTGCCTCAAGCTCTGAGCTCATGGTGATGAGCTCAGGGGAGCATGCTGTGTCTGCCTCCATAGCCTCTCGAGAAGGAACTCCGGCTGCATCCACGGCTTCGTCTTCACTGTCATCAGTAAGATAGTTGTCGAGGGCCTTTCCCATTCGGGCGTCGGAGTCCTGTTCGCTGGATTCTTCTGAAGATGAGCTCTGAATGCCCAAGGAGGAAGGCGAGGACACCAGAGTCGGCTGAGGAGGAGGCTTCGTCATCTTCTTCCCCTTCTTGATGGGGGTCTTGACGGCCTTCTTCGAAGGCTTGGCGGTGGCTTTCCTCTTCCGAGGGGCCACTCTGGTCGAGTCGAAGTATGGCAGAGGTGGGGGCTCCATTTCGAGAGCCCTCCACACTCTGTTGAAGCGCTCCCAGGTTCCTACCAGCTCTATCCTTTTATGCCTCTCCGCCACCGTAGGGGCTCCGAGCACCCGTTCGGTGGCTCTTGCTATCTACTCCGAAGCTAGCGCCAAAGGAGCCACTGAAAAAAGGTAGGTTTTTATAAGTATTTTATTTCTTTCCTAATATATTACTGTAGGAAGGTCAAAGATTTACCTAGACTTCGAAGCTCTCCCTCCGAAGCATTTTGGAACGCTATCGGCCAGTCGGCTCTGAGAGGTGGGATTCCGAGGGCGATGAATTCCTCTGCCAGATCCCGCATGATCATGCGACTGGCTATTGAAGAAAGCAACCCAAGCTGCGTTGAGAGCAGGCTTGGGTTCGGAGTGACTTCGGCCTCCTTCCGGAACAAGATCTCTTGAAGGGGCCCTATAAAGCTGGAGCCTTCTCCGACCTCGGCATAAAACCACCGGAGGATCCAGTTGGTATACCACCAGTCGTTGATGGCCTTCGCAGGGAAATGTTGTGCATGCTCCTTCCGAAGCTGAAAGTTGACGCTTCCGAAGGCTGTCAACACCTTGGTGTCTCCGGGGCCGTCCTATGGCTTCGGTTGGTAGGTGGCTTCATGGGTGGCGGCGAAGATCTCTGATCTCCCTTCGCATCCTTCGGCCCAAAGGGCCCATTCGAAAATCGCCAGCCTTGCGATGGCATTGGGGGACAACTGAGGTAAGGTAATGTGAAACATTTCCAGTACCTTTGATAGGAAATTGATGGCAGGTAGTCCAAGTCTAGCTTCGAAGAACACTTCGAAGACCACTACTTCTCCACTTCGCGGCTTCGGGGTCGACTCCGTTCCCGGGACCTGAGTCCTCATTTCGGGGCCCAGTTTCCCGGCCACTGCCTCTTCAATGGATTCAGCAGTGCTTGTGGACTGGCCGATTAGGAAGCTTTGCGGGATCTTCTTCTTGGACGGAGGGCCAAGAACTTCTTGGAGCCCCTGGCATGGCCGCTGCTGCCGAAGCCGCCCAAGCTTGCCTTTGCGCCATGAGTTGATTGCTCAGAAAGGTTGAAGGGAAATTTTGGAGGTTGAAGAAAGTGAGCTTTGGAAATCAGGCTCTGTAAAAAATTTTGGTGGGCGTCGACCCCCTTTTATAGCCTTTCCGCTAGCTATTGCGCTTCGATCACGTTCACATTGCAGGTTCGACTTCTGCTGCTGACAGGTGGGACCAGGAAGTGAAAAGGTGTGAACCCACGGTAAAATTTCAACCGTTACCTTTTTCGGGAGTATAACGGCTACTTGAAGGGTAACGGCTCAAAATTAACGGCTCTTCACGATGTTCCACCTCCATAATAGTTCACTTCCCTACGAAGTGTTCACATAGCAGTCCCAATTCAAAGCTTTCATCGGGGATACTTTGATGGCAAATACAATTCGAATAACTATAACACCCTCAAATTTCTCTAAATCCTTGAATATGAAAATATTCCTTGCGTATACTACTTTCCTGCCATACGATTTAAATCGGAGAAGCGTATTCAAGGGGCTACTGTTGGGGGAAAATACTCCATTTTTAGGACTTTGGAAATCAACGGTTAAAGATAATTCACCAACATCAAAGTTCACGTTCATCTCCGGAGGTGATAATGTTTCTAAGCCGAAGGATACTTCGGCGTTATGATTCGAAGGCATCCTTCGAAGGCTCCGAAGCTATAATGGAAAACATCAAGATTGATAAGACGTCTGCCTTATCTACCTTCTCCAGATGTATTTTACTATTTTACCCCTATTCGGGGTACCGAATAGTTTCCACTATGTCGGTTGTAATTGAGGGGTAAATAGGTCTTTTCCTTAGACTTTTTGCTTATAAATACCCCCTTCTTACCCTGTAATAGGCATCGAATACTAAGATATTCAATATACAACTTCAAACTACTTGAGCTTTTATCCTATTCGGAGGCTCGAGATAGTTCTCAACACGAACTCTCTGTTTGTTAGTTCTTAATCTTTGAGAACCTGTTAGCATAATCTTTTACGCCAACAGACACCTAGCCTCCTGCGCAACCTGTCGGGTGACCTCCCACGCCTTCCGTTGACAATGGGACGAGTTGAAGCAACATGTCTTCAATTGTTCCTACTTGGTATACCAGGAGCGGCTTCACCTAGATGACGCCGGTGTAGGGCCCGAGGTAAACACCCTGACTCCCCTTTTCATTCACCTTCTGCCATCTTCTATTCCATCTAATTAACTTGCATTCTACGAGATGTTGATCATGATGCCCCATGGTGAGCTTCAGTGGCCAGCCGATACAATACGGGCCAATATTGGCCACTATAAACTGAGGAGCCATGATGAAGATCATGGGCCTCAAGGCTCCAGATGTGATGAGTGATTGTCAATGGAAGTCAAAGAGAAGATGTGAAGAGAAGATGAGACCTGCCGTGTTTGGGCCGTGTGTGACTCAGGTACACATGCGGCGAGCGACTGCCGGGCAAAGGGGCTATGGAGTCGGGCCAGCCCAATCTGTGTACATGGGCTAGGAGCGGCAGAGGATCCACTGGTCTGTTGACCAGGATTGACTCAGGTACATGGGCGGCGAGCAATTGCCGGGCTGAGGGAGCCACGGAATTGGGCCGGCCCAATCCGGGTACTCGGTGCGAAGATGATGGACGCTTTATCAGTTTCGACGCAAAACTGATGACCGTTGATCTCGGATCCGACCGTTCTGAGGCAAAGCCATAGCTGCAACGAAAGCTCCGTATCAGGACAAGTTATCTTTATTTAGGATTTTACTATTTTGCCTTTAGGCCCACAGTCTGTGTTAGTTGAGTCTGTAAAAACCCTAAGGGCATTTCAGTCTTTTCTAGTTTTATTTTCAGCGTCTGTGTAATTTACCCTAGGGTTAAATCTGTCTTTTTCCCTTTGTTGGGCTGCCTATAAATAGGCCCCAACCCCCTAGGGTTAGTTTTAACTCATTCAATGAAAAATCTGAGTTCATCTTCTAAAATTAGTTTTGGGGATTTTTGAGTTATTCTCCTTCTTCCTTCTCTCACCAGTTCCTTCTTTTTCCTTGTTGGAATCATAGCCGTCGTCTTCTCTGCATCGCTCTGTTCTTCATCGCGTGGCAGCAGGGATCTAGGCTGGGTACTGGGCTTGGTGTAGTGCCGCCAGGGACACCATGCGCTGGGCACTAGGATCTATGAGCCCGCACTAGCCGGCAAGAAGGACTCACGGCAGAAAGCTGCATGAAGCTGCTGCCTCATCGGGCTAGGCAACGCACAAAATCCAAGATGGCTAGCAGCACTATAGCACATTGAAGCCTCCGCAATGAACAGGAACCGGCCAAAAATTAGTACTAATCCTTTTTTCTCGATCTATGTGCAATACATCATTTTTTTCTTTCTGAATGTTCCATGATTTATTCACTTGATCAGTACTTTATTTTCAGATTGCACTATGAATGTTTATTGATATATCTAGGTGGTTTTTAGTGCACATCAAGTGTTTGTTGAATCATCTGTGAACACATTTTTATTTACTGCATTTATTTTGTTTAGTTTAAATGCGTTAAATGTTGTGGACGGTTTGGATATACTTGATGGATTATCAGTGTGTTTGGTGAACCATTTGAGGAACTATATTTTGAACTATGAGTTAACTTAATCCCCCTTCAAGCACTGTGTTGGTGTCTTTTCGTCTAGGACACCAGTCGTTTTTTAGGCTAGATTATTTTTAGTACCTGTGATCTGTTTTTCTTCTACTGATTGTCTGTTGAGATGCGTTGGGTGTTGGGAGAAGGCCATTGATTCGAAAGAATTTTTTAGGTGCCCATTCACCCCGCTCTGGTAGCTACTTTTGGTCCTACAAGTGGTATCAAAGCTTGGTTAGGGTTTTACATACCTTAACTGGTTCTAACCCCAGATAGTGATCATGACTTCCTCTGGTAAGGTCCCGTCCCTTGAAGCTTTTGTCTACACTTATTGGAAGACTCGCATGCGAGCCTATCTCATGAGCCAGAGTTCGGACATTTGGGATATTTGTGTTCATGCTACTTTCACTGTGCTTCCTGTTACTGAGCGTACTTCCCCTAACATAGTCGCCCAGCGTCAGAACAATAGAAAAGCTGTGAACATTTTGTTTTCTGGTTTAGGTCCCAGTAAGTTTGAGCGCGTTAGCCATCTCAACACTGCTCGAGAGATCTAGGCTACCCTACAGGCACACCATGAGGGGATTGCTCAGGTCAAGGATAGGCTCAATCAGACCTACCAGCGTGAGTATGAAAATTTCTCACAGAAGCCAGGTGAGACTATTGAAGCTTTGTTTGGTCATTTTTAGTCGATCATTAACAAGCTTCGGGCCAACAAGGCCGACCGTGATCAGCTGGTCTCAGATCATGAACAGGCGCTCAAGGTTCTTCATACCTTGGACCCTAAGATCTGGGAGATCAAGGTATCCTCTATTATTGAGAGCGCTTCCTATGATACCTTGACTATCACAGAGCTTTTCAGTAAGCTCAAGGCCTCAGAGGTTAATATCCAATTGAGATCAAATCTCACTGGTTCTGGCTCAAAAACCCTAGACCTTGCGTCACCTTCTCCTGATCGTGCTGCTTTGAGATGTGCTACGTTCTCTTTGATGTCTATCACTGAGGACCAGCTTGATTCGCTAGGAGATGATGATCTATGTCTGTTTAACAATCGAGTGCGTCATGTCTATGATAAACAGATGTTCAAAAGACACGGCACAAAATCCGGATGCTTTGAGTGTGGTGATCCAGGTCATTTCATCGCCGACTGCCCCAAGCGGAACAGTCACAAGAAGCGCACCGGCGGTGGCTTCTCTGACTCCGGCAAGCACGACAGCTCCACCTTCACAAAGGGCATGCCCAAGACGAGGTTCTTTCAAAAGGCCCTGAAGGACTACCGGCGTGAGAACAAGAAGCGAGACAAGGCCTTCTTCACCGAGATGGAGAGAAGCTACTCCAAGAGGTCATCGTCTTCTTCCTCGTCTTCAAGCTCAAGTGAAGAAGAGATCATGATCAAGAAGGGGAAGGACAAGGATGATCCTGCAGGCCTCTTCTTCAAGGCTTTCGGGGACAAGCCCAAGAGCCGCTCACATCACAGCCGAAGATCCCGCAAGAGCTTCTACTCAATGGCTCTTGGGGATAAGGAAGAGAAGGGCACCCCCGACAACTTCAACGATGATGACAATGAAAATGTATCCTCCTATGAACAAGAAGTCGTTGAATTACTAGAAGGGAACCGTCAGGAGTTGAGGTATCAGGAGAAACTACTTAGAGGGTCCAAGAAAAGGATATATGAGCTTGAGAGTGAGCTTGCCATGGCCAATGGCAAGATTGAGAGTCTATCTTCTCCCCCTTGCTTGGGTGGTAGCAGTGAGTGCCCTAACTACGAGGTGTTGTTGTGTGACCTAACGACTCTGAAGTCTAGGTACATAGAGAGGGTAGATGAGAGAGATGCTTTGGCCACTGAGCTTGAGAGCACTCAGCTGGAGCTGAAAGATGCTCATGCCACTATCGTCGTGCCCTATGTGGACTGCCCATCCCATGTAGCTGAGTTAGATGAGCTGAAAGCCAAGAGTGATGAGCAGTTGGGCGAGTTAGCTAGAGTAAGAGCTGAGCTGGAGTAGACTAAGCTAGAGCTTGAGACACTATCAGTTCCACCC
Source organism: Zizania palustris (assembly GCA_019279435.1). NCBI lineage: Eukaryota > Viridiplantae > Streptophyta > Magnoliopsida > Poales > Poaceae > Zizania > Zizania palustris. Next base: position 54,968,609 of record JAAALK010000081.1, read on the forward strand.
ACTGTTTGTGAGAACTTCTTGTCCCTGAGATTGGAATTGATCAAGCTAAAAGCTGAGAAGTCTGTTCAAGTTGATAGAGAGTGTGAGATCTTCTTGTCTCAGGTGGAGGTGCTAGCTTCCTTGAGAGAGGAGCTAGCTGATTCTCAGAACGAGAACTTTTACCTCCGTCAGATCCTGAGTTGGGTGAGTGCCAGAGAGCCACATCTCAACATGATGATCCAACAGTTCAAGAGGCAAGATGGGTTTGGGGTAGGTTACACCTAAACCAAGGCTGACTTTAAGAGTGCCATTAGCCGTGCAGTGGAGTGGAGTAAGATGACTCCAGAGCAAAGATATCCCAATACTCACTCCACTGAGTCTTTCCAGGCCTATCAGCCCAAGGATGGAGTGTTCCAAGAACAACCTAAAGCTCCACCCAAGAAGCCTATCTGGGTACCAAAGCCCAAGCATCTCCACATTTCTCTTGACTCTCTACCTGGACCCTCTCACACCAAAGAGTCTACACCCAACACCACCAAGCCCAAGAACCCTAAGCCTCAACCACATCCCAAGAAGCCTACCTATCACTGTGAGTTTTGTTAGAGAGACAACATCTTGAGGAGTTTTTCTTCAGAAGGAAGCGGGTTGAGAGAGCAGAGAGAGCTCGAGGTAGGCAGGAGTAGTTCTACTAGTAGGGTGGTAGATAGAGAGTGCCTCGACGCAGAGAGAGGATAGAGGCCAGGGCGCGTCATGTAGGTGGTGGTAGAGGAGACGACTTTCATGCCCGTGCTCCGGAGGGTGGTTTTTGCTCCGGCAGAGCTCTAGGTCGTTCTGTATATGACTTTAGACCTCGTGGCCAAGACTTTAGGCAGAACAGAGGACCGCGCTTTGAGCCACGCTTTGGTCCAGACGCTTATGATTCCTTCTGCTTTCCTACTTTTGAGCATATGGCTCGACACTGGTTTAGCTCTTTTGCTAAACCTGGTGTCGGACCGTTTGCTCCCACTTTTGACAACTGATCATGTAGGATAGAGGACGGGAGGACGTGTGGATCATGGATTCAGGATGCTCTCGCCACATGACGGTACATCGAAGATGGTTCTCCATCCTCACATCCCCGAGCTCCAAGGAGTACATAACTTTTGGGAACAGTGGTCAATTCAAGGGAAGGTACAAGGCATTGGCTCAATTCGCATCTCTGATCATTTCTCTTTGAAAAATGTTGCTTTGGCTGGAAACTTGAAGTTTAATTTGATCTCTGTTTCGCAACTTCTTGAGGATGGGTTAGAGGTTCGATTTAAGAAGGGCATGTCTTCTGTTGTCGATTCTAGAGGATCTTTGGTTTGCCAGATATTACCCTTTGGTAAGGTTTTTGGATTAATTTCTCTAGTTCTTTTGGACCTTCTTGCTATTTGATTGCTGGATCCTCCTCTGAGATCTGGAAGTGGCATAGGAGATTAGGTCATTTGAGCTTTGATCTGCTAGTCAAATTGAGTTCTATGGACCTTATCTGAGGATTGCCCAAGCTTAAGATGGAGAAGGATCTAGTTTGCCATCCCTGTCATCATGGGAAAATGGTTGCCGCTTCTCACGCACCTGTGACTCAGGTTATGACCTCGTACCCGGGAGAGCTGTTACACATGGACACTATCGGTCCATCTCGGGTATGCTTAGTCTGTGGGAAGTGGTACATGCTTGTGATTGTTGATGACTTTTCTCGATTCTCGTGGGTTTTCTTTTTGGAGTCTAAGGATGAGGCTTTCCAGGTTATTCATGACCTAATTTTGAAGCTGAAAAACGAGAACAATGGTCGGATGCGAGCAATTCACTCTGACAATGGCTCTGAGTTCAAGAACTCTCAGTTCGTCAGTTTCTATAGTGATCAGGGTCTTGAGCATCAGTTTTTTTCCCCTTACACTCCCCCACAGAATGGCATTGTGGAACAAAAGAACCGCACGCTAGTCTATATGGCCAGGATGATGCTCGATGATCATAGGACTCCTAGGCGCTTTTGGGATGAAGCCATGAACATGACTTGCTATCTGGCCAATCACATTTTTCTTAGAGCTTACTTAGGTAAGACATCATATGAGTTGCAGTTTGGCAGACATCCCAAGGTGAGTCACTTGCGAGCGTTTGGCTGCAAGTGCTTTGTGCTCAAGAAGGAAGGGCATTTGGAAAAGTTTGAGTCTCGTTGCTGGGATGGAGTCTTTCTTGGTTATGCTTTGCATTCTCGAGGCTTCCGTGTTTGGAACCCCGACTCCCAGTAGCTTGTTGAGACTTGCGAGGTTTCTTTTGATGAGTCCATGCCTTCGCTGACTCCTTCTATAGAGCTTTCTGGATATGATGAGCTTGGAGAGTCCATCTTCGAGGAAGATGATGACGCTCCTACTGTTGATGAGGGTGGGCCTTCTGCACAGCCTGCAGACCCCACACCTTCTGAGACTTCGACTGAGGACGAGGGCAGACCTCTGATCACTTCTTCCACTTCGATCGAGCCCCCTCAGTTGAGTCTAGAGGTGCCAGCTGCTAACTCCAGAGAGGTGACCTCAAATCACCTAGGATCCCGAGCAGTTTAGCATGATCACCCCTCAGAGCTCATCATCGGTGACCTCACTTCGAGATCTTTGCGTTCTCCTGTTGGCTCACTTGCTGTGTTTGATGAATCTACTTTTGTTGCCACTTTTGAGCCCAGAGATGTTTCTCATGCTCTTTTTGATGCAAATTGGATAAACGCCATGCAAGAAGAGCTTGAGAACTTTGTTCGCAATTGGGTTTGGACACTGGTTGAGCTGCCACCTAGATGCAACCCCTTAGGCACCGAGTGGGTGTTTAAGAACAAGCAAGGTTAAGATGGGGTTGTGGTGCGCAACAAAGCTCGATTAGTTCCCAAGGTTTTTGCCAGAAAGAGGGTATTGACTTTGAGGAGACTTTCACCCCTGTTGCCCGTCTTGAGTCCATTCGCATACTTTTGGCATTCGCTGCTTCTAAAGTTTTTAAGCTTTTTCAAATGGATGTCAAGAGTGCTTTTCTGAACGGGTATATAGAGGAGGAGGTCTATGTTAGGCAGTCCCCCGGTTTTGAGAACCCTACGTTTCCTCGACATGTTTTCAAGTTGCAGAAAGCTTTATATGGTCTGAAGCAAGCCCCTAGGGCTTGGTATGACCATTTAAAGCAGGTTTTGTTAGGGCTTTGTGATGGGTTCTGTGGACAAGACTCTTTTCTTGCTCAGAGATGGCTCGGACTTCTTGATTGCTCATATTTACGTGGACGATATTATTTTTGGTGGTTCTACTAATGAGCTTGTGTCCAAGTTTTCTAAGCAGATGCAAAGTGAGTTTGAGATGAGCCTCATGGGTGAGCTCAAGTACTTTCTAGGGCTCCAGATCAAGCAGACCAAGGATGACATCTTCATCCACCAGAGCAAGTACACGCGGGACATGCTGAAGAAGGTTGACTTTGATGGAGAGCTGAAGTCTCAGATGACCCCAATGGGTACATATGGGGCCTGGACAAGGACGAAAGTAGCATCAAGGTCAACGAGAGAGAGTATCGAGGGATGATCGGATCGCTGCTATACTTGACGGCGACGAGACCAGACATTCAGATTGTCGTGGGACTATGCGCGCGCTTCTAGTCTTCACCACGTGCATCTCATCGGCAGGCTGTAAAGCGCATTTTCAGGTACCTTACCTATGCGCCTGATCTAGGTATTTACTATTCAGCATCATCGTCACTTGATTTATTTGCCTTTTCCGACGCTGATTTTTGTGGGTGCCGGCTAGATCGCAACTTGACTTCTGGTACTTGCCAGTTTCTTGGTTCTTCGCTTGTCTCTTGGTCTTCTCGAAAGCAATCTGGAGTTGCGGTTTCTACCACAGAGGCTGAGTATGTAGCTACTGCTAGCTGCTGCTCACAGTTGGTTTGGATGATTTCCACGTTGAAAGATTTTGGGTTGTTTTTCCCTACCACAGTACCATTGTTTTGTGATAGCACCAGCGCGATTAGTGTACGGAAAAACCCATGTCTTCATTCTAAAACCAAACATATTGATGTGCGCTTTCACTTTCTGAGGGATCAATATGAGAAAGGTGTCATTGACCTTGTTCATGTTGATACCCATCATCAGTTGGCTGACATTTTCACAAAACCCCTAGATCAGTCTACTTTTGAGCGTTTGCGAGGGGATTTGGGAGTTGTGTATCCTTTTTAGGATATTTTGAGTCAGTTTATTTTGTCTTTACTCTTTTCTTGAGTCTTTTTGTGTGAGTTCATATCATGCATATTCACATATGACACTTTGAGCTTGCTTCTCTTATATGATTGATCTTCTTTACTTGTTCTAGCTAGTATATGCTTTTGAATACCTGTCGATGATCATGCTTTGCTTCAGTTCACATGATATGTCTAATATTTGTCATATGCATGGCTTTTATGCTTTAAAATTGAAAAATGATCACCACTGCTTCTGGTAACTAGCATGTGTAGGTTGAATGCTTCTGCTATCTATTACATGCCTTGTAGCTAGATCCTTACTTAGATGCAGATATGCAACTTGGACATCTATATGCTATAACATGGAAAATGTGCTATAAAATGATAAAAAATCAGAAAAATAAAAATCCATGCCTTTTTTATGCATAATTGAAAAGATCCAGGTGGGTTTGCTTTGTCACATTGCTTTGTTCTGGACTGCTTACCATAGCACTTTGGTATGAACTAGGACAGTATAATGTATGCCAAGACCAATGTCTTAAGCTTCTAATGGTCCAGTTCTTGCCTAGGCTTGACTTGGTCGGTTAGCATAAGGTTGACATGCAAATAACCCCTGGCAAAAATAAAAATAAAATAAAAATAAAAAGCCTGAAAATTAAAAAGATAACAAGTTTGCTGAAGCACTTTGTTCTGGACAATGCTTATCTTGGTAGATATCAGCTAGCCTTTGCATCTCATGTTTTACCTTGCTTGTCAACTAGAAAATGTGGTGATGCTTTTGTTTGCAAAAATCTAAAAATGCGTGCTAATGATTTTCTTTGGATATTATCTGTTACACTGATCATGCCATGTGTCTTAGACAGTACTTCTTCTACTATACTTGCTAGATGTTGTCATTGCAGTCAATCATATATGAGAAGCATGCTTTTTCACTCCACCTGCACCCCAGTTGCATTCATTTCATATTTTTAGGGGGAGTTGCATTTTAGGGGGAGTTTGAGTCTTTGTCTCTTTTGAGTGCATTTAGTCTCACTTGATGAGTCCAATTGTCAATAAGGGGGAGAAATTTTGAGTTACTTGATCTTTTAGAAGAGTTTAGAGGGAGTTTTGGCTTTCTCTCGGATTTATTTCAGGGGGAGTTTTAGTCTTTGTTGATAATTCCGAGATTGCACTCGTTTTGTGTTTTTATTTTTGGTTAACCATAATGACTGTTTTCTGGTTTTTGTTTGGCTTTTGGTCATTAGGGTTAAACCTTTATTTTATTTCTTCTTTCTTTCTTCTTGTGTTTTGTTTTCATATTTCCACGTGTTTTGCAGGTTTCGAAGAGCTGATGAAGAGGGTGTTTACAATGCACTTATCAAGGGGGAGATTGAGGAGCCATGATGAAGATCATGGGTCTCATGGCTCCAGATGTGATGAGTGATTGTCAACGGAAGTCAAATAGAGGACGTGAAGAGAAGATGAGACCTGCCGTGTCCGGGCCATGTGTGACTCAGGTACATGGGCGGCGAGCGACTACCGGGCAGAGGGGCTAAGGAGTCGGGCCGGCCCAATCCGAGTACATGGGCTAGGAGCGGTAGAGGATCCACTGGTCTGTTGACCGGGATTGACTCAGGTACACGGGTGGCGAGCGATTGCCGGGCTGAAGGAGCCGCGGAATCGGGCCAGCCAATCCGGGTACCCGGTGCGAAGACGGTGGACGCTTTATCAGTTTCGGTGCAAAACTGACGACTGCTGATCTCAGATCCGACCGTTCTGAGGCGAAGCCGTAGTTGCTACGAAAGCTCCGCATCAGGACAAGTTATCTTTATTTAGGATTTTACTATTTTGCCTTTAGGCCCACAGTCTGTGTTAGTCGAGTATGTAAAAAACCCTAAGGGCATTTTGGTCTTTTCTAGTTTTATTTTCAGCGTCTGTGTAATTTACCCTAGACGTAAATCTATCTTTTTCCTTTTGTTGGGCTGCCTATAAATAGGCCCCAACCCCCTAGGGTTAGTTTTAACTCATTCAATGAAAAATCTGAGTTCATCTTCTGAAATTAGTTTTGGGGATTTTTGAGTTATTCTCCTTCTTCCTTCTCCCACCGGTTCCTTCTTTTTCTTGGCAGAAAGCAGCATGAAGCTGCTGCCTCATCGGGCTAGGCAACGCACAGAATCCAAGATGGCCAGCAGCACTATAGCACATTGAAGCCTCCGCAATGAATAGGAACCGGCCAAAAATTAGTACTAATCCTTTTTTCTTGATCTAGGTGCAATACATCATTTTTTTATTTCTGAATGTTCCATGATTTATTCACTTGATCAGTACTTTATTTTCAGATTGCACTATGAATGTTTATTGATATATCTAGGTGGTTTTTAGTGCACATTAAGTATTTGTCGAATCATCTGTGAACACATTTTTATTTACTGCATTTATTTTGTTTAGTTTAAATGCGTTAAATATTGTGGACGGTTTGGATATACTTGATGGATTATCAGTGTGTTTGGTGAATCATTTGAGGAACTGTATTTTGAACTATGAGTTAACTTAATCCGCCTTCAAGCACTATGTTGGTGGCTTTTCGTCTATGACATCGGTCGTTTTTTAGGCTAGATTATTTTTAGTACCTGTGATCTGTTTTTGCTTCTGCTGATTGTCTGTTGTGATGCGTTGGGTGTTGGGAGAAGGCCATTGATTCGAAAGAATTTTTTAGGCACCCATTCACCCCTCTCTGGTCGCTACTTTCGGTCCTACACAAACCTAGGAGCTAGCACCCCCCACTCGCTTTGCGTGGGTGAACGGGAGACGGGCCTAGATCATCAATCGAGCAGAGGAACTTTGACTGGCTACATGGGGGAAGAATCCAATTCATAAGTGAAGCTGACGGGAGCCCTCTAGGCAATTTTTTTCCTTTTTTGTAAATTTGTGTAACATTTTCTCCTTGTAGTCCGGGAGTTTGAATGTATCTTGTTAACTCCATATCTCTTCTTCAAACTATGTTCTATGGCATACCATGCCTCTGCACCGGCTGTCTGAAGGTAATACCATCGGCGTCAGTTGACTCGTGCGCTGGTATTTCATGTTTTGACCGACCACTTTCCTTAAGTACCTTTTGTCTATCTCCTTCTGATCCTCTAAGGGTGATACCTTTGTATCAGCCGTCTTGAAGCGATGTCACTAACATCGACTTCTATGCGTATAGACTTTTAAGCTAGGTCCGAACGATCGAGAAATATTCCCTCATCGTTCCTCGTTTGGTCTCTTCCCATGCCTCCGAAGCAGTCATCTCTGATTTGCCTCGGTTTCATCGAAACAGTTAGATGTTCTCATATTGTGCTTTGGTCTAAGGGCGATGCCTTTGCATAAACCGTATCAAGGCGATGCCATTGGCATCAGCTGTTTGGGCTTTGTCCGAATAGTCGATAAACTTCCCTCAATGTATCCGTTCGACCTTTTTCCAGGTCTTCCGAAGTAGTCTTCAATCCGCTCTCCTTCCGTCGAGGGGCCTTTTGCTCATTTTGCGTCATCTTTTACAGGACGAGCTTAGGTAGTTCTTCATTGATCGGGTAAACACCGCTATCTGATACGTTCTCACCGTTATGATCGGCCCTATCTTTCAATCGCCATTCATGCTTGATTTTACGTGGCCAATCAGTTTCTTCTTTGCACACTTGTGCCTTCCCTTCTCTTTGCCATAGATGTTGCACCCTTCTCTTTTGACTCCTCGTGAAGATCCCGGGGAGACACCAGTGCGGCTTCCTTGCTCCACCCTTGCCATCGTCGGCCGTCTAGCCAATTTCTTCGGAATTGACATGACCGAGTCTTTCCAGCGCCGGTACCCTTGAAGGCGACAACCATTGGTGCACAGTCTCCCAATCATGTGGCCCGAGCTTGATGTTGTGTGGTTTATGACCGTCTTGCGTCCTGCTTTGAGCACCGCATCCCAGTCAATCATCCATGGATGGTAGACGCAGCACCTTATTCCAGTAAATCCTGAATAACTCGTAGTTCCAATGGGGCTTGAAACACGAGTAACCACGACCGTCTTCACTGTTCTCCCTCTCTTCCGACCTCTTCTGGTACTTTCTGATGAGGCCTGACGAGGTGATGTTACTGCCAATCCGTCTTCCTCCCCTCGTGTGCCGATCATCAACGTAATGGGCATGTACCATGTTGACCAGGAATGGATGACCGTCGATGTTCTTTGGCTTCTTTCCTTCGGCGAACTTGATTCGGCCTTGCTCCACGGCTGATTGGATCTGCTGCCTGAGCACTTTGCATTTGATAGTGTGGTGTGATGGGGAGTTGTGCCACTTCGAGTACTTTCTTTTCTTCAACTCATCGGCAGGTGGTATTACATGGCCAGGATATAGGTGAATCAACTTCTATTTAAGTAATAGGTCGAATATTTTGTCGGCATTGTTGATGTCGAAGTCGTACTTCTCTTCCTTTTCGGTCGGCTTCGCCCATGGGCATATAACCTGTTTGTTGTTCTTGGACCACTCGGCCATGCCGACCTGTGCATCTGAGTCGCTACTCTCATTGGAGTCTGAATGGTATACCTGGGTGTATGCCACTTTCTTCTGGTAACTATCCCTTCTGGCCTCTTGAAATCGACTCTCATGTGTCGATACCCTTTGCAAAAGTTGCGAGAGGCTCTCGAACTCGTGTGATGAAAACTTCTCCTTAATTGGGTTCAGGAGCCCTTGAAATGACAGCTATATCTTGGATGCCGGTGAAGAAATACTTGTGAAACTTATTCTCTAAATCCACCCATCCTTTGATGGAGTCCACCGACAGTGAAGAGAACCATGCGAAGGTTGATCCCAATATAGACAATGGGAAGAATCGGACCCTCAGCGCCTCGTCAGCCGATGCCTCTCTGCACTAGGTGAGGAAATGACTAATATGCTCGATTGTGGAGATCGAGTCTTGTCCCGAAAACTTAGTGAAGTTGGGTACCTTGTATCGTCCTGGCAGTGGTACTTGATCGAACCATTCTGGGTATGGCAACCGATACATGTATGTATACTCTTTGGGCTTCAGCTCAAATTGATCTCTAATAACCTCCGTGATCCAATTCACCTAGTCGTCTTCTTGCTACCCTGGTGTTGGATACTGGTAAGGTGTTGGGGCCTGTTGATACTTCTCTTGAGGGACAACGTTGTGCCTATACTTGAAGGATATGCCTATGAAAATTCCGTGGATCGAAAGTTCCGATAGGTGGCATCGGAAATTCCGATTATTATCTGGTCTCGATACAGAGAGCAAATGTTTCTTCGGAAGTTCCGATATGGTATCGGAAGTTCCGACAAGCCAGAATTTCTGATTCAGAATCGGCGAATTTTGTACTGGTCAGAAGTTCTGATATGGTATCGGAAGTTCTGAGGTGGGCAATAACAGACTAGATCTATTGCATGTAGTACTGTATCAAGAAACCTAAAATACCCTATCAGAAGTTCTAATCAAGGATCAAAAGTTCTGAAGTGAGCAAACAGATTAGATCTGTTACGGCTTTGAGGGTTTTGAGATGAGAACGACCAAGGGGCTCTCAGCCCTATAAAAGGAGAGGAGGACATCTTGGGATAAGCAATAAGCCTAGATTAGACCTAGCCACTAAAGACTCCTCTCCTCCCTTTCCTTATCTCAAACTTTGAGGTCGAGGATCTTCTGTCTCTGACGTGTGGTGATAGAATGTCACCGTGGGAGGTACTCCATCCCTATATGTGTGGACTCCGTGGAGGCGTTGCTCCAATAGCGACGCTCGTGGACATCTACATGCGAACGACTATGTCGTCTTCATCGATTGGATCGGTGAGGGACGGTGAGGACGAAGCGAGGATAGGATTGACGCGCTACTTCGACATCTTCTTCCACTGTACCTAGCGTATCTCGTTATAGAAGGTACCGATCCATGATCTCGCACGTGCATGAGTCTTGGGCTTAGGGCGTAAATTTTGAATTTTTCGGCTAGCGTAGCTTCCCTATTCCCCAACAATATTGTCCCTCGTCACCGTAGGGCCGTGCTCCGTAGTATGTTGTCCGATGATAACCAGGAGGGATGCCATTGGGTGCCCACTTGGAGGCACGATGTCCGGCGGTGTGTTTCTTGCGATGACGTACGTCACATCTGGCACCCCCTATCTTGGCAGTCTTGGGTCAAATATTGGGAGTGGTGCCGGTGCATTCCTCTCGATGCCATACGATGCGCTCTGTGGCAGGCCCTGTGCGGGGCCTGCTGGATGATCTGTCTTGTTGTCTTCATAATGGGGTGAGGTGCCCACCTGCTCTAGCCTCATCGGCCCTTGCGGCTGTGGTGCCGACCGAGGGCGCAATAGTTTTGTTTGGTCGTAGGGGAGGTATGCTGGGCCTTACAGTAGTCCACAAACCACGGTGCCCTCAATAGTCTTTTTGATCAGCCCTTGAAGATTATTGGCCAGTGTCCCAGATTGACTATTAGTGAGCGATGAATCACGTGGTCAGCGATCTCTTGGAGATTGGCATGAGGGTTCTCCACTGGATGGCCATCTTCTAAGGCCAGCACTAGTCTCGGTAATGGATTCTTCTGGATAGGACCCAACTGAATCATGTCATAAGCCTGCAAGCATGACTTCTAGAATTTCTCCACGTGCCGCTGCACCTCTAGCCTTTGTTCTTCAGTAAAGGTATCCATGGTGATCGAGATGACGTTGTCGTTGTTGATCTCGCTCGCCATGGCTGGGTTGCTGGAGTTGGTCCCACCGAGTGTGCCAAAAAGCGTGTTGGTGCGTTTTTGGTCACACTTTGACACACGCGTGACCTATGAGATCTGCTTTACTCCAGTGCAGGTCCTACGTTCTTAGAAAAAGGGTTCAAGGCGTGCCAATCAATTTGACGCTGCAACTTATAAGGGAATAGAAAATATGACATTAGTAGCATAGCCGATCGGGTGGCAAGACGATGACTGTGGCAAAGATGGTGAAATCATGGAATATCATGTCGATCGGCCACAGGGCTGAGGACCGTGTTTGAACTGATAGAGCGACCATGCCATTGGCCGATGAGATAAGCAGTTTTACGTATACAAGCCGATGGACACTCCCCAATGGTGAATAAGATGTGGCATTAAATTGAAGATAACCTGTCGACTTGTACTCTGACAGAAATAAATAAAATGTGCCAGATAACATGTCTATATCATGAAATCATCATAGTAACTAGATCAGACCTAACCAAGATAGTAGTTAGTCACAATGATCTTAATAATATGTCAAAGTATCATGCATGATTTATTTAGATGAACAATATAAAACATGAAAGAGATACAATAGCAAGAGATGTCGGACCTAACCGAGGAAGCCTCAAACTATCACACCGAGATCACATCAATCCAATAGATCAAACTGAACTGATACAACCATAGACCTAGCTAATATACTGAGAACAACCGGCCATCGTACTATTTCGACGTTCACCTCAAGAGATCAATCTAATGTAGCTGTGAGGATACTGACCTAATTTGTACGAACGTTGGGGGTGGTGGAACTCACCTCTTCGCCGGAGATCAAAACGATGCAGCCCAGCTCCGAGTGCCGAACCCCACCAGATTAACCATGGAAGCCAAGGGTGGCGTTGCGTCGAGTAGTTGATTGACAGAGATGTGTCTTTCTAAGCTAAAGCATCACAGGTCAACGCACAGATCATACAACAATTGAACAACCTTGGGCTATAAATAAACATGACATGTCGGCCATGTTAAATACATTTATGCACCACATACATTTGCAAGGCCATACCAATCACAACATTCTCTGCAAAAATAAGTTAGGAGAAGAATCTATGTGTGACCGACCAGAACCGGATCTTCTGGCTCAACAAGCTTAGAACTTCTAGTCTGGGTAAACCAGAACTTTTGATTCAAAACCGGAACTTCCGATTTGAACCTTCTGTGTCGAATTAAATTGGTCTAGAACTTTTGGTAATATGACTCTAAAAACAATAGATCTAATGTATTTCCACCACATATCACTATACGTGATCGATCTAGATCGAACACTATGCATGTAGGATATGATACCACTATTACGATATGGGAGGAGGCTACGCTAGCCGACAATTTTAAATTTTAACCCTGTTAGACCAGGAACCAAGCAAGCGAGGGATCATATATCATTACCTTCTAATGCGAGATGTGCTAGTGAGAGGAAGAAGATGTTGATGAAGCACATCCTCGCTCAACACCGCCTTTCTTCGCCCGTTTGACGGCGATAAGGTCGACGAAGCTTGGCGATCTCCATGAAGTCCACATGTAGAAGGACGGATCACCTCTCATCGGCGTGCTAGAATTGCTCGAGAAAATTGGGGAGAAACCGATCTCGACACTCGAGATCGTTGGGAGAGAAGAGGTGTAACAGCTAGGATTTTAGCAACGACACCAGCAACCCCACGTCCTTCCTCCTCCTCCCTTTATATAATGCCTACGTCCTTGGCCCTAATTTTTATTGAAGCCAAACAAATCCAATTTGTTTTTCTTGAATCGAAACATTTGGTTCGGAACCAGGACTTCCAGTTTGACCCTTATGTATCGAATTATTTCCTAATGGGAACTTCTGATTCACAACGAGAACTTCCGCTTTGAATCTTTTGTATATGAACAGGAACTTCCGTTTCATAACCTAAACTTCTGATTTGGACCTTTTGTTTCCGATTAAATTTGACCTTGAACTTCCGATTCGTCTAGAACCCAGAACTTCCGTTTCACAATTGGAACTTTCAGTCTAACCAGAACCTTCGGTTGCTCTAGATCTCGAAACTTTCAGTTCACAACTGGAACTTCCAGTTACCCTAGAATTCTATTGGGCACAATTCCATCGCCAAGTTCCAGAGGACTCTCAACATATGAAAAGGAATGTTTGGCAATAGATCATTCGAGATCCTATCTACAATATGAGGATTTTTTAATATTCACAAACCATAGGAGTTTTATTCACTTGATAAATTAGAGACTGACCACACCATTGTATAAAAAGGAATTTACTAAGCTATCGAGCCTTCAATACAAGTTGTGTTATAAAAAGGGAGATGCAAATGCAGTTGTGGATGCATGTCCCAAGTTGAGTTCAACAAAACAACTAGACTTACTTTAATGACCAATCATCAACCTCAACGGCTAGACGAGGTGGTTAAGGATATCAAAATGATGATTACACTTGGCAACTACTCTTGTACATATCCATTGATCCCATGGCAAGGGAAGGTTTCTCTCTCAAGGATGGACTACTCAAATTCAATGGCATAATTTGGATTGGCCAAAACACTATCTTAAGACACAAACTAGTTGATGCACTTCATGGCAGTCCAGTAGAGGGGCATTCTAGGTTTCCGGTCACTTATCATAGAGTTAAAATCCTTTTCACATGAAAAGGGATGAAGAAGTTCATATAGAATCAACTCAAAAATTGTAGTATTTGTGTATAAGCTAAGCCAGATATATCCAAATATCCTAGATTATTACGGCCCTTGCCCATTCCTAAAGGAGCATGGCAAATGGTAATGTTGGATTGTATTGAAGGTTTGACACTTTTAGAAGGGTATAATTGTGTACTAGTTTTGGTGGACAAGTTCTCCAAACATGCTCATTTCATTCCATTGCATCACCCATTATTGGTAAGAGATATAGTTAAAGAATATATGTGAAATGTTTACAAACTGCATGGACTACCAATGGTCATTATTTCAGACAGAAATCGCATATTCACTAGCCAATTCTAACACTAACTATTCAAAAGTTCATGCACGGAATTGCACTTAAGTACATAATACCATATGTAATCAAATGGTCAAAGATAAAGGGTTAACCAGTGTTTAGAGATCTATCTTCGTTGTTTCACCTATACTTGTTCTTCTATGTGGTTGCGATGGTTATTTCTAGCGGAGTATATTGGTACAATACCAACCCACATTCCCCGCTGCAAAATACACTTGTTGAAGTATTTTATGGTGAGCCTCCAAGACAAGTTGGCTCGCTGACCATAACATGATGAATCAGCTATTGAAACAACATATGTATCGAGCTCAATAGCAAATAAAGGTGTTGACACTAAAACCCACCAATCAAAGTGCCAACACACTGACGCTGATTCGACGATCCAAAAGCATGTGGTACTAGGGATAACCCTAAGTGATGGGGGTGTAGGACAGAAAGTAGCGACCAAAGGGGGTGAATGGGTGCCTAAAAAATTCTTTCGAATCAATGGCTTGCTCCCAACACCCAACGCACCTCAACTGACTTACCGAAGAAGAGTGAACAGATCAACAGAGCCTCAAAAGATCTAGCCTAATAACAACGAGTGTCCTAATTGAAAAGACACCAACACAGTGCTAATAGGCAGATTGACAAACCATTTAAAACATGGGCAGATCAAGGTTCACAGAAACAAATCATCACAGCAATTAATCTAAGTGCACGTAAAAAGAAAATTCTTACTGTTCAGAGTTGTCTCCTGTTAGATAATTGTTGAAGCCTGTGAACCGTGTGAAGTCTGATGTTGTCAGAGCCTATTCAAAGTATGCAGTCGTGCGAAGCTAGAGGCTGACTGTTGGCGTCTAGCTGACTGTCAGACCCTTCTTGAGTACCTTTTCATTGCTTTCGTGTAAACAAACCATCAACCGAGCCCTAGCACCCGTTTTTCCTCTGAAACAATCCACAAGATCCAATGGCAAAAACTAGTTTCAAGGGTCCTAGAGCGACTTCAGCCTTGGCTCGGCAGCAAGCTGCTGCAGCAGCAGCGGCTGCATCATCGGCGACGGCAACTCCAACTCCTACTGTGGCGGTAATGGCGGCGGTGGGAGGAAATCCCCAAAATGCTGGTCCCCAAGACCTCTTTCCAGCTTCGACAAAATACATGGACCAATCTTATCAATTGGGGCCTTCAACATGCAAAAGAGAATCGCTTGCGGCCGCAGTGGAAGGCAAAATTAGTTCCGGGGTCATGATTCGCAAACCTAGGAAGGAGATCATTCCGTCACCAAGACCCGGAGAAGTAGTCGTTTTCGAAGCCTTCTTCGAAGCTGGTTTGGGGCTTCCGGCGGTTGACTTCTTGGCAGAGGTATTGGACTTGTTCCACGTCACTCTCCCCCAACTCTCTCCGAATGCAGTAGCGCGTCTCGCCATTTTAAAATGGGCGCTGCAAGCCGAAGGTTGTGAAGGAAGAGCGGAGATCTTCGCAGCACTGCACAGAGCTTCGTGCCAACCGAAAACCTTCGTAGGCCTCGGAGGTGAGAAGATGGTAGTGGCCTTCGGAAGCATCAACTTCAGACTTCGGGATGAGTATGCTCTCCGGTTTCCTACCAAGGCCATCAATGCCAGATGGTATACCGACTGGATCTTGAAGTGGTTTTACGCCGAAGTTGGGGCGAGTAGCTGTCTAGCTGGACCTTTGCAAGACATCAACTTCCGAAAGGAAGCCCTTGTGCATCCAGATCTGGGTCAGCTCGAAGCTCGCCTCAGCTTGCTTCAAAAAATCAGTCACCGTCTAAGTATGCGGGATTTAGCCGAAGAATTCCTCGGGCTTCAAATCCCTCTCCTGATGGCCAACTGGTCGATCTCTTTCGAGGATGATTCGGAGGGCGGTCTTCGGAAAATTTCTTCAACTTCGAGCCCTGCAGGTAACTTCGAAACCAACATATATCACATATATTTATTTGAAGAGTTAACGAATTTAACTCATTTTTTAGCCTCTTCAGCCCCTATAACTTCGGAGCAGATTGTACGGGCTTCGGAGAAAATTTTGGGCGTCCCAACTCCGACCGAGAAAGAATGGAGAATCAAATTGGTTGGTACTTGGGAGCGATCCAACCGAGTATGGGGGCTGCTCGAAGTTGTTCCGCCCCCTCTGGTGGATTGGGTGCCTTCGAAGAAAGGGCCCAAGAAGAGGAAAGCCGAAGTTGGAACTTCGAGCTCTGCCAAGACTCCGGTCAAGAAGGTGACTCGAAAGCCAAGAATTCCTGCGCCTTCGAGCCCAAGAACTTCAATCTTCGATTCTTTGGAGGATGAAGGCAGGTTGCTCGTGAGCCTAATTGACGAGGATGCAGCCCAAAAAGATACACATATTGAAGATGTTGCGAGCGTGCCAAATTCTCAAGTCAACCTCGAACAAGTGAGGACTCCAGCTGCTCAAGAAGATGCTCCAACGGTCGAAGTTTTAACCGTTGACTCCGACGAAGACTTTGGAGTAGCCTTCGACCCGCCAAGCAGCCCAATGCTTACTCGTCGCCAAAATGTCGAAGGTAAACTTCGCATAATTCTTTTGTTCTTTTTCCCTGCGAAATTATACAATGTATAATACCTTTGTTTTTACAGGATCCACTTCTGTGGAAGAGGTCCGTCCCGAAGATATAATTCCTGGACCTTCGACAACTTCGGAGCCAATTCTAGGAGCCACTCAAATGGGGCCTGGAAAAGGCAAAGGGAAGATGGACCCCCTCCCTGCTCCGAGCTCAGGATCAACTCCGTCTGAATCAACAGACGAGAGCCAATCTACTGAGGGGGGCCAGTCTACTGGGGCTCCAAAAACCACAGCTCAGCACTCCGGGCCTTCGCCAAGCGAAGATGATCAGCAAGCCTTGAGCATGCTCCCCCTTCTAGCTCCTGTCTTGGAGCGAAGAACTGGGCTTCGAACTTTGCTCGAGCCTTTGGATCGAGCTAGTCGTGAAGTCGGGGAGACAGACTTGGTGGCTATCTTGAGCGAGGCGGAGAGTTCAGAACTTAACGCTGCCATGGAACGGGTAGCATACCAGGTACGAAGTATCTGCAAAACAACATCAAATTTATATACAAATAATTTCTCACCTTGGTTTTTTCTTTTCGTAGCAAACGGTCTTGGCCCGAGCTGCAAACATCTCAAATGAACGTGGAAACATTCGCCTTCGAGAAGAAAATGCAACTCTTCAATGAAATCATACTATCTCCGAAGGTTGAGTGGCCCACTTGGACAACATGGTTTTATCGGAGCACAGGGCAAGACAAAGCTTGGAAGCTATGAACAAAGAGCTCGAAGCGAAAAAAATTGTGCTTCGAGCGGAAATTGAAAAGATGCGAGCGGAGCACGCTACTGCGGGGGCCGAGCTTGTTAGACTCCAAGAAGAAGCTAGCCAGCTACTGAATCAGAAGAATTCTTTAGCTACGGAGGTGGCTAGGCTCTCTGGAGTAGTAAGAGAACTAACTTCGGCGAAGGATGCCTTAAATGAAGATAAGCTGAAGTCGGAGAAGGTAGTTGCGGAGGTCATGGACCAATTGCTAGGCGTTCTGGAGTACTTCGGTACTACTAGGACGCTTCCTTCGGATGACAACATCTCCCTGCTGCGCCGGTTGAAGAGGATCCAAGGAGCAGCGAAGCAAATGAAGACAGCAGGCATTCGGTACGGAGAAATCTCCGGACAAGTGGCTGCTATCAGGATACTTCATTACTACGAAGATCTGGGCCGATCGATAACTCCGAGCGCAGGAGAGGGTCCCATTACCTTCGATGACGACCAGCTTCATACTCCTTCCGAAGGTGTGGCCGCTGCTTGGCAAGCCTTTCAAACTTCATGGAGAGCCGAAGGTCGCTCTGCGATCAAGGCCTGGATTGATGAAGGACAATGCCAGAAGCAGGCTCGGTCCCAAGCTTCGAGTAGTCAGCCCCCTCCAAACCCGCAGGTTTAGAATTATCTTAAGATCTTCAACTATGTAAAGCACTACGCTTTTGTACATTTTATGAATGAAGATTTGTTTATCATGTTTTTAGGCTTTGCCTCATATGGAAGATGTCGAAGTTTTAGATGTTACAAACGAACTTCGCTTATTATGGGCTACCTTCGATATCTTAAAAATTCACAAGCGCACTCGATTTCTAGTTCCTCGGGATAGTTCCAGAGCGATTATGTCCGAAATAAGCAAAGATATATTATCTTGTATTAAAGAGGAAGAAAAAGAAGTTAACTTGGAAACTTCATCTTCTGAAGACATTATATGGTCCGAAGACGAAGATGAAGCTCAAGGTAAAAAGCCTGAAGAACTTGGAAGCTGGGAAAGGAGCCCCGAACGGCTTCGAACTTGGGCCGAGCTTCAACAAGAACAAAAAGACTTTAGAGCTTCGAAGGGAGGCAGGAGAGTTAAACGCAAAGTTGTTAGAACTCCCGGCATGGGAACTAGTCGTTCCAACCCTAGTTCAAGAGATCGAAGGGGTCTTCGATTCCTTCTTGGTATAGATCCCAATTTTTCATGATGTAATCATATTGTTTGAATAATAATCATCGATTTAAAATTGTCTCCCTATTTACTAGCCCCTCTTTGAGCGTAAGCAACTTCGAACTGTATTCAAAGATGGTTAAGCGCAAAGAAAAAACTTAGGAGTACAATTTTTGGGGTTCGGAGCCCCTTAGCAATTTAAAGATTGATTAAAATCTTATAAAATGTCTTCGACTATTTGTAGTCTGAAGATTGGTAACTTAGTACCTTATGTTTTTGAAAGAAATCACTTTGGATGACTTTTCCAGACACTTTAGTGTCCTAAGTAATTTGTCACTTTGGACTTTCTTAACAGACATTCGAAGCACATGGCTCAAACTCTGTTTTGTTTTGGCCTCCTTCGGCTCTTTTTTGCGAATTCTGTCAAACCAGTGGTTTGGAGTTCGCAGTGGACTCTTTGGACTCTTTTTACGGATGCCTACAAGCCGGTGGCTTGGGCTCCGCATCATTTGGTCTCCATGGACTCTTTTTACGGATGTCTTCCAGCCAGTGGCTTGGACTCCGCATTCTGTGGTTTTCGGGCTCTTTTACGGATGTCTTCAAGCCGGTGGCTTGGACTCCAGATTATGTCAGCCCACCACCTCGGAAAATATGATTCAAATTAATGACACTTCCCTCTCGGTCAACTCCGCTATTCCAGTGCGTCCACTCGGAAGTGGGAAGTTTATGAGGGGTAGGCATTATCTGAACCATATGCTTTATTAATTCGGAAAGTGCTTACAAATGATTACAAGGAGCCCTTATGCGAAGTATCGCTTTAGGTGCTCCGCATGCCATGTATGCGCTAACTCTTCACCTTCCAAATTAGCTAATTTAAAGGAACCAGGACGCCCTGAGCGAACAATTAAGTATGGACCTTCCCATTTATTTCCTAATTTTCCTGGTGCTATGATACTTCGCAAAACAAGATGACCCGGCCTTAGTTCATTAACCATGACCTTCGGGTCGAACCAAGCCTTCGTATGCTACTGATACTTTGACAAATTTGCCACAGCTCGAAGTCTTGTCTCTTCTGTTAAATCCAGCGAAACTTGTCGTTCTCCTTCTATTTCTGGTTCGGTGCTGCGAAGTGATCCTCCTTTGAGCTCTGTTGGTGTCATAGTTTCATCTCCGAATAATAGTCTGAATGGAGTGAAACCCGTGGACCTCGTTTGAGTGGTCCGAATGGACCACAAAATTTTCGGAAGTTCTTCGGTCTAGAGTCCTTTTGCCAATCCTACTATCCTTCGATTTAGCCCTGACAAAATATTACCATTGGCTCTTTCTACAGCTCCGTTAGACTGAGGATGTCTCACTGCAGCAAAGCATAGCTGGATGCCTAAATCTTCGCAAAATTTCTTGAAAGGTTCTGCGTCGAATTGTGTTCCATTGTCAACTGTGACTTGTCTAGGCACTCCAAACCGGCAAATGATATTCTTCCAGAAAAATTTTTGTACATTATTCGAAGTGATAGCTGTTAGGGGCTCTGCTTCGACCCACTTTGAAAAGTACTCGATTGCTACCACTGCGAACTTCAAATTTCCTTTTGCTGTTGGGAAGGGACCAATAAGATCCATGCCCCATCTGGCCATGGGCCATACCGGGGCTATGACTTGAAGGGCTGTTGGTGGGCGATGACTCCTTCGTCCCATCCACTGACATCCTTGACAAGTGCGGACCAAGTTCTCCGCATCAGTTACTATTGTAGGGCCAATAAAGCCCTTGGTGAAGTGTTTTTCCTGCCAAAGCTCGAGGGGCCAGATGGCTACCGCAAAGTCCTTCATGGATTTCTCGAAGAATTTCTTGACCTTTGGCTTGATATATACATCGGAGTAGAGGGGAACATACTCCGGCCTTTTATAAAATACCGTTGATTATTTGATAATTCCGAGTTCTAAACTTTAACCTCGAAAACTGTGGCCCTTCAGACATGTTTGCTTCTCCTTGCAACACTTCCATGATTGAACTTCGCCAATCTGCATTTGGAATGCAAAGGACCTCTACAGATGGAATTTGTGGCACCGAAGGTGTACTGAGTTCTTCATAAAAAGCCTCTTTGGGTATGTCCATGGCTCTGGCTGCAGCTTTCGCTAAGATGTCAGCTTGCATATTTTCTGCTCTAGGTATACTCCGAATGGAAATCCCTTTAAATGCTGCTTCAATCTTCCAGATTTCTTCTAAGTACTTAGCAAGCTACGGATGTCGGACTTGGAAACTCTTGTCTACGTGCCTTGCTACAATCTGAGAATCTGTTTTAATAACAACTCTTGTAGCCACTAGAGCACGTGCCTTGCGAAGTCCCAATATAATTCCTTCGTACTCCGCTGTATTATTGGTAGACTTAAAGTTGAGTCTTGCGGAGTACAAAGCCTTTTGCCCTGAAGGCGAAAT
This sequence comes from Zizania palustris, assembly GCA_019279435.1. Classification (NCBI taxonomy): domain Eukaryota; kingdom Viridiplantae; phylum Streptophyta; class Magnoliopsida; order Poales; family Poaceae; genus Zizania; species Zizania palustris. The sequence continues at coordinate 54,989,424 of JAAALK010000081.1, forward strand.
TATCACAGCTCCGACACCTGCTCCAGATGCTTGAAAAGCTCCATCAGAATAAATAGTCCAAATTTCTTCGCTCGGCTTCTCCGGAGCCCATGCTGCAGGGGGAGTCCACTTTGCCACGAAGTCAGCCAATACTTGCGACTTAATTGTTGTTCTTGCCAGTAAAGATATGCCGAAGGGTGCTAACTCAACAGCCTACTTTCCAATTCTTCCAGTGGAATCTTTACTTCGGAGCATATCTCCCAAAGGATACGAAGTTAGTACCACAACATTATGTGCCAAAAAATAATGCCTTAGCTTCCTCGAAGCCATTATCAGAGCATAAACGAATTTCTCAAGCTCGGAATATCTTGTTTTTGCTCTGTACAATGCTTCGGACACAAAGTAAACTGGATTTTGTACCAACTTCCCATCGAAATCAATCTCTCTGACAAGAACTGCACTGACAGCAGAGCCAGTAGCTGCAAGGTAGAGGAGTAGGGTTTCATCCGCAACAGGCACCGTGAGTGTAGCAAGATTACTAAGGTAATTTTTAATATCTTCGAAGCTCTTTTGACACTCCGGTGTCCATGCAAAATCTTCAGACCCTTTCAATGCTTTGAAAATAGGCAAACTTCTCTCCGCAGACCTTGCAAGAAATCTGCTAAGTGCTGCTAGATGACCAGTCAGCTTTTGCACTTGCTTTAAATTTTCTGGAGGAGCCATCTTCTGCAACGCAGTTATTTGAGTGGGGCTAGCTTCGATCCCTCTGCTTGAAACTAGGTACCTTAACAATTTTCCAGCCTACGCCCCGAAGATACATTTTTCAGGGTTAAGACGGATCCCACATGCCCGAAGGCTATTAAATGTTTCTGCTAAGTCTAGGCTATGTTGGTGCTTTAAGGCACTCTTGATTACAATATCATCCATATAGGCCTCTACATTACGACCTAATTGATGACCTAGAGCTTTAGCAATTAATCTCGAAAATGTAGCCCCGACATTTCTTAAGCCAAAGGGCATTCTTACATAACAAAAGACTCCTGAAGGAGTTACGAAGCTTGTGTTGATTTCATCTTCGCGCTTCAACCAAATTTGATGATAGCCGGAATACGCGTCAAGGAAGCTTAATAACTCCGAACCAGTAGTGGAGTTGACCAACTGATCAATTCGGGGCATGGGATAAGGGTCGCTGGGACATGCTTTATTCAGATATGTAAAATCAATACACATGCGCCACTTCCCTGAAGATTTCTTCTTAACAAAGACTGGGTTGGCTAACCACTCCGTATGAGCCACTTCCCTGATAATCCCAGCCTTCAGCAATTTTTCAACTTCATCTTTAGTAAGGACGACTCTCTCTGCAGACATCTTCCGGAGTCCTTGCCTAACCGGCCGAGCCTTCGGGTTTACAAGTAGATTGTGTTCAATAATGTCCCGACTGACTCCGGTGATGTATTCATCAGACCAAGCAAAGACATCCAAATTTTTCTCAACTACCTTTTCTAAGGAGGCAGCAACTTCTGGAGGCAAGTCTTTACCAAATTGAAATGAATATTCCTTGCCATCTTTGACAATAACCTTCGTTGCAATCACTCCTTTAGGACTTGGTCTTGGGAAGGATCTTTTCGAGGATTCGCTAGAAGCAGGAAAATTCTCCAGATCATCTTGCACAATGTTCACTTGTCTCGGGTCAAGAGGGGGGCCATGACCATATTCCGCTCTTCGCGTGATGGCCTGATCTCCGAAAACGGTGAGCACTCCTGCTTGTGTGGGCATCTTCATACATAAGTAATTATGATGCGCCATAGCTCCGAATTGGTTTAACATGCCTCTTCCGAATATGACATTGTATGCGTATGGAGCATCTACAACATCGAAGATTACTTCCTCCGTCCTGGCTAGTAGCCCATCTCCGAAAGTAACTTCCAGGCCAATCTGGCCGAGGGCATCAAGAGGGGGTCCTACAAATCCTTGCAAAGGACGGGCTGCTGGGAGAAGATGATTTTTGGAGATGCAAAGTTGGTCAAAAGATTGGACAAAAATAATATCCGCCGAACTCCCTCTGTCAACTAGCACTCTCCGAACCTCAGTTCCTGCTATGTCAGCAGTGATGACAAGTGAGTCTGCATGTGGGAATTTAACACCAACTGCGTCATCTACGGAGAAAGATATTGGCACATGAGACCATTCGGGCATAGCAGCTGCAGATGAAGAAGTTCCAATATGGCCCACTTCTCTGACATATTCTCTTCTCTGCTTGTTGGACATACTTCCGAGAGTCCCTCCTCCGGAGATGGGGAGGACTACTCTTTTTCCCCGATCTTGCCCCTCTTCTTGCTTCGGAGGTGGCATAATATTGACCACCAGAGGGCGTCTTGCCGAATCAAAGTTCTCTATCCGCGCCACAACCTGGACAGGCTCCAGACGCACTTCAGCTGGAACTCGGTCAGTAGTGCCTCGACCCGAAGTTCTTTCCAGATACTCTCCTCTCAGAGCAAGTATAGCCTTGCAAGTATCAGTTGCATGGCTCCGGTTTTCACCATGAATACAACAGAACAAGGTCTGGCCTTTGCCAGCCAGTTTCCCTGGTGGCCTCCAGCCACTGGTCTTGCTTCCTGATGATTGTGGATCTCTTTGGGCAAACTTCTGCGGGGGTGCAATGTTTAGAACTTCTGAATGAGGATGCTTTTGCCCCCTATGCCTGTCATGTTGAACATCAAAGCTAGGACCTTGTGGCTGTGCTAAAGTTTTCACTTCCAATTTCACTTCTTGTAGTATAGACGGGGTTGCAGCAGTTCTTCGAAGCCATCCTTCTTCTGACCTTGCATACTCTTCGAAATATGACATCAACTGAGAAACAGAAGATATGCTCTTCCGGTGAAGTTTATCAAGGAGGCCTGGATGAATGACTCCTTCTCGAGCTGCGTCAACTACTGAAGACGTAATTAACCCTCGAATCTGCGACTTCGTATGAACGAAGCGCTTGAAGTATTGTCTCAATGTCTCTCTAGGGAGCTGCTTCACCTGGAAAAGACTTCCCGTTGACATTGGGGGCACGAAGGTGCCTTGGAAATTTCTTATGAACTTCTTCTTCAGCTGCCCCCATGAATTAATTGATCCTGGCTTCAAAGACCAGAACCACCGCAATGCCACTCCTTGCAGAGCTAGGGGAAAGCATTTTGGCATAGTGTCCCGCACTCCCCCACTGGCTTCAATTTCTAGAGCATAAGAACGAACAAATTCTCCAGGATCTTCATCTCCGGCATACTTGCAAAGCTTCGAAGTTTTGAACTTGGGGTCGAAGCGTACTTTCTGCAACTCGGGATGCAGCGGAGACTCGGTATCGAAGGAAGCATTCTCTGGGGCTTCGGGATAAATAACCTCGTCATCTTCGGGCACTTCGGGAATGGTTGGGGTGGCTTGAGAATGAAGCCTATTCGCGGCTTCTTGCCGCCACCTTGCAACTTCGGCTTGGAGACTGGCCATTTGAGCGGCCATATCACCAAGACTGTCTTCATCTCCTCCGGAAGGATCTTCCGGGTCTTGAGAACTATAGGGATCAGTTCGAAGTGGAACTTGAGGTGGAAGAGGGACTCCGGCTGGCCGAAGTATAGATGGAGTTGGCGGAGGAACTCCGTGTGCTCGAGGAATGGGAATTCCTTCCGGAGTTTGAGGTGGAGGAAACGTCGAAGGTCCTTCGACCTCAATTGTATCTGAAGATCTTACTCCGGAGGTCCGAGGGGACCTCCGAACGGGATTACCAGCTGCACTCTGCTTAGGAGGCATGGTGTGAGAAGTTGGTAGAGAACGAAGTTTCTTGGACTAGGTTCCCCACGGACGGCGCCAACTGTTGGCGTAAAAGATTACACTAACAGGTTTCTGAAGGTTAGAAACTAACAAACGAAGTGTTTGTGAAGTAAACTATTTCAAGCCTCCGAAAGGATAATAGCTTAAAATAGTTCAGAAGTGTGTATTGAATAACTTGTATTCGGTCCCTATTACAGAGTAAAACGAGGGGTATTTATAGGCCTAAACATTAAGGAAAAGACCTTTTTACCCCTCTAATACAACCGACATAGTGGAAACTATTCGGTACCCTTAATAGGGCTAAAATGGTAAAAGACTAATCTAATGAGAAAGAAGATAAGTCTTCCATATTAGCTGGCAAAGAAGCTCCCGGAAAAGTCCAAGTTCGAAGATATACTCCGAACTAGAGTTCGTCATCATACTTCGAACTTGATTCAATGTATCTCCGAAGTTATATGGTGGAAGTCTTCGGCTTAATCACCAGTCTTTATCTTGTCACTGCAATAACCCTGAAGATGGAATATTTTCCCCCAACACTGACAGAGTGTACTGCAAACTATCGAAGCTTAAACAGCAGGGAATCACAAATCAGCACTCCGAAGCCCACATAATTCGAAGCCTACTTCGGATCGAAGTAGCTTTGGAACATCCTTCGGAAGACAAAGAATCATACAAGTAAAAACCAAAAATAGGATTTGCTAGGACCTTCGCTACGCCAAAACAGACACTGCGAAGCCTATTTCGAAGGTGACAGCAAAAAGCTAGTGCCTTCGCTCAGTCAGAAAGCAAGTACACATAACTTTGAAAAGATTCTCACATCCTTCGAACAGACCTCGATGAGGCTTCGAATAGATTACTTCGAAAGTATTTCTTGAACTCCGAAGACCAGAACTTTCTGTCGAAGGTCAATGTGCTACTCTGTGGGGTGTGCTGATTAGCGAAGTCAGTATTAAATGTTACTCCGAGAAAAATTTAGACTTCGACGACAGAAGAAAGCTTCTAACAGAACGCTAGCCAGGCCCACAAAGAAATTAAATCTGTAAAGCATACGAAAGCCAACAGTAGCAGGGGCTAGGCATGAAACTAGTACCTAGGCTGCTATTAGGCTGCGCAGGGTACACTAGGTTCTCAAGAACTCTACACCACGAAAACTCAGATCAAACTATAGCCATTGCTGCTACCAAAAAACTGAACATAGCTGTGCAAAGCTAGAGACCCTAGGCAAGAAAATCAATAGGTACTAGAATAACTGCAGTGTACTAAGCGCCTGGGAAAGAACCGAGTAGAATAAGCAAAAAAACTGTTCAGTGGAAAAATATTTTGATCAATAGAGATTTCGAGAATAAACAAATGTTTCTGCAGAGATCTCAGAAAGCAGCAGCAAACAAACACACGCGAATCGAGGCGATCAGAAACCTGAGATACAAAACGCAGTTTTTGATTTGCTTGTGATGAACAGGAACGACATGCGCAAGAACTGATGGCGGCGGAGAGGGACAAAGCACCAGGGAATGAACACAAAAAGTGACCCAAACTTTTATTGAGATTAAACTGGATTTCAGAATGGGTAACCCTAACCCTAGGGATTGGGCCCCTATTTATAGGCAGCCCAATAGCCTAGGAAAATACCAAAAGACCCTTAGGGTTTTTTGCAAACGCTGAAATAAATGGAAAAGACCAAACTGCCCTTAGGATATTTTTACAGACTCGACTGACTGACTGTGGGCCTAAGGACCAAATAGTAAACTCCTATTTACAGATGACTTATCCTGAAGCGGAGCTTTCATAGCGACTACGGCTTCGCCTCAAAACGGTCTGATCCGAGATCAGCGGTCGTCAGTTTTGCGTCGAAACTGACAAAGCGTCCACCGACTTTGCACTAGGTACCCGGATTGGGCCGTCCTGATTCTGTAGCTCTCTCAGCCCAGCAATCGATCACCCCCTTGTACCTGAGTCAATCCTGGTCAACATCCCAGTGGATCCTCTACTGCTCCTAGCCCATGTACCCGGATTAGGCCAGCCCGACTTCGTGGCCCTCTACCTGACTGTCGCTCGCTGCCTGTGTACCTGAGTCACAAGTGGCCTAGACGCAGCAGATCTTCTCTCCTCATCAGTCCACTTTGACTTCCGTTGACAATGACTCATCACATCTGGAGCCATAAGGCCCACTCTCTTCAGCATGGCTCCTCAATCTCCCCCTTGATGAGTGCATTGTCAACACTTCTCTTCATCTGCTCTCCAGTACCTGCGAACACATATGGAAACACGAAAACAAAACACAAGAAAAACAGAGAAGAAGAAAATAAAATAAAAGTTTAACCCTAATGACCAAAGCCAAACAAAAGCAAGAAAACAGTCATTATGGTTAACCAAAAGTAAAGACTCAAAACGAGTGCAATCTTAGAATTATCAACAAGGATATCCAAAGAGTAAGGACAATCGGGACAAAAACTCCCCCTGAAACAAATCCGAGAGAAAGCCAAAACTCCCCCTTAAACTCTTCTCCCAAAATTTCTCCCCCTTGTTGACAATTGGACTCATCAATCGAGACTAAATGCACTCTAAAGAGACACAAACTCCCCCTAAAATGCAACTCCCCCTCAAAATATGCAATGAATGCAACTGGGGTGCAGGTGGAGTGTAGAAAGCATGCTTCTCAGATATGATTGACTGCAATTACAATATCTAACAGGTATAGCAAAAGAAATACTATCTAAGACACATGGCATGATCAGTGCAACAGATGATATCTAAAGAAAGTCATTAGCACACATTTTTCAATTTTCTCAAACAAAAGCATCACCACATTTTCCAGTTGACAAGCGAGGTAAAACATGAGATACAAAAGCTAACTGATATACCAAGATAAGCATTGTTCAAAACAAAGTGCTTCAGCAAACTTGTTATCATTTTAATTTTCAGGATTTCTCTTTTTCCTTTTTCATTTTGCCAGGTGTTATTTGCATGTCAAACCTTATGCTGACTGACCAAGTCAACCCTAGGCCAGAACTGGACCATCAAAAGCTTAAGACATTGGTCCTGGCATACATTACACTGTCCTAGTTCATACCAAAATGCTATGGTAAGCAGTCCAGAACAATGCAATGCGACAAAGCAAACCCACCTGGATCTTTTCAATTCAAGCATAAAAGGCATGGAATTTTCATTTTTGATTGTTATCATTTTTATAACATATTTCCATGTTTAAAGCATAAAGATGTTCAAGTTGCATATCTGCATCTAAGTGAGGAACTAGCTACAAGGCATGTAACAGATAGAAAAAGCATTCAGCCTACACATGCTAGTTACCGGAAGCAATGTTGATCATTTTCAATTTTAAAGAATAAAAGAAATTCATATGACAGATATCAGACATATCATGTGAATTGTTCATCGACATGTAATCAAAAGCATGTACCAGCTAGAATAAGTAAAGCAGTTCAATCATATAACAGAAGCAGGCTCAAAGTGTGATATGTGAATATGCATGATATGAACACACAAAAAAAGACTCCAGAAAAAAAAAGTAAAGAAGAAAGAAAATTGACTCAAATTATCCTAAAAAGGATACACAACACCCAAATCCCCTCGTAAATGCTCAAAGGTAGACTGATCTAGGGGTTTGGTGAAAATGTCAGCCAACTGATGATGGGTATGAACATGAACAAGGTCAATGACACCTTTCTCATATTGATCCCGCAGAAAGTGAAAGCGCACATCAATGTGTTTGGTTTTTGAATGGAGACAAGGGTTTTTCCCTACACAAATTGCACTGGTGCTGTCACAAAACAGAGGGACTCTGGTAGGAAAGAACAACCCAAAGTCTCGCAATGTGGAAATCTTCCAAACTAACTGTGAGCAGCAGCTAGCAGCAGCTACATACTCAGCCTCAGTGGTCGAAAGAGCAACTCAAGACTGCTTTCGAGAAGACCAAGAAACAAGAGACGAACCAAGAAACTAGCAAGTTCCAGAAGTCGACTTGCGAGCCAACCAGCACCCACCAAAGTCAGCGTCCAAAAAGCCAGATAAATCAAGAGATGATGATGCTGAATAATAAAGACCAAGATCGGGCGCATAGGTGAGATACCTAAAAATGCGCTTGACAGCCTGCCGATGAGACGTGCGTGGTGAAGACTAGAAGCGCGCGCACAGTCCCATGGCAAACTGTATGTCTGGCCTTGTCGCCGTCAAGTACAGCAGTGAACCAATCATCCCTTGAAACTCTCTCTCGTTGACCTTGACGCCACTCTCGTCCTTGTCAAGGCCCCCAGATGTTCCCATTGGGGTCATCTGAGGCTTCAGCTCTCCACCAAAGTCAAATTTCTTCAACATATCCCGCGTATACTTACCCTGGTGGATGAAGGTGCCATCCTTGGTCTACTTGATCTGGAGCCCTAGGAAGTACTTGAGCTCACCCATGAGGCTCATCTCAAACTCACTATGCATCTGCTAAGAAAACTTGGACACAAGAGCATCAGTAGTTCCACCAAAAATGATATCCTCCACGTATATCTGAGCAACCAAGAAATCTGATGCAGCTCTAAGCAAGAAAAGAGTTTTATCCATAGAACCCATCACAAAGCCCTTCCCCAACAAAAACTGCTTCAACCAGTCATACCAAGCCCTGGGGGCTTGCTTCAGACCGTATAAATCTTTTTGCAGCTTAAAAACAGGTCGAGGAAACTTAGGGTTCTCAAAACCGGGGGGCTGCCTAACATAAACCTCCTCCTCTATGTACCCATTCAGAAAAGCACTCTTGACATCCATTTGAAAAAGCTTAACACCCTTCGAAGCGGTAAAAGCTAAAAGACTGCGAATGGACTCAAGTCGGGCAACAAGGGCGAAAGTCTCCTCAAAGTCAATACCCTCCTTCTGGCAAAAACCCTGGGCAACTAGTCGAGCTTTGTTGCGCACCACAACCCCATCTTCACCTTGCTTGTTTTTGAACACCCACTTGGTGCCTATGGGGTTGCATCCGGTGGCAGCTCAACCATTGTCCAAACCCGATTTCGGACAAAATTCTCAAGCTCTTCTTGCATAGCATTAATCCAATTTGAATCAGAAAGAGCATGAGAAATGTCTTTGGGCTCAAAAGATGCAACAAAAGCAGATTCAGCAAACACAGCAAGAGAGTCAACAGATGAACGCAAAGTATTTTCAAACAAATCACCGATGATGAGCTTTGAGGGGTGATCACGCTGAACTGCTCGGGATCCCTGGTGATCTGATGTCACCTCACCGGAGTCATCAGCTGGCACCTCTGGACTCGACTGAGGGGGCTCGATCGAAGTGGAAGAAGTGATGAGAGGTCTGCCCTCGTCCTCAGTCGAAGTCTCAGAAGGCCCACCCTCATCAACAGCTAGAGTGTCATTATCTTCCTCGAAGATGGACTCTCCGAGCTCACCATCTCCAGAAAGCTCAAAAGAAGGAGTCAAAGAAGGCAAAGACTCATCAAAGGAAACCTCACAAGTCTCGACAAGCTGCTGGGAGTCGAGGTTCCAAACACGGAAGCCTCGAGAATGCAAAGCATAACCAAGAAAGACTCCATCCCAGCAACGAGACTCAAACTTGTCCAAATTCCCTCCCTTCTCGAGCACAAAGCACTTGCAGCCAAACGCTCGCAAGTGGCTCACCTTGGGATGTCTGCCAAACCGCAAGTGGCTCTAAGAAAAATGCGGTTGGCCAGATAGCAAGCCGTGTTCATGGCTTCAGCCCAAAAACACCTAGGAGTCCCGTGCTCGTCGAGCATCGTCCTGGCCATCTCGACTAGCGTGCGGTTCTTTCGTTCCATGATGCCGTTCTGTGGGGAGTGTAAGGAGCAGAAAACTGATGATCAAGACCCTGATCACTACAGAAGCTGACGAACTGAGAGTTCTTGAACTCAGAGTCATTGTCAGAGTGAATTGCTCACATCCGACCATTGTTCTCATTCTTCAGCTTCAAAATCAGGTCATGAACAAAATTAAAAGTCTCATCCTTAGACTCCAAGAAGAAAACCAGCGAGAATCGAGAAAAATCGTCAACAATAACAAGCGCATACCACTTCCCACCGACTGAGCGTACCCGAGCTGGACCAACAGTGTCCATGTGTAACAGCTCTCCCAGGTACGAAGTCATCACCTCAGTCACAGGTGAGTGAGAAGCGGCAACCATTTTCTCGTGACGACAGGGATGGCAAACTAGATCCTTCTCCATCTTAAGCTTGGGCAATCCTCGGATGAGGTCCATAGAGCTCAATGTGACTAGCAGATCAAAACTCAAATGGCCCAACCTCCTATGCCACTTCGAGAGCTCAGAGGAGGATCCAACAATCAAACATTGAGAAGGGCCAAAAGAACTAGAGAAGTCAATCCGAAAAACCTTACCGAAAGGTAAGATCTGCCAATTCAAAGACCCTCTAGAATCAATCACAGAAGAAGCGCCCTTCTTAAAACGAACCTCCAACCCATCCTCGAGAAGTTGCTAAACAGAAATCAAATTGAAGTTCAAATTTCCAACCAACGCAACGTTCTTCAAAGAGAAATGGTCAGAGATGTGAATTGATCCAATGACGTGTACCTTCCCTTGACCACTGTTCCCGAAGGCGATGTATTCCTTGGAGCTCGGGGGAGAGAGACTAGAGAACCATCTGCGATGTCCCATCATGTGGCGACATCATCCCGAGTCCATGATCCAAACGTCCTCTAGTCCCCGGTCCTACACAATTAGTGGTTGTAAGGGGGAGCAAATGGTCCGGCCCTAGGTTTAGCAAAAGAACTAAACCAGTGTCGAGCCATCTGCTCAAAAGATGGAAAGCAGAAATCATAAGAGTCTGGACCAAAACGCGGCTCAAAGCGCGGTCCTCGGTTCTGCCTAAAGTCTTGGCCACGAGGTCCATGACCGTATCCAAAATGACCTGGAGCTCTGCCGGCTCGAACACCACCATCCGGAGCACGGGCATGAAAGACGTCTCCTCTACCACCACCTACATGACGCGGCCTGGCCTCCAGCCTCTCACCGCGTCGAGGAACGCTCAGTCTACCACCCTGTTGGTAGAACTGCTCCTGGCCACCACGAGCTCTCTCTGCTCTCTCAACCCGCTTCCTCCTGAAGCAAAACTCCCCAAGATGCCCGTCTCTGTAACAGTACTCACAGTGATAGGTGGGCTTCTTGGGATGTGGTTGAGGCTTGGGGTTCTTGGGCTTGGTGGTGTTGGGTGTAGATTCTTTGGTGTGAGAGGGTCCAGGAAGAGAGTCAAGAGAAGTGCGGAGGTGTTTGGGCTTCGGAACCCAGATGGGATTCTTGGGTGGAGCTTTAGGCTATTCTTGGAACACTCCATCCTTGGGCTGACTAGCCTGAAAAGACTCAGTGGAGTGAGTCTTGGGGTATCTCTGCTCAGGAGTCATTTTACTCCACTCCACTGCCCGACTAATGGCACTCTCAAAGTCAGCCTTGGTGTAGGTGTAGCCTACCCCAAACCCATACTGCCTCTTAAACTGCTGGATCATCATGCCAAGCTGTGGCTCTCTGGCACTCACCCAACTCAGGATCTGATGAAGGTAAAAGTTCTCATTTTGGACATCAGCTGACTCCTCTGTCAAGGAAGCTAGTACCTCCACTTGAGACAAGCAGGTCTCACACTCTCTATCTATTTGGACAGACTTCTCAGCTTTCAGCTTGATCAACTCCAATCAAAGAGACAAGCAGTTCTTACAGACAGTGGGTGGAACTGACAATGTCTCAAGCTCTAGCCTAGTCTGCTCTAGCTCAGCTCTAACTCTCTCCAAATCGCCCAATTGCTCATCACCCTTGGCTTTCAGCTCAGCTAAGCTAGCTAGATGGGATGGGCAATCAGCACAGGGCACGACGATAGTGGCATGAGCATCTTTCAGCTCCAGCTGAGCACTCTCAAGCTCACTGGCCAAAGCGTCCCTCTCATCAACCCTTTCTGTGTACGTGGACTTCAGAGTCGTCAGGTCACACAAAAGCACCTCATACTTTGGGAACTCACTGCTATCACCCAAGCAAGTGGAAGAAGATAGACTCTCAATTCTGTTGTTGGCCACGACAAGCTCACTCTCCAGTTCATCTATCCTCTTCTTAGCCCCTCTAAGCAGTTTTTCCCGATATTTCAACTCATGATGATTACTTTCAAGTAAATCAACGATTTCACGTTCATAAGATGATACCTTCTCATTATCGTCGTCGTCGAAGGCGTCGGAGGAGCCCTTCTCTTCCTTATCCCCAAGAGCCATTGAGCAGAAGCTCTTGCGGGATCTTCGGCGTTGATGTGAGCGGCTCTTCGGCCTGTCCCCGAAGGCCATGAGGCAGAGGCCCGCCGGATCGTCCTTGTCATTCCCCTTCCTAATGACAATCTCCTCATCGCTTGAGCTCGATGAAGAGGAAGAAGACGTGGACCGCTTGGAGTAGCTCTTCTCCATCTCAGCGAAGAAGGCCTTGTCGCGCTTCTTGTTCTCACGCCGGTAGTCCTTCAGGGCCTTTCTGAAGAATCTGGTCTTTGGCTTGCCCTTGGTGAAGTAGGAGCTGTCGTGCTTGCCGGAGTCGTAGAAGCCACCACCAGTATCCTTCTTGTGACCATTGCTCTTGGGGCAGTCGGTGATAAAGTGACCTAGATCACCACACTCAAAGCATCCAGTCTTTGTGCCGTGTCTTTTGAACATTCTCTTGTCATAAACACGACGCACCCGGTTGTTAAAAAGACATAGGTCATCATCTCCTAACGACTCGAGCTGGTCCTCAGTGATAGACATCAAAGAGAACCCAACACAACTCACAGAGGAGAGGTCAGTAGAAGGTGTAGCAAGGGCTAGGGTTTTTGATCCAAAGACAGTGAGATTTGATCTCAACTGGGTATCAACCTCAGTGGCCTTCAGCTTGCTAAACAACTCAGAAATTGTCAAGGTATCATAAGATGTGCTCTCAATGATAGAGGTTACCTTGATCTCCCAGATCTTTGGGTCCAAGGTATGGAGAACCTTGAGCGCCTGCTCGTGATCTGAGACTAACTGAACACCCTCAGCCTTGTTGTCCCGAAGCTTGTTTATGATCGATTGAAAAAGACCAAACAATGCTTCAACAGATTCACCCGGCTTCTGTGTGAAATTCTCATATTCACGCCGTTAGGTCTGATAGAGCCGAGCCTTGATCTGGGCTGTCCTCTCATGGTGTGCCTAAAGGGTAGCACAGAACTCTCTCGCAGGGGTGAGATGGCTCACACGCTCAAATTCAGTGGGACCTAATACAGAAAACAAAATGTTCACTGCTTTGTTGTTGTTCAGATGCTGGGCGACAATATCAGGAGTATTACGCTCAGCAACTGGCAATATGGTGAAAGTAGCGTGAACACAAACGTCCCAAATGTCCGAGCTTTGGCTCATGAGATAGGCTCGCATGCGAGTCTTCCAATAATTATAGCCATAAGCTTCCAAGGACGGGACCTTTCTAGGAGACGTCATGATCACTACTGGAGTTTAGAACCGGTCAAGGTATGGAAAAACCCTAACCAGGCTCTGATACCACTTGTAGGACCGAAAGTAGCGACCAGAGGGGGGTGAATGGGTGCCTAAAAAATTCTTTCGAATCAATGGCTTGCTCCCAACACCCAACGGACCTCAACTGACTTACCAAAGAAAAGTGAACAGATCAACAGAGCCTCAAAAGATCTAGCCTAATAACAACTGGTGTCCTAATCTAAAAGACACCAACACAGTGCTAATAGGCAGATTGACAAACCATTTAAAACATGGGCAGATCAAGGTTCATAGAAATAAATCATCACAACAATTAATCTAAGTGCACGTAAAAAGAAAAGTCTTACTGTTTAGAGTTGTCTCCTGTTAGATACTTGTCGAAGCCTGTGAACCATGCGAAGTCTAATGTTGTCAGAGCCTGTTCGAAGTATGCTGTCGTGCAAAGCTAGAGGCTGACAGAGTGTACTGCAAACTATCGAAGCAAGTACACATAACTTTGAAAAGATTCTCACATCCTTCGAACAGACCTCGATGAGGCTTCGAATAGATTACTTCGAAAGTATTTCTTGAACTCCGAAGACCAGAACTTTCTGTCGAAGGTCAATGTGCTACTCTGTGGGGTGTGCTGATTAGCGAAGTCAGTATTAAATGTTACTCCGAGAAAAATTTAGACTTCGACGACAGAAGAAAGCTTCTAACAGAACGCTAGCCAGGCCCACAAAGAAATTAAATCTGTAAAGCATACGAAAGCCAACAGTAGCAGGGGCTAGGCATGAAACTAGTACCTAGGCTGCTATTAGGCTGCGCAGGGTACACTAGGTTCTCAAGAACTCTACACCACGAAAACTCAGATCAAACTATAGCCATTGCTGCTACCAAAAAACTGAACATAGCTGTGCAAAGCTAGAGACCCTAGGCAAGAAAATCAATAGGTACTAGAATAACTGCAGTGTACTAAGCGCCTGGGAAAGAACCGAGTAGAATAAGCAAAAAAACTGTTCCGTGGAAAAATATTTTGATCAATAGAGATTTCGAGAATAAACAAATGTTTCTGCAGAGATCTCAGAAAGCAACAACAAACAAACACACACGAATCGAGGCGATCAGAAACCTGAGAGACAAAACGCAATTTTTGATTTGCTTGTGATAGGAACGGCATGCGCAAGAACTGATGGCGGCGGAGAGGGACAAAGCACCAGGGAATGAACACAAAAAGTGAACCAAACATTTAGTGACATTAAACTAGATTTCACAATGGGTAACCCTAACCCTAGGGATTGGGGCCCTATTTATAAGCAGCCCAATAGCCTAGGAAAATACCAAAAGACCCTTAGGGTTTTTTACAAACGCTGAAATAAATGGAAAAGACCAAACTGCCCTTAGGATATTTTTACAGACTCGACTGACTGACTATGGGCCTAAGGACAAAATAGTAAACTCCTATTTACAAATGACTTATCCTGAAGCAGAGCTTTCGTAGCGACTATGGCTTCACCTCAGAACGGTCAAATCCGAGATCAGCGGTCGTCAGTTTTGCGCCGAAACTAACAAAGCGTCCACCGACTTTGCACCAGGTACCTGGATTGGGCCGGCCTGATTCCGCAGCTCTCTCAGCATAGCAATCGCTCACCGCCCGTGTACCTGAGTCAATCCTGGTCAATAGCCCAGTGGATCCTCTACTGCTCCTAGCCCATGTACTCGGATTGGGCCAGCCCGACTTCGCAGCCCCTCTACCCGACAGTCGCTCGCTACATGTGTACCTGAGTCACAAGCGGCCCAGACGCAGCAGGTCTTCTCTCCTCATGGGTCCTCTTTGACTTTCGTTGACAATGACTCATCACATCTAGAGCCATAAGGCCCACGCTCTTCAGCATGGCTCCTCAAGGGGCGAGGGTGGCCTGATCTTTCGATGAGAGGATAAGTCGATTGGTAGAAGGATAAGACGTTCATGACCCGACTACAACCGTACGAGACATTCATGTTGCACCTTAGCGATCGATACACCAACTCTAAAGGTTGTTGACCTAGCCGATGATCAACCTTGTTCCTGCAAGCAATCGAAGAACGAGCAAGAACAAGATAAAGGAGCAACTGGTATTGCTGGATATGAAAGACGCACAAAGGGTAGTTGGTGTTCTGAAATGTGAAACCGGCGATCTAACCGATCACGGGTTTACACGGACAAGTAGAAGTGTCTAAACTTTTATCTAATCAAAACCCGAATTACAACTGAAATCTCTAGGGTTATTTATAACCCTAGGGACCTTCCCAAAGTTTGGAAACTTATTACATATGGAAACTACTAATTATTTCCAAAACAGATTGACTAGAAAAAAGAAACATGCATTGATTTAGTGATTGTAATCTCCTCCAATGGAATCTGGATATGTAGTTGGATCCGTTGGAAAGAGGACGTATCAAGCTTTCCAAAAAGTCCATGATCATCCGAATCGGAGTTTCCATGTAAAAGTTGTGCACATTTGAATTTGTTGTTGTCCATGCAGTCTGAATCCGAGTCGAAAACGTGTAGAAGTTAATCTCCACTTTCTCTTGGCACATAAATAACGTCCCAGAATTTTATATTATGTTTTAATGGCCTTGACTTGGTCCCCAATAAACTTCCATGATGTTCCATGCCCTTGATGTGCTCTTAACGTGTCGCTTGATCAATGAAAGAATTTCTGTAATTGAAAACAAAACCAACTCATGATGTAGCATCCTTAGATCAAATATATAAATGTAAATCTAATATAGAATGAATGAACCTTGGGTTGTTTATTGTGAAGTATAAGCATGGTTATATCCAAGCAAGTGATGTCCTCATCATTCTCTCCTTATTGGCTACAAACTGTCCTTGGTTTGTTCTTGTATTCCTAGTCATTGTAGCTCCTAGCAAAATATATATCATTGTGCAATATCACTTGTCCTTTGGTTACATTGTTAGTAGGAAGAAACCAACTCACCTTGACATTCATTTTCGCATATGTAAGTGAAGAACCATCCTTGATGAAAGGAGACGAAAATGTGATGTTGTTGAATAGCTTAACATGCTCTCCTTCTTGAAAACAAACCTGTGTATTTAAATCAAAACAAGAGACTCTCGAGGTAATAGGGTTAGTTAAAATGACTTGCTCGAGGTAATTATTTTCAGGCTTTATATGCAATTTCAAATCTGAACATATGTAAACTCTATGCACAAAGTATATGTCTTTCTTATGGTATGTGCCAAATATATGAAAAATAACATTGGCAAGACATGGCAAATTAAACCGTGCAAATAATTTCTCCTTTAAACAAGTGAGCTCAAAAAGATCCATAATTTCAATATATCCCCATGTATTTAAAGATGATAACAATTTAATTTCTTCATTCTCATTAGTAATGTGGAAAACATGTTTAAAATCAACGCTTGAGGAATTAACAATAGAAACAACATGTTCTTCCACTAGTTGTGGCAGGTATATAAGTGAAGCATTAACACACAACTCTTCTTTGTCATGAGGAATTTCAAGCAAATCATCTGTTAACAAAGAAATTTCAGCAAAAGATTCCACTAATTTCAGCACATATGTTCCCTTGCAAAACCTTCTCTGATGATGTAAGTGCATACTTGCTCTCTTTTTCCTGTTCAAAGTTAGTAGAACTAGAAGACAAACCGATATGATTGGCTTCTCCTTTAAATCAATAGCAATCAGAATTTCAGCTCGACATGCAAGTTCAAACAATTGAGAGAGAGAAATATATGTTTCATGAACAAGCTCTTCTTGAATTTCTTTGTTAAGCCCACATTCAAATCTATGTTCTGTAGCTTCTTTGCATTCATCTAAATCACAACGTAATAAAGAAGCATGCATATCATGATAGTATGAGGCAATGCTTCTGCTACCTTGTTTTAAACATTGTAGTTTCTTTAACAGAATGTTAGCATAATATGGAGGAACAAAAGCATATCTCAAATATTGTTTTAATTCTTTCCAAGATTGAGGTATTTTATCATGTCTACAAAGATGTTTCCAATGATATGCAACATCTTTAACTAAAACTTTAGAGGTAGCCATAACCTTTTCTTTTTCAGATAAGTTATACTTTTTAAATTCATTATCTACAGCTAGCTCCCATTGAATATATGCATAAGGATCATAATTTCCTTCAAAATAAGGTATTGTACATTTGAACCTAGAAAAAACATCATCACATACCTTATATTTATCGTATTGATCCCTCATGTGTCGATGAAGATATTGATATTGAGCTTCACTATATCCTATCCTCTTTTGAATCCCTTCCATGATCAGTAGTAGACAAGAAACGTACAAATAATATGTACGCTCCTATTAACTACAAGGTTGTGGAGACACAAAAGTCACACTCGCTCAATCTTGTATCAAGATCTTAAAAGTTCTTAACAATGCAAGTAGGAGGTATTGTACACCGACTTAACCACAAACAACATGGAGATTAGATGTATCGATGCCTTGGCAAACACTTGGTTGTACAAGATGTAGTCAAATCTGTGGAGCTCTAGGTAGGTTGAGTTATGTAGCAAGGAAAACTAGAACCACATTAGCATAAGCAAATTGAGTAATTGTTCAACGTTGGTATTGTGCTTGTCCTAGGCTAGAACGTACTAGAGACGTGAGCATAGACACAAAAGATACCACAAAACCAACAAAGGTAGAACTAGCTTTCCTCCTTTTTCTCACAGCTTCTCTTCCCTTTTTTTCACTCTCTTTTTTTTCTTTTTTTGCTGTGGCTTTTTTTTCTTTTGAGAACCCTTCTTATTTTTTCTTCTTATTTTTTCCCTCCTTTTTTAAGGACAACAAATGACAAAGTTTGAAAATACACAAAATCTCAATGCATGACTCTTGAACTTTGTACAATATAAATCACAAAGCAAACCACCGAATCTGAAGATGACTCTAAAACGAAAATTAAAGATCTTGTTACAGGATTCCCAAAAAGTATCACAACTCTCAGATTTGAGTTTGCATGTGAGAGATATGACAGTTTTAGTAACACCTGCACAACCTTCCCGAATTCTACTCGAGTTCCAACAAAACAAACCGACTCTAATTTGATTTGAATTCGCAAACTAAGGGATAAAAATACCATAAACACTTGATAAACACACCAAAACCTGGTGGTAAAAATGTGACAAGAACTCTGTTGGCGTAAAAGATTACGCTAACAGGTTTCTGTTGAATAGAAACTAACAAACGAAGTGTTTGCGAAGAGAACTGTTCTAAGCCTCCGAAAGGATAATAACTTAGAACGGTTCGGATGTGTGTATTGAATAACTTGTATTCGGTCCCTATTACAGGGTAAAATGGGGGGTATTTATAGGCCCAAATATTAAGGAAAAGACCTATTTACCACTCTATTACAACCGACATAGTGGAAACTATTCGGCTCCCTTAATAGGGCTAAAATGATAAAAGACTAATCTAATGAGAAAAAAGATAAGTCTTCCATCTTAGCTGGCAGAAAAGATCTTGAAAAGCCTTAGTTCGAAGATGTACTCCGAACCAATGCCTATCTTCGTACTTCGAGCTTGACTTCGGGTATCTTCGAAGATGAACGTCTGGGAACCTTCGAATCCGCTATCTGCATTTATGCTGTTTCGGCAATAACCCCGAAGATGAGATATTTTTCCCCAACAGTAGCCCCTCAAATACGCTTCTCCGTTTAACCTGTAATGTTAGGAGAGCAGTATACGGAAGGAAAAGATAACCAAACATAGGGGTTATTGGATTTTAATTCATCTCCGAAATGTATGAAAATATAAACTCCGAATCAGTCTTAAGATAATTGCTTTTCGAACTATCTTAGAACCGACTCAGGAAGTTCGAAAGTCTTTTAGACTTAGAGAAAATAGCCGTTAGCTTTCTGTTTCTAACGGAAACTGTAGAATGCGTTAATTTCGGAGAAAAGTAACGGCAGGAATGCGAAACGGCATGGACTAACGGTAAAAAAGTAAAATCTAGGCTATAAATAGAAGGACTAGAACTTACCCGGTTACCTTTTCACCGCTTTCTTGCAATCAAACACCTTTTGAGCCCTTTGAGTTCTTGAGCCCTAGCCTCCATTTTCCCCAAAACAACCCAGTGACTGCAATGGTGAAGACCAAAGGTTCGGGGCCTTCAGCTTTGGCTAGGCAGCAGACCACAGCTGCAGCAGCGGCGACGGCAATGGCAACATTAGCTCCGACATCTGCAACGACATCCATGGCGGCAAAAGGGGGAAATCCCAAAATGTCGATGATCAAGGTCTCTGCCCGCCATCAACAAAATACTTGGATCAATCTTTCCAATTGGGGCCTTCTACCTGCAAGAGAGGGTCATTGGCAATCACAGTAGAAGGGAAAATTAGTACCGGAGTCATGATCTGGAAGCCAGGCAAAGAAATGATTCCGTCGCCAAGACCCGGAGAAGTAGTTGTTTTCGAAGCCTTCTTCGAAGCCGGCTTGGGCCTTCCAGCAGTAGACTTCCTGGCGGAGGTACTTGATCTATTTCACGTTACCCTTCCTCAGCTCTCTCCGAATGCAGTAGCTCATTTGGCTATCTTTGAATGGGCGCTGAGAGCCGAAGGTTGTGAGGGGAGGGTAGAGATCTTCGCTGCACTACATAGAGCAACATGCCAACCAAAGACCTTCGCAGGCCCCGGAGGTGAAAAAGTAGTAGTAGCCTTCGGTAGTATCAACTTTAGGCTTCGAGATGAGTATGCCCTTCAGTTTCCTGCTAAGGCCATCAATGCAAGATGGTATACTGATTGGGTTCTGAGATGGTTCTATGCCGAAGTTGGGGCAAGCAGTCCTCTGGCTGGACCCCTTAAAGAAATCCAATTCCGGAAGGAAGCCTTAGTGCAGCCCAACGAAGGTCAGCTCGAAGCCCGCCTCAACCTGCTTCAAAAGATTTGCTGAAGGTTAAGCATGCGAGACTTAGCCGAAGAATTCCTCGGTCTGCAAATTTCTCCGTTGATGGCCAACTGGCCTATCATCTTCGAAGAGGATTCGGAAGGCGGTCTTCGAAAAATTGCTTCAACTTCGAGCCCTGCAGGTAACTTCGAAGACAATATGTATTATGCGTATTCATTCGAAGAAAAATTAACTTGATTTATTTTTCTTTTTTAGCTTCTTCAGCCCCTATTACTTCGGAACAAATCATAAGGGCTTCTGAGAAGATTTTGGGCGCTCCAACTCCGACCGAAAAAGAATGGAGAGTCAAGTTAGTCGGGAGTTGGGAGAGATTTAACAGAGTATGGGGAATGTTGGGAATCACTCCGCCCCCTCTGATGGATTGGGTGCCTTCGGAGAAAGGACCCAAGAAAAGGAAAGCCGAAGCTGGGGCTTCGAGCTCCGCAAAGACTCCAGTGAAGAAGGTGGCTCGGAAGCCCAGAAAACCTGCACCTCTGAGCCCAAGAACCTCAACCTCCGGTTCTAAAGAAGATGAAGGTAAACTATTAGTGAGGTTGATTGATGAAGATGCAGCTCAAAAAGATATTCACATTGAAGATATTGCAGGTATGCCGGAGTCTCAGGCTAACATTGAAGAAGTGAGAACTCCGGATGCTCAAGAGGAAGAGCAAATCGAAGCCCCTACGACTGAAGGTGAAGTCGAAGTTACTGCGACTTCGGCCTTAGATAAAGGAAAGAATGTTCAGAGAGATACTCCGACAGTTGAAGTTTTGACTCTGGATTCAGACGAAGACCTCACCTTCGATCCTCCGAGCAGTCCGATGCTCGCTCACCACCAAAATGTCAAAGGTAAACTTTGCATAATTCTCTTGTTCTTTTCTGCAAAATTATACAATGTATAATACCTTTGCTTTTGCAGAGCCCTCTTCTGTAGAAGTACGTCGCGAAGATCCAATTCAAGGGCCTTCGACAACTTCGGAGCCTCACCCGGAAGTCACTCAACAGGGGCATGGAAGGGGTAAAAGACATATAGAAACTCTCCCTGCTCAAGGATCAACTTCGTCTGAATCAATAGGCGAGAGTCAATCTACTGAGGGGGAGGGCATCTACTGAAGCTCCAAGGACCTCAGCAGAACGCTCCGGAGGTTCGCCAAGCAGGGATGACCAAGAAGCTTCGGCATTGCTCCCTCTTTTAACTCCTTTTTTGGAGCAAAGAACCGGGCTTCGGACTCTTCTCAAACCTTTAGGTCGAGTCAGTCGCGAAGTCGGGGAGACAGAGCTGGTAGCTATTTTAAGCGGGGCGAAGAGTTCGGAGCTAAACGTTGCCATGGAACGAGCAGCCTACCAGTTACGGAACACCTTCGAACCAATAACAAATTATACATGAATAATTTCTTACTTCAGTTTTTTCTTTTCTTAGCAAGCGGTCTTGGCCCGCGCTGCAACTTTATCAGGCGAACATGAAATTGCTCAGCTTCGGGAAGAAAACGAAGCTCTTCAGCGCAACTTGTCTTTCTCCGAAGCTAGAGTGGTTCAAATGAATAATATGATTTCAGCAGAACGCAGGGCCAGACAGGGTTTGGAGGCTGCAAATAAGGAGCTCGAAGCAGAAAGGATCGTGCTTCGAGCGGAAATCGAAAGGGTGCGGTTGGAGCATGCTAATGCGGGGTCCGAGCTTGTGAGGCTCCAAGAGGAAGCTAGCCAACTCCTAAATCAGAAGAATACTTTAACTACGGAGAATGCTAGGCTTTCTGGAGTTCTAGAAGAAACGACTTCGAGCAAGGATGCATTAATTGAAGAAAAGCTTAAGTCCGAGAAGGTAGCTACGGAGGTCATAGAACAGATGCTAGGTGTTCTGGAGTACTTCGGTACTACTGGATCACTTCTTTCAGATGACAACGTCACTCTGCTGCGCCGGTTAAAAAGGATCCAAGGAGCAGCGAAGCAAATGAAGACGGCGGACATTCGTTACGGAGAACTCTCCGGACAAGTGTCTGCCATCGGACTACTTCGTTACTACGAGGACTTGGGCCGAACAATCACTCCGAGCGCAGAGGGCCCTATTACCTTCGACGACGAGCGGCTTCTGACTCCTTCCGAAGGTGTGACCGCTGCTTGGCATGCCTTCCAAGCTTCATGGAGAGCCGAAGGTCGCACTGCGATCAAGGCTTGGATCGACGAAGGTCAACGCCAGAAGCAAGTTCGGAACCAAGCTTCAAGCAGTCAGCCTCCTCCGAACCCGCAGGTTTAGGAATAATTTAGGATTTTTGACTATGTAAAGCTTCATGCTTATGAACATTTATCAATGAAAATTTGTTTATCATATTTTTAGGCTTTGTCTCATACGGAAGATATCGAAGTGTTAGATATTAACGACGAACTTCGCTCATTATGGAACACCTTCGAACTTCTAAAGACTTACAAGCGTCCACGATTTCTAATTCCTCGAGATGACTCTGGCATAATTGCGCCCGAAGTAATCAAAGATGTATTGTCTTATATTAAAGAGGAAGAAAAAGAGGTTAACGTAAACACTTCGTCTTCTGAAGACACTATTTGGTCTGAAGACGAAGATGAAGTTCAAAATAAAAGATCTAAAGATTTTAGAAGCTGGGAAAGAAGCCCCGAACGGCTTCGAACTTGGGCCGAGCTTCAACAAGAACAGAAGGATTTTAGAGCTTCGAAGGGGAGCAAGAGAGTTAAACGCAAAGTTATTAGAACTCCCGGCGCTGGAACTAGTCGTTCCACCCTAGCTCTAGAGACCGAAGAGGTCTTCGATTCCTTCTTGGTATAGATACCAATTTTTCATAATGTAATCTGTAAACACATTCGTTTGAATAATGAATACCGATTTAAAATTGACTCCATATTTACTAGCCCCTCTTTGGGTATAAGCAACTTCAAAATGTATTCAAAGATGGTTATGCGCAAAGAAAAAACTTCGGAGTACAATTTTTTGGGGGTTCGGAGCCCCTCTGCAATTTAAAGATCTTTTAAAATCTTATAAAATGTCTTCGACTATTTGCAGTCGGAAGAATGGCAATTTAGTACATTTGTTTTATGAAAGAAATCACTTGAGATAACTTTCAAGATATTTTAGTATCTTAGATAATTTGTCACTTTGGACTGTGTTAACAGACATTTGAAGCTCATGGCTCAAATTCTGTTTTGCTTTAGCCACCTTCGGCTTATTTTTGCGGTCTCTGTCGAACCAATGGTTCGGAGTTTGCAATGGTCTCTTTGGACTCTTTTTACGGATGTCTACCAGCCAATGGCTTGGACTCCGTATATTTTGGCCACCTTCGGCTCTTTTTGCGGAAGTCTACCAGCCAATGGCTTGGACTTCGCAGGTTTTGGCCACCTTTGGCTCTTTTTACGGAAGTCTACCAGCCAATGGCTTGGACTCCGCATGTTTTGGCCACCTTCGGCTCTTTTTATGGAAGTCTACCAGCCAATGGCTTGGACTCCGCATGATGTGGTTTTGGGCTCTTTTACGGATGCCTACAAGCCGGTGGCTTGGGCTCCGGATTATGTCAGCCCCCACGTCGGAAGCTTCGAACCAATGGTTCGAAGTCCGAAAATACAACCCAGCTTCATGACACTTCCCTCTCGGTCGACCCCGCGGTTCCAGTGCGTCCACTCGGAAGCTGGAAGTCTATGAGGGGAAGGCACTATCAGGATCATATGCTTTATTAATTTAGAAGATGATTACAAGCGAATTACAATGAGCCCTTATGCGAAGTATCGCTTTAGGTGCTCCACATGCCAAGTATGTGCTAACTCTTCACCTTCTAAATTAGCTAACTTAAAAGAGCCAGGGCGCCCTGAACGGACAATTAGGTATGGACCTTCCCATTTATTCCCTAACTTCCCTGGTGCTATAATGCTTCGTAGAACAAGATGACCCGGTCTTAGTTCATTGAGCTTAACCTTCGGGTCAAACCAAGCCTTCGTCTGCTGATGATACTTTGATAAATTTGCTACAGCTCGAAGTCTTGTTTCTTCTGATAAATCTAGCGAAGCTTGTTGTTCTTCTTCAATGTCCGGTTCGGTGCTGCGAAATGATCCTCCTTTGAGCTCTGTTGGAGTCATAGCTTCATCTCCGAATAGTAGTCTGAACGGAGTAAAACATGTGGACCTTGTTTGCGTAGTCCGAATGGACCACAAAATCTTCGGAAGCTCTTCGGTCCACAGTCCCTTTGCTAATCCTACTATTCTTCGATTTAGCCCTGATAAAATATTTCCATTGGCTCGTTCTACGGCTCCATTAGACTGAGGATGCCTCACTGCAGCAAAACATAACTGAATGCCTCGATCTTCGCAAAACTTCCTGAAGGGTTCTGCGTCAAACTGTGTTCCATTATCAACTGTGAGGTATCTAGGCACTCCGAACCGGCAAATGATGTTCTTCCAGAAGAATTTCTGTACATTGTTCGAAGTGATAGCTGTTAAGGGTTCTGCTTCCACCCACTTAGAAAAATATTCGATAGCTACCACTGCAAACTTCAGATTTCCCTTGGCTATCGGAAAGGGACCAATTAAATCCATACCCCACCTGGCCATAGGCCATACCGGAGCAATGACTTGAAGAGCTGTTGGTGGGCGATGACTCCGTCGACCCATCCACTGGCATCCTTGACAGGTGCGGACTAAGCTCTCCGCATCAGCTGTTATTGTAGGCCAATAAAGCCCATGGCGAAGTGTTTTTCCTGCCAAAGCTCTAGGGGCTAAATGGCTACCACAAAGGCCTTCATGAATTTCTCGAAGAATTTCTTGACCTTCGGCTTGAGATATACATCGGAGTAGAGGGGAACATACTCCGGCCTTGTATAAAATACCGTTGATTATTTGATAATTTCTGGCTCTAAGCTTTAATCTTGACAGCTGAGGTTCTTCGGGCAAATTTGTTCCTCCCTGTAAAAGTTCCATGATTGAATTTTTCCAATCTGCACTAGGAATGCAAAGAATCTCTGCAGAGGGAATTTGTGGCACCGAAGGTATATTGAGCTCCTCATAGAAAGCTTCTTCGGGCACATCTACAGCTCCGGCTGCAGCTTTTGCTAAGATGCCCGCTTGCACATTTTCTGCTCTTGGTATACTCCGAATGGAAATACCCTTGAAGTGTGCTTCGATTTTACGGATTTCTTCTAAGTACTTTGCAAGCTGTGGATGCCGAACTTGGAAACTTTTATCTACGTGCCCTGCTACTATCTGAGAATCTGTCTTTATAATAATTCTTGTAGACCCTAGAGCACGTGCTTTTCGGAGTCCCAATAAAATCCCTTCATACTCCGCTATATTATTGGTAGACTTAAAGTTGAGTCTTGCGGAGTACATTGCTCTTTGCCCTGAAGGTGAAATTAACACTACTCCAATGCCTGCTAAGGATGCTTGGAAAGCCCCATCGGAGTAAACAGTCCAAACTCCGTCACTTGACTTCTCCGGAACTAAATTTGCAGGTGGAGTCCATTCTGCTACAAAATCTGCTAGGACTTGCGATTTAATTGCTGTCCTTGCCAAGAAAGATATGCCGAAGGGTGCTAGCTCAACTGCCCACTTCCCAATCCTTCCAGTGGAATCCTTACTTCGAAGCATATCTCCTAAAGGATACGAAGTTGGTACAATTACATTGTGTGCCAAAAAATAATGTCTTAATTTCCTCGAAGCCATTATCAGAGCATAAACGAACTTCTCAAGTTTGGAGTATCTTGTCTTCGCTCCTGATAACGCTTCAGATACAAAATAAACAGGATTTTGGACCAACTTCCCATTGAAATCCACTTCTCTGACAAGGACTGCACTGACGGCAGAACTTGTAGCTGCAAGGTAAAGGAGTAGGGTTTCGTCCGCAGTAGGCACCGTGAGTGTAGCAAGATTACTGAGATACTCTTTAATACCTTCGAAGCTTTTCTGACACTCCGGTGTCCATGCAAAATCTTCGGACCCTTTCAATGCTTTAAATATAGGCAAGCTTCTCTCCGCAGATCTTGACAAAAAACTGCTAAGTGCTGCCAGATGCCCAGTCAGCTTTTGCACTTGCTTTAAATTTTCCGGAGGAGCCATCTTCTGCTTGAAACTAAATACCCTAACAACTTTTCAGCCTTAGCTCCGAAGATACATTTTTCGGGGTTAAGACGGATCCCACATGCCCGAAGGCTATTGAATGTTTCTGCTAAGTCTAGGCTATGCTGGTGCTTTAAAGCACTCTTTATTACAATATCATCCATATAGGCCTCCACATTGCGACCTAATTGATGACCTAGAGCCTTAGCATCTAACCTCGAAAAAGTAGCCTCGGCATTTCTTAAGCCGAAGGGCATTCTTACATAACAGAAGACTCCCGAAGGAGTTACGAAGCTTGTCTTGATTTCATCTTCGCGTTTCAACCGTATTTGATGATAACCAGAATACGCGTCAAGGAAGCTTAATAACTCCGAACCTGCGGTGGAGTCAACCAATTGATCAATTCGGGGCATGGGGTAGGGGTCACGAGGGCATGCTTTATTCAAAGATGTGAAATCAATGCACATGCGCCACTTCCCGGAAGACTTCTTTCTGACGAAGACTGGGTTGGCTAACCATTCTGTGTGAGCCACTTCTCTGATAATCCCAGCCTTCAACAATTTCTCAACTTCGTCCTTCGCTAGAGCAGCTCTTTCTGCAGACATTTTCCGGAGTCCTTGCCGAATAGGCCGGGCCTTCGGGTTTACACGTAAACTATGTTCAATGATATCCCGATCGACTCCGGTGATAACTTCGTCAGACCAAGCGAAGATATCCAAATTTTCTTCTACCACCTTTTCCAAGGAGGTTGCAACTTCTGGGGGTAAATCTTTACCAAATTGAAATGTATACTCTTTACCATCTTTAACAATGACCTTCGTTGCAATTTCTCCGTCAGGACTTGGTCTCGGAAAGGACTTCTTCGAAGCTTCGGAGGAGGCTGAAAAAATTTCTTCATTATCTTGTACACTCTTTACTTGTCTTGGATCAAGAGGGGGACCATGACCATATTCCGCTCTCCGAGCAATAGCTTGATCTCCGAAGACAGTAAGGACTCTTGCTTGTGTGGGCATCTTCATGCACAAATAATTGTGATGCGCCACAGCTCCGAACTGGTTTAGCATGCCTCTTCCGAAGATGACGTTGTAAGCATACGGGGCATCTACAACATCGAAGATTACTTCCTCAGTCCGGGCCAATAAACCTTCTCCGAAGGTAACTTCCAGGCCTATTTGGCCAAGTGCATCAAGCGGAGGTCCTGCGAAGCCTTGCAAAGGACGAGCCGCTGGAAGGAGATGCTTCCTGGAAATGCACAATTGATCGAAGGCTTGAACAAAAATGATATCTGCCGAACTACCTCCATCAATCAACACCCTTCGAACTTCAGTGCCCGCAATATCAGCAGTGATAACAAGTGGATCTGCATGCGGGAACTTAATACTAGCTGCATCCTTCGCGGAAAAGGATATCGGTACATGAGACCACTCCGGCATAGCAGCTGCAGACGACGAAGTCCCAATATGACCTACTTCTCGGACGTAGTCTCTTCGCTGTCTCTTTGAAATGCTTCCAAGGGTACCTCCTCCGGAGATGGGGAGAACTACTCTCTTCCCTCGATCTTGCCCTTCCTCTTGATTCGGAGGTGGCATAACATTGGCCACCGGAGGGTGTCTTGCAGCATCAAAGTTTTCTATCCGCGCCACAGCCTAGACCGGCTCTGGGCGCGTTGCAGCTGGAACTCGGTCGGTAGTACCTCGACCCGAAGTTCTCTCTAGGTACTCTCCCCTTAGGGTAAGTATAGCCTTGCAAGTATCAGTTGCATGGCTTCGATTTTCTCCATGGATGCAGCAGAAAAGGGTCTGGCCCTTGCCAGCCATTTTCCCTGGCGGCCTCCAGCCGCTAGCCTTGTTCCCCGAAGACTGTGGAGGTCTCTGTGTAAACTTCTGTGGGGGTGCAATATTCATGACTTCAGAACGAGGGTGCTTTTGCCCTCTTCTCCGATCATGTTGCACTTCGAAGACTGGTTCTTGCGGCTGTGCCGAAGTTTTCACTTCTACTTTAACTTCTTGCAATATGGACGAAGTAGCGGCAGTTCTTCGAAGCCAACCCTCTTCTGACCTCGCATACTCCTCGAAGTATGACATCAACTGAGAGACCGAGGAGATGCTTTTCCGATGAAGCTTATCCAAGAGGCCTTGATGAGTGACGCCTTCTCGAGCTGCATCAAGTACCGAAGATGCAGACAACCCCCGGATTTGCGACTTCGTATGAGCGAAGCGCTTAAAATATTGCCTCAATGTTTCTCCAGGAAGCTGTTTCACCTGAAAAAGGCTTCCTGTTGACATGGGAGGCACGAAGGTGCCTTGAAAATTGCTTATGAACTTCTTCTTCAGCTGCGGCCATGAATTAATTGATCCTGGCTTCAAGGACCAGAACCACCTTAATGCCACTCCTTGAAGAGCTAAAGGGAAGCATTTCGCCATGGTGTCTTGAACTCCTCCGCTAGCTTCAATTGCTAGGGCATAAGAACGAACGAACTCTCCGGGATCTTCATCTTCGGCATACTTACAGAGCTTCGAAGTTTTGAACTTTGGATCAAAGCGAACTTTCTGCAGCTCAGGATGCAGCGGAGATTCATTATCGAAGGAGGCGTTCTCCGGGGCTTCGGGATAATCGAGATCGTCGTCTTCGGGCACTTCTGGGATAGTTGGGATGGCTTGAGAGCGAAGCCTGTTCGCAGCTTCCTGTCACCACCTTGCCACCTCAGCTTGAAGGTTGGCCATTTGAGTGGCCATATCTCCAAGATTATCTTCATCTCCTCCGGAATGATCTTCCGGGTCTTGAGAACTAGTAGGATCAGTTCGAATTGGGATGGAAGGTGGAGGAGGGACTCCGGGTGGTCAAAGTATGGAAGGGGTTGGCGGAGAAGCTTCGTATGTTCGAGGGATAGAAGCCCCTTCCAGAGTTTGCGGAGGGAATGTCGAAGGGCCTCCGACTTCAACCGTGTCAAATGGTATCTCTCCGGAGATCCGAGAAGACCTCCGAACGGGATAGCGGGGTGCACTCCGCTTAGGAGGCATGATGTAAGAAGGTAGAGAACGAAGTTTTTCGGACTAGGTTCCCCACGGACGGCGCCAACTGTTGGCGTAAAAGATTACGCTAACAGGTTTCTGTTGAATAGAAACTAACAAACGAAGTGTTTGCGAAGAGAATTGTTCTAAGCCTCCGAAAGGATAATAACTTAGAACGGTTCGGATGTGTGTATTGAATAACTTGTATTTGGTCCCTATTACAGGGTAAAATGGGGGGTATTTATAGGCCCAAATATTAAGGAAAAGACCTATTTACCCCTCTATTACAACCGACATAGTGGAAACTATTCGGCTCCCTTAATAGGGCTAAAATGATAAAAGACTAATCTAATGAGAAAAAAGATAAGTCTTCCATCTTAGCTGGCAGAAAAGATCTTGAAAAGCCTTAGTTCGAAGATGTACTCTGAACCAATGCCTATCTTCGTACTTCGAGCTTGACTCCGGGTATCTTCGAAGATGAACGTCTGGGAACCTTCGAATCCGCTATCTGCCTTTATGCTGTTTCGGCAATAACCCCGAAGATGAGATATTTTTCCCCAACAAACTCAAAACTCTAAACGAACTAAATGTTAAGACCAGCAACTTCACACGACGATGCAACCAAAAACTCAAAAAGATGATACCAAGTAGAACTAGTAAGAGGCTCAAAGAGGTTTGGTTCTCGGGTAAACTAATTCTATTTTTTGTGGGGCTTTTCTGGACTATAGGAAAAAATAAAGCTCACCGAGCAATGAAATCTCTAATACCACTTGATGGGGACTTGGGTGTCTGGATCTTTCGGTGAGAGGAGATAAGATAACTTCGATTGTGAGGAGATGATGTTGACGATCCGACTACAACTGTATGAGACGTTCGTGTTGCACCTTAGCGATCGATACACCAACTCCAAAGGTTTTTATCTAGCTAGTGATCAACCTTGTCCGTGCAAGCAATCAAAGAACGAGAAAGAACAAGATAAAGGAGCAACTTGTATTGCTGGATATGAAAGACGCAAAAAGGGTAGTTCAGGTTCTGAAACGTGAAACTAATGATCTAACCGATCACGGGTTTACACGCACAAGTAGCTGTGCCTAACTTTTATCTAATCAAAACCCAAATTACAACTGAAGCCTCTACGTTTATGTATAGTCCTAGGGATGTTCCCAAATTTTGGAAACTTATTACATATGGAAACTACTAATTATTTCCAAAAATAGATTGACTAGAAAAAAGAAACACACATTGATTTAGTGATTGTGATCTCCTCCGATGGAATCTGGATATGTAGCTGGATCCATTGGAAAGAGGACGTATAAAGCTTTCTGTTGACACAAAAACGTGACCCCGCACTTGGGTCAGTTCGATGATCCAAACGTGTGCGGATACTTAGGGACGAGCCTAAGCGTAACACAGCACCGACGTCGCATTCTAACTACCCTTAGCCGTGGTAAGGGGGGTGGAGTCGCCAGGTAATCAGATCACACAAAATAATGCAATTAGCCGAAAGAAATATATTAAACAGAACAAACCAGCAAACCGAGGGAAGCCCGATTGTTCGAAGTATAGTGCGAAGGGTGTCGCCGAAGGGTACCTTCTGCGTCTGGTGCGAAGTGTCCCGCCGAAGGGTACCTTCGGCGTTCGGACTGATCTGGCCGAAGATGAACTCCGAACGGATCTGATGCGACAATCACCTCCGAATAGCGGGGTTCGGCGTGAAGTCTCCAATACAGCAGGATACAAAATAATGAATCAGACGCAACACGCGATCGTGACTTCGTCTAGAGCAGAGTACGATCATGGCAAAGCCTATCATGACGAAGTCTATTGATGTGCGATCGAAGCAGCAATCTCGCCGAAGGGTGTTCTGGCAACCTTCGAAACCAATCTCTCAGCTCCGGACAGCTCCGACGAAGTAGCTCTAAATGTGGAAACCTCCAACGGAGTAGATTCGATGTACCAATTCGGCCAGAGGACTGAATTCTGCTAAGTGTTGCACTAGGAGCGAAGGTAGCAATCTATTACGCAGATTAGAGGATACTTCACAGGCGAAATAACAAGGCGATAGCAATCTATTACGTAGATTAACGGATACTTCACAAGCGATGTAACAAGACGATAGAAATATATTACGTAGATTAATGGATACTTCACAATCGAAGTAACAAGGATTACCACTGTTCCAAAGTGGCCGTCGGAGGGCTTCCAGGAAAACCCATGAAGAGTATAGAAAAGTAAAGATAAAGTAAATACGATTCAAAGCTAGGGCTTTGTGGTTGATTTTGTTTGGGGGGCTCTGAACCGACTTCACCCCTATATTTATAGGGGCTAGACTTCTAAACTCTACGTCTAATCTGTTATGACTGGGCTGAATCACGTGTAGAGATAAACACTTAGCTAGAATCGGGTCTAACTCTAACTCTGTCCGAAGTGGGCCTTTGGCCAGGCCCGCCGAAGCCTGCTAGCCGAAGGCTATGGGCTGGCTGGAAGGCTATGGGCTGGCTGGAAGCTTTCGGAGCCCGTAGCCCAGTAGTCCTTCGGCCCTGTAAGGCTTCGGTCTAACCCGGGACATGTGCATTTTCGGCCCAAATTACCGAAATTGATATTTTGACAATCTTAATAATTGATGCCATTTTTTGCTATCAACACATGCCCCCTGCCTTTTAGTCAACTAAGTGAACTAAAAGCACAACGGGCTATAGACGATACCTTTTCAAGTATGTACCATTCAAAGCTCTTCGAAACCGCTCTCCTTGCAGAGATTCTAACACATATGCATTGCTAGGACGATTTCGGCTATTTTGAAAGGGCCTTCCCAACTAGGTGACCATTTACCAAACTTGGGACTCTTAGTGCCTAAGGGCAAAATCGTCTTCCAAACCAAGTCACCTACTTGAAATGATTTTGGTTTAACCTTCTTATTGTAGGCTTTAGCTATTCTCCTCTTGTCTATTTCTATAGCTTATAAAGCCCTCAATCTCTTATCGGTCACTTCTTCTAGATTGTCTTTCAAAGAGTTTCATACTCGTATCTTGCCGCTCCCTTTCTTCTCTACAGGCACAATGTTAGCGACCCATTCTACGCACCTGCATGGCCTAATAAATTCAGCTTTGAGCAGTCGCTCTACTTCTTCTTTAACTCGGTCATAGACGGTCGAGTTAAAGTGACGAGGAGGCTGTTTATAATGCCTAAATCCAGACTTGATAGGTAGTCGATGCTCCATGAGCTCGCGGCTTAGTCCCAACATCTCGCTATACTCCCATGCAAAACAATCGACATATGACCGAAGCAACTTTATTACTTCGGCCTTTTCATCAGGCTGTAAAATGTTGGTTTACAAAAGTCAGTCTCAGGATGCTACCATCACCTATGTCAACTTCTTCTAAGGGATCGGCCGACGCAAAACCTTGTCCTAATTGCTCTACTTCGCTAAAGTCCTCGATGGCTTCGACAATACCGTCTTTAGTAGTCCGATATTGTTCTACACGAGACTTTAGCCAATTCAGATTACTCTTGCTAGACATGACTACTAATATAAAACAGCTGTTCTACACCAGCCAACTTTATAGACACTGGTACAAAATGTCCTCCGGACATGCTAACAAAATTGTAATCCGAACGATCTCTACCTGATAGACACTCTACCATGTTGTGAACGGTGTCCACTGACACATTGGCTAATGCCACATGGGCCGAAGTGTCTGCGGGTATGACTTCTACTTCATTGCCGTCCCACTGAATTAGGCACTGGTGCAGAGTAGAAGGAATGCAGCAATTTGCATGAATCCAGTCGCGCCCAAGCAGCATGCTGTAGTTACCTTGCACATCGACGACAAAAAATGTTGTTGGCAACGTCTTGTTGCCCACTGTCAACTCCATGGAGAGCATGCCCTTGGCCTCGGAACTCTCGCCCTTGAAGCCGTTGAGCATCAAGTTGGTTTTCTTCAGATCGTCCTCATCCCTGCCAAGCTTCTTCAACAACGAGTAAGGCATTAGGTTAACCGTGGCGCCACCGTCCACAAGCATCTGGGAAATTGGCTTTTCGTCAATGTGACCTCTGATGTAGAGAGGCTTCAGATGGCGAGCCGAGTCCTCAGGTTTCTCAAAAATAGCGTTGCGTGGGCCGAGGTTCAACTGGGCAACCTCGGCCTAATCCCGTGGTAGGGCAAATTCGGTGGGCAGCATGATGACGTTGATGTCCATCGCCTGGGGTGCGGGCCCCTCATAGACGGGCGAGTAGTTGTCGTCGAGCATGTCTTCCTCGTCGTCGCTCGGACTAGGAGCCGGATTGGTTATCTCAATCGGCTTAACTCTCCATATCTGTCTCGCAGTTGGTCGAGGGCAGATTTCTTCAAAAATAGCGTCGCGCTCGTCCTCGGCCTTCTTCTCACAGATCTCTTGTGCCCGTAATCGTTGTAGATGCCTTTTTTATGATTTGGACATGCCTGGAGGTGCCCAAGATGGTTGTGGCTTGGTGCCAGGTGCCACTTCCTGGTTCTATCAACTCTAGCTGAAGTGGTACTATTCACCTTGGCCTCGTGCACTCTGTATTCGGAGGAGCCTTCGCTGCGGACCTCAGCAGTCAGACCGGCCTCGTTCAGCCGATCGGACCAGGCTCCGGCGCGGGCTATGGCCGAAGCAGGGGACTTACCTCCGTCAGACTTTGGCGATGGGGCCTTCTGGATTGGGACTTCCTGAGACCCTACTCTGACTGTGATAGCTTCGGACTCCTTGTCCTTTGCCCCTTCGCGCCCGTACCCTTCGACTTCGCTGAGTTGGCTCAGAGGTACTATGGAGAGCCTGTGGACGATGCCTCCATCCACTGCGTCCGTTTGTCCCTGCCATTCATAATACTCTGAAGGAAAACAAGGCATAGCGTTAAGTTGCAGAGGGTACTCTGGCTGTGATACATATGAAGCCCATGGAGTCGCCGCCTAGTTGTACAGTGGAGGCATCGGCGGCTCCAGTGGCCTCGCCCACTGTGAGCCGAACCCATTACCTGGAGGGGGGTTCGGTAGAGTCGACGGTGTCTCGGACCATATCAGTGAGGGTCCTGCCAGGCCGGAGGTACGTTCGGCCAGTGCATGCCGAAGCCTCCTGTCGAAGGGTTCGTCTAGAGTGGTGCGGGGTTCGGCCATTGGTGGCCGAACTCGCTCCGCATGTGGTTTGGCCATTGGGGTCCGAAGCTGCTGTATAGAGGGTTCGACCATTGAGGTTCGAAGCCACCGTACGGAGTGTTAGGCCACTGTGGCCCGAAGTCACCGTGCGGAGGGTCCGGCCACTGTGGTCCGAAACCATCATGAGGAGGGCTCGGCCACTGTGGTATGAAGCCACCCTCCGGACACGTTTGGCCCTTCGGCTGACTTAGTTTTTTAGCACGGGGGCCTGCTTCCTTGGCTTTTCTTTGATGCTTGTTCAACAGCATCTTGTATGTTACCTTCGACTTCTTGTGAGCCTTAGCCGAAGGAATGCTAATGTTTTTTTTCTACACTCCCACCTTGGGGTTCTTAGGTATGAGTGTGTGCATGCGTGGTTCTCCAACAATTACCGCCTTCCCTCTAATTGACTCAACCTGTTCTGGCCAAATCAACACCTTCTTCTCGCCGAGGTCGACGGCGTTGACGGGGAAGGGATCTTTGTCCAGCTTCATCTTTGTATTGTGATATATTTTCAATTGTCCTTCTTCTATGGCCGATTGAACCTGCCGTCGAAAAATAATGTAGTCATTAGTATTATGTGAATGCGAGTCATGCCACTTATAGTATGGATGTTTCTTCAACTCATCGGCAGATGGAATGACTTGGCCTTTATGCAACCTAAGAAGCTGGTTCTTTAAGAGAAAATCAAATATTTTATCACACTTAGTTATGTCAAATGAGTACTTGACCTCACTAGGCCGATTCTTCATGGGAGGCGGTCATAACTCGGAGCACGTGATAGGTTTACTCTAAGCGTTCCAAACCCATTCGGCCGCGTACATGTTGGACGAATCCTCCTCTTCTGACTCCTCATCGGAGTGTTCCATGACGTGGATTTTAGTCCTAGGCTTGTTAAACGTCTTAATAAACTTTTATCTTTGGCTCGGCCTTCCTGGACTAGAGCCTGCTGCAAGACTTGGCTAACCTCTAAGAAGTTCTGGTTGTCTAGTCTCTCTTTAATTTCGGAATGTAACCCATTAAAAGCTAGCTCCACTAAATCCCATTCTGAAATATTAAGGCTGAAACATCGGTTTCTAGTATCCCTAAAACGCTTGATGTACTCAAAGACGTTCTCGTTAGATTTCTGCCTAACCGATGTCAAGTGTGAAAGCCTATGTTCTGTCTCACCTGTATATACGTAGTCATGGAATTTTTGTTCCAATTCATCCCACGTCTGAATGGACTTCAGCGGGAGCGTCGAAAACCAAGTGAAAGCGGTGCCGGATAGCGAGAGAGAAAATAGTCTAATTTTTAGAGCGTCTGACCCGCTAGCTTCTCCACACTATACTAAAAATTGACTAACATGCTCTAGTGTGGTTTTGCTACCCTCGCCATCAAACATAATGAATTTGGGGATTCTATAACTATAGGGGTAGGGTATCGTATCGAAATGATCGGGATATGGCTTCCGATAAACCCTAGCCTAACCCCTAGGCATGAAACTAGCGCATTCCCTAAATAGTGCGTGGATTCGCTCCTCTAGGTCATCTTGGCCTGCTGCCTACGCACGTCTCTCATGCGGGGGTGTGACACGCGGCGGGATATTGGTGTGTCGGCCATGGGCCTCTACCCTATGCGCTAGTTGTGCGGTGTGCTCGAGCCTAGGCA